>CM062815.1:873229665-874436741 GCA_031772625.1 Pinus tabuliformis
ATGTCTTTCCATGTTCGACTCTAGAACATTTCTCACATGGATCGACTTGTACTTCGAGTGAAGATCGGAAGAGATTGAAGACCCCGGATCTAGTTTCATCCATCCGGGCTGCGATATACATTCAGGGAAATAAAGACATTAAATGTACAACATTGCAGCACAGATAATCATCCTACCAAAAGGATGATGGCTCTATCAGAATCATCAGTCTACAATCAGACGATTGTCTGTCCTATGTACATGAAAATGAATTTATAAAGCTGAGCATGGGAATGCCCGCCTCAGCTAGATCATGAAAACAGTATGAAGATAATGTATTGTATTGTATCTTATTACAGGTCTCCTCCCAGCATTGAAAGAACTTCGGATCCTCATAATAAAGCATTTCACCCGATTAACGGCCTCATACTTTAGGGGGCAACTGTTATAGACATTTTTGTGCCTTACAACTCCAAGCATGAAATGTCCATAAACCAAGGGCTCCTAAGTCCCTAAAAGTGTTGTTCTAACCCCTAAAGGAACAAGGTCAACAAATTACAGCTTCTCCCAGAAGTTCTCCACCAGAAACTGCTCAGAATAAGTCAAAACAGGATCATTTCAGCTGCTCCACTGGCTAAGTGCGTTGCATAGCACCTAAATCCACTGGCTAGGTGCGTTGCAACGCACCTAAATGCACTATGAGGGTGCATTGGGCGAGAAATGACAAATGGCAGTGTCATTTCGCGAGGTGGAGAGACAATGGAAGCTTCCAGAATCTTCTCCTATGACACTTGCCTCACTGAATTCGACCAAGGATGAGTAAGAGGCCTTCAGTCTCCAAGTGGAAGCAAGAACTGACAGAGAGAAGAAACTAATCAAATCACAAGCTGACTCATCCTCCTTGCATACATCTATATATGGATCCCTCATCCCAGAGATCCAGAGGCTGGAATTTTGCACATTGTAAGGAATTGCTGTTGGTTTTGAGAGAAACATCAGAGAATTGGGTGATCTATGCTTTGTTGGAGGTGAAGAGGGGCTTCTTTGCTGGGAGGTTGATGCTGGGTCAGGAACCATCGGTTGTAACTCCTCCTGGATCTTCTTGTTTATCAATAAAAAATATTTGAGTTTCTCCTCCATGCTTTTGTATCATTGATGCTTGTTACATTTGTATGGTTAACTTAAATCTGATCCTAAGTTATTTATGAATATAGATCCATGTCTTTGTATAGTGTTCTTCTTCTGTGATCTTATAGGTACTTGGTGAAGCTGGGCAAGTAAGGGAGCAGGTAGCTGGAAGCTGTCAAAGAAGAGAGGAATTGGATCAAAGGATTAGTGCAAGACACAGGTCGGTTCTTTCTATTCCTCTCTATCTATAGTTCATAAAGGAAATGCAAAAGTAGTTTTCTCTGTTTGTTTCTAAGGCAGCTGTCACACCTTAGTGGGATAGAGCAGTTCTAAATAGACACTTTTCCCGGTAATAAGTACAACTTGTAGGCATGCCCCGCTTAGGAAGGGAGGGGGGGGACCGACTACATGGAGATCACGTGGGACGAGCAACTGCCAAAGATGGAGATGATGCAGAAAGTCTCTGCGAGGTTCTAAGGAACCTCAAAGGCCTGAGCATGGGCGTTCCTCTAGTTCCCATGTGGGATATTCCCACTCATATGCAGTGACACACCATTGGTGCGCCTTAGCGGTTTCTGGTTCCTCTTCGCAGGATAGCTAGAGTTGACTCTTTAGCAAGTGCATGGTATAGCCAGTGGGTGTTTATAGCAAGGCTTAGTAGCCATTTTGTACCTAAAACACCCAAGTTTTGGGAATTTTCTGATATAAAATATTGGATTCGATATATATATATATATATATATATATTGGCATTTTTTATGATGTAAATGTTTTTTAATGTTTTTTTTAATTTTTAACTATGTAAATCTTTACATTCATGCATGTATCTATAATAAATGAGAGAGATGCCAATCTAATACATATTTTTCCAATGAATTAGTAATTGCATTAAATTCTCGAGGAATGTTTTCATATGTAATAAACTCAAATTGATGTTCCAAGAGTCATAACCATAAATAATGACATAACAATATTTGATTGTGAATGCGATAATGATTTGTCCATTGTTTAAAGACAAGCTGAAAGTCTAACCTCACCACCAGATTGGAGATGTCCCGAGATGACACTTCAGTGAGAAGTGAAATTATAGACATATACTCAGCAATATTGTTGGTGGCAGTACCAAGAAAGACTCCCCTAGAACAAATTGGTTCTAACTCGGGTGTGTAAATGACCCAAGCAACTGATGCAGTGTGGTGTGTGTGACAAATAGCACCATCTACGTATCTTATGTATGGTAAGGGTAATGAAGAAATTTTCTCAATGAGAAAAATGTATGAGACGAATACTAAAAAAATGCCAAAAAATCTAGTCACATCAAAAAGAAGAAAAACTTATAAAAACATTGAATTACAAAGCACATGCCTAGTATAATACTAGGAATAATACTTTTTCAGATAGAGCCCATTTTGGGGCTCCACAAGCGGGACTCCTTCAAAGTCCTGAAGTTCATAGGCCCCTTTTTAGAGGGCCTTGGTGATGACATATGGACCGATCCATAAGGGTTGAAGTGTTCCTTCTCCCAAGAGGTCGTGTTTTTTATCATAAATAAAAACAAGATCACCTTATTGGTAAGAAAGAGGCTTGACCTCTTTGTCATATTCGATTTTGACCCAACACTTGTGGGCTTCTAGTGCTAATTCAACATCTCGATGGGTTTCTTCTAGTTGATTCAGATATAGCAAGCGCTCTTCTTCGGTAATGGTGTCAGGAAAGAGTTAAACAACATGTTTTATTGAAGGAATCTAATACTTGATAAGTAGTACCACTTCCAGGCCATAAGCGAGTTGGAATGGTGTAAAGCTTGTAGCAGTTTTGACAGAAGTTCGATATGCCCACAACATAGGATATAACATGCGGCATTAGTGGGTTTTGTGATTACCTACTAACCTACAAATCATGGTTTTTAAGATGCCATTAATAACTTCTACTTGGCCATTATCCTTGGGGTAGTAGGAGAATGATTGGTCCTGATGAAAATCGAGAAACGATGTTAACTCAGACATCATTTGATTTTTAAAATGATACCCATGGTCTGTAACGATCATGCGGAGCACACCGAAGTGATAGATAACCTGATTAAACAGGAATAATGTCGTGGTTTCTCCATCTTCCTAGAAAGTGGGAATGGCTTTGGCCCATTTCGTAAAGTAGTCCACAACAAAAATAATGTAGTTGTGTCTATTAGCACTCAAAATGAACCTCAAGGCTGAGAAGAGGCAATTATGAGGTAACCACAGGCAAGCTTTTGATTTGGCATCTAGCCCTACCAAACCAGAGAGGGCTCTCTCTTTGTCAACTAAGGGTGGATGAAATAAATGAATATTAGGCTAGATATGAAGTACAGGGATTTGATTGAAAGTTGTTGGTCAAAAATAGCAAGAGAAGGTACCATTGCGCTATGGAATCAAGGCTAGTTTCTGCCGACAAACTTGGGGGAAAGTAAGTGCAATGTTCAACCAGATTAAAGATATAATGAGAGAAGAAAAGAGGAAAAGACCGCTACCCTGCAGGCATCAATCAGGGGATGGATCTATAGTGGCAGCATTAGAAGAAAAAGAAACACCGGGTTACTCAACAGAGCATCTAACAGAGGATGGATTCTACAAAGATAACCACTACATTTAACAACAAAATCATTGCCAAAGGAGCATCGTGCAGGGATAGATTCCTAACACTTCCTTTAGATAATGTTGTAACAAGAATTAGCAGAAAAAACAAAGTATATAAGTGAATTTAAGAGAAAAATAAACACATGCTGGACATTAAACACCGTGATGGATCCCAAATATAAAAGACAAAAACTGCTCCATTAAAAATAATATTCAGAAAAATCTTTACACAGTCCAAAGCAGCTTTCCTCTGCTAAAAAATTAGAACCCTTTATACTCTAAAATAAATAAAATATATACAATTAATTCATCCCTGTACAAAGGGAGTTGAGCTCAACCATCTCCCTAAAGATCGAAACAATTACATTAAATTTGGACCGAATTTCTGAAAATAGGTGTCAAAGATGAACTTGTATCTCTTGAACCATAACACTTGTTATAAAACTAAAAGATGTTTTTGTAGATAAGGTCATGTTTGAGGAAAAAATCTCTCCAGTTTTTGAAATTCGTTTCCAGTTGCTCAGAATCTGTGCCACAAAATAATCTCTAAAACAGGAAATCATTAAATATTTAAATCTGTAAAAATAGGCTGTAAAGATCTAGTCAAATATTCCAATTCATCACACCTGTGAATGAATTGAAAGAGGTTTTATTATATGGCTCATGGTTGAAAAATCCTCCTTAGGTTTCTCAAAATTACTTTCCATCTGTTGTAAAATGGTGTCGCCCTACAATGAATAAAACAATAAAACAAATGCAAAACTTATTTTGTTTTAATGTAGGCTTCAAATATCACACCATATCTCCCACATAGTAACAGCTGTGCATAAAGTGAAGGAGGTTTTTGTTATCTCATATGTGATTGACAAAATCCTCTTTCACTTTTGTAAATTTCATGTCCATTACTTCAGAAACCGATTTTGTACTAAACGTGTCCTTGTGTGCAGCAAATGACCTCAAAACATGCATAACCAAGAATCAATCATTCATTTCGATCACATCTTCTGATCCAGAAACTGGTTATGGGAATGTGATATACCATTGGAAATATTTTTCTAAGCTGCTTCTGATGGACATACTTAGGATATGATTTGCACTGAAACTCATGTGCAAAACATCTCTAAAAACTCATGGCCTTGTTGGGGATGGTAGCTCCTTGGAGGTGTCATGAACACCATAGACCAAGTGCCTCATCCATTAGGCAATACGGTCACAAACAACTGTAAACCCAAAAAGCTCATACCTATCCAAAAACATAGACATATTACAATATGTACATAAACGAATACTGAAAACTAAAATTCTGCCTTGTGCAGCTTATTTATTTACAAATCTACCCTACTCTGATGCAAAATTGATAGATCAAGTAATGTTGTAATGCCAAACCAACCAATCAAGTAGTTGTGGCAACAATGATGCTAAGGAGTGCTTGAACCAGGACACAATTGGAAATGCTGACAGCCATACACGCAAAAAATGAGTCTGGCTATGTAAAAGACAATTTGGTTTGTCATTCAAACTAAAAAGACACTCCATATATGCAACAACAGGATCATAGAAACCAGACCATGTCTACTTCCCTAACTCCTTAACATATGCTTCCAGCTACAAATTGTCAATGCAAACATCCATGGGCAGCCCTATTGTTTCTTGTTTTGAAGGAGGGAGAGTTTCCAAGAACTTTTTGGGATCTCAGAATTCATATGACTTAATTTGAACATCTATATACTCAATCTCCTTCTCAAAATTTTCAACCACTAACTCAAAGAAACCAGTTTTACCGTGAAGAGGAAATTTCGGAGATCTCAAACATTGAAGCATAGTAATGAAAAATACCTCATCTATTTCAATATCCACTAACTGATCTCTAACTTATTTTAGAACTTCACAAAACACAAGGTTTGCCACATACCCTACCATCATCTTATTTTAGTACATGAACGGATCAGTGAGCACTGGAATCTCTGGATTGAGTTGGAGTCACTAGGTGAATGTTTCAGCCTTCATATGTGTCTGATCACCGTCCACCATTAGAAACCAAATCTGCAACTTGAACAATATTTGTTGGATGTGGAGCCTAATTATCTTCTATATTCAAAGGTATCACCACATTGGACCCCAGTTCGAAATGGGGGTGGCAACGCCGCCCGTAAAATATTCGCTGCAGGGGGGGTCCAGGGGGGCGGCTGCAGGGGGGTTTCGGGGGCAGCGCCCCGAAGCTGAAAACAGCTGTAAAATTTCCTTGTAAAAGTATAGTAATTTCTAGTCAATCTGGGCCGTTCATTAGGCAGATGATCTGATGGTAGAACTTATGTTTAGTTTAGGGTTTTTTCCCTAGAAGGCAACCCCTCTCTTTGTATGAGGGCATTGTATTTGAGGCTGTGTGATAGATGTGTATTCTGTGAGCAGGAAATAGAGAGGTGAGGCTGTGAGAGAAAACAGAGGATATTACAACAGATTTGTTGTAGGTTGTGTCTCTTCATTTTGCTGGATAATAGAAAGGAAGGACTGGCTGTTCGGGGTGGACGTAGCCCAAACTGGGTGAACCACGTATATCTGTGTCTCTCTTGTTTTATGCGCTTTCTGTGTTTATATTTCTGCAATATTTTATGTGTTCCATTGCTCCATAATATATAATTTTCTAACAACTGGTATCAGAGCCGAAGGTCTATTTGGCTGATAAACTCGCAGGAAAGAAGGGTTCCTAGTTCGAGTGGGAGCAATGGCGGAAGATGGTATGTTTAGGGTCGAGAAATTTAACGGCCAAAACTTCTTGCTGTGGAAGATGCAGATGGAATATTATCTGTATCAGAAAGATCTATACCTACCATTGGGTGGAAAATCTGTTGGGTGTGGAGCCTGATTATCTTCTATATTCAAAGGTATCGCCACATTGGACCCCAGTTCGAAATGGGGGCGGCAACGCCGCCCGTAAAATATTCGCTGCAGGGGGGGTCCAGGGGGGGCAGCTGCAACCTTTGGGAGCCCCCCCCTGGTGGGGGGTTTGCCCCCGAAGCTAAAAACAGCTGTAAAATTGCCTTGTAAAAGTATAGTAATTTCTAGTCAATCTGGGCCATTCATTAGGCGGATGATCTGACGGTAGAACTTATTTTTAGTTTAGGGTTTTTTTCCCTAGAAGGCAACCCCTCTCTTTGTATGAGGGCATTGTATTTGAGGCTGTGTGATAGATGTGTATTTCTGTGAGCGGGAAATATAGAGGTGAGACTGTGAGAGAAAACAGAGGATATTACAGTGGATCTGCTGTAGGTTGTGTCTCTTCATTTTGCTGGATAAAAGAAAGGAAGGACTGGCTGTTCGGGGTGGACGTAGCCCAAACTGGGTGAACCACGTATATCTGTGTCTCTCTTATTTTATGCGCTTTCTGTGTTTATATTTCTGCAATATTTTATGTGTTCCATTGCTCCATAATATATAATTTTCTAACAACTCGTATCAGAGCCGAAGGTCTATTTGGCTGATAAACTCGCAGGAAAGAAGGGTTCCTGGTTCGAGTGGAAGCAATGGCAGAAGATGGTAAGTTTAGGGTCGAGAAATTTAACGACCAAAACTTCTCGCTATGGAAGATGCAGATGGAAGATTATCTTTATCAGAAAGATCTATACCTACCATTGGGCGGAAAATCAAAGATGCCGACAGGTATGGCAGACGAAGAATGGAACTTTCTCCATAGAAAGGCACTCGGAACAATACCGTTGTGCTTGCTGCGTCAGTCACCTTCAACATTTCGAAGGAAACCATGACAGAGGGTTTGATTCAGAATTTGTCGAAACTATATGAAAAACCCTCGGCCTCAAACAAGGTATTTCTTATGAAACGGTTATTTAATATGAAGATGTCGGAAGGTGGATCTGTTGCAGACCATTTAAATGATTTTAATACAGTTACAAGTCAGTTAAGTTCTGTAGGGGTAAACTTTGATGATGAAGTTAGAGCTCTGTTATTCTTGTGCTCATTACCAGAAAGTTGGAATGGTTTGGTAATGGCCATTAGTAACTCCGTTTCTGGATCTAGTGCTTTAAAGTTTGATGATGTTGTCGGTGCTATCCTTAGCGAGGAAATGCGACGGAAAAGCTCCGGTGAGACATCGGGAAATGCTTTGAGTGCAGAGTCTAGAGGAAGAAAAATGGAAAGAGGAAAGAGCTCAGGATATCGCAGTAAATCAAGGAAAGGCAGATCCAAGTCCAGATCGGGGATAGTGTGCTGGAAATGTGGAAAGAAAGGACACCTAAAGAAAGACTGTAGATCTTGGAAGGGAAAAGAAGGAGATGCACAACAAGAAAACAATCATGAAGCAAATGTGACAGGTGAGGTGTTACAAGATGCTCTGATTCTTTCTTTCGAAAATATTACTGATTCCTGGGTGGTAGATTCAGGGGCTTCATTCCATGCCACACCTGATAAGAAATACTTTCATGACTATGTTCAAGGAGATTTTGGACAAGTTCGTCTGGGTGATGATAAACCCTGTAAAATCGTTGGAATGGGTAAGGTTCTTGTAAAACAGCAGAATGGAAACCAATGGCTATTAAAGGAGGTAAGGCATGTTCCAGATCTAAAGAAAAATCTGATTTCAACAGGGCAGTTAGGCGGTGAAGGTTGTGTGACAACTTTCACAGATAAAGCTTGGAAGGTCACCAAAGGAGCCTTGGTAATAGCAAAAGGTGAAAAGGTTGGTACATTGTATTTATGCAATGGTATTTCTAACTCTGTTAATGCTTTAACTTCCAAAGGAGCAGATGCAGCATTATGGCATCATAGGCTCAGACACATGAGTGAAAAGGCGATGAAGATTCTTCACTCAACGAATTTGTTGTCGGGTTTGAAGAATGTTGATTTGGACTTCTGTGAGAATTGCATTTATGGAAAACAGAAGAGAGTCAGATTTCTCAGAGTTGGGAAAGAAAAGAAGAATGAAAAATTAGAGCTTGTGCATACAGATGTATGGGGAACTGCTCAGGTATCATCTCTTGGTGGCTCTCGTTATTATGTTACTTTTATTGATGATGCAACTAGAAAAACTTGGATTTATTGTATTAAGAATAAATCTGATGTATTTGATACTTTCAAGAAATGGAAAGCTTTGGTTGAGATTGAGACAGGAAAGAAATTGAAGTGTCTTAGATCAGACAATGGAGGTGAATATTGCAGCAAAGAGTTTGATAGGTACTGTTCAGAGCATGGAATTCACAGAGAGAAGACAGTTCCAAGAACACCACAAGAAAATGGTGTGTCAGAAAGGATGAACAGAACAATCATGGAGCGTGCAAGGTGCATGAGATTGCATGCAGGATTGCCTTTATAGTTTTGGGCAGATGCTGTAGATACTGTTGTTTATCTAATAAACAGAGGGCCTTCAAGTTCCTTGGATGGTGGTGTTCCAGAGGAAGCATGGACAGGTAAAAAGGTAAACTACTCTATTTTAAAGCCTTTTGGTTGTGAGGCCTTTGTCCATATTGATAAAGAAAATAGAACAAAGCTTGAGGCAAAGTCAAAGAAATATACCTTTATTGGATATGGTGTTAATGATTTTGGTTATCGCTTATATGATTACTAAAATCACAAAATCATTAGGAGCAGAGATGTAATATTCAATGAAAAGGTCTTGTATAAGAATCAGTTGCAGGAAAAGAAACAGGAAAAGGAAAACAAGGAATATGCAGTTCTTGATGAAATCACTGAAAAAGTAAAGGTGCCTGAAAATAATAATAATCAACAACCACAACAACAACAACCACCACAACAACAACAGGCACCCAAAACACCTGAAAGTGGTGTTAGAAGATCTACCAGGATAAGTAGACCCCCTGAACGATACTCTCCTTCATTATATTATTTATTGTTGACTGATTCCGATGAACCCGAATGTTATGAAGAAGCAATGCAGGTTGAAAGCAGGAAGAAGTGGGAGGTAGCCATGGAAGAAGAGATGGACTCCTTAATGCATAACCAGACTTGGGATTTAGTCAGTTTGCCTGTAGGAAAAACTACATTGAAGAATAAATGGGTTTACAGGCTGAAGGAAGAAGATGGAGGAAAACAGAGGTATAAAGCTAGACTTGTGGTGAAGGGGTTTGCACAGAAGAAAGGTATTGATTTTGATGAAATATTTTCTCCTGTTGTTAAAATGACTTCAATCAGAACTATTTTAAGTCTTGTAGTAGCTGAAGATTTGCATCTTGAGAAGTTAGATGTAAAGACAACCTTTCTCCATGGGGATTTGGAGGAAGAGATATATATGCAACAGCCACAAGGATATGAGGTGAAAGGGAAGGAGAAACTAGTGTACAGGTTGAAGAAGAGCTTGTATGGCTTAAAACAGGCTCCAAGGCAGTGGTATCTAAAATTTGACAAGTTTATGTCTGAACAAGGTTATACTAGATGTCACTCTGATCATTGTGTTTATTTGAAAAAGCAAAATGATGGCAGCTATATTATATTGTTATTGTATGTAGATGACATGCTTGTTGCAGGATCTAACATGCAGGAAATAAACGTGCTCAAAAGAAAATTGGCAAATTCATTTGCAATGAAGGATTTGGGAGCTGCAAAAGAAATCCTTGGTATGAGAATAACTAGAGACAGGAAAAATCGTAAATTAACATTGTCTCAGAATGAGTACATACAAAAGGTGTTGAAAAGATTTAACATGCACAATGCAAAACCAGTTAGTACACCTTTTGCTAGCCATTTCAAACTTAGCAAGGAAATGTGCCCAAAGACCTAAGAAGACATGGATTATATGTCTAAAGTTCCATATGCATCAGCAGTTGGAAGCTTAATGTATGTAATGGTCTGCACAAGGCCTGATATTGCACATGCAGTGGGAGTTGTAAGTAGGTACATGAACAATCCAAAAAAGGAACATTGGATGGCAGTGAAATGGATTCTCAGATATTTGAAAGGTACCACAAATCAAGCATTATGCTTTGGTGGTTCAAACATCTCCCTACAAGGATATGTTGATGCAGATATGGCAGGTGACAGAGATAACAGGAGGAGCACTACAGGATATGTATTTACTGTTGGAGGAACAACTGTCAGTTGGGTTTCAAAAATCCAAAGTGTTGTTGCACTTTCAACAACAGAAGCAGAGTATGTTGCTGCTACAGAGGCTAGTAAAGAAATGATTTGGTTACAAAGTTTTATGGGTGAATTGGGTAAGGAGCATGATATGGGCACGTTATATAGTGATAGCCAAAGTGCCATTCATCTTGCAAAGAACTCAGCATTTCATTCCAGGACTAAACACATACAGCTCAAGTACCATTTCATACGATCAGTGTTGGAAGATGGAGAGTTGAAGCTGGAAAAGATACACACTAGCCAGAATCCTGCAGATATGCTAACAAAAGTTGTAACCAGGGAGAAACTGAGAATATGCTCAGTTTCAATTAGTCTTCAAGGATGACGATGAAGATGAGAAACAACCAGGTCCAAAGAGGAGTCATTTTCCAGCAAATGGAGCAGCGGTGGAGTTGCTATAATCAGTCTCCAAGTGGGAGATTGTTGGGTGTGGAGCCTGATTATCTTCTATATTCAAAGGTATCGCCACATTGGACCCCAGTTCGAAATGGGGGCGGCAACACTGCCCGTAAAATATTCGCTGCAGGGGGGGTCCGGGGGCGGCGGCTGCAGGGGGGGTTTTGGGGGCAGCGCCCCCGAAGCTAAAAATAGATGTAAAATTGCCTTGTAAAAGTATAGTAATTTCTAGTCAATCTGGACCGTTCATTAGGCAGATGATCTGACGGTAGAACTTATGTTTAGTTTAGGGTTTTTACCCTAGAAGGCAACCCCTCTCTTTGTATGAGGGCATTGTATTTGAGGCTGCGTGATAGATGTGTATTCTGTGAGCGGGAAATAGAGAGGTGAGGCTATGAGAGAAAACAGAGGATATTACAGCGGATTTTTTGTAGGTTGTGTCTCTTCATTTTGCTGGATAATAGAAACGAAGGACTGGCTGTTCGGGGTGGACGTAGCCTAAACTGGGTGAACCACGTATATCTGTGTCTCTCTTGTTTTATGCGCTTTCTGTGTTTATATTTCTGCAATATTTTATGTGTTCCATTGCTCCATAATATATAATCTTCTAACAATATTTCCCGAAGAAGATCTGTCACCTCATTCTTGGCAGTGGTGCTAATATGTTAGCACTCAAAATGAACCTCAAGGCTGAGAAGAGACAAGTCTAAGGTAACCACAGACCAAGCTTTTGATCTGGCATCTAGCCTTACCAACCCAGAGAGGGCACTCTCTTTGCCAACTGAGGGTGGATGAAATAAATGAATATTAGGCTAGCTATGAAGTACGAGGATTGGATTGAAAGTTGTGGGTCGAAAACAGCAAGAGAAGGAACCATCGGGCTATGGAATCGAGGCTAGTTTCTGCCAGAAAAATTGGGGCAAAGTAAGTGCAATGTTCAGCCAGATTAAGGATATAATGAGAGAAGAAAAGAGGAAAAAGACCACTACCCTGTAGGCATCAATCAGGGGATGGATCTACAGTGGAAGCATTAGAAGAAAAAGAAACACCGGGTTACTCAATAAAGCATCTAACAGAGGATGGATTTTGTAAAGATAACCACTACATTTAACAACAAAATCACTACGAAAGGAGCATTGTGCACGGATAGGTTACTAACACTTCCCTTAGATAATTTTGTAACAAGAATTAGCAAAAAAAACAAAGTATATAAGTGAATTTATGAGAAAAACAAGCACATGCTAGACATTAAACACCGTGGTGGATCCCAAATCTAAAAGACAGAAACTACTCCATTAAAAATAATATTCAGAAAATTCTTTACACAGTCCAAATCATCTTTCCTCTGCTGAAAAATTCAAACCCTTTATACTCTGAAATTCATAAAATATATACAATTAGCTCATCCCTGTACTAAGGGATTTGAGCTCAACCATCTCCCTAAAGATAGAAATAGTTACATTAAATTTGGACCGAATTTCTGAAAATAAGGGTCAAAGATGAACTCGTATCTCTTGAACCATAACACCTGTTACAAGAATGAAAGAGGTTTCTATAGATAAGGTCATTTCTGAGAAAAACCTCTCTCCAATTTTGGAAATTCATTTCCAGTTGCTTGAAATCTCTGCGACAAAATAATATCTAAAACAGGAAATCATTAAATATCTAAATCTATAAAAATAGGCTGTAAAGATCTAGTCAAATATTCCAATTCATGACACCTGTGAATAAACTGAAAGAGGTTTTTGTTATATGGCTCGTGGTTGATAAAAAAATCCTTGTTTTTCTCAAAATTACTTTCCATCTGTTGTAAAATGGCGCTGCCCTACAACGATTAAAATAGTAAAACAAATGCAAATTAAATTTGTTTTGTTTTAATATAGGCTTCAAATATCATTTCATATCTCCCAGATAGTAACACTTGTGCATAAACTGAAGGAGGTTTTTGTTATTCCATACGTTGTCGACAAAAACCTCTTTCACTTTTGTAAATTTCTTGTACATTACTTCGGAAACCAATTTTGTAGTAAACGTGTCCCTGTGTACAGCAAATGACCTCAAAACATGCATAACCAAGAATCAATCATTCATTTCGATCATATCTTTTGATCCAGAGACTGGTTATGGGAGTGTGATATACCATTAGAAATATTCTTTTTATCTACTTATGATGGACATGCTTAGGATATGATTTGTACTGAAGCTCATGTGCAAAACATCTCTAAAAACTAGACATAGTAAGAGCCCATTTTGATCCCTAGTGACAGGCTGCGAAGACTGGAACTAACAGTGTCCATCAGAGGAAGTGGGGTTGCATGTGAAAAAGTCAATACCCCATTTAGCAAAGGGGCCGGCAGAGATAACCGAGTCTAGGGGGGCTGGAGGAGCGTGCATTTTCTTTGTAAATATTGACAAGGGTGACACTGTTGGATTGCCTAGATACAATCTTTGAACAAGGTTGGCCAGTACTATCCTGTGTGTAAAATTTTATGGGAGTAGATATGCCAGAAAGATGACCACCACATGCCCCAGCATGGCATTCATTTAAAACGTGTTCTACCTCTTCATAAGTGAGGAAACATCGAAGAACAATATATATGCCATGACGATAAAAAGTATCATTCAACACTAAATAGTGTCGAGTTTGTTGGTGAATGCAACGACGGTCACCTGATGATAGATCAGGGAAGAATCGTTCTGCTTGGAGATAGACAATACTGTCACCATACCAAGGGTCATTTGAGTCGATAATATAGACATATTCATCCAGGAGAGGATTGTGAGTTATCTCATTTGGATCAACAATGGGATGTTTGGACAATAGTTCTATGAAGACTAAGTATTTTTTCACCTTGGTAGTGACGAAAACCAAATCTCATTGGTGGAGGACAACTATCCATTTGGAATATTTTCCTCCAATGAATTGATGAGACAAAATGTGTCTCATGGGATGCTCTAAAGTGATGACAGTAGTCTATCGCAATAGTATATAGTGTCGAAAATGATTGGCAGCAAAGACAACTGCCAAGGACATCTTTTCCACATGTGAATATTTGAGTTTGGGCCTAGCCAGGCCTTTCGAGAGATAATAGATCACATGATCACTCAGATCATCATGAGTTTGGACCAACACAATTCCAATAGAGGATGGTGGGGCTGCTAAATAGAGGAGAAAGTCATGCACATAGTTGGGAGCACTAAGGAGTGGGACTAATATAAGTGCTTGTTTCAAGACATCAACTGATCGTTGGGCTTGATGATCCCACAAGCATGGTACTCCCTTATTTAGTAGGTGAATAAAGCCTTTCATCAGCTTGGCATAGTTTGCAATGAATCGTTGTACGAAGTTATCTTTCCCTTGCAAATGTTGGAGCCACAAAATGGATCATGTTTCAGATAATTAAGTAATTGCCTTTACCTTATCAGGATCAACCCTAATCTTGTGTTTTGATACAATGAAACCAGGTAAGCATCTAGACTCGACAAACAAAATGCATTTGTGCAGATTCAAACATATGTTATAGAACCTGCACCTAAGAAACATAGCTCGTAAATGAACTAGGGGTTAAGTTCGCTTCTTGGGATGGGTTGGAAGGTCATCTAAGTAAGCCTGAAAAATATGTCTTATATCATGGAATGCGTAGTCCATGGCCCGTTTAAATTTCTCTCCATCATTCTTCAAACCGAATGGGAGTTTTTGATATGAAAATATTAGCCAAGGGAAAATGAAGGTGATTTTGTGCTGGTCCATGGTTTTTATGGCGATATGGTTATAGTCTGAGAAACCATCCATAAATGAGAAGGATTTGCAATCAGTGCAATCGTTGATTATTTGGTCGATGAATGGTGTCAGATAATTATCATTTGGACACACAGTGTTCATGTCCTGGTAGTCGACATAAACACAGATGGTACCCCATTTCTTATCTATAGGAACCAGATTGTAAAACCATTCCGTTAAGGGAAAGGGGTAAATGAAAGCATCACGTAACAATTTTTCCACCTCAACCTGGATCACTACAATTTTTTGGGGGTGGACTAGTCGAAGCCTTTGGTAGACAGGCATGGAATTGTCATAAACTTTGATCTCATGCTCGATAATAGATGGATATATGCCAGGCATTTCTTTGTAATACCAAGCAAATCCATCATGAAATTCCTTGAAAAAGAAGGTGAAGCTTGCAATTTTCTCAGGAGTGAAGTTGGCTCCAATCTGCATGTTTTCCACGATGCCTGTCTTGACTGAAATATTGATGAGCAATGTCTTTAAAATATTTCCCATGTTCCCTTCTGAATCTAAAGTTTGGATGGTTGTATAACTTGAGGGAACGATCTCAGGTGTTTCAAAGGACATTATTTGTATGGATATCTCTTCCGAATCATATATCGAAACACGATGGTGGGAGTTTTCGAATGTCGCTCCTCTAAACACATGATCTCTCAAATAGCTTCATTTGAAGGTAGGAATTGATTAAGGAATTCATTAGAGGGAACAATTATGGGAGAGGAGGTGATACCATTGGTCGTGACCAAAGTGACCGGAGAATCAGATGCATATTAAATGGATTGGTAGGCCAATTCGGCTAGTGACAACGGAATTTGTTCTCCGTAAGAGTCAATGTCTGAAGGGGCTAGGAGGATCCAAGGATTGTTTGGTTCCTAAGGAATATATGAAACCATACAGACCATCTATGGAACCATGGGTAGCAAGAGAGGAAAAAAACCCATCAGAGAAGAACCCTTCAAAAGACTGGCACTGATACTAACATAAGAGTCAGGTATACCACCCACTAAAGGTACAGAGCCGCTAGGTAATGGGGAGTAGTCTGGGGTGCAAAAGGACAACTAGTCCACTATGACTATCCTTCCATCCAATGGAAATAGGATGATACAAAAGATAGTAGACACACTGGAATTCATGGCATAAGTCCAACTACGACCCAACATCAAATTACAGTTGAGTTTTCTATCCACAACTTTGATGTCCACCGTTACAGTTTTCGCACTCAAAGTGATGGGGTAGCTGGCAAGGTAACCTTCTAGGATGAAAGTTTAGCCTTTGAAAGCTTTAAGGGAGTTCGATGGTGGTGAGAGAGTTGGAGAACCCAAGGCAAGCCAACATGAAGCCAACATGACGCAGGTTGAAGCACCTTTGTCAATGACAGTTCTATGTACCCCTCAACCTTTCGAAAAAATGTGCAGCTGAAATGAAAGTTGGTGTGAAAGGGGAGGTTTACATTTGTCCATGTCGAATATTTCTAGCATGGAATCTTGAGGGTCAACCCCACCAATTTCTGAAAGTAGAGCTTTCCTTTGTGTTGGACAAGTTTTCAGTACCTCGAGCGTCAACATAGTTGATGGTGCTTGCATCAAATCTTATACAATATAATAGTTTAGGGAAGCACAAGAAAATGTATTACGTTTTGTGTGATGAAGTGTCACTTTTGGGGGATGAATCAAAGATCAGAAACCAATCATTCAATATAAATATCATTAGGCAATGGTGGGTTTGGACTCGAGGAGTCTTCCTCAGCGTTATCGACTGGAGCTCTATAAGTTTTGGCTCTCATTTGAATATCGACCATTTCAAAGGTGTAAATGATGGATGGTCATTCACCAGCTGAAGAATTATGTGAACTATTGTTTCCCCCTTGTGGGGGTTGAGGTTGTTTGGAAAGGGTTGTTTACGACTGCAGGGGTCTGGCTAGTGTCCTATTGAGCAAGGATATCTGTGAATTCTTGGAGATGTGGACAAATATGTGCCATATTGTCTTCCACATAGATATTGCAAGGGAACTTGAAATATTTGTCCTTTCCATTGTCAGGTGGTGTAGCAACTTTCTGTTTTGGGTTGGACTGCTTGGCTGACAGCTCTTCAGAAGGAGTGACCTCTTTCTTGTTCTTCTTATTCTTACTATTAGGTTTTTATGTAGAATGGATAGATTTTATCACGGTGGTAGGAAGAGCAGTTGATTTGGTAGTGGGGTCAACTAAAAATTGGGCAATGTCTCCGCTTAGTTGTTTTACAGTAGCCTTGGAGGTAGCGCTGATAATACAATCAACGTGCGCACCGGGTTGCTGAGTAGTGGGAGCATTGGAAGTTCTAGGGGCATTGAGAATGATGTTGTATAATGTGCGAGACTATGAATAAATCAAATATAAGTGCTGGAAACAGCAAATGGATTTTTCTTCTGTGACCGCACCACCTAAGGCTACATCTTTAGCAATTTGAGGAGAAGAGATTTGTAGAAACAATCTATTAATGGATAATATGGGGGGGCACTTTGACTAGCCTCTGCCTACATCTCCATTCACGGATGTGATTAGATATGTGGGTGGCGGTGTCTTGGCGTAAAGAAGTAAGCATGTATGTCCCAGTTTCACAGTGGATGGGTGGCTGAAAGTGATTTTAAAATTCCATCGCTAAAGTTCCAAAGGTATTGACTGACGCGCATGGTAACTCAATGTACCACTTGGCTGAATTTCCAGTAAGGGTGCGGGGAAAGAGACAAAGCTGGATACTATCATCCACCATGGAATTAGAAATTCACCATAAATAATAGGTGGTGATGTGTGTACATGGATCCTCCCATTTTTTCCATTCGAACTTCGAGATGTTAGTGGGAATTTTGTGCGGGATTAGAGGCCAAAGTAAGTTGTGAAAGATGGGGTCATTAGTGAGTTTGTTCAAATTTGGGATGTCAAGTGTTGCAAAGAAAGGAAAAGTATTTGATGCCCCTGATTCAGACCAAGGTGATGACAAATGACTTGAGGGTCCTTGTGGTCCTCCCATCATATTGTTCCCAACATTATACACAAGATTTGTGGAATAATAATTTCCTTGGGGAATAATCGTATATTGTGGCTGTCCATAGGGGTTGTTAGGCTGGGGGATATAAGTTACCCTAGGATAAGGAGTGCCCCCTTAACTCATTTGAGGTTGAGAATGGGGTGTCCATATGGATTGAGCGAGACCTTGATGAGGGAATCCAGTAGCCACGTAATTGGGCGTAGGCCCTTGATTGACATATGGAGGATTCATTTCAATAAATGACTGTCCATTTTGTCTTGTAAATGGAGGGGTAATTTTTAAGTCCCTGACCAGTATATGAATATTGGGAACAGTACCCCCAGGCATTTGAGCCTAAGGGTTGCAACTAAACAATGAATTCCAACCAAAAGGGTTGTTGAAGCGACTGGTGCTAACCACGCTATATGGAGCATTATAACGAGCACTACATGGAGCACTTGCCAAAGGTCCTGGAGCTGACACAAAAGGGGCCTAGAAACCAGTATGTACTAGGTTCCGCTCATGTTAGGTGTAACTATGGTGCTTGGACCTAGCACAGTTGGGATAGTAGGGTTTGCCATCACCAGTGTGGTACTGACTGTCGATTGGAGAAGTGAGGGTGGACCAAAAGTGTTTACGAAATGCCACGACCCGTTAGTCATCGATGGGATGGTGGGTATAGGTTCCACGAAAGACATAAGAGGTACAGGTGTAAATTGAATCAATAGCGGTCCTAGTGGATATGTGATCGGAGGATTATAAGGAGGAATGAAACCTTTAGTAAGGAAATTTCACTTAAACTTGAGTCGTGGGATGTATAGTTTGATTCAGTGTTAGATCTTGGAGATTGAATACCTGAAGATGGGTAATATGGTTCACTGGGTCTCAGCAGATCCTCCACAGTTAATGGAGGAAGACCTTATAGCCATCTAGATTGACGACGAGGGCTGTCTATATTCACAGTGACAGATAAGTTTTATCAAAATATTTTATAGTGATATTTATTATAGTCTCAGTGATAAAAAATTGGCACCTAAAAAATAAAAAATACTCTAAATAAGTCATTCAGTAAGCAGAGGGTATGACCCCATCTGATAACCACTGTTTATTGGAGATGAAACCCAGTATCACAATGGATAAAAGATAGAGTTGGCCAAATTTACAGTAATGATTACTCTTGATCTTTGCCCGAACCTCAGATTAAGGGGCCAACTACTCTCGTGAAGATGAGAACCCTCCCAAAAACCGAAGATGGAGTAGGTTCACCTGCATAGGTACTAGAGTAGCCTACGCTAGTCACCTTGTGTTCGTCCTTAAAAAGTATGGCCACTATGGTTAAATCAAATCAGAGACACTACCGGGGAGGGGCCATGGTCGTAAATAGTATGCTATGTGGGCAGGATATGTGAGTCCCCAACTTAGCTCTGATATCCCTGAAGGGATCCTCGATACACATAATACCCAAAGGAGATGTAAGTGAAGGCAGGCTACCTACGTTTACAGTCCAATATTGTGTCACATTTAGCTCTACTTTGACTTGAGTGCTCCCCGATAGTATGAGTGCAGAAGGATTTCCCTCGTTAATGACACTAGTATTGATGTATGATCTTGGGTAGTTAACTCACAACTTCCTAACCCAAGATCCTAGCCTAGACTAATATGTGTGTTTACTCATAAAATATTTTTCGATTTATTTTGTTATAGTGTAAATTTTAAATGTACTTCATTAATGTCTTCGGTGGGGTTGTTGACATTTGGAGTTATGTGGGACTCTGACACAAACCATGCAAATAATGCTTTAAATTTCACTTCGATGTATGAGTTGCTTCCATAAGGAAAGGGTCATTTATACATAAATATATACGATGCATCCAGTACATTAAAACATAAGCACAATAGACAGAAATACAATGATATTTTCCTAGAAAGAAAAAGATTGTTGAGGAAACAGACAACCAATCAAACATGCACAGCTGCAGATCCCTGATCAGCCTACAAGTAACTTTCCTAACCCATTATTTCACAAAACTGGTTGTTTATCAAGACTTGGTTGGCTAACACACTGCAACAGAGGACACGAAGAGTTAGTGGATGCAATAATGCTCTGTTTGCAAGGCCATGGTTCTTTATAAATCATTGGTTTCACTGGTAGAGTGTGTTAGTGTGGAATAGGCTCTAAACCATGGATGTTGGGACTAGATCATAGGCTAAGCACTGTAAGAAGGGTGTTGTATAGTCCTGAGTGGTCAGAAAGGGGACCAATATGTACAAGAGGGCTTGGAAGAAAGAGAGATCTGGGGACTTTCTAGGAGAAAACCAAGAACTAAGTGTAGTCCCTAATGGAGTTACCAATTCTGCTATAGGGATCAATGCACAGGTGATTGTGGTGGAGGTGCCTTCAAGGATCTTCCTAGGATCCTTTGCAGACAATTATATTAGCTGTAGCTAACCCAAAGATACATGCACATATCCATATTAGTGAAATGATAATCAAAGTAAGAAGGAATAGCGTTACCTCAGATCTTAGTGTGGTGGTGCTAGAGAATGCAAAGTAGCGGAGTGGAAGACCCCTCAACTAGCTCCTAGATCAATACCTGTACATAAAAAAGATGAGGCGTATGATCAAACATATAACTTTGACAGTCAATACAAGAATACATAGGGATATCTAACTCCATATATCTAAGTTACTCATAATCATTAGCGTTGCATAAACATGTAAATAAATCACAATACCAATGCCATGGAGTGCACAACACAACTAGTTGGTATGTCTATATTAATGGTAGGAAAGAGTTATTACAACCATCAATTGCATCAAGCTTCCCTTACTCCTCCAACTCCTCTCTCTCTCTCTCTTCTTAACATCTTGAAGAGCCAATGTCTAATACAAGCTTTGATAGTCAATAGGAAATCCTTTAAATACTTTTGACTTCTTTCACAATGGCCCTAGTCTCAAATATAGAGCATGAGAGGATAAGCCTTGCCAATTATTTCAAGAGTTCTTTTGGGAAAAAGCTGAGATGTTTCCATGATTTATCACTCTTTCCCTGTTTGTATACTCTGTTATGAACAGTAATTCTTCAAACAGGTCGAATATGGATGTTTCCCAGCTTTACGTGCTAACATATGAGTGAATATAGGGATATCATTTGGTCAACCCACTCCTTTGACCTAAATAAACTCACTAGAGTTGACTAACTCACCCCCTAAGGTAACAAAGAGAGTTACCCTATGGACTAATGCACCTGATGCATGGCTAGGAAGATTTATAAAGCATATTGCTAGTTCCTAGAGAGTGTTAGCTTGGCAAATAGGTCTGTGAACTTGGTCATTATTTCAGTCATCTTTCCCTTCTCCTCTAAGAAGATAAGAAGGTCATTTTCCTATGCAACAACAATGTTACGTAACTCATTCATATTCTCTTTTTATGTTGTTACAAGTTCTATTAGAATATGTTTGTAAATTCTTTTTGTAATTATTTTACAGAAACATGTAAATAAGTGTTATACAATAAAATGACCTCCTCATCAACTCAGAGGTGAAAGACATGATGACTGAAGCAAAGACCACAATTGCAGGCCTTGATTCCACACTAATGCTGGTTGCACACTGAAAACTTGCTTTATAAAGCATGTTACCAAGCCTAAGGGAGTGTTAGTGATCCCACTAACTCATGTTACTAGTGAAGGGGTAGCATTAGTGAAACTAAGGGAAGTTCAATGGGTCAAGCCAACAAATTGACTCACAAATATCTAGATATTTATCCCTAAATTTGCTCAAGAAAAGCAAGGAAACATCCAAAATCAAGATATTTGGAGGATTTATAATCTAAGAAAAGAAGGCAAATGGCAAAGAACTGAAAAGTGGAGCAATTTCATTGTTTTTTCCCTAGTGAACTCTAGGAGGAGCTTGGCAACCCTAACTTGATTGCTATATAAGCAAAGTGAGGGTTATTGTGAAAAGGGCCAGAGCATTTGAAAGGATAGCCCACTAAGATATTGTGAACTGTCATACACTTGAAGAAGTGAGTTGAAAGAGAGAGAGAGAGAGAGAGAGAGAGAGAGAAGAAGAAGAAGAAGAAGGTGCAAGGGAAGACTGATACAACGGATGGTTGTAATCACTCTTCCATTATAAATACAGAACTGCAGTTGTGTTCCCTACTCCATAGTGTCGATAACATTGTTCATTAAGTTGTTCAATTCAATAATTGTTTAGATGAGTGGTTTAGTTGTATGCAAATAGATGTTCATTGTGCATTCTTATATTAGTTTTCAATATTGTATGTTGTGATTGTGTTTTCCTCTCCTTTGTGCAAGAATTGATTTGGAGCCAGTATTAAGGGATTTCTTCTTGGCTGCATAGCAATCTCCAAAAAAATCTAGATTGAAACTTGAGGTAATCCTCTTTCCATACTTTGTTAACTTATATTTGATAGATGAACATGTGTATAACTTGGTAGCTTTTGCAGATAATCTTACAGTCTATCGAAGGTCCCAGGAAGGCCTTTGAGGGTAGTTTTCATTCTTCATACACTATGCATTTTACCCCATAGAAGAATTAGCGACTCCGCTGGGGACTATACATCTAGTTCCTGGTTTACCCAGACTCTTCTTTTTTCTCTCTTCCTTATAAGAGCTCCCTATTCTTCATCAATCCTTTTATGATCCACCAAATATCTTTCTCCATCCTACTAGTATACATTCATGTCAAAAACTGATCTTGGAAACCCTTGTTGTGAAAGATTTCCCACACTAACACAGGTTACCAGGCTACACAGAGCTTTATAAAGCATTGTGCCTATGTACAGGGAGCGTTAGTGACCCTACTAACTCTCTATAACCACTGTTATAGAGTGTTAGTCTCCCTTTGCCTTCATTTCTAGTAGTATCTGTGGACCAAAAGGGATGGAAAATATTCTCATGGGCTGAAATAAGATCTATAACTATATTATGTCAGCAAAATTGGTGTCCTATAAATTTATTTTTAGGAAAAAGTTTTGGTTTTTCTCTCTTAAAAAACATTCTTTTTGAAAGAAAGATTGATATTTTGTATTCATACTTCTGTTTTAAATAGTTGTGAGTTGCTTCATTTTGGTTTTCAGTAGTTGTTAGGAAATATTGGAAAAGAATCTTTTGGTTATGCATGTGTTGAAAGACTATAGATGCACAGATGAAACTATGAATATGTGAAAAATATGAATATGTAGAATAAAGCTTGTTTGCATCAAATTGAATTTTTTTTTCAAAGCATTGTTTCTGCATGATTTATTGAGTTAAAAGTCTCACCATATTTCATACGTCAACACCCCTACTGAAGACAAATAATCAAGTACACATAAAATTTACATTAAAATCAATTAGTTACTCTTTTGAGCAAACCAACATTAGCTAGGCTAGGATCTTGGGATAAGCATGTGAGTGAACTGCCCAAGGTTGAAAACCAAAACTACTGTCATTAACGAGCGAAAAATTCCTTCTGCACTCATATTACTGGGGCCACTCCACTAACAACGGATAAAAATACGAGACAACATCGGACTATAATTGAAGGTAGCCCGCCTTCTCTTACAAATCCTTTGGGCATTCTATGTACTAGGGGTCCCTTCGGGGATTTCAGAACTGAGTTAGGGACTCAGGTATCTTGCCCACACAGCATGTTGTCTACGACTATGTCAACCCCGGTGATGTCTGTGATTTGAGGTATCTCTAGTGGCCAAATTTATAGGGACTTACACAAGGTGACTGGGACGCGCTGTCTTGGTACCTAACACAGACGGACCTACTTTGTCTTCAGTTTTTGGGAGGGTGCTCGTCTTCATGAGAGTACTTGGCCC
This sequence comes from Pinus tabuliformis, assembly GCA_031772625.1. Lineage (NCBI taxonomy): Eukaryota > Viridiplantae > Streptophyta > Pinopsida > Pinales > Pinaceae > Pinus > Pinus tabuliformis. Next base: position 873,253,511 of record CM062815.1, read on the forward strand.
CTTAATCTGAGGTTCGGCCAAAGCTCTAAATTAACTGTAACTTTACATCTGGCCATCCTTCTCTGTTATTCATTGAGATACTGGGCTTCATCTCTGGTGATTGGTGCTTATCAGACAAGGTATTTTCCCTCTGTTTGCTGATTGATAGACTTAGTGTATTTTTTATATTAGGTACCCAAGTGTTATCATTTTGAGACTTTAACGAACATCACGATAAAATTTATTGATAAAATTAATGGTCACTGTGGCTACATCCAGCCCTCGTCGTCACTCTAGACGATTATTAGGACTTCCTCCACTCATTGTGGAGGATCCGCCGAGCTCTATTGAATTGGATTACACATCTTCAGGGAATTAGTCTCCCAGATCTCACACAAGATCTATTTGGACAATGGATGATTCAAGTTTGCCAGAGGATTTCTTCACGCAAGGATTTCTTCCTCATTTTAACCCTCCGCTCACAAGTCAGTTGGACCCACTCTTGATTCCAGTGGCACCAGTACTTCCTGCTTCAATAGTTGGAACATTTCCATCTATCCAGTCGATGACTAATGGGTTGTGGAACTTTAGGGACACTTTTGGTCCTTCACCACTCCCCCATTTGTCGAGCAGTAAAAAGGGTATTTTTCACCTCTATTTACCCTACATTAATTGTCAATTGAGTAACGATTTGTTATCTCAAAGAGCATACTCAGTTTGAGGCAGTCATTTTTCAGAGTAATGCTGGTAGTATAGTGCTCTAAATACAAGAGTAAATGGATGCTTGGAATAAAATCTACTTACAAAAAGAAACCTAAGACTCAAATCATGCGTTCAGAAAGCTACAGCAATTTATCAGTCAAGGGTATCGTAATGGTAACTCTTCCCTATGTAAACTGATGCAATTAGAAAGCACACAAGGAAAGGATCATTAATCTGGGAACTAGACAACATATGTAGATGTTCTCTACAGTCTCAGATTGCCTACACACTAAAGAGATGATAACTCAAATGATAGGAAATGGAACAACAACTAATTCTATAAATAGGATTGAACAACAAAACCTTAACCTATGGAAATGAATGCAACAATAATTATATCCTACAAGAATTAAGTAATAGTCTTTACTTTAGAGATGAATTGAACAACAAACAGAAATGGAACAGAAAACTAACAGAAATAGAATATAGAACAACAACTTAGATCAAATATGAATGTACAACAAACCATATTAAACACACGACACTCTTAATATTAAAAGGAACAGTAATCTGAGCTTCGATACAACAAGTATGAATCACAGCTATAAAGTAACAGCAATTGTGATCACAACGGAACAACAATCCCGAATGAATAGCAATCACATTTTAAGAATAAACCATACAGTAGTATCGATTTAGGAATATACAACACTGTTAATTTGTAATCGAATAGCAATGGCAATCTGTAAGGAACAACAATGTTATATCAATTATCAAAAGGAAAAACAATACGATATAAAGTTAGAATGAATAACATAGCATTCCTGTTGCAGGAAATAAAATTACTTAGTCAAGTATATAATAGAGCCGATATGTAAAACAACAAAGCAAATCAGATTACTAAACAAAGTAAATGGAAGAGATCAAACCACACATGAATCAGAAGTAATGGTACAGGAGTAAGTGATCCACCAGGGCCGGGCCCTTAGCCTCAAGGGACTCACTGCTTAAAGTTACTCCAGAATCAAAGATAGAACGGCAATAAGATTTATATATTAAAACATTAAACAGAGTTACAGTGAATCACTCTTCAAAGAGAGTCGATGATCAAAGTTTCAAGTACCAAGAAGAATTTCATAAAAATAACAATAGTTCGCCCCCCCATGCTAACAATGCTACCCCTTCTTATAACAGCCGAGCAGAGATATCAACGATACAGAAGATCGTTAAGGTAGTGATCCCTCAGGATCAAAGGATCCTGAGGGATTCACCAAACTGTTAGTTCTCAGTTATTCTCTTGTTCTCTTGTGCCCATTGGGTATCTCCTTTTCCTTTTCCTAGCTGTTACACTCCAATTTGGATCGCCTTGTTTGAATGCGGTTCCTTGTCAAAGGGACAACAATTAACTTTGTCTTGTCTTTTCCTTTGGGATGGCAGTCTTCTGTTTTCTCCTCTTTCTACATAGAAAAAGGGTAATTATTAGTTATTTCACGTTACATATAAATCTTCTAGATTTTATCATAATCTCTTGTCATATACCTAGTTCATGATGTAAAGAGGTTATGAATTTTGAAGAAAAGATGACAAAGGAAATGAAAATAACATACCTTCTCCAGTGCTCAACACACTCCCCTAATTACCCTTTTTCAAACCCTCATGAAAACATTGTAGTTGACATGCAAGGTTGTGAGGGAGTAGGCTGGAGACCGGATCTCATGAGGAGGTCTACAGCCATGCTGCCTAGCTAGGTGCTCAAAAATATGTCCTGTTTGGCCCTCAGGCATTTTGTATAAGGCTTGGTATCCTAGTGTAGGATGCCAAATGACCAGACTTCAGAACCTACAACCTAACCAAGATGGCCCTTCCCTCAAAATAAGGTCACCATAGAGGCCCAAGCGATCAACAGCTAACTTAAAGTTCTCATAGTTAAACGGTTCCCTATGTTGTATATTCAGATTAGAAGTCTGATAGCAGAATTTAGTGGCTGCAATGGCAAGGTCTTTGATGGTAAAGAAGTATTCTATCCCTCGTCGATTGATTACTGTATGAATAGGTCCTAATGCTCCAATCATGCCTGGAGTCCTCATTAGGTTCCTATGTTTATTCCATAACTGCAATGGATCTCTAGGCTCAGCTCTCACCCATAAGTCTAATCCATTTTCTTGTCTTTGAAAGGCATTGTAGGCTTTAAGCCATTTTATTTGATTAACTCCAAAAGAAATGAATGCTTGCAGTTGGACATCCCCAACAAAAGGGCTGGGATTCTACTCTGTTTCTTGATCTAACACAAGGTTGTGCAAATAGAATTCACATAATAATCTCTGAACCTTCACCCCATAGTGCTTACAACAATTTATGAAGTCATCAATAGTGTTTATTTCTATAGGGGCTCCTGCTTTGACAGCTTTAATTTTCAATTGCAAATATCTTTCCATTAAAAACAAAGCATAATTCCTAGCAGGTGCTCTACACACTAGAATGTCAGTATACAAAGAGCATAAGGTATCCATTTGTTTGAAGACTACATCTAGTCTATGAGTTACCTTTTTTACTCTTTCTTCTTACTTTCGCCATCCTTCAAAAGCCTGACTTTTGGATAAATTGACATCCCTTAGCTACTGTTGTAATTCTTCATACTTTTCTCGAGAGACAGTCTGTTTTGTAAGTTTCTCTAGTGCTTGCTGGGCTTGCATCAAACCCTCTCGCAGAGTTACTATCCTCGAGTCACTATCCCACATAGTAGTTGTAAGCAGGAGGTTTACTTGAATCTTCTTATTGCGTCGTTTCGTATTTATGGTTCGAATTTCCTCAGAGGACTGTGACTCTGTCTAAATTTCTTTGTCATAGGTCGTTATGTTATCTGCTTGTATTTCGACATGGGTAATAGCCGAATGTTGCTCCTTTTTATTTTGAACCATAGGCTGGACCTGAGTCCTCTTAACCTTTTTCCTAAGGGGTTTCACCGGAGCGGTTGCATGCTTTACCACTAGGGTCCTTTTTGCTTTCTTCCCCATCTTCAGAATCCTGATTTGTTGTCGAAGTCGTGCTATTACATTAAGCAGTCTTTGCTGTTACTTCTGTAATCTTTTGATTTCTTCTATTTTATTGGAAGGAACAACCATTCGCTTACTTGGGCCTGGACTTTCTCCTTGACCAATTTCTTGATTTTCTTCTTGGGGTGCTTCCTCATTATTCTGATGATCAGGTTGTTCAGGGGTAGAAACCCTAGCTTGTTTTGCTATCTCCTGGGTAGCTTCTTCTTCCCCCCCTTCTTCTTCATAAAATTCTTCTGGTGTATTCTGACTTGGAACAAATTGTTCCTCTTCTTTATCTTCATCATACACTTTCATCATGGCCGGAGTGATTCTCTTCTTCTTCTTCCTCGTCACACAATTCTTCAGATGCACTCTTATCATGAACAGAGTTCTCCTGTGGTTCTTCTTCGGTATGGAGGTTTAGTGGGATAAGAGGTTGAGTATATTCACCCATGTTGGCCAGAATCTAGGCCAATTCATCTTCTTGTAGTGGATCTTGCAATGGGCTTTGTCACGTTGCTCTGTTTCTTCTTCCACTTGACCAGATTGCTCGGTCTCTTCCTCTGTTTCTACCTCATCATTTTCCTTCAATTCTCTTTCGTTCTCTCCTCCTTCATATTGCGGGGGTTGCTCATCCCCTGAATCATCTATCTCCACCAGTTGACTAGTGTTCCCTTTGGAATTTTCCAGCCTCCTTCTCATCCATGCCAATCTAACGGATTTCCTTCATTTCAATGGTCTATTCGATGTACTTGCAACATGTTTTCATTTGGGGGCTGGAAAAACCAATCCCCCGTCTATTGTAAAAATTAGTTCTTCCCAATTGCTCTGTGGCTGCACAAGACAGTGGCTAAATATTAGTCGTATCAACCCATGGTGACTTACTACCGATTCTACATGGTGAGATTTCTTCATGCTTCGGGCAACATCATGTAATAAAGAATTTAAAAATGTAGGAAAATTCACAGTGTATTTTTTTTTAACACGGCTAAACGTTTTAGGTGGTGTGGTCTTACCACGTCTTTTCTGCCTTCATAGGTGATGTAATTTTGGATGATTCTCGCCAATTCTGCCCACGGTTCTCCCAAGACTGCTGGTAGAACTCCCTTTCCTCTTCGAGTCAAGTTCTGACCTTCATCTTGGAAGATTTTTATGGCCTCTTGCAGTCTTACCTTCTTCAGAGTCCACAAAGATCCAGTGGCTGGCAGTCCCAAAACCTCTATAATTATGTCATCGGTGACTGCTATATGTCTCCCTCTTACCATGGAGTGATATTCTTGCAAGTTATGAAAAAATTCAATTACCACGGTCTCATTGGATTGTTGTAGACGATTAAGATAAACTATCCATCCTGCCCTTGTTAGGATTTCTCGTGCAGAATCAGAGACTATCAACACTTGTGGTTCTCTATGAATTGATCTTCCTCCCATGCTTAGCACACTGTAACAACACAGAGATGGCAATGGAACAGTAGGTTATTCAAGCTATTAGCAACCATAGAGAAAATGACGAAACAACAAGCTTGTTCAAATTTCAAATTACTGCTAATTGTTGCAGAGCATAACACGAAAATAGCTTTGAAACAACAAGCCATGCAAATTGGAAAAAAATATACTGTTAATCCTTTCTATTCCCAAGTAAGAATTCTCTGAATGATAGACTAACATGTATGCCAGTGAATTATGAGGTCACCTGCTCCCCCCTACAATGTGATAGGCCATCCTTGGCCATCAAATGAGGGAGTGGCATGCTAGACTACCATGGTACATGTACAGTCAGAAAGGAACAACGTATACCAAGATTCCATGTTTACAAGAATGAGTAGATTTCCAAAATCGAGGTATATAATAGAATCGCTTAATAAATAAGAGAATGTTGTGATATGATTCGAGATTTGGAGGATAGGACTATTGACATGCACAAAAAGTTCGATGCAGTCACTATCAATTTTTTCCGTCATGATTGATTGTAATAGATTTCATGTATTAAAGGTTCGGAGGAATTATGTTCATAATCTTATTTGACCCATTACAAAGATAGAAGAAGGGTTTTATAACTGCTATTGGTGTATAAAGAATGTGACTTCAATACCATCAACAGAGCTCTGTTTCCCACAGGTGTCCATAACCTTGACAGAGTTGTTTATTTCACCCATGGAACCATGATCCTTTGTGTATGCTTAGGAAAGTGTTGTGGAATGTCAGAATGGAGGCCATTATGTTGGCTTGGTAACTAGATAAATCATAATTCCATTCACTAGGAAGGAGTGAAAGGTGGGCAGGCCGGCTCATGATGAGACCTCCTGTTCCAAGGACTTTTTATTTTTTCTAATGTACCTCTTGGATCATATCCCCGGTGTGGTGGCCATAGTGGGAATGCCACTTCACTTTCTTCCTTATGATCATGGTAGGCTGGCTCTTAATGAGACCCCCTATCCTTCATTTGACAAACCATGTTAGCAAATTATATAAACATTTTTCTTTTATTTTTTCTTTTATAAAGTACTTTTCCTATTTATACACAAAGGGTGGTTCAGCACTCCTTAAGAGTAGGGATGGTGGAAGAAGTCTTAACATCTCAATAGAAAAATGCCCTTTATTCTTATTCCTTAATAATGATCAAAGAGGATTATGGGAATTTAGAAGGAACCATCATGATAAAGATAACCAATCATATCAGTATTAGTAGAACAGTGACAGCAAGATGATCAATAGTTGTGTCCTTTCCTCTTTTCTCTTATCAATTCAGAGCAATTTCTTGTAAAGATAACGACTTTTATGTAATTTGCTGATTTCAATATCCTCTAGTTTTTGTATTCATTGGATAGGTGTATAACTATGTTTCAAAAGTGATCTAAATGATAAAACACACAAGGAAGAAAAAGATAAAACAAGTACTATGCACAAAATCACAAGCAAAAGGAAAGAAATACTCGAAACTGTTGTGCATTGAGAAGAACAACAGCAAAGAAAACAAGCGTAAGAAAAACAATGCAAAAATCTTGTCCTTTCGAAAAAGGAACAACAGAAAAATGCAAGTGTTGTTCCTTTAGAAAAAAAGGAACAACACAAAATGCAAGTTTTGTTCCTTCGGAAAAAGGAACAGTAGAAAACGAAAGTGTTGTTCCTTCAGAAAAAGGAACAACAAAAAAAAAATGCAAGTGTTGTTCCTTTGGAAAAAGGAACAACAGAAAACAAAAATGTTGTTCCTTCGGAAAAGGAACAGCAGAAAATGAAAATGTTGTTCCTTCAGAAAAGGAACAACAGAAAACAAAAATGTTGTTCCTTCAGAAAAAGGAACAGCAGAGAATGAAAATGTTGTTCCTTCGGAAGAAGGAACAGCAGGAAACGAAAATGCGTTGTTCCTTCAGAAAAAGGAATAGTAGAAAACGAAAATGTTGTTCCTTTGGGAAAAGGAACAGTAGAAAACGAAAATGATGTTCCTTCAGAAAAAGGAATAGCAGAAAATGAAAATGTTATTCCTTTGAAAAAAGGAACAACAAAGAACGAAAATGTTGTTCCTTCAGAAAAAGGAATAGCAGGAAACGAAAATGCATTGTTCCTTCGGAAAAAGGAACAACAAAAAAGGAAAATGCTATTCCTTTGGGAAAAGGAACAAAAGGAAATGAAAATGTTGTTCCTTCAGAAAAAGGAATAGCAGAAAATGAAAATGTTGTTCCTTCGAGAAAAGGAACAACAGAAAAATGAAAGTGTCATTCCTTTGGGAAAGGAGCAACAAAAAAATGCAAGCTTTGTTCCTTCTAAAGAGGAACAACAAAGCGGCAGAAATGTTGTTCCTTTGGAAAGGAACAGTAGAGTGAAAAAGTGTTGTCCTTGAAAAAGGAACAGCAAAATGGTGAAAATGTTGTTCCTTTCGAAAGGAACAGCAAAGTTCAGAAGTGTTGTTCCTTGAAAAATGAACAGAAAAGTGGTGAAAATGTTGTTCCTTTCGAAAGGAACAACAAAGTGCAAATGTTACATAACTGCAAAAATATATACAAAACACAATAATTATGTATAGTGTGTAAGAGTAGTCGAATTACTTAATGAACCAAAGGTGAGGAAGATTTCTCTTCCTCAACCAGAATCTGCATGTCGGAGTCTTCACGGAGTTGCTAGTAGAAGGATTCCCGAGAAATTGGTTTGCGGTATAATAGAACTCGATGGCCGTTTGCCTTAAAGGTATGTCCAGATCCATCAATGGTGGTTAGAGTAATGGTGCCATTATCATGTACCTTCTGGATTTTGTATGGTCCCAGCCAACAAGTCTGAAGTTTCCCCGGAAAATCTTGAAACCTGGAATCGTATAGGAGTGCCCAATCTCCTTTGTGGAAGACTTTCTTTTTAATGAGGGTGTCATGCCATTTGGCTCGCTATTGTTGGATTAACGCAGTATGTTGAAGGGCAGAGAGCTTGATTTCATCTAGCTCATTGATCTGTTGTAATCTATTAATCTAGGCCTCATCTAAATCTAGACCGACTTCTTGTGCTATTCGCAGTGTCTGTATTTCAAATTCTATTGGAAAGATGGGTTCCTTTCCAAATACTAGCTGGTATGGTGAATAACTAGTAGTACTTCTCCATGTTGTTTTGTATGCCCACAAGGCTTCTGACAATCTTGCAGCCCAATCGCATCTGTGTGACATAATGGTTTTTGTCAGTATTGCTTCTATTATTTTATTTGTGCTTTTTACTTGACCATTTGCCTATGGGTGGTATGAAGTAGTAATTTTATGTTGAATATGATAGTTTTTTAGTGTTGCAGCAATTTTATTACCAGCAAAATGTGGTCCTCCATTCGTAATTATATCTCTTGGGAGGCCATATCTTCTAAATATGTGGAACAGGAACTGTATGATGAAATCCTCTGTTTCTCTCGGTAATGCCTCTGCTTCAACCCATTTGGTGACATATTCTGTTGCTACCAAAATATATGTTTTCTGATTTGATGATGGATTAATTGGACCAACAAAATCGAGCGCCCATCGTTCCAATGGTTCAATAACTAGCTATGGGTTCAGGGACATTTCATCAAACTGTCCAGGACGTCCTGCTCTTTGGCAGCTGTCACAAGCTTGAACGAACTTCTTTGCATCTTTGAATATCGTGGGCCAATAATACCCTATTTGCAGCACCTTGTGACTAGTTCTCCGATTTGCGAAATGTCTACCACATGGTCCATCGTGACAAGCTTTCAAGATGTCAAAAATTTCATCTTCACGGATGCATCTCTTGATGTGCATATCTGCCCCTGTATGAAACAGGTAACCCCCAATCCAAGAAAATCGAGTACTACGTTGGACAATCTGCTTTCGTTCATTGGGGGTCAAATGTTTCGGTAATTTGCCTACTGCTAAATAATTCGCAACATCAGCATACCAGGGTGTTTCAACAGTAATAGCGAACAAATGTTCATCTGAAAATTGATCTTTGACCACTGCTACATCCACTGGTTTTGGCATTCATGAGAGAAAATCAGCTACAGGTCGGTCCTTTATTGTGATATCGAATTCCTACAATAAAATCAGCCATCCGGTTACTCTATCATTTGTGATTGGTTTATTCTCTAAATATTTTATGGCAGAGTGATCTGTATATAAGATAACAGGATATCCAGTGATATAATGCCTAAATTTATTGACGGCATGTATTACAGCTAAAAATTCTTTTTCAATCACAATATAGTTCAATTCAACAGGAGACAAGTTCTTTCTAATATAATAAATCACATATGGTTTTTTATCTTCCTCCTGCCCAAGGACTACTCCAATAGTTATGTCTAAAGCATCTGATGAAATTTGAAATGGCATGTCCCAAGTTGGTCCTCTGAGTACTAGGGCTTTTGACACAAGCTTTTTCAGATCCTCAAAAGCGTAATCGCATTTTTCTATCCAAACAAAGTAAACATTCCCCGTCAATGCATATAAAGGTGCAGCAATATGAGAAAAATGTTCTATAAATCTTCTATCATAACCAGAAAATCCAAGAAAACTGCGTACCTCTGTCTGAGTGGTAGGAGTAGGTATTAACAAAATTATTTGAATTTTGGCTGGATCTACCTGTATTCTAGCTGTTCAGATATAATGGCCTAGAATAAGTCCTTCAGTTATCATCATATAGCATTTTTCATGGCTCAAACAGAGCCTGGTGGCAATGCATCACTGCAGCACTTTTTCTAGTGTGTCCAACACTGGGTCGAAATCATCTCCGTATGGTGTAAAATCATCCATATATACTTTGAGCCCTTCATTTATTAAATCTGAAAAGATTCTGAGGATAGCCCTTTGAAATGTGGCAGGGGCATTGCATAAGCCAAAAAGTAAAACTCTGCAGGCAAATGTTCCCCAAGGACAGGTAAAAGTAGTTTTGTCTTGGTCTTCAGGGGCAATCTGAATCTAATTGTATCCACTGAAGCCATCCAAGAAAGAAAATAATTTCGTATCTAATACCTGGTTAATGAGTGGAAGGGGAAAGTGCTCTTTTTGTGTTGCTTTATTGAGCTCTCTATAATCTACACAAATCTTCCATTTTCCATTCTTCTTTGGTAGCACTACAAGCGGAAAAACCCATTTGCTATCGGAGATAGGGTAAATAAAGTTCACATCTAAACGTTTTTGAAGTTCTGCTTTTACAATGTATTTTAGATGAGTGTTAAGTCTCCTTTGTGGTTGGTGAACAGGTCTTACATCCCTTTCTATGTAAATGTGGTGTGTACATAACTAGGGATCGATTCCTTTCATGTCAGGATAATCCCATGCAAATGCTTCTTTGTATTTTCTCAGTAGTTGGATTAGCTTCTCTTCTTGTTCCGGAGTCAGGTTTCCATTAATGTTTAAAGTTTTTCCAAGCTCAATTTCTATAGTTTTGCTATTTGATACAAAGGTAGTAGGTATTTTTTGATCGTGAGTGTCTTTGATAGGATCCTCTTCTAATTCATTATCAAATGTTGCTTCTATCATATGACATTGTATGTGGGATCTAGATTTAGTCTGGCTAAGAAAGTTGTTAATGACATCATCCTTTGTTTGATCTTTGAAATCAAGGGCATCTTCTATGGTTAATGGGGATCTAATATTTTCGGTGAGGTATAATACAGGATGTTTGTTAGTTTTCATTATTGTGAAACTTGGTTGGGTTGGAGGATATAAGGCTAGATTCTTAATATTAGCCCCTCTAGTTATGGTCATACTACCTTGTTGGCAGCCAATATAAGTGTCAACGGTTGCAAGCCAAGGTCTGCCTAAAATCAATGGATGTCCATAAAGTCGATTTTTGGGGTTTAGTATTAGAAAGTCGGCAGGATATTCCCAGGAATCAACAGATACCATGACATCATGTAGTGTGCTTTCTGGCCTAACCACGGATCAGTCAACTAGTTCTAATAAAGTGGAAGTTGGTTCTACTGATGTAATGCCTAGTTTTTGACATGTGGTGGTTGTTAGGATATTAATTGCAGCCCCTAAATCAACTAAGGCACTTGCAAAAGTTTGCCCATTGATTTGTACTGTTACTATTGGATTTCCTGGGTCTTCATATTTAACAGGTGTTTCTTTTCCTAATAATAGGTCAGATAAGGTGCCAAATACTTGGACTATTGGGTTATTTGTTATTATCCTCCTTGTTTTTTTTATACATAGCTCTTTGATGGGTTTTGCACATATTGGGATGTCTTGGATGGCTTGGAGGAGTGGGCGTTTTATGTACAGATTTTTAAGTTCTCCCAGAATGTCAAAATTAGGATGTTGTATAGGTCGAGGTAAAATTAATCATTCTGGGAATGGAGGAGAAGGTGTTATTACTTGATCATTAGTTTGATGTCTGATCACATCCTCTTCTTGTAGTGGTTGTTCTATAGGTAACTAAGTTTCAACTTGAGCAGTTTCTTCTCCCTCTATTTCTATAATGTGCCCAAATCTTAATTGAAGGTCATTACACTCACTTAGATTGGTTTCTATCTCTGGTGTTTCAATTATTTGAATGGATTGGACCGGTCTATTATTTGGATTAGGGTTGGGTTGGGCTGGGAGTTGCAGTCTTAAGTTAGACTGGGGGTTTTGTTGTAATGCTGGCAGTGTAGGTTGAGGGAGCGGAATGGTTCCTACTGGCTGATTCATCGGTCTTTGCCAATTTGTTTGCCAAGTTTGACTCTGTGAGGTAGGAGGGGACCATTGCACTACATATACATTGTTTTTCCAATATGGTGGGGCATAGGGAAAATTTGGCCAATTGGGTTGACTTGCTTGATTCGGCCATGGTGATGATGAAGGAAATGGTTGCTGTGACCAATTTGAGAATGGCGGTTGATTTTTCCACATAGTATATATTGCTGAGCATGATATTGTGGAGGCTGAAAAGAAGAAGTTGGATTGGGAACATACCTGATTGTCGCGGCTACCATTGACGGCACTGATTAAGCAGGTACACCAGTTTTGGCTCTTCTTCCACTTCCTTGTATACTACATTCAATCCAGGAAGTGAGGGACAACTCTCTTCAGAATGGTCTTTTGTACAAATGGCGCAAAATTGAACCACATCTAACAGACACTCTTTGTGGCTATGTTTCTTTCTGCATTTGGGACAGAAGATTGCCAAATTATGTTCTACCTCTGCTTGTTTCTGTTTGGCCTGCATAATATCAAGTTGCGTTGTTAGAGTCCCCAATATGTCGGTTTTGAAATTTTCTAATAAATTTACAATTTCTGCGCGAGTTACTCCTTTTGCAGAGATCTTGTTGTCTCTTGCAAACCTATCATGTTCTGCTGGTTTTAGTTTTGTGCTACCTCTTGAACTCCTGATACATAAATCAATAATGTCAGCAAAATTTTCCTGATAAATATCTCCTTTTCCCATAATATTTAGTGTTTCAATCCATCATTCCTTCATTCCTCTAATTAATGTTATTTTTAGTACATTATCAGGTAAGGGTAATGATGCATAGGGAGATCTTTGAAGATTATACTGAAAACGTTCAACATACTCTTCTAATGTTTCATTTGGTCTAGCTACCATATGAAATATTTCATCTTTTAACTCTCTAGACCTGCAGTAGTCCTGATATTTTTTTAGAAAAGCCTCTTTCATTTGATCCCAGTTATTTATAACACCACCACCCAACCCCATAAACCATCTTAAAGCATCCCCTTTTAATGTAGAGGGAAATAATTTTAGTTTCTGGGGATCGGTGGTATAGTCATATCCTCTACACAGCACATCAAATTCAAACAAGAATGCATCTGGATCTTCTGATGTAAGGCCATGAAATGTAGGGATATGTTGGAGAGGAATTTCTTTCATAGGAGCATTAGTTGCAGTGTCCACAATGGGATATTGCAGTGTAGAAGTTTGGGTGTTTGGCTGGTTTTGGGCCATTTGGTCAAATATGTGCCAATAATCTTCTGGGATGTCTAGGAGGGTATTCCTAGGCTGACGAGGGGGAATGGCTTCAACAGGAATGGCCTTAACAGCACTTCCTTTATCTGGGATGATGATAGTTCCTAATGTCTAGGGGGATTTTGGTTCTTGAGGTTCTTCGACTTCATTATGGATGATTTTTGCAGCACTTCCCTTATCTGGGTTGCTTAATGTGGAATTATCCCAAGAGGATATCTTGGTTCTTCAGTTTCCCTAGTTTCTCCTCTCCCTTCACAGAGGTTGCTAAGGTTCCCTTCTTGCAATGATTTTGGGCTAGAATTCTCAATTTCTTGAAAATATTTCTCTTCGGTTTGACTATGCACCTTGTTACACAGTAATTTGTCATTGCCTTCCTCCTAGTCTTCCTACCATGTCATGAGTCCAAAATCATTCATGCTCATGCTCTCTGATATTGCCAAATGACCCACTTTGCCAAATTTTCTGCCTCATCGCATCTCTTGGCCAAATAAATGTGCTGAAGGGCGCTCCAAAATAGCCTAGAAGCACTGCCAGCACGGAAGTACACGTGATTCCCACGATGGTCGAATTTCATGTGCCAGCGCAATTGTTGCTTGTATTTTCCCGCGATGACATGACTATCTTCGTTATGCAATAGCGATGTCAGCGCGACAGACCAGTTATGTACCTGTGATGATCCAGTTTGGGTGAGTTTGTTCTAATAGTCGGCCTTCTAGATGACTCCAGACCTGGTTGTTGGCCTTGTTTATGTCGCCCTCCTTTCTCTGGCATGGCTGTTCCGTCATTTGTGCTACCCTCCTTGGAGATAAGCTCATCCTCCCACCATTCATGGAGACTCCTTCTCCTATTTAAGCTCTCACCATTGCTATGAGCTGCTAGTTTTGGAATTCTTAGTCTTTGGAGTGTTGCTGATAGTATTGTGAGCTTGTTAGATAGCTGGTGTGACAAGTGTGGGATTGTTTGAGAGCTTGAGGAAGGTTGTGAAGTGCTTTTATCTTGTGTGAAACTTGTGAGTGAGAGAGACTTGTATTGGGAGATCCATCTTCAAGGGTGAATGCTTGAGGAACATGCTGGCTGGACCCTCCTGAGAAGGCTTGTGACGTCAAGACCTGGGTTGTAAGCTTACTCTATTTTATATTTAATGCAATCAATGATGTTTTCCTATGTCTTGTATGCAATGTACAAGATAGCTCATGATTTCTTGAATTTATGGGTAAATAGTTCTTTGTTGTATCCAGTTATGTGCTTTGTTGTATTTCCTTACTTTGTTTCAGGTTGATTACTCATTGGGAGAAGGAAGCAGAAGCTAGAGCAGCACAACGGAACTCCATCGAGCACCGGCTGAGGTAGGCCTCCAACTTGAACTATTTAAGGAGAATTGTTGTTGATTTGTCCTTGTTTGTGACTAGACCCACTCTAGGGCTAGAGGGGTTGCCTCTGTCCACAGAGGGAACACTTTCCTTTATCACAAATTGGCGACAGTGCTCCAAAACGCTCCACAGTGACTGAACAGTGACAATGGTAAAAAATTATGGATTAACATCCCTATTTATGGTAATTTTGTGAAATTAAATATTACATTTCCTAAATGTGGGTTTTTTCTCATGGTTTTTGCTATGTACATGGGCAAAATATGCTTTTTAACTATTTTTTTATATGCATTGTTCATATTATCTCGAACGGGTTTACGTGTGATGTGTTCTTTGTGCAGGATCTCAGATAGTGGAATTACGACAGTTTCATATACACTTGATCCCGAAAAGTCGTCTTTAAGCTCTTTTCTGACTTGAAACATGAAAAGATGGCCGAGTTTCCCTCTTGACTCGTTAAAAGGAATTAAAGAGGCGGTCGCCTTTAAGCTCCTTTTTCGACCGTTTAAACATAAAAAGATCGCCAGGCTTTTGTCGTTTCAGGCTCGTTATTGGTTGCAAAATGACGTGCTTCCGACTGCTTTTCTACTTTTTCGGGTCGAAGTTACTACTTACGAAAAGTACTCCTCGATCGTAATGGTTGGGCAGTTCTTTCGAGTATTGTTTTATACTTTTTCGGGCTCGAGAGACACAACTCTACGAAAAAGGACCCCCCTGGAGTTTTCTTTTCCATGTCTTTTTCAAACTCTCTAAACATGAAAAAGACTCCGAGTTTTACCTATGTCGGGCTCGTTAAACCCTGACGACATTGGACTCGTCACCATGACGGGACTCGAGCTTCTCCTTCCTAGGGCTCGTTAAACTATTACTAGGTTGGACCCAACAACAAGTTTATCATTGATTGTCTATGGTAGCTAGACACTCTTGAACATCGACACTTTTGCCTCGTGTCGGGTTGGGACATCCATACACCGTCATTTGGCCTTCCGTGGGTTTGGGTTATCATTCTAGCCTCATTTCTTTCGATTCATGCTATCTCCTTCGAGCCTTTGATCCATCGATGCTTGAATGCTGCCACACCCCCTTCTGGAGTCATGTTGCCGATATGTTCAAGAGTATAATCCTCCTGCAGTTTACACTGTCGCCTTCTCCTCTGGTACTCTGTTTCGCCATCTACCACTTGTTCCTTATCTTGTGTCGTTGATGGGGGAAACATTACGGCCCTCCTGCGACGGGTCGTCTCCTGTCGACTTCAGCTCATTATCCAGGAGATTGATCTAGAGATCCCCTTTGGTACCTTAGAGCTTGCATGCCTCAATGGCAAGTTCTTCACACCTGACGGTCAACTTTCATCATTGGTCGTCGATTGGGTGATTCCACGAGTGTTCAACTTCAGCTCCTTTTTCACACTTCATGGATTGTGCTGTACAGTACCTTGAGAGCCATTGGCATTATTGGTGGTTTCTCTCGCGCTTGTTAATGGTTTTCATCATTGACGGTAATCAAGCGATTTTATACCATGCTCGACCTTAGCACATCTATTCACATGTTAGGATTTGTACTATGATCGGATGGGTTCAAGATCCAGAACTTAGATTACACATGTTCGGGCTGTGTGGATTGGTTTTATGATTACATGACTCATTAATGGATGGCTGTGACCATACCTGAGTCTTCATGGATGGCTGTGACCATACCTTTATTATCATCATGGTATCATTAGCTGGGTGGCTGTGTCCATACCACAGACCTATTTCGTATGTCTTTTGGATGGCTGCGCCCATGCCTAGACTAAATGTACTTCATTATCAAAGATATTAGTTGCACTTGCGTGCAGGTTCTTCCAGATGGTGTTCCAGTTCAGTCAGTTTCATAAAGCATTTCACCCCTCCCATTCTCTCAGGCTTCATACTTTAGTGGGCATCTGTTACACAGTAATTTGTCACTGCCTTCCTCCTAGTCTTCCTACCGTGTCATGAGTCCAAAATCATTCATGCTCATGCTCTCTGATGTTGCCAAATGACCCACTTTGCCAAAGTTTCTGCCTCATCGCGTCTGTTGGCCAAATAAATGCGCTGAAGGGTGCTCCAAAATAGCCTAGAAGCACTGCCAGCGTGGAAGTGCATGTGATTCCTGCGTTGGTCGAATTTCATGTGCCAGCGCAACTGTTGCTTGTATTTTCCCACGATGACATGACTATCTCCATTATGCAATAACGATGTCAGCACGGCAGACCAGTTATGTACTTGCGATGATCCAGTTTGGGTGAGTTTGTTCTAACAGTCGGCCTTTCAAATGACTCCAGACTTGGTTGTTGGCCTTGTTTATGTCGCCCTCCCTTCTCTGGCATGGCTGTTCCATCATTTGTGCTATCCTCCTTGGAGATAAGCTCATCCTCCCACCATTCATGGAGATTCCTCCTATTTAAGCTCTCACCATTGCTATGAGCTGCTAGTTTTGGAATTCTTAGTCTTTGGAGTGTTGCTGATAGTATTGTGAGCTTGTTAGATAGCTGGTGTGACAAGTGTGGGATTGTTTGAGAGCTTGAGGAAGGTTGTGAAGTGCTTTTATCTTGTGTGAAACTTGTGAGTGAGAGAGACTTGTATTGGGAGATCCATATTCAAGGGTGAATGCTTGAGGAACATGCTGGCTGGACCCTCCTGAGAAGGCTTGTGACGTCAAGACCTGGGTTGTAAGCTTACTCTATTTTATATTTAATGCAATCAATGATGTTTTCCTATGTCTTGTATGCAATGTACTAGATAGCTCATGATTTCTTGACTTTATGGGTAAATAGTTCTTTGTTGTATCCGGTTATGTGATTTGTTGTATTTCCTTGCTTTGTTTCATGTTGATTACTCATTGGGAGAAGGAAGCGGAAGCTAGAGTAGCGCAATGGAACTCCATTGACCACCGATTGAGGTAGGCCTCCAACTTGAACTATTTAAGGAGAATTGTTGTTGAT
The DNA here is from genome assembly GCA_031772625.1 of Pinus tabuliformis. Classification (NCBI taxonomy): domain Eukaryota; kingdom Viridiplantae; phylum Streptophyta; class Pinopsida; order Pinales; family Pinaceae; genus Pinus; species Pinus tabuliformis. Next base: position 873,270,951 of record CM062815.1, read on the forward strand.
TTATCCTTGTTTGTGAGTAGACCCACTCTAGGGCTAGAGGGGTTGCCTCTGTCCGTAGAGGGAACACTTTCCTTTATCACACACCTCAGCAAAGGCTACTGATGGTGATCCTGTGGCCTAAAGGGAACTAGTAGATTGTCTAGAAGCAACTTTTCTAGGTCCTATTGAAAGCTAAGATTTTGCTTTCTTACGTTTTCGTCTATAAAGGTTTATCGGCCAAGGGTCACTGGTCCCTTAGCTTTATTAGACTTGGGTAGTGGTTTAGGATTATTTTCTGGCTTTTTTTGCTTAGTCATGCACAAAAATCAAATGCTAATTTCTACCCAAAAAAATAGCAAAAAATCTGCAAGAAAGCGAGCAGGGGAGCAAGGGAGCAGGGCTATTACATGCTCTGTACGTAGGTTCTTACCTTTCATTTTTAAAACCCAATTCTCTCCTAGCAGGTTCTTACACTACTCTGGAAACGAAACAAATCGCTACACTCTTCCCTGGCAATGACGCCAAAATGTTGAGTAGTAAAAAGGGTCTTTTTCACCTCTATTTACCTTACATTAATTGTCAATCCAGCAACGATTTGTTATCTCAAAGAGCATACTCAGTTTGAGGTGGTCATTTGTCGGAGTAATGCTAGTAGTATAGTGCTCTAAATACAAGAGTAAACAGATGCTTGGAATAAAATCTACTTACAAAAAAAAATCTAAGACTCAAATCATGCGTTTAGAAAGCTACAACAATTTATCAGTGAAGGGTACAGTAATGGTAACTCTTCCCTCTATAAACTGATGCAATTAGAAAGCACTCAAGGAAAGGATCATCAATCTAGGAACTAGACAACATATGTCGATGTTCACTATAGTCTCAGATCGTCTGCACACCAAAGCGATGATAACTCAAATGACAGGAAATGGAACAACAACTAATTCTATAAATAGGATTGAACAACAAAACCTTAACCTACGGAAATGAATGCAACAATAATTATATCCTACAGGAATTAAGTAACAGTCTTTACTTTAGAGATGAATTGAACAGCAAATAGAAATGGAACAGCAAACTAACAGAAATAAAATATAGAACAACAACTTAGATCAAATATGAATGTACAACAAACTAGATTAAACACATGACACTCTTAATATTAAAAGGAACAATAATGTGAGCTTCAATACAATAAGTATGAATCATAGCTATAAAGTAACAGCAATTGTGATCACAATGGAACAACAATCCCGAATGAAAAACAATCACATTTTAAGAATAAACCATACAGTAGTACCGATTTAGAATATATAGCACTATTAATCTGTAATCGAATTAAAATAGTAATCTATAAGGAACAACAATGTTATATCAATGTGATATAAAGTTAGAATGAATAACATAGCATTCCTGTTGCAGGGAATAACATTACTTAGTCAAGTATATAACAGAGCCGATATGTAAAACATCAAAGCACGTCAGATTACTAAACAAATTAAATGGAAGAGATCAAACCACACATGAATCAGAAATAATGGTATAGGAGCAAGTGATCCACCAGGGCCATGCCCTTAGCCTCCAGGGACTCACCGCTTAAGGTTACTCCAGAATCAAAGATAGAATGGCAACAAGATTTATATATTAAAACATCAAATAGAGTTACAGTGAATCGCTCTTCAAATAGAGTTGATGATCAAAGTTTCAAGTAGCAAGAAGAATTTCATAAAAATAACAATAATTCGCCCCCCCATGCTAACAATGCTTCCCCTTCTTATAACAGTCGAGCAGGGATATCAACAATACAGAAGATTGTTAAGGTAGCGATCCCTCAGGATCAAAGGATCCTGAGGGATTCGCCAAACTGTTAGTTCTTAGTTATTCTCTTGTTCTCTTGTGCCGATTGGGTATCTCCTTTTCCTTTTCTTGGCTATTACGCTCCAATTTGGATCGCCTTGTTTGAATGTGGTTCCCTGTCAAAGGGACAACAATTAACTTTTTTCTTGTCTTTTCCTTTGGGATGGCAGTCTTCCCTTTTCTCCTCTTTCTACATAGAAAAAGGGTAATTATTAGTTATTTCACATTATATATAAATCTTCTAGATTTTATCATAATCTCTTGTCATATACCTAGCTCATGATGTAAAGAGGTTATGAGTTTTGAAGAAAAGATGACAAAGTAAATGAAAATAACATACCTTCTCTAGTGCTCAACACCAGTCGATAGTCTCCACAATATCGGTAATGGTGAATCCCGCTATCCTATTTGTCCCAGGTACAACCACTCACATGACACCTCTATGAGTGGAACCCAGTAGATGCCGGGTTCCACCCCTATGGTGCCACACTGCATACCTTCGACAAGTGCCACATATATTTCTCCTTATAACGCTCAATGTGGCACTATGGGCGCAGTTCCCGTTTACCAAAAACATGGTCGGCCACCAATGTACAGTTCAAACCCCCAGACTCATATACCTGGGCGGGTTCCCAATATGCACATGCCAGTAGGGAATGCAATAGTTCCCCCTCCGTTCTCAGGCATGCATGGTCAGTCACTAATTGACATGAGCATTCCCTCTGTCAATCAAGGAAAAATGGTCAGTTCTGTGTCGGGTGGGAATCGACAAGGGTTTCCCAACCAGTCCATGGGGGAACCCTACTGACATACTCAAATGAGTCAAGGGGGCACCGCTTATATTGGGGGCAATTTCATACCCGAGTATCAAAATCCTCATGGAAATCCACTCTACAACATCATACCACAAAGAAACTGCTGCACCAAGTAACCCATGTACACTATGGGGAACCAAACGATGGGAGGAGTGGAAAGCTCCTCAAGTCATCCGTCATCACCATGGTCCGAGTTAGGGGCACCTAACTCTCTGCCTTTCTTGGCAACGTTGGATATACCCGACTTATACAGGTTGACAAATGACCCCATCTATCACAACTTACAATGGTTGCCGATCCCACATAAAATACCAACGAAAATCCCAAATTTCGATGGAAAACAAGGGGAGGATTCAGGTACCCACATCACCACCTACCATCTCTGGTGTGTTTCAAACTCTATGATGGATGATAGTGCCCAGTTAAGTCTTTTTCCCTGCACCCTCACTGGCAATGCAGTGAAATGGTATATTGAGTTATCACGCATGTCAGTAAACACCTTTGACACTTTAGCGATGGAATTCCTAAAGCACTTCTAGTTACCAATTTGCTATGAGACTAGGACAGAGCTCCTCACTTCATTTCGTCCAGATACCACCACCCACATCTTCGATCATATTCATGAATGGAGACGTAGGCAGAGGTTAGTAAAAGATCCCATCCTAGACTTTCTCTTAACGGACTGGTTCGGCAAGTCCTTACTCCCGCAAATTGCTAGAGATGTTGCTCTAGGTGGTGCGGTCATAGAAGACCAATCCATATGTCATGCCTAGTAGTTAGATTTGATATGTTGATAGTCTAGCACTCTTTACGACATAATCGCTAATGCTCCTAGGAACCCCACTGCTTCAGCCACTCAGCACCCCGGAGTGCACGCCAACGGGATTGTCAGCGCAACCTCTGGGGCTGCTATAAAACAACTCAGTGGTTCCATTGACAAGTTGGCAGTGGACCCCTCTACCAATACAACTTCTCTTCCTGCCACTGCAATAAAATCTGTGCAGTCTACGCAAAAATCTAGTGGCAAGAACAAGAAGAATAAGAAAAAGCCCGCTCCTTCTGAAGAGCAGTCACCAAAGCAACCCAACCCAAAATAGAAGGTTGCTGCGCCTGCTGATGAGGAAAAGGATAAACCCACCAGATATCCATGTAAACTATGTGCTGAAGACCACACGACTTGGCATTGTTTGCGGCTTTAGGAATGCACAAACTACCTTGCCAAAAGGGATTCTGGTAAGACACCCACTGTCCTTAGAAATCCTTTTCCTACTCAACAGCAGCAAAATCTTATTGCTAGCCAACCACAACCCCCATAAGGGGGCAATGATGGTTCGCAACATCCTTCAGCTGGTGAAGGATCTTCTACTGTTTACACATTTGAAATAGTAGAACTTGCCACAAGAGCCAAATCTTATGGAGCTCCTGTCGTTCCAACAGCAGAACCATCCTCAGGTCAAAACCCATCACCGCCCAATGATTTGCATGTCGAAAGGCTGATTGAGGACTTTGTAATTAGACCCCCAAAATGGGCATGTTGACGCACAATGCACAATACATCTAAGCGTGTTGCCCAACACTACAACATTGTAGAGGATTTGGCACAAACGCCATCGGCTATGTCGACACTCGAAGTATTACAAACATGCCCAACACAATGGAAATCTTTGCCTTAAGCTATTGGAGGTATTGACCTAATGGATTCCATGCTTGCTATTTTTGACATGGACAAGTGTAAACCTCCCCTTTCTCACCAGCTTGCATTCTAGGTGCATATCACTTCAAAAGGTAAAGGTATACACAGAACTATCATCGATGAAGGTGCTTCTACCTGCGTCATGTCAGCTTCATGTTGGCTTGCCCTAGGTTCTCTAACCCTAACCCCACTGTCGAACTCCTTGAAAGTTTTCGACGGCCACACCTTTATCCCAAAAGGGTACCTAGCTAGTTTCCCCATCACTTTGTATGGGAAAACCATAACGGTGGACATAAAAGTCATGGACAAAAAACTCGACTATAATCTCTTGCTGGGTTGTAGTTGGATATATGCCATGATGGCCATCATATCTACTGTCTTTCACATCATCCTATTTCCATTGGATGGAAAGGTAGTTACAGTAGATTAGTTGTCTTTCTGCCCCCGATTATTCACCATTACCCAGTGGCTCCATACCCCTAGTAGGAGGTGGAATTGACTCTTATGTCAGTTTAGGTACCAGTCTACTGAAGGCTTCCTCCCTCATGGGTTATTTTTCTCTTCAGCTGCCCAAGGTTTCATAGACGGTCAACATGCTTTCATCTATTCCTCATGAACTGACCAATCCATGGATCTTGCTAGCTCCTTCCAACCTTGACACATTCAGAGACCAAATGCCGCTGTCACCAGCTGAATTGGCCCTCCAAGCCATTCAATCCGCATCTCTGGTCATGTTGGTTATCACTGATGGTACCACCACCCCTCCCATAACTTATCCTCCTTTAGATCCATTCAATCAACTCCTTCCTATGGATGACGCTGTTCAGGAAATCATGATTTTTGGAGAGCAACATTGGGAGGATTGGTACCATCATGTTCTGGTATTTGATTTGGACATGATACCTCTTAAATCCTGTCCCCTGACATACCAGAAATTGTTTCCTCACCATACGAGATCATCAAAACTTTGGATGTGGAAGGAAACATGGGCAAAACTTCTAGATCATTGCCCATAGATATTTCAGTCACGACAGGCATTGCGGAAAACATCCAAATGCGAGCAGATTGCAATCCTGAGGAAATTGTGAGTTCCACCTACCTATTTCAAGAATTCTACAATGTATTCAATGGGTCTCACGAGGAAATTCCTGACATTAATCCGTCGACTATCGCGCATGAGATTCATATTTACAATGATGACCAACCCATTGGGTATTAGATCCCTTCCCTAGAAATAGTCGTTGAACCCATGCTCGGCACTACAGCCAAAGAAGAACACTTATTATACCTTAAACAGATGGATAAAACTTGTCAAGAGGCCGACTTGGCACTTGAGGCTCACAAGCGCTAGGTACAATCCCTATTTGCAAAAGAGCTTAAGTTTTCTCCTTACCAAGAGGGCGACCTTGTGTTTCTCTATCATCCAAAAGATGACCTCTTGGAGGCATGCACGCTTCAACCCAAAAGGCTAGGTCCCTATGTCGTAACGGAAGTCCTCGCCATGGGGGCCTATGAACTGCAGGACCAGGAAGGAGTCCCGCTCAAGGAGCCCACAGATGGGCTCTATCTGAAAAAGTATTATGCCTAGTATTGCACTGGGCATATGCTTTGTAATTTTATGTATTCATAAGTTTTTCTTCCCTTTTTGGTGTGAGTGGATTGTTTTTTTATTTAGTGGAGTACTTGTCTCATGCATTCTTCTCACAATGCAGATGTCGTCATTACCTTTAGCATATGTAGGATACACATATGGTGCCAGTCATCACACATGGCACATTGCATCAGCTGCTTGGGTCATTTATACACCCGAGTCAGAACTATTTTGCTCCGAAGGGGTCCTTCTTGGTACCGCCACCAATAATATTGCCGAGTACATGTCCATTGTTTCACTTCTCACAGAAGCGTCATCAAGGGACATCTCCAATCTAGTGGTCAGGTTAGACTCCCAGCTAGTCGCTATGCAATTGACTAACCGTTATCACATTCGTAATCCAACCTTGTTACGTCATTATCTAAGGTTGCGACTCCTAGAACGTCGATTTCAAATAATCACATATGAACATGTTCCTCAATAATTAAATAAAGTTGTTGATTCATTAGCTAACTATGTATTAGATTGGCATTTCTCTCATTCTTTATAGAAGCATGCATGAAAAGTAAAACATTTACTGAGTTAAAAATTTGTTACAAAAAACATTTAAAAACACATTTACACCACCAAAATACCAAAGAACGTCTATATATATATAGATAAACATCTAGTCTTTTACATCAAAATATTCCAAAACTTGGATGTTTTAAAGTAAAAAATGGCTATAAAGCCCAGCTACAAACACTCATGTGGCTACGCCAAAACACTTGCTAAAAAGAGCCTATTGCTCCAGAAATGCTAAAACTGCTCTAGCTACCCTCCGAAGAGGAACCAGAAACCGCTTAGGTACACCAACTATGTACCACTGCATATGAGCGGGAATCTCCCTCATAGGAAGGGGGGGACACCCATGGTCAAACCCTCTAGGTTCCTCAGAACCTCACAGAGACTATCGGCATTTCCCCCTCCAGCAAATAGTTGGCCTCCTCGTCGCACATGGCGAGGTTCACCTGCAGGTCGTAATGGCGCCACATTTGTTTTAAGCATAAAAGTTTCATGTCAGTACTTATCTCACCTATAAAAACATTACATAAACATTTAAAAGCTATAAAATACTTAATGTACTGTCAAAATTATTCTCACCTTGAGGACCCCAGTTGGTCCCGAGTGGTAGCATCAAGTCTGGGTCACTGGTGAAGTCCATGCCTTCATAAGCATAGTCATCAATAATCACAATCTGGCTATGAAGCCACTGGAAGAAGTCTTCATCGAAGAAATGTCAGATTGTTCCTCCTCCTGTGCAACGATCGAGTGGTGAACAGTGACCATGCCTTGGATCCCTCGGATCAAGGGGACCTAAGCTCATCCGTGGGCACATGACAGGTACCCTCTCAAGGAAAAATGAGACTATGATAGTACCGCACCCAAAAATTTGTTGGGTACAAGTCTTGCATGTTGTTAATTTTGCCTTCAATTGGCAAAGCACTGCTTCACAACAATTGGACATCTGGGGCTGGACACAGTCAACCGCAAGCAATAGTTGGCCCTTTGTTGCAACGTGGGGACTCTTTGACCCTGCCAATCTTACAATCAACTATAAAACTACCCTCATAGACCAGGATCTTACCCTCTGTATAGGGACTCTATTGCTAACTAGTCCACTCTTAGGGATGTAGTAAGTTTGTACTATGTCTAAGGTAGATCATGGATCTGGCTTGCCACCGGTGAGGTTTTCCTGTGCCCCATGGCATGACAAACTAGTCAAAAACTATATGTCATCCTAGTCAATAGACAACGCTTGATCTCTAATCATGAACACTTGCTCATGTTCATCTTAGCGTTGGATAATCCATCTCCATAAATCCTCTTGCCCTTTCATTAGCTCCAGCTTTGCATACTTCAGTAAACCGCAGCGGCGCAATGCAAGTATGCATGCTGGATCATTTCGCATCAGCAATTCCTCATTATCATGGGGGCATTCTCTCCATAGGTGAGTCATTTCGGCTTGAAACCTGCACAAAATAACCCTAAAACCAGTTAAAATGGGGCAAAATCACCTAAGGAATCCATGCATGAGGGTTTTAACTGCGCCCTTTAGCTCTAATGCTACCCCTAGTGCTGCACAGGGAGGATTAACACCCTCTAGTGGCTCGTACAGAGTGTTTAACGCTCCCTACTATCCATCTGGAGGGCGTTAGTGCGCAAATAAGGCTTCAGGGCACCTCAGATCTGCAAAATTCCACCCATAAAACTATCAAGAAAGGTCAAGTAATGCATAGAGAAAGGTTTTAGCTTTCACCTGGGACTAATGGCACGTCGAATGGTCACTCGGATCTCCTGCAATGGTCCATGGAAAATCTGCTCCTCTTTAGCTCTAGAATGCTCTCACAAAATTCAAAATAGTGAAAATAATGCATGTGAAAGCTCCAAGCATCTCCTTATATAATTTCGGAGATATGACTTTGAACATCATTAAATAGGAAGTAGTCCATTCTCCATGATTTTTTTATCATATATGAACCCATATGATAGGAATTGCTGCTCTTTTTTTACTTTTTACCGCTTTTGATGAAAGTACTTTCAGGAATGAAAAGCAGTAAAAGCTACATGCAATTCTCAATAGAGCACTTTTTGAGATATTTTATTCCTTTTAAAAAATATAAACATATCCGAGTTTTATCATTGAGCTCATTAAATCTATGCGATGATAGTTAGAGCACTTTTTGTGATATTTTATTGCTCTTTAAAAAATATAAACATCTCTGAGTTTTCATCATTGAACTCGTTAAATCTATATGATGATGCTCTGAGAAAACTCTTTTTTTTTATTATCTTTTCCTAGCTCATTCAACTGAAAAAGGCCAAGGGAGCATTTATTTTTAGGCACTTTTTTCTCGCTCTTTAAAACTGAAAAAATCTCGAGCCTTGTCTTTAGGCTCATTAAAACTTTATAAAGATGACCTGAGCATTTTTTTAGTAACTTTTCTCGCTCATTAAACTGAAAAATCCAGAGTTTTTGTTACCATGCTCGTTAAAAACATATGGCCACACCCAGAGCATGTTCTGTTTTGGGACCATTTCTCGCTCTTAAATCGAAAAATCCCCGAGTTTTTCCCCTCCTTCGAGCTTGTAAAACTATGAAGAAGGGATGAGCCATTATTTTCTGTCTTTTTCTCACTCACTAAACTCAAAAAGATACCTTGAGTTTTCTTTATTTAACTCATTAAAATTTTTGATGAAGGTATTGAGTTTATCGTCGCATGACTCATTAAAAATTCACAACGAAAAACAAGTTTAGTTCATCGCCTCGTACTCGTAACAAAATGAGGTCGACATCTATTGAAAATACGTTTCTCTTTATCCGAGTTCAATAGATTAGCTAACGGAAAAGTAACCGATCCAGGTATTTTATTAACCTTTTGTCACACCTGGTTAACAGCTATGACAAAGGGACCACCATGGAGTTGCACTTTACGATCTTTTCAGACTCTCTGAATATGAAAATACCACCGAATTATCTAGTATGGACTCTTTAAATTACACAGACAAGATATAGAGTCGTTCTTTTTACGATACTTTTCAGACTCTTAAAACATGAAAAAATCGACGAGTTTGCCTGTTTGGACTCATTAAACTAATCAAACAGGGAAAAGAGTTGTTCTTTTTGCAATCCTTTTCAAACTCTTTAAACATGAAAATATCGATGAGTTTACCTATCTGGACTCATTAAATTAATCAGACAGGGAATGTGGACAATACAATTGTATTTCGTATTAGAAAGCATGGTTTGGTAGCAGTCCTTCCCTTGAACATGGCACTCCCTCAGATAAACCTTCCTTTTGATCGCCTTTCAATATGAACCCTACCATTATATGAGTTTTAGCCTATATACCCTGATGTAATTGTGTCTCTGTATCCTAACACTCTATAGTGTTCATGAGTCTAGTGTTGTTTGGTTAAAACCGTTGTCATGCCTTCTATTGTTCAAGGGTTACCCATTTGTTTCCTCCATCAACCTATCAAAGATGTCCTTTCATCATGCCCTTCGTTGTTTAGACCCAAATTCTCAAAATATTCCTCAAAAAACAAATCATTCTTGACCCGTTTCGTGTCGATTGATGTAGAACACATCATTGCCTACCTTTCGACAGGTTTCTTCCTATCGACTTCAACACTCTATCTAGGAAGATAACCCAGAAAAACATTTAGTGCCTTGGTACTTGCAGACTTTAGTGGCAGGTTACCTTGTGTTTGATCATGGGTTCTCATTATTGGCTCCTGGTTAAGCGATTCTACGGGTGTTTGATGACAAAGAAATCTTTCACACTCGCTAGTTTGTACTGTGCATCTTAGAGACCATCACCATTATCGGTGGCCTTCCTCGCATCTATTAATGATCTCCATTATTGACTGGTAATCAAATGATTTCGTGCATGTTCGACATCAACACATATTTTTCACATGTATCGATCTATGCTATTCGGTGAAGTGGAAATCAAGACCTTGGGTAGAGGCTTGCATCATTCAGCCTTGTTTCCTCTCCCAAGCTACGGATATTGTTTTTTGGAGACAACTGTTTCAGGATGATTCTATTATGACACTGGATCCACATTGTGCTTATCGGCGGCCAGCCTTGTTATATCTCTTTGGAGAAAATTACTCTGACATAGCTACTGAGCATGGGAATGCCCGACTCAGGACATGATTTTAGCAGTTTTATATATATGTGTTGTATCAGGTTTTCCTTGCCGCCCGAAGCTTCTCTCTCTCTACAAATTTTGACAGGAAAAATTACAGTTTTAGTAAAGTATTTCGGCCATCATCTCTGCCTTTGATCTCATACTTTAGGGGGCATTTGTTATACAACAAAATTACCTCCTCATCAACTCAGAGGTGAAAGACATGATGACTGAAGTAAAGATCACAATTGCAGGCCTTGATTCCACACTAAAGTTGGTTGCACACTAAAAACCTACTTTATAAAGCTTGTTACCAAGCCTAAGGGAGTGTTAGTGACCCCACTAACTCATGTTACTAGTGAAGGGGCAACATTAGTGAAACTAAGGGAATTTCAATGGGTCAAGCCAACGAATTGACTCACAAATATCTAGATATTTATCCCTAAATTTTCTCAAGAAAAGAAAGGAAACATACAAAATCAAGATATTTGGAGGATTTCTAATCTAAGAAAAGAAGGCAAATGGGAAAGAGCTAAAAAGTGGAGCAAGTTCATTGCTTTTTCCCTAGTGAAATCTAGGAGGAGCTTGGCAACCCTAACTCGATTGCTATATAAGAAAAGTGAGGGTTATTGTAAAAAGGGTCAGAGCATTTGAAAGGATAGCCCACTTGAAGAAGTGAGTTGAAAGAGAGAGAGAGAGAGAGAGAGAGAGAGAGAGAGAGAGAGAGAGAGAGAAGAAGAAGAAGAAGGGGCAAGGGAAGACTGATACAATGGATGGTGGTAAAAACTCTTCCATTATTAATACAAACTGCAGTTGTGTTCCCTACTCCATAGTGTTGGTAACGTTGTGTTGGAAATAATACTGAGAGGGGGGTGAATTAGTATTATCAAGTCAATTATTTTATTTTTAAACCCAGATCATATACGCTACTTCAGTTAGATAAAATCGCGTATATACACAACTACAGAGAAGGAAACCCGCATATACAATGCAGAATTATAATTTAATTTATCTTACAGATGTTGATAATTAATATGTGTATCAGAATCAAATAAACAGTAACCAGAAATAGTAAAACAGAGCTGAAGACAATCACACACAAGAACACAAGATATAAGGTGGAAACCCAATGTGGGTGAAAACCACCTGCTGCAATTCGTCTCTATCTTCTTTTAATTAGAAACTTCTTCTTACAATGTACTGGTGCAGTCCTTTACCAGTACGCAGGCTGCAACCTGCAGAGAGCTACAACCCTCTCTCGTTCTCCAGATTCTCCTGGAAGGGAGCTACAACCCCCTTTACTCTTTCACTAGCCAAGATACTAGTACGTAGGTGCTGGTCTACTGAAGGCTACAACCTTCTCTTTCTTCCAGGGACCACGTTTCATAAATTTTCAGACTGGATCCATGAACATCAATCAATCATCAAGAATTTCTGCATCAAACAATCTCCTTTTCACCAATTAGAAGTGAATCAAGTAGACACTTCTTTGAAAGTTGTACCCAAAACTACAATAACAATAACCACACACCAAATTCTGAACCTAGAACACTGCAACAATAAACAAAAGCAGCTAGAACCCAACTCAAGAGATGTACGCTACTTCAATAACCTGAAACTCACGTGCATACGCTTCTGTGTTTGGACCAACCTGCATATACGGTATTTTTATTCACTGAACCAGCGTGTATACGCACCTTCGCTTCATTGAACCTGCGTACAGATCTATAAAGGATAATTCACTCTTTCAAATATTCAGACACTAATTAACCCAGATTATCAGATTTATAGATCAAGCATGTGCCACATATAACAGATCAAAATCATAAAAAGATACTATTATTCAAGCCTTAAGATTATGACCCATCAATAGAACTTATCCTTCTCTTTGCACTAAGGTCCCTCCTTCATTCAAATCCAGATCTGCACCATAACCCCAATCACCAATATTTCAGATCTAGCACTTATTAGATTTTCAATTAATTCAGATGATCCTTTGCCAAATGATCTCCTTCCACTTTTATAGTCTTAGGCCTTTCACAATACCACAGTCCAAAACCATAATAAAACAATACCATGGACCCAATACTTGGGATCAACACTTCTGACGAGATACCATGGCCCAAAACCATAGGTTCAATTTTCAAGGACTAAATACCACGGACCAAAAGTAAGTTCTCCAACATGTACGCACTTTTCCTTGCGTGAAAGTGCATGTATACGCATACGCGCCTTTGTAACATCTAACCCGCGTGTATACGCGCCTTCGTCTAGGTGAACCTGCATATATATCTTTTTTCCTTCATTCTGATATCTGTCACCAAAGTGAGTTGCCATCAAGGACAACACTTATACCATAGCTCTAAATTAGTGCCACAATGCCAACAATCTCGCCCTTTGGACTTGATGGAAACCCCAAGATCCTCAAAGTCATTCTCCCCCTTTGTCATCCAGGGAAAAGGGTTGTGCTCCCCCTGAGTACATGCTGAAATCTCTGTCCTGCTGTGCTGACCATGCTCCCCCTGACTGTAGGCAAGATCTGCAAAAAGATGTTCTTCAAGAAGAACCATGACTTATACATCATAAAAGACCTTGCTATCACCAAAAGACTCAATACATACAACCATCACCCAACCAAGTGGGGATACATCATAAATTTACATATGACAACCAAGTACATTACATCTTCATCCCAGGCATAGTGGGGAAACCAAAATAGGCCGTTACATGACCTTGACACCATAAAAGAGATACATGACATAGAGACGAAATGTCTAGAGCAAGACTTATGAAAGTCACCAATAACTAATATCAGTAGCATCTGTCAATCACCATTCAGATCAGCAACCATGATTTCCTTCTGTTCTCCCTCTACATTTGTTCCACCTGAAACCAACAACAGCTGTGAACTAGAACCAAAAGCTTCTAAGATAATGCCAATAATGCACCATTAGAAGTTTATCTGCTCCCCCTGAACCTGTGCCAGGTTGTCTCTGTCAGACACATATCAGACTATCTTCAACCAGAGCCTGTCCCTACTGATATCCATCAAGCCTCCATATACGCGACTATATCTGTATAAACCAGCATATGTACGCGGATCCTCTTCAGCCAACTCGCATACACCAATTTTTCTCTGAAACAGACAAGTTTCAATAGCAAGATGATCATCAACTACTCCCAGCTTCTGTCTGAGGTATTCAAAAGTTTCCCTAGGCAGTGGTTTGGTGAGAATATCAAAAACTTGTTCCTTAGAGGGAACATACACCAATTTGACCTTTTGTTCCAACACTTGTTCCTGGAGAAAATGATACTTGATTGGTATGTGCTTAGTCTTTGAATGCATGACAGGATTCTTTGAGACATTGATAGCACTTGTATTATCACATAATATGGAGATAGGTGGAGTACAAGTGATTTGAAAATCTTGCCAAGTTTGCATCATCCAAAGGAGTTGTGTGCAACAAGATGTGGCAGCCACATATTTTGCTTCAGCTATAGATAGAGCAATCAAACTCTGTTTCTTGCTGAACAAAGATACTAATCTGGAACCCATAAAGAATGCACCACCACTTGTGCTTTTTCTGTCATCCACACTTCCAGCCCAATATGTATTTGTATAAGCATGAAGAGTGAGATCTGTATCTCTTGGATACCATAAGCCATAGTTTTGAGTTCCTTGAAGATACTTGAAAATTCTCTTTACTGCCTGAAGATGGGTTTCCTTAGGATTTGCCTGAAATCTTCCAACTATTCCCATTGCATGCATGATGTTGGTCAAGTACCTGTTAAATAAAGTAGACTTCCAATCATGGATCTATAGGTTGGTTGATGCACTGCTGCTGATTCATCATTTGCACTAAGGCTGCATCCTGTAACCATAGGTGTACATACTGGTTTCGAATCTTCCATGCCATATTTCTTCAATATCTGCTTGAGATACTTGGTTTGAGACAAAAAGATACCGCCTTTATTTTGTTGGATTTGTAGACCAAGAAAATATGTCAGCTCTCCAAGTAATTACATTTCGAGTTCTTTCTGCATCACCAAGGCAAAGTTTTGACTCATAGCTTCTTCATTGCTGCCAAAGATAATATCATCTACATACACAACAAGTATTAGCAATTTGTCATTTTCGGTTTTTATATAAAGATTGTTATCTGCTGATCCTTTTGAAAAACCTTGTTGATGAAGGTATTTGTCCAAACGGTAGTACCAAGCCTTTGGAGCCTGTTTAAGACCATAGATAGCCTTTTTTAGTCTGCATACAAGATTTGGATCATTCCCAAGAATGAAACCATCTGGTTGCTCAATGTACACTTCTTCTTCTAAGTCTCCATTCATAAAGGCTGATTTCACGTCCATTTGAAATACTTTGAACTTCTGAAAGCTAGAGAGAGCAAGGAACATTCTGATGGCCTCATGTCTGGAAATGGGAGCAAAAGTTTCTTCAAAGTCTATTCCTTCTTGTTGAACATACCCTTTACAAACAAGTCTAGCCTTGTTTCTAATAATTTCCCCATTTTAATTCAACTTGTTTTTAAAGATCCATTTTGTCCCTATGACATTCTTATCTTTTGGTCTAGGAACCAACTCCCAAGTGTTATTCTTTTCGATTTGTTCAAGTTCTTCATCCATTTCCTTGACCCAGCATTCATCTTTGCATGCCTCTTTTACATTTTGTGGTTCAGTGGAGGAGAGTAATGCCAAATAGCTTGAGGCTTCTACAATAGTTCTTCTTGTTTGTATTCCTGCCTCTTTCTGCCCCAAAATTTGAGATTCTGGATGATTCTTCTGAACGTACCTGGATGGAGTTTTATCTTCTATCCTTGTCTGTTCTTCTGGTGCCTCTTGAGCTTCTTCTTCATCATAAGTCTGATTAGATGTTGAAGGATAGTCCTCATCATCTTCGAAATCTTCAGAATTCACTTGCCTAGGAATGTTTCCTTCTTCATCAACCACTACATCAATGCTATCAACAATTCTTCCAAGTCTTTTGTTGTAACACTTATATGCTTTGCTGTGGGGAGAATAACCAAGGAGAATGCCTTCATCTGCTCTAGGTTCAAACTTGCCAAGATTTTCATCATTATTTTTAATATAGCATTTGCTTCCAAAAATTTTGAAATATTTTACTGAAGGAGTCTCACCATACCAGAGCTCATGAGGAGTTTGAGTGCTATTCACCCGGACATTTGTCTTGTTGAGAATAACAACTGGAGCAAATGCGGCTTCACCCCAGAAGGTTGCAGGAGTTCTAGATTCATCAATCATTGCACGAGCCATTTGTTGAACCGTTCTGTTCATCCTTTCCACTACTCCATTTTGCTGAGGAGTCCTAGCTATAGAGAATTCCCTTCTTATTCCATATTCTTCACAAAAATCGAAAAATTCATTGAAGGTAAATTCTCCTCCTTGATCAGACCTAAGGCATTTGATTCTGTGATCTGATTCGTTCTCCACCAAGGCTTTGAATGATTTGAACTTTTCAAAGGCTTCATCTTTGTGCTTCATAAGTCTTATCCAACACATCCTGGAATAGTCATCAATGAATAATATAAAGTATTCTTCTCCTTGAGGTGACCTTTTCCTAGTTGGACCACATACATCAGTATGGACAAGTTCAAGCGGCCTGCTAGCTGATCCTTCCTTCTCAGGGAAGTTAGTTCTAGTTTTCTTACCAAACTGACATGATTTTCATATTGTATTGTCTGGGATTCTGATGTCTGGAAGACCACGAACTGCCTGGTATTTGCATGCTTTCCTTATCTGTGAGAAACTAAGATGCCCCAATCTTCTATGCCATAGCCAGTGTTCATCATTCTTGCTCAGATAGCATTGATGTTGTCCTTCTTTGAATATGTATAAATTATTTGGAGTCCTTATGCCTTTGATCACTATTTTTCCTGTATCAAGATCACGAACACTACATCCATTTGATCGAAATATTACCTCAGTTCCTTGATCACACATCTGGCTGACACTTAATAGATTATGCTTTAAGCCATAAACATACATGACATTTCCAGCTTTGACCCTTTCTTTCAACTAAACAGAACCTTTACCTTTTATGAGAGCAGGGGTGTCATTTCCAAAAGAAAGCTTCTTCTCCTTCTCTAAGGCACTATATGACTGAAGTTTTTCTTTATCACCTATCATATGTTTCGAACATCCACTGTCGATGTACCATTGATTTTCCTACCCTTCCGCACATAAGGCTATACCACATCATTCTGGTTGGGGTTCTTTTATTCTCCATGATTTGGCACTTGAGGCTTGCTCCTTCTGAGTTGTCTGCCGAAACCTGCTCCTGCATTCAGAATCTTCATGACCGAAATTGTTACAAATAGAACATTCTATTTCATTTTCAAGAGCAGAGAAGCTGTTTTAGCTCCTTTTCATGATTCCAGTCATACTCCTCTGTTTATGATCTTCTCTAGTCATGATTGTCTTATAGGCAACACATTGAGCTGCTTTGTGACCAAAGTTATGACAAGAAAAACATTGGCCATTGAAGAAACTCCTGTGATTATCAAATCTACCAGCCAAATGATTGTAGTTCCTATCCATTCTTGAGGCAAATTGAGAAGGTTTTACCTGTGGCTAGTTGTAGCTTCTGTTTGTCCTTAAAGTAGATTGCCCCCGATTTACCTGGTAGTCTTTGTTCACTCTTGAGGTAAATTGTCCCTGATTTACCTAGTGATTTCCATTGGGTCTTTGTTCACTTCTCCTTGCAGCATCAAGATAACTCTTAGAGGTAGATGGTTTCTGTGCTTGAGTTGTTTCTTCATTATATCCCAGACTTGTCTTGATTAGTGGAGAGCTCTGCACTTTGATAATCTCATCTAACGTGTTAGATCCTTTAACAAATCTAAGATTAAGAGCTTTTGTTTTCTCAATCTCTTTTCTCAGTCCCACAATTTCACATTCTAACTTTTCATGATGTTTTCCTTTTCAGCAAGTTGGAAATGTAGAGTATCTATGATCACATTCTTCTCTTCTAAACAAATTTTGAGTCTAGAAATCTCTTCAAAAAGACTTTCTTCATCTATAGCATCCACAAAATCATCGTCTTCAAAAGCCATTAAAAGTTTATATTTATTACCTTGTTCATCTTCGTCACTATTTGAAAGTCCATCACTATCTTCATGAGTGTAATAACTTTTCTTATTTACATTCTGTTTCTTGTTCCATCTAACAGGTTCCTTACCCTTGTCAATTTTATCCTTATGAGGACATTTGGCAGCATAGTTACTGACTCTTCCACAAGCAAAGCATTTGAAAGGTAACTTACCTCTGAATCTTCCAGCACCCCACTGAAGGTTCTTGACAAAATTTGATTCTTCCTCTTCTTCTGACACGTGTCCTGACTCATAGTAATCTCCTTTGCCTGAAGCGTTGAAAGTAGCTTCTCTCCTGTCTGATGGTCCTCCTTTCCTCATTTCATACGTAGTCAGAATTTCGTGCAGCTGTGACATGCTAAGGTTTCGTAGATTCTCTTTTTCTTCTATTGCAGAAACTTTAGATTCAAACTTAGGGGACAAAGATCTTAGAACCTTTTCAACCACAACAGCCTCTTTTATTTCTTCACCCAAGTTTTTCATACAATTAACAATCTCATCTACACGAAGGAAATAGTTAGCCACACTTTCATCATTGTGCATTCTGAGATTTTCATACTGAATTCTGAGGGTTTGAAGTTTTGCTCATTTTACCTGTTCATCTCCTTCATAGCTCAGAACAATCTTGTCCCATATTTCTTTTGCGGATTTATACTGCATAACCTTGACGAATTATGATTGAGATAGACATCCTAATAGAGTATTGATAGCCTTTGCATTTATTTCATATTGCTTCTTACCAGCCAGGTCTGTAGGAGTTGCTGAAGGAAAAGTGTACCATGTATCTATGATATCCTAGACTTCTGTACCAAGAGATTGAAGATAGGCTGTAACTCTTACCTTCCAATACACGAAGTTGGTCCCATCAAAAATTGGTGGCCTGATTGATGCTTCTCTCTCGTAGTTGCTCATGATGATAGATCTTCCTTCAAGCGATCAAGCTACTTCTGAAGGACCTGCTCTGATACCAATTGTTGGAAATAATACTGAGAGGGGGGGTGAATCAGTATTATCAAGTCAATTATTTTCTTTTTAAACCCAGATCATATACACTACTTCAGTTAGATAAAACCGCGTATATACGCAACTACAGAGAAGGAAACCCGCATATACAATGCAGACTTATAATCTAATTTATCTTACAGATGTTGATCATTAATCTGTGTATCAAAATCAAATAAACAGTAACCAGAAACAGTAAAATAGAGCTGAAGACAATCACACACAAGAACACAAGATATAAGGTGGAAACCCAATGAGGGTGAAAACCACCTGCTACAATTTGCCTCTATCTTCTTTTAGTTAGAAACTTCTTCTTACAATGTACTGGTGCAGTCCTTTACCAGTACGCAGGTTGCAACCTGCAGAGAGCTACAACCCTCTCTCGTTCTCCAGCTTCTCCTGGAAGGGAGCTACAACCCCTTTTGATCTTACACTAGCCAAGATACTAGTACGTAGGTGTTGGCCTGCTGAAGGCTACAACCTTCTCTTTCTTCCAGGGACCACATTTCATAAATTTTCAAACTGGATCCATGAACATCAATAAATCATCAAAAATTTCTACATCAAACAATCTCCTTTTCACCAATTAGAACTGAATCAAGTAGACACTTCTCTGACAGTTGTACCCAAAAACACAATAATAGTAACCACACACCAAATTCTGAACCCAGAACACTGCAATAATAAACAAAAGCAGCTAGAACCCAACTCAAGAGATGTACGCTACTTCAATAACCTGAAACTTGCGTGCATACGCTTCTATGTTTGGATCAACCTGCGTATACGGTGTTTTTATTCACTGAACCAGCATGTATACGTGCCTTCACTTCACTGAACCTGTGTACAAATCTATAAAGGATAATTCACTCTTTCAAATATTCAGACACTAATTAACCCAGATTATCAGATTTATAGATCAAGCATGTGCCACATATAACAGATCAAAAGCATACAAAGATACTATTATTCAAGCCTTAAGATTATGACCCATCAATAGAATCTATCCTTCTCTTTGCGCTAAGGTTCCTCCTTCATTCAAATCCAGATCTGCACCATAACTCCAATCACCAATGTTTCAGATCTAGCACTTATTAGATATTCAATTAATTCAGATGATCCTTTGCCAAATGATCTCCTTCCTTTTTTATAGTCTTAGGCCTTTCACAATACCACGGTCCAAAACCATAATAAAACAATACCATGGACCCAATAGTTTGGATCAACACTTCTGACGAGATACCATGGCCCAAAACCATAGGTTCAATTTTCAAGGACTAAATACCACAGACCAAAAGTAAGTTCTCCAATATGTACGCGCTTTTCCTTGCGTGAAAGTGCGTGTATACGCATACGCGCCTTTGTAACGTCTAACCCGCGTGTATACGCGCCTTTGTCTAGGTGAACCTGCGTATATATCTTTTTCCTTCATTCTGAGATTTGTCACCAAAGTGAGTTGCCATCAAGGACAACACTTGTGCCATAGCTCTAAATCATTGCCACAATGCCAACACATTGTTCATTGAGTTGTTCATCTCGATACTTGTTTAGATGAGTGGTTTAGTTGTATGCAAATAGATGTTCATTATGCATTCTTATATTAGTTTTCAAGATTGTATGTTGTGATTATGTTTGCCTTTCCTTTGTGCAGGAATTGCTTTGGAGCCGGCTTTGAGGGAGTTCTTCTTGGCTACATAGAAATCTCCAAACACATCTAGAAGGAGACTTGAGGTAATCCTCTTTCCCTACTTTGTTAACTTATATTTGAGACATGAACATGTGTATAACTTGGTAGCTTTTGTTGATAATCTTATAGTCTATCAAAGGTCCCAGGAAGGCCTTTGAGGGTAGTTTTCATTCTTCATACACCGTGCATTTTACCCCATAGCAATAGGAAACGACTGTAGAAATAGCGTGGAAATTGGGTCTATTGTTACATGTGTAACAATTGTCAACCTATAAGTAGCCACATCAACAAAATCATTAGCCACAATATAGAAAAGAGAGAGTATTCATCAATGCTATGCTACAAGAGAAATTCATACAACTAGCACATCATTGTTGAAATTAATTATATCATTGATTGCTCTTACGGTCCTTTCTTGTCACATCACGTCATTTAGGTCATACAAAGGTATATCACTTCTACCATCTATTTAAAAATCATGGAAATTAATATGGTATCTCTTTAGACAGATGTGACATTAAACTCGGGGGAGAAGACAAATCATTTCTTAATCTATGATCTTGAATTTCAAAATGACAATCATTATTAAAAAAAAATCATCATTATCCATTTATTTTGATCATGCCAAGAATTAAAATGCATTTAACTCTAGATCTCCATGATCCAGATCAATAATGAAACCATGTCATGTGCAGTATGATCTTCTGTAACCCAAAATCCTTGTTTTATTCCCTATTTCATTGGCCTAACATCAACCTCAGCGAAGAATTTCCCCTTAATTCCAAAATTCTCAGAGAAAGAGCAGAATAAAGAGTTCTAGGAGAGAGATGGGGGGAGCAGCAATCCGACAAGAGCCCAATTCGACTGAAGCATTGGAGAATTTCCTTGCGGCATCCCAAGTCTTTATGGAAGTGGGCTGGCTTGAATTTTTCAAATGACTCAAGGGATCAGAGGAGTCAATGGCCATGGAATTCACTCGGAACCTGCATAAAAACCAGACGGAAGTTCGAGGGTTAAAAATAGAAGTGATAGAAGCAGTGATTTCCCATGTGAAATCACTACAAGCTGTGGGGAAATGATGGTTCTATAGAAAAAGAAATGACCCCTCTCTTAACGTAGAATTCCTTCGAGGAGAGGAAAAATTGGAGAATAAGGGTAGGGGAATTGACAGATAATCACTCCCTCATCCATGGGGAGATGTTTCCCTGTAAATTATCAGGTACATTACCTGCGATGGAAGAGAAATGATCATGTTCAACTACCATTTTTCACTGCTAAACAAGATGTGGCATAGGAAGCTCATTAACCTTCAATATTTATTGTCAGAAAACATCAAGCACATGTCTACGACTGTAAAAATCGCTACACACCCAGAAGTTTGTGTCACAAATAACAATCTTGTTAAATTGATCATATTGGACGCATTAGAACAACATGATAGAAGCTAGGAAGAATTTATGAGTAGAAGGGCATGGATCTCCAGCTGAAGGTGAACTGAATCCCTAACGCCCTAAATGAAGCAAGGGAGAGTGGAGAACAAGGCCAATCCTCTGAGGGTAGGATCAAGAAAAGGTCATTGAAGAAGCTAATAGGTGTCAAGATACCGAAGAAAAGGATAAAATTTAGCTCATGGCTAGAACCTTCACCTTCATCTAGAAAATAATGAGAAAGGACACGAGGAAGCAGAAAGAAGGGGAACAACCCCATCCAGAAGAAGATCCTCTACCACGTAAGGACGAGACTCAATTTTTATTGCTTAAGATAAAAAATTTAGAAGAGGAAAATGAAAAATTATGGTAGCAATTAGAAGGTAGAGCAGAAGTAAGGGCCCCAGGCTTGGATAGCCTGGCACAAGTAGTGGACAAAATGAGGGTAGATTCTACATGAGGTCCTGTGTGTGAGGCATGGACCATAAACCTAGCCGAAACCAAATACAAAGTCAGTGTGGCGAGCACCATATTGATGGAAACTCAAACCAAACCTTGGGAAGTTGTTACACAAGAATCCGTTGATGTCATTGCTAGTACACAAGAACTAATAGCTTAAATGAAGCATCCAACGGGTAGTGACCTAGGAGCTGATACATAAGAATCTGTCGATGACACTGTTGTTACACAAGAACTAGTAGTAGAGGAAAAGGCTACCCAGGGACAAAAATAAGTCGCTTCTACACAAGCACCTATTAGTGACACTGTTGTTACACAAGAACCAACAACCAAAACAAAGCAGCTCAATCCTCGGGATGTTTTTACAGCCCCAAGTGATATTGCATGTGAAGGAACACAAGGTCCTAAAGCTGGATGGTGTTCAGAGAAACTTTTATTGACATCAGACTTATAGAAGTGGAAAAAGCAGGCACTCTTGTTCCAGGAGGGAGTGATCTCAGTGGCAGCACACCAGAAAGTAGTAAACTTCCTCAAGGAGAAATGGGTTGAGAAGGAATTGGCAGAAAAATGGGAAGTATGGGGAAAGGCGGCAGCTATGAAGAAGAAAGAACAATAGTTGTGGCTGTTACAACAACAGGTTCAGGACTTAATGAATGACAAACACAAGCTACCTAAACTCGCCCTAAATCTATTTTGGTGTAGAAGACCCTCTCCAACCTACCCATTTTTTCTATGGGAATGATTTTTCTTGTTTTAGTTGATGGCAGCCTATCAAAATATACTGTATTTGGGTAACTCTACCTGAACATTTTTGGAAGTTTTTTAGGCCTGTGATTTCCATGTTGAAAGCTTGCTTTCTGAGTTTTTCCTTCATAACATAATTTGTGAGCGTGCTAGTACACACATGGTTGTCTGTGTTCTTTCTTACATGGGTGATTTGTAGTTACACGCCTTTATTTCTTTTATGAAAAATCAGATAGAATGGCACATGGATATGAAGTTAGCAGACATAAATTAAGAGAAGGAAACATTAATGATCTGGGCTGAACTAGGTATGGCCATAGAATTAAGATGACTTTTTAGAGAATTTTTGAGTGCTTCGGATGTCAGGAACAGAAAGGCATCCATAGGAGAAGAATTTTAAAGCTCTGCCTCAACCTTTCTGTGCAGATGAAGAGCCATGCACTAGCAGGGTACCATAAATGCACAGAGGTGAGTAATGCAAGACTACAAGAGAGTGACCCATTTGGTTTTTAAAATTTTGTGGTTGTTGTTGCATGGGTACCAAAGTATGCCTAGATTGTGGATTTATTGGGTGCCTTTTGGATAGGAATCAATTTTAAGCATCCTTTGATTTGGCTGCCAGTGGAGGAGTACCAACCTCATTATCAACTTTGTGATTATGAGGAGGAATCTTGGCCACATCAGTTGATGGCCACTCAAGGCTACAGGTCTGCTGAGGAGGACACCGCTAACACCTATAATCTGACAGAATTGCATATGAAGTATAACAGTAGGCTCTGAAGTATTTTGCATGAGGAGATGCAATTGCTTAAGCTTGGGGGAGATGTTGAGTGCAAGTTTTGTGCATATTTTAGACACCTTGCCCCCCCATCCTTGACCATTACCTTATATCATAATTACCTTTCTCTTGGTTATAAGAATCCATTTTTGCTATGACATATTATTTTTCCATTTTTGTTAAATATGAATGAGATGATATCCTTTTGATGGCTAACCGAGGAAAATATGGAAAAAAAAGTTCTATGGCTCTGTTTTTTTTAGGTGATGCTCCAAAGTCCACGACCAAATGATGAACAATGGTGTGATAATTCACAAAGGGGTTTTGAGTACTTGTTGCTTCAGATCATTATTGTTACACCCCGAATTGTTGTTACACCTCAAGAATTGTTGTTACACATTGAAGTTTTGTTACACTATGGGATGTTGACTACATCGCAACGTCTAGGACTATGGATATTATTCCATAGGAAGGTTGTCGTAAATATTGTATTATCTATGGGTGGCTAGGGAATCAAGGTAGTTGTAATTTTGAGAAATGATGTAACAACAATAGGCCTTGCATTTAGAGCCTGTTGTAACGATTTCTATTCTCTCTCAATATTGATCAGCATGAGAATCGTGAGATTATCATCACTGATTTGTTTCCTATTTTGGGCATGTAAATCTTATAAAAGGAGACTTAGTTCCATGTAAACAGGGACTGAGAGTATTTTCATTTTTCTTCTGTAATTCATAATTATTTTAATACAAAGAATAGCGATGTTGATGTTTTTACAGGCATTGTGTTAGTACTTTAACTAATTCGCATTTCATCCCTGCACCCTGCTAGGGAGGAAGGGACCTCCTCTTTAGTATGGATTATAGTAGAAACAGTAGCATAGTGTTGGATTAATTATTGTTTCTTTCAGTAAGTGTGAAGTTATTTCCATCGCCGTGTAATTTGCAAAATGGATTTATTTATGTTTCTAGATTTATAATATGTTGTCACACAGGTTTGATTTGAGCATAATATTCATCCATTCGACTTAGTTAGTGGTATGGTGTGTGGTGTGCCTTTTCCTTCGTAACATGAAGTGTGGTTTAATTTCTGTAGAATGTTTTTAATTTCTGCATGTGTTACTCTCTGCAATTAAATTCAACGACATTTGTTTTGTCTTTTATTTTTACTCTTGGTTGAAGTGTATCAACACAGACAATGTATACTCCTTTGAAATAAATAGACCTACCCTGAGGTAATAATTAATGGTTGTGATTCAGTCAAATTAAAAGTGATTAAATCATCTCAATAGTGATCAATAATGAAGCTATGTCTTGTTCCTGATGTTATGATCTTAATGCTTTAACTCATGTTATGATCTACTAATTATGTATGATTTCATGTTTTATATTTATATGCTTATATGATCTAACATCTATATCTTGAACATGCTTTGAACTAGTTCTAGTATATATGCTTTTCTTGAATGAGTTGCAGGTTTTGATGCATTGGAGGAAGGAGAGGGTTTGGACCCTATGGGAACGACCTCAAACATAGGACCTTCAGGTACTATCTCTTCTTCCTATTTTAGTAGTTTAAGCATTTGGACTACTTGTTTTCTTGCTTCTTGTTGGTGTATTCCCTTTGATCTGTTGGGGTTCTCAACCCAGACCCTAGGGAATATTATTCCCATAGTAGAATTGGTGACTCCACTGGGGAATACATTTGGTATTTCCTAGTTTGGCTTGTTTCTCTCTTGATCTGGGCTTCTTGTTTGGTTTCTTTTTTTTCCAGTATCTTTGACTTGTTTGCAACCTGGGAAAAAAGTTTGATCTTCTGGATTAGGCCTAATTTTTAATTTTTCTTTGCTAACTTTTATATATGCGAGTTTTAGTTTACACAGTCACGTATAAACGTGCTTTTGTCCAAATAAACATGCGTATATGCATGTTTCCTTGAGAACAGTCACATATACATGCATGTATGTCACTATACAATCATGTATGCTTGGTTTTGAATGAATTTTTCATATTTTGAGTTGATTCAAAATGGATCTTGAATAGAACCTCTAAGTCTAAGTCTTCAAATATGTTCAAAAAACACAAACATAGTATGGCGGAGAAACAATGATAGAATGGCGGAAAACCCAAATGTAGCAAGGAGAGAAGAAGTGAAGCCTTAATGCCTCAGAGCCGTTGGATCTATGGGATCAACGGACGAGATTGAATCGCATCGAAGAAAGCCAACAATGTAACGACCTCTGCCTCAAGAGAATTGTGATCAGCGATGGTTTATGGACCATGGATCGAGCGCGCAGATCAACGGTGGAGCTGCAAGTTCTATATCACATCATAATAATGCCAAAGTGGAGGACTTAACATAGGCGGAAGGCTTTCAGAGGACCTGAATGAGTTATGAATTAAACAATGAAGGATTTGAGTTCCGAGGTAAACGGTAAGCCGAGCGAGCTTCAGGTGGTAAGCAATATTGGAGAGGGTCCACCCGATTACATACATTGGCCAACATGTAGCACACTGCAAGAGAGAGAAAACCACTTTTTTGGGTGGGTAATCTCTGTGCAAGTAGGCCACCCGAAATGGTTGTCAGCCATTGGATTGGAGATCGTGGATCAACGACAAATATTGAGCAGACTAATTGATGTTTCGGGTTGGATGTGAACCATCGGATTGAAGGCAGATCAACAGTGTGGAATACAAAGGGATTATGACCCATAGCCAATGCAACTTGTGAACCTGAGAGGATTATAGGGTGGACTTTATATCGTTTGAAGCCTGGCTTTGGTGTTTCAATCAGATTTTCCATTATTTTAGAGTATTTCCTGTGTATTCCTCTGTGTAAATAGAGAATGGTATTCCTAGGGATTTCACCCGTGCTAGTGGCCCTTTCCGTTTGTAGATAGGTGGCCTCAATGCCTTGAGCATTATTATTATGATTGTTAACTCTCAGCAAGGAGATGAAGGGATAGTGGTCGAGAGCCAGAGAGCCTGAAATGGAGGCAAACAGAAAGCGCCGAGAGGCTTAAAAACCACTCAATAGCAGAACAGAGGGAGACGGGGAGAGAGCAATAGAAATCAAAAGACAGAGAGCAAGAGGAAGTGGTTGTGTACTCTTGTATACTTTAGGATTTCGAGTAAATCCCAGTTGTTTTGTCACTATTATGTTGAGACTCTGTTTGAGCTCACACTTGTAATATTATGCTCCTAAAGACATAATATAGAGGTCAATACTGAAAGCTTGGACCAGGAGACGTAGCCAGATGGTTTGGTGAACTCCTTCATTATTTTGACTATGTTGATGTGTGTTTATGTTTTATAACTGTTCATTGTCTATATTATTCGCAATCTTTTCGATCCATTGCAATAAATAATAGAGGAATTACTACACATGAGTCTGTAATACCTTTTATTCTTGATTTAGTATCCATTTTGGATCAAGTAGTATCAGGGCATTTGGTTTTGTTAAGGTTAGATAAGCTTGTGCTGGATATTGATTGCTAACTAGATTAAAGCTCAGACTAGGAGAAGCAGAACTTGTTGAGGCTAATCTAGAGATTGGAAGAGTCTATTCTAAAAGGAGGATGGTAGAAGAAGCTCCATTGGGATTAGAATCTCAATTTATAGAAAGTTTTAAGACACTCCAAGCCATTGTGGAAGAGACGTATCTGGAATTTAAGAAGGGTCAAGGTGAAAGCACTTCAACACCTAAACTAGACAAAGGAGCAGAGGAACCTTTTCTAGTTTCCCCTCCAGAAGGCAAAGGAAAAGTAGGAATGACTCCACCATCTCCTCCATCATCATCCTCGTCATCATCATCTTCTAGCTCTTCTAAGATGAATAAGAAAAATTCCTTAATCAAATTAGATGTGAATTTTGATTTGCCAATTTATGATGGAGAACTCAATGCAGAAAAGCTAGATAATTAGATAAGACAAATTGATGTATATTGCAAGATACATAACGTTGATTCAGAAAGGAAGAAGATTCAGCTAGCTAGCCTTCGACTTGGAGGAACTACACTAGTATGGTGGGAAGGCAAGACACAAGTTGATTTTCAAAAACATGGTAAAATCATTTCTACCTAGAATGAATTTGTTTCTGCTATCTGAAGGATCAAAGTGTACAAAGTTATACTCAAGAATTCAGAAAGAGAGCTTTAACTCTAGGTATATCATTAGACTCACCCGAGACTTTATTGAGGTATATAGGTGGTATTCATATCTATTTAAAGCATACTATTCTCATGTTTAATCCCACTAGCTTAGATGATGTATCAGTTCAAGCCACACATTTAGAAGCTAGAGGTAAGAATGTAAACCCAGAGGTTGGGGGATCATCTAAATATTCTGTAAGTAAGAGCAAGGAAAAGAAGAAAATGAAATGGAAGGAGAGTAAAGAAAACACTGTAAAGAAGGATAAACCTTCATGCACTCATTAAAAGAAAGAAGGACATGATGAGGCACACTACTGGTTTTTACATCCAAAATTGAAACCTAAGAAGTTCGGTGGAAAGCAGAAGAAGAATGTTGCTACTATTCAATAGGACTTGGGATCATATTCAGGTGATGAAACAATAGTTACAGCCATAGGTATTAAAAGTAAAGACTCGAAAGCATCCACAAGTAATTCTACACAATCTATTGATAATGAAAATAATGAGAGGGAAAGAAATGAGCTTTTCGTATTAGAGTAATTTCCAAACATAATAAGATTGATACTTTATTTGATAGTGGATCACAAGTAAATTTGATTTCTAAAATAATTGTAAAGAAGTTGGGATTAGAAACATAACCTCATGAGAAGCCATATCCATTAGGTTGGGTGTGTGATAAAACAAAGCTACAAGTAACAAGACAATGTAAACTTAGGTTTGCTATTGGATCAACATATTTAGATGAGGTTGAGTTAGATATAGTTCCATTGGATATATGTGGTATTGTTTTGGGAAGTCCATACTTGTATGATAGGAAAGCTATTTTCTATAGAGCTAAGAATAAGTATCAACTCACTAAAAATAGAATAGAATATATTGTAAAATCTCATAAACTCAAAAGTAATTATTCTCTCATAAACTCAGGATAGATGAAAAGAATTGTGAATTAAAGTAAGCAATTTTTACTAATCGTTGTAAAGGCAAAGGATCTTGAAAAATCTAATGCATTTGAAGGTTGTGATTCTAGACAGAAAGCGGATTTAGTTAAAGTTGTTTCAGAGTATGATATTCTATTTCAAGAACCAAAAGGTCTGCCACCCAAGCGGTAAATAGTACATGATATTTATTTGCAGCAAGATGCTCCATTGCCTAACATTGGAATGTATAGGTTATCGGCTTTAGAGAATGCAGAGATAGAGAAGTAGGTACATGAATTGATTGATAAAGGGTTTATACGACCAAGCACATCACCATGTGGATCTCCAATCATGCTGGTGAGAAAGAAATATGGTTCGTGGAGAATGTGCATTGATTATTGAGCACTAAATAAAATAATGATCAAGAATCGTTATCCTCTTCCTCGTATTGATGATTTATTAGATCAATTGAAAGAAGCAGTTTACTTTTTTAAGTTAGACTTGCGAAGTGGTTATCATCAGGTCAGATTTGGAGAATAAGATGCATGGAATACTGCATTCAAGACAAAGCAAGGACTATATGAGTGGTTGGTTATGCCTTTTGGCTTAACTAATGCTCCTGCTACATTTATGAGAGTCATGAATGATGTACTCAGACCATTTGTTGATGATTTTGTAATTGTTTATTTAGATGACATTCTTGTTTTTAGTAAGACATGGGAAGACCATGTAAAGCATGTGAAGCAGACTTTAGATGTTTTAAAAAGAGAAAATCTCTATGTAAAACTGTCAAAATGTGAATTCCGCAGAACATCTTTAAATTATTTAGGCTATATTGTAGGGGGTGGTGAATTGAAGATAGATCCCTCTAAGGTTGAAGTCATTGTGAATTGGCCTAAATCCAAATCTGCTACAGAAGTTAGGAGTTTCCTAGGGGCAACACAATACTGGATAAATTTTATTGCTAACTTCTCATTGATTGGTGCTCCATTACATGATTTAACAGGGTTGAAACAGGTGTTTAAGTGGGGAGGAAAATAGCAGAAAGCCTTCGACACCTTAAAAGAAAAAATTAGTATAGCACCAGTACCAACACTACCAGATCTTCAACATCCATTTGAGATTGAGACAGATGCCAATGACTATGCCATGGGAGAAGTGTTGATGCAACACAGAAAACCCATATGCTATCATTCTGAGAAATTTTCTTCTGTATTAGTTAATTATCCCATATATGATAAAGAATTGTATGCATTAGAACAAATTGTGAAAAAGTGGAAACATTACATAATGGGTAAAGAAACAATCATACATACATATCATCAAACACTCCAATATTTGCACTCACAAACTAAATTGCAGCAATCAAGACATTATCAGTGGATGGGTTTTCTACAACAATTTCATCTTGTGATTAGATATAAGAAGGGAATACACAATAAGATTGCAAACATGTTATCAAGACCAATCATAAATGCATCTACTATACTTAAGCATAACTCAGTAATGCATGAAAGTTACATTGAACAATATGTTCAAGATGTAGATTTTAAAGATGTATATGCAACTTTATGTCATGGAAAGAAAGTAGAAGAATTGGATTATTATGTAAAGGACCAACTCTTATATCATTTGGGAAAGTTATGCATTCCACAAACTAAAAGAGTTATCATAATTCGAGAAGCACATACTTCTCTCATATCAGGTCATTTTGGTGTAAGTAAAACAGTTTCACAATTGCAAAGGTTCTTTTATTGGCCAAGAATGCATGAGATAGTTTCTAGATATATCAAAGGATGTACTATGTGTGCTACAAGAAAACCCAGTAATAGAAAATTAGGCTTGTACACTCCACTTCCAATTCCTTCTCATCCTTGGGAAAGTGTTTCCATCAATTTTGTTGGGGGATTGCCAAAATCTAGGAAAGGCCATGATTATTTATATGTTGTTATGGATAGGTTCAGTAAAATGTGTATCTTAATAACATGTAACAAGCAAGTTACAGCTGAACAAATAGCCAAGTTGTTCTTTTAGATTATATGGGTTCATTTTGGGTTACCCACTTCTATTGTATCTGATCGAGATTCTCGATTTGTTGGGAAGTTTTGATCAAATCTATGGGAGTTGATGGACACCAGGTTGAAGAAGAGCACAACATTTCATCCACAAACAGATGGTCAGAAAGAAGTGGTCAATAGGATAGTGATCTAGTTGCTCAGAGGCTATTGCAGCAAGCATCCCAAGCTTTGGGATGAGCATTTGTGTTATGTGCAGCATGCTTACAACTGTGCTAAGCACTCTTCTACTCAGAGATCTCCTTTCGGGACTTGTTTTGGTTTTATACCAAAGACTCCTTTGGATTTTGTCTTCGGTAAAGACATAGCAGTTGATGAACACAGTGATATGGACAAAGCAACCAAATTCATTGAATAAATCCAAGAAATTCACCAGGAAATTCAGGAACAGCTGGAAAGAAGTCAAGCCAAGTACAAGGCAAGACATGACAAGCATCGAGTTGAACATAGTTTTTAAGTTGGTGATCAAGTCTGGTTGTATATCAACAAAGATAGAATGCAGGGTGAAGGTAAGAAGCTAAAACCAGTAAGGTATGGACCTTTGAAGATACTTGATAAAATTGGTGAAAATTCTTTTCACCTTGATTTACTGGCTTATATGCAGATCTATTCAGTCGTTAATGAAAAAAACTTGAGATTGTATGAACCTTTAATGATTGAAGATCCTGAAGAGTGAAGTCAGTTGCCTTCTATCGGGGATTTGTTGCCTAAGTATCTCAATGAGTTACAAGAGGAAACGGTTCTAGACAGGAAGGTAAGAACTACGCGTTAAGGGGATGTTGAGTACCTGAGAGTGGGGCTCAAAGGTTCAAATCGGAGCAAGGCATGATGGATGGAAGTTAGACAAGTGAGGGAACTATATCCTCACTTGATCGATGCCTAAAACCAAATTTTGGTGGTCCAAAATCTTTTTAGTGGGAAGGTGTGATCCAAAATGGATCTTGAATAGAACCTCTAAGTCTAAGTCTTCAGATATGTTCAAAAAATGCAAACAGAGTGTTATCACTCAGATTTTCCCAGAAGTTGTAAGAAGGGGAAAGGGGTCCGAGGTAACCACAAACCAATATTTTAGATATATAATCTAGCCAATCTGTATCTAGAGAGGGCTCTCTCTTTAAATTTTAGCTTTGTTTTGGAAGATATTAGGCTAGTTATGAAAGCTTTGGGATTTTGGTTGAGTTTGGTGAAATTCAATAACAGAGGGGCAGAACTGAGTAGTTTAGTCCATTGGGCTAATGGAGTCAGGGAAAATGACTCAATTGGATTTGGTTTCTCAATAAAGGATGGCTTCACAGGACAAGATAGTTGAACAGGGGGAAAATAGAGAGTTTAAAAAGATGGGATGGACTTAAAGAGTTAAATGGAAATTAAGAATCCTTTAACAGCTTTATGAGAGTAGAATATGAATAACCATCAATAAAGAGAAATTAAGAATTCTTTACTAAATTATTAAAATGAATAAACTAGAAAACAGGAGCAATTAAGAATTCACTGTGGAAAATCCAGATCATGCTACTCCAAAAAACAACCACAGAAGTTTAAAATCTAACATAAGAATTCACTGTTCATGGTAGTTTAGAAGAAAACATTGAGAATAAAAATGATTGAAGACAGATTTCCCTTAAGCACTTTCTGAATTATTCTTTTTCGTTTTAATATTTAGATATGGAACATAATGAATATAGTAAACCATAAAACATTAATACATGAGATATAAGATACTTATTTGTTTGATGTCCAACACATGAATCCTGTGGAAAGTCCCTTACATCAATCCTTCATCCAGCGAGCCATGAAAAATTTGTCCAACAACACTTTTTATTCCAAAATAATCAGTCTTACAACAATGTCTAAGCATCCACACTCAATACTCTGAATGTGGGTGTATTTATACAAAAACTTTACAATGAAATATCTCAAAACAAAGTGAGATATAAACTGGGATGACTAATCATATCTTTCAAGAAAATAGGGCTGGAAGACTTTGTAGATGACAAATAAGGCAACCGAATGGTTTGTTGTCCCTATACTTGAGAATGTGCTAGAGTTAGGCCCTATGATTTGGCCTCTTACTATCCTTGGTGTAATTATGTGCTGGTTGATATGTTTTGATCTTCCTACTGATACACTTTACCTGCATCTGACACTCTTTACCTGTTGATCTCTTTTCATCCTCTTTACCCTTATTGACTGTAGTAAGAATCAAAATTTACTTTTTACCAAGGATAAATTACAAAAGTTAAAGAATTTCTTCCCACCATTTTGGCTGTGGTATGCTAGTTTTCTGAAACTTTCTGAGAGTTTCATATGTTTCTGTATATCTAAAAAATGCAGGCTAAATTGGAACAAGTGCTTCAGTTCATGCTCGACATAGAATAAGTTCTCTAGGCTATCATAGAGAACTCGACCTGTAGGGAGTGCTTTTATTCCTGATACACTTGTTGATGAACTTGTTGGAAATAATACTGAGAGGGGGGGTGAATCAGTATTATCAAGTTCTTTTAATAAATCTTCCTTATTTATACTTTGAATTATTTTTGCATGTCAGTACCATAAAATAATGAGCATGAACAAAGAAAATAGATAGTCACACCAAAGAACACCAGATGTAAGGTGGAAACCCAATGTGGGTGAAAACCACCTGCTACAATATGTCTCTATCTTCTTTCAAATTAGAAACTCCTTTTACAATGGTTTTGTACTGGTGCAGTCCTTTACCAGTACGCAGGCTGCAACCTGCAGAGAGCTACAACTCTCTCTCGTTTTCCAGTCTCTCCTGGAAGGGAGCTACAACCGCCTACTTCTTTCAAGGACCACTTTTCATAAATTTTCAAACTAGATCCAAGAATATCAAATGATCATCAAGTACAAGTAAATCACCTAGTCGACTACAGTAACCAGATCAATAGTAACAGTAAACTAAACCCAGAACACCTGATCAACAGAGGAAAGTCAGTCAAATAAATGCCTTAATACAGATACACAGTTTTTCTTTCTTTGGCCTGCGTGGCTCCGCACTTCACCTTCTGCTGCCCTGCATATACCCGCAGAGAGCCTTCTGCTGCACCGCGTACCCACACACTGTTTCTTCAATCACGCCACGTACTGCTACTGTAGCCATGCACCCACAGATGCTATCGCGCCGCGTACTTCTACTGTAGCCACGCACCCACAGATGCTATCGCGCTGCGTACTTACGCACCTGCGGCTTCTGAAGCACCGCGTACTTTCACTGTGCCTACGCACCTGAACCTCTGTCGCGCTGCGTACCCACGCACTTGCACCGTTAATCACCTGCGTACCTTTGATTAGGGCCGAATTGGCAGTCCACCAGTGTGCCACAGATAGTCAGATGCCCAGATCTGATCATGCGCCCGAGAGATCACGCTTCATAGATTCACCTTCAACCTTACTTTTATATAGATCAAGATTTTAAACCGAAAACCCAATATGTCAGATCTTAAGATATTAAATTTGAAAAAGATGTCTTGGCCAAGTGATCTCCTTCCCTATTTATAGTCATATTAGATCCTATACCATGGGCCAAAACCATAGAAACAAGAACGGCGGGCTAAATACCATGGGCCAAACATAAGAAACCCCACGTGAGCGCGCTTCTCTGCCTTGAAGTAAGTGAACTGGGGGTACGCACCTTCTGAACAGGTGACCTGGGTGTATGGACGCACTTCCTGGCCGGCGTACCTGTGGGTACGTACCTTTTGAACTATTTTCCTGCGTACCTCTTAATTTCCAACATTTTGAGAGCCTGATCAGAGTATTGCCACTTGTATGAGTTGCCATCAAGTACAACACATGAATCATAGAGCCATACCAGAAACATAATGCCAACAATCTCCCCCTTTGGACTTGATGGCAACCTCAAAATCTTCAATGTCATTCTCCCCTTTGACATCAAGGGCAAAGGGTTATGCTCCCCCTAAGAACATGCTCCCCCTGAATATAAACCAGATCTGCAAAGAAGAACCATAATCCACCAAACACCATAAATGACCATGAAAGAGATAGAGACATATTGCAGCAATATTCAGACCAACATCCATGATGTACTTCCTCCATAATGCCAACAATGCATTATATGCTCCCCCTGAACCTGTGCCATTCGATCTTCGACCAATCCGCAACCCAACAAGTGTACGCATATACCCCAGATGAACCTTGCGTACAGCCGTCAATCAAAAGAGATTCAACAACATGATGATGCATCAACAACCCCCAGCTTTTGCCTGAGGTATTCAAAGGTCTCCCTGGGCAATGGTTTGGTGAGTATATCAGCAACTTGTTCCTTAGAAGGAACATACTCCAACTTGACCTTTTGTTCAAGTACTTGTTCCCGGAGAAAATGATACTTGATCGGTATGTGCTTGGTCTTTGAATGCATGACTGGGTTCTTTGAAATGCTGATTGCACTAGTATTATCACATAAGATGGAGATGGGTGGTATACAAGTGATTTGAAAATCCTGCAAGGTCTGCATCATCCAAAGGAGTTGAGTGAAACAAGATGCAGCATCAACATATTCTGCTTCAGCTGTAGACAAGGCAATCGAACTCTGTTTCTTGCTGAACCAAGATACTAATCTGGAACCCATAAAGAATGCACCACCACTTGTGCTCTTCCTATCATCCACGCTTCCGGCCCAATCTGCATCTGTATAAGCATGAAGTGTGAGATCTGTATCTCTAGGATACCATAAGCCATAGTTTTGAGTTCCTTGAATATATTTGAAGATTCTCTTTACTGCCTGAAGATGAGTTTCCTTTGGGTTTGCCTGAAATCTTCCAACTATTCCTACTGCATGCATTATGTCTGGTCGGGTACCTGTCAAATAAAGTAGACTTCCAATCATAGATCTGTAGGTTGGTTGATGTACTACTACTGACTCATCATTTGCACTGAGGCTACATCCTATGACCATGGGTGTACATACTGGTTTTGCATCTTCCATGCCATATTTCTTCAAAATCTGCTTGAGATACTTGGTTTGAGACAAAAAGATCCCTCCTTCTTTTTGTTGGATTTTCAAACCAAGAAAATATGTCAGTTCTCCCAGCAAGGACATTTCGAATTCTTTCTGCATTACCAAGGCAAAGCTTTGACTCATAGCTTCTTCACTGCTCCCAAAGATAATGTCATCTACATACACAACAAGTATTAGCAATTTGTCGTCTTCAACTTTTATATAAAGATTGCTATCTGCTGATCCTTTTGAAAAACCTTGTTGATGAAGATATTTGTCCAAGCGATAGTACCAAGCCCTTGGAGCTTGTTTGAGACCATAGAGAGCCTTTTTCAATCTGCATACAAGATTTGGATCATTTCCAAGAATGAAACCATCTGGCTGCTCAATGTATACTTCTTCTTCCAAGTCTCCATTCAGAAAGGCTGATTTCACGTCCATTTGAAATACTTTGAAGTTTTGAAAGCTTGAGAGAGCAAGGAACATTCGGATGGCCTCAAGTCTTGCAACAGGAGCAAAGGTTTCTTCAAAATCTATTCCTTCTTGCTGCGCATACCCTTTACAAACAAGTCTGGCCTTGTTTCTAATTACTTCTCCATTTTCATTCAATTTATTTTTGAAGACCCATTTTGTCCCTATAACATTCTTATCCTTTGGTCTAGGAACCAGCTCCCAAGTGTTGTTCTTTTCGATCTGCTCAAGTTCTTCATCCATTGCTTTAACCCAACATTCATCTTTGCATGCCTCTTTCACATTTTGTGGTTCAGTGGAAGAGAGTAATTCCAAATAGCTTGAAGCTTCTGCAACTGTTCTTCTTGTTTGTACACCTGCTTCTTTCTGCCCCAAAATCTGAGATTCTGGATGATTCTTCTGAACATATCTGGATGGAGTCTTCTCTTCTATCCTTATCTGCTCCTTTGGTTCTTCTTGAGGTTCTTCTTCTTCATCATTCTGTCTTTGAGGGTAGTCTTCATCTTCTTCGATATCTTCATGATTTACTTGCCTAGGAATGTATCCCTTCTCATCAACCACTACATCAATGCTGTCAACAATTCTTCCAAGTCTTTTATTGTAGCACTTGTATGCTTTGTTGTGTGGAGAATAACCAAGAAGAATGCCTTCATTTGCTCTAGGTTCAAGTTTGCCAAGTTGCTCATCAGTATTCTTAATATAGCATTTTCTCCCAAATATTTTGAAGTGCTTTACCGAAGGAGTCTCACCATACCAGAGCTCATGAGGAGTTTGAGTGTTGTTCACCCGGAGATTTGTTTTGTTGAGAATAACAACCGTAGCATATGCAGCTTCACCCCAGAAAGTTGCGGGAGTTCCAGACTCATCAAGCATAGCACGAGCCATTTGTTGGACTATTCTGTTCATTCTTTCCACTACTCCATTTTGTTGAGGAGTTCTAGCTGTAGAGAATTCTCTTCTTATCCCATGTTCTTCACAGAAATCGAAAAATTCATTTGAGGTAAACTCCCCACCTCTGTCGGATCTGAGGCACTTAATTTTGTATCCTGATCCATTTTCAACCAAGGCTTTAAAGGATTTGAATTTTTCGAATGCTTCATCTTTGTGCTTCATAAGTCCTAACCAGACAAACCTGGAGAAATCATCAATGAAGAATATCAAGTATTCTTCTCCTCGAGGTGTCCTTTTCCTGAATGGTCCACATACATCTGTATGTACAAGCTCAAGAGGCATGCTAGCTGATCCTTCCTTCTCTGGAAAGTTAGTTCTGGTTTGCTTTCCAAACTGACATGATTTTCATATGGTGTTGTCTGGAATTTTGATATCTGGAAGACCGTGAACTGCCTGATATTTGCATGCTTTCCTTATTTGTGAAAAGCTTAGATGCCCCAACCTCTGGTGCCATAACCAATGTTCATCATCCTTGCTTAGATAGCATTGTTGTTGTCCTTCTTCAAATATGTATAGATTATTTGGAGTTCTTTTACCTTTGATCACCGTTTTACCTGTATCAAGATCACGAACAAGACATCCATTTGATCTAAATATCACCTCGGTTCCTTGATCACACATCTGGCTGACACTTAGAAGATTATGCTTCAATCCATCAACATACAAAACATTTCCAGCTTTGACTTTTTCTTTTAACTAAGCAGTGCCTTTTCCTTTTATAGCTGCAAGAGTATCATTTCCAAAAGAAACTTTCTTTCCCTTTTCTAAAGCAGAATATGATTCAAGTTTTTCTTTATCACCTGTCATATGCTTCGAACATCCACTGTCAATGTACCATAGATTTTCCTGTCCCTCTACATAAAATGCTATCCCACATCTTTCTGTTTGTGGTTCCTTTATTCTCCATGTTTTGGTGCTTGAGGCTTGTTCCTTTGTCTGTTGAAACCTGCTCCTGCATTCAGAATCTTCATGACCAAAGTTATTGCAAATAGAACATTCAACTTCATTTTCAAGAACCGAAAAGTTGTTATAGGTCCTTTTTGTAATCCCAGTCATACTTCTTTGTTTTTGAGCTTCTCTAGTCATGATCGTTTTATATGCAACACATTGAGTTGCTTTGTGACCAAAGTTATGGCAAGAGAAGCATTGTCCATTGAAGAAACTTCTGTGGTTATCAAATCTTCCAGCCAAACGATTGTAATTTATATTTTCATTCATTCTTGAAGAAAATTGAGAGGATTTTACTTGTGGTTAGTTGTAGCTTTTGTTCATCCTTAAGACGGATTGCCCCTGGTTTACCTGATAGTCTTTGTTTGTAATTGGTCCCTGCTTTACCTGGTGATCTCCATTGTGCTTTTGCTCATTCCTTCTCGCTGCATCAAGATAACTCTTTGAGGTGGATGCTTGAGAAGTTTCTCCATTATACCCCAGACCTGTCTTGTTTAGTGGAGAACGCTGTACATTGATGATCTCATCCAGAGTTTCAGATCCTTTGACTAACTTAAGATTAATAGCTTTTGTTTTCTCAATCTCCTTTCTAAGACCAACAATTTCACCTTCTAACTTTTCAAGATATTTTTCTTTTTCATCAATTTGAAATTGTAGAGTATCAATAATCATATTATTTTCTTCTATACATGTCTTGAGTCTAGAAATTTCTTCATGAAAGCTATCCATATCTATAGCATCCATGTAATCATAATCTTCAAATGCCATTAAAAGTTTATAGTCATTACCTCGTTCATCTTCATCACTATTTGATAGACCATCACTATCTTCATGAGTGTAGTAGCTTTTCTTATTTGCATTCTGTTTCTTGTTCCATCTAGCAGGTTCCTTTCCTTTGTCAATCTTATCCTTATTAGGACATTTCGCAGCATAATGACCTACTCTTCCACAAGCAAAACATTTAAAAGGTAACTTACCTCTGAACCTTCCAGTACCCCGTTGAAGATGACAAAATTTGATTCTTCTTCTTCTTCTGGCACATGACTTGCTTCATAGTAGTCTCCTTTGCCTGAAGCCTTGAAAGCAGCTTCTCTCCTGTCTGATGGACCTCCCTTTCTAATTTCATAAGCAGTTAGAATTCCATGTAGCTGAGACATAGTAAGAATTCGTAGATCCTTTTCTTCTATTGCAGACACTTTAGATTCAAACTTGGGGGACAATGATCTTAAAACTTTTTCAACCTCAATAGCCTCTTTTATTTCTTCACCCAAGTTTTTCATGCAATTAACAATCTCGTCTACCCGAAGGAAATAGTTAGCCACACTTTCATCATTATACATTCTGAGATTCTCATACTGAATCCTGAGGGTTTGAAGTTTAGCACGCTTTACCTGTTCATCTCCTTCGTAGCTCAAGACAATCTTGTCCCATATTTCTTTTGCGGATTTATATTGCATAACCTTCACGAATTCTGTTTGAGATAAGCATCCCAGCAGAGTATTGACTGCTTTAGCATTTGTTTCATATTTCTTCTTTTTGGCCGTATCTGTAGGAGTAGCTGAAGGAAAAGTGTAGCCTGTATCTATGATATCCCAAACTTCTGTACCAAGAGATTGAAGATAGGCAGTAACTCTTACCTTCCAATAATTGAAGTTTGTCCCATCAAAAATTGGTGGCCTGATTGATGCTTCCCTCTCGTAGTTGCTCATGATGAATGATCTTCCTTCAAGCGATCAAGCTTCTCTGAAGGACCTGCTCTGAGAAAAATTGTTGGAAATAATATTGAGAGGGGGGGTGAATCAGTATTATCAAGTTCTTTTAATAAATCTTCCTTATTTATACTTTGAATTATTTTTGCATGTCAGTACCATAAAATAATGAGCATGAACAAAGAAAACAGATAGTCACACCAAAGAACATCAGATGTAAGGTGGAAACCCAATGTGGGTGAAAACCACCTGCTGCAATATGTCTCTATCTTCTTTCAAATTAGAAACTCCTTTTACAATGGTTTTGTACTGGTGCAGTCCTTTACCAGTACGCAGGCTGCAACCTGCAGAGAGCTACAACTCTCTCTCATTTTCCAGTCTCTCCTGGAAGGGAGCTACAACCCCCTACTTCTTTCAAGGACCACTTTTCATAAATTTTCAAACTGGATCCAAGAATATCAAATGATCATCAAGTACAAGTAAATCACCCAGTCAACTGCAGTAACCATATCAATAGTAACAGTAAACTAAACCCAGAACACCTTATCAACAGAGGAAATTCAGTCAAATAAATGCCTTAATACAGATACACAGTTTTTCTTTCTCTGGCCTGCATGGCTCCACACTTCACCTTCTGCTCCCCTGCGTATACCCGCAGAGAGCTTTCTACTGCACCGCGTACCCACGCACTGTTTCTTCAATCACGCTGCATACTGCTACTGTAGCCACGCACCCACAGATGCTATCGCGCCGCGTACTTCTACTGTAGCCACGCACTCATAGATGCTATCGCGCTGCGTACTTACACACCTGCGGCTTCTGAAGCGCCGCATACTTTCAATGTGCCTACGCACCTGAACCTCTGTCACGCTGCGTACCCACGCACTGCGCCTTCTTCTGCTCTGCGTACCCACGCACTGCTCCTTCTTCTGCTCTGCGTACCCACGCACTTGCACCGTTAATCACCTGCGTACCTCTGATTAGGGCCGAATTGGCAGTCCACCAGTGTGCCACAGATAGTCAGATGCCCAGATCTGATCATGCGCCCGAGAGATCACGCTTCATAGATTCACCTTCAACCTTACTTTTATATAGATCAAGCTTTTAAACCGAAAACCCAATATGTCAGATCTTAAGATATTCAATTTGCAAAAGATGTCTTGGCCAAGTGATCTCCTTCCCTATTTATAGTCAAATTAGATCCTATACCACGGGCCAAAACCATAGAAACAAGAACGGCGGGCTAAATACCATGGGCCAAACATAAGAAACCCCACGTGAGCGCGCTTCTCTGCCTTGAAGTGAACTGGGGGTACGCACCTTCTGAACGGGTGACCTGCGTGTATGGACGCACTTCCTGGCCGGCGTACCTGTGGGTACGCACCTTTTGAACTATTTTCCTGCGTAACTCTTAATTTCCAACATTTTGAGAGCCTGATCAGAGTATTGCCACCTGTATGAGTTGCCATCAAGTACAACACATGAATCATAGAGCCATACCAGAAACATAATGCCAACAGAACTTGCTTGATTGCCTACATATTGATTCAATTTATCCACATAATCTTTATGCCTCATTAACCAGTCATTAATCACTAAAGGACTGGGTAGCCCTTTACTCTGCAAACTAGCAAACTTTTCCATAAAAGCATTAATCTCTACTTGTATATCATGACATCTTATTTCTAAATTTTGAATCAAAGTTCTTTTGGTTAATACCCGTTTGATTTCCAAAATGGTTTCTATTCTATCTGTGATGCCAAATTCTTCAAGTTGTTCCTTATTCCTAGTATTCAAAAAATGTATGAGCCTATTGGCTTCCTCAAGCATTTTTCCTAATTCTACTTTTTTCCTTTGGATTTCTTCTTGGGCTGTCTTTATAAGATCAATGTACTCAAAAATTACTTGGATGGATGGCCAAACATCATTTATGGATTGAGTAATGTTGGCCCAGAGAATTTTCTTAATTTCTACCAGAGGCTGGTCAAAAGTAAGATCCTTTTCTAATGATCTCACTTTATTTTCTAATCCTTTAATTTCTTGTCTCTTCTGCAACATTTATCTTTGAGAGATCATAGCTTCGTTCCATTTTGGAATACTATTCTTTTGCCTTTTTCAACTCTGAAACTTGTAGTTTCATGTCCTCCATTGACTTTATTAATTCCTCTGTGCTCAAATTGGCATGGCTGCCCTGTCCTATCCTTGCTATTCCTGCTGCTACTGTACCTGTGACTGACTCTGCTATGGCTGTTGGAATGTTTGGAGCTAATTTTGTCCCAAGTGTGGAAGGAACTGCTGTTGAGACTACTAGTATCACATCAAGAGGCTGAGAGGTCGACTCTCTCTGCTTGTACTTCAATGCTTTTTCTAGTGCTTGCTCAATCTCATTCAGTCGTTCATTGAGTTTTAAGAGTAAATCCATCAACTCTTCTTCAGATTTTTTCTTTATGATCTCAGCAGTCTGTGGATTACTTGAAGGAGGCATCTTTAGCTGCTTCCTCAAGGTGGTAATATCTTCATCTTTCTTTTTGATTAGTGCTTCTACTCCCTTCACATCTTTCGGATCATGTCCCAATCCAATAATTATTTCTTCTAAAGACTTTATTCTGTTATCTTTGGCCTGAGAGGAGGCTTTCTCTAAGTGTAGTTGGGCAGTTGTGTTATCCAAATAATTTTGTAACCTATGGGCCATCATTGCCTTACCAGTCAAGGTTGAATAAATCATTTCTCCAGTTTGTTTATGCAACTCAATCTGATCCATAAGATGAATATCCTTTGCCGTGACTTCCAATTTTTTTTTGAGATAATCTGCTGCTGATTGAGGTTGTTGCACTTTAGGCTTGAAGTAGCTCATTATCATCTTGCCCTCTTTAATGTCATAGGTTGACATTAATCTTTGTTGATTTGTGGGGGCCATTTTCAAATATTGATTATAAATTTGAAGCCTCAATGGATCATTCCTTGCTTTTATTTCTGTAAATGCTTTCTTGATGTCTAAGGCATCTTTCCCTAGTGGCCTGAAAGATGATACCTCTGCACTTTGCTATCTTTCTAGCTCTTGTCTCTATGAGCTAGTGGATGTTCCTCCCAATGGAAAATTTTGTTGGCTAACTACCCTTTCTTCTCTCTGACTATCTGTAGTCTCTTCAACAAATTCCTCCTCTGAAAGGGGATTTAGCCTTTACCCTTTTGTTCCAGGCTGTCCTGAAGGTCCACTGGTAGGGGTAGTAGTTTCCCTGTCTCTCTTTTTATTCCTTTCCTCATTCAGAGGAGTCTACAAGCTTGGAGGTCCTTCTACATTGGTTTGAGTTGGAGGAGTTGTCATCTGGACCTGTTCTTTGGAATTTTCAGGTTGCTTATACATTGTAGACTATTCTGTGACTTGAATGTTGGTTTCTAATTCTTTGCCTTTGGATGACCCTGTAGCTGGTGTGCTGGTTTCTTGTGAAGGTTGCTGAGAGGTTCCAGCAGTAGATGCACCAATTCCTAATCTTTGTACATGCCCAAAAGAATCCAGGTCAAGTGTTTTCTCAATATCTCTCATAACATTCTCAAAATTGACCTGTTCGGTATCATTTTCTACTAGGGTCCCTTCCCTCCATTCATCCATATTTGAAAATTATTCAATCTCTGGAATCCTATGGTGAATGTATGGTGACAATCTGTTCTTCATTCTTCTATCACATATAAAGTTGTTGGGATCATATGGTATCCACCCGAAACTCTTTTGTAACTTAAGATGATCTTCTAAAATTATTTCGGCTTCCCTCCATGCTTCCCTAGTGTTGCAGACAAAAGGGCCTAACTGATTCTTGATTCTAAGATGAGCTTTCTTCTTGGCATTATAAAAATGAACCAAGTCT
The DNA here is from genome assembly GCA_031772625.1 of Pinus tabuliformis. Lineage (NCBI taxonomy): Eukaryota > Viridiplantae > Streptophyta > Pinopsida > Pinales > Pinaceae > Pinus > Pinus tabuliformis. The sequence continues at coordinate 873,314,838 of CM062815.1, forward strand.
GAATTTATCATTTGCATGAAGTATTACAATGCAAACAGTCTCATTGGAACATACTTTGGTAGTTTAAAAGGGCAAAGCTCACACCCATAAATCTTGATTTCTGTATGTTTCCTATATAGGTACCAATCACCTATTTTGTATTGCTTGGAGAGTTGGAGGATCTTCTTTATATCACCACTGATCCTAGGAGGGGAAACTCCTGTCAATAAAGTGGTTTCTGGATGCAAAAATAGATCAATGAACTCATTGTAGGTGTAAGGGGTCTCAAGGTATTTATGGAAAATGGGACTCCAAAAGATAATAGACCTTGGATTTCCTTTGGTGTTAAGTTTCTTGACATGGAAAGCGAAGTTATCTAACTGATAATACAACATAAGATGATAGATGAAAGTGGTGTGTTTGAAGACTCCTTCATTGTCCAGTCTCAGAAATTGGTCATGAATTTTATTGGCAATATAGGAGGCATAGTCATATTTGATAGCAAGGGGCTGTCCAGGAGTAAAGATTGACAATAACACTAGGGTTACATCATCAACGTATTCACTAGTGTTAAATCCCATAACTAAAGATATCATATCCACTATAAGTCTTCCCAATCTGTGAAGAAGTTTTGTCCATAAGGAGGTTGGCCTTTGGGCTGATGTTTTTCTAACATGAAGGTCTGACAGAGGCAGATGAGTTTTGATTGTGGTAATTCAGTAGATTTCTCAAGTAAATATCCCATAGAAAGGGGAGTGAGAGCTTGACCAGGGGAAAATTGCAACATTTCATTAATGGATGCAGTTGTTATGGGGAAGAGGACTGTTTGACTTGGGGACATAACAGCTCTGCGGTTAGGATCATAATTGGCACAACATTGATGAATTATATCAGGGAAAACATGGACTGAGGGGAGAAAATACCTGGGAAGGTTGGATTCCCATAGTCCCAAGATGTCTGAGCCATTTAGATAGTTGTCTCTAACTTGGCAAAAGGCCTTAAGATGATTCTACTCAGTAGATAGGTCTTTTATTTGGAAGTCTTTATCTGCAAGAGGTAGATAGTCTTGGTCCTTATGAGGAGCATTAATTGGTGCGACATTCATAACAGTGGGGGTTTCCATTTCTGGTTCTTATGGATTCAGAAAGGAGTTTGGGTTTTTTGTGGAAAATGGGCAAAACAGTGGGTGTGGGGACTTATATGGAAAAACACAAACTGAATGAGAACTGAATTTGGCCTTTCTTTGTGGAATTTATGGTGTAAAACCAAAACTTGTAGGGTTTCGGTGGAAAATGGATAAATACCTATATTTGGGGAATGAACAGTGCAATGACAGGTGTTGATGATGGCTATAGGTTCCAGGTTGCGTCGTCTGTGAGTTTCTCAAAAAGGTGGAGGTTAGAAACTTGGACAGTTGACTTGGACGTTGCTTTGCATGGGAACACAGTTTGCCGTATGAAACAATGAAAACGACATTTCATCAATTTTATTCACAAAGTCAAGGTTGGCAGGATTTTTTCGGTTATCAGGTGGGTGACATAAGCGGGAAAGGATGTTTTGTTGGATGTGGAGGGCGGTAAGCAGTATGGGATCGCATTGCTTTTGGAGTTAGGCGGTATTCGATCGGGATCTAGCGATTCCATGGATTGCCTGACGCATGGTCGGGGTACAGTGTGAAAACCACGGTCACCAAGGGGGATGTGATATCAATAATGATTTTCGGATGAGGGGAGCGCAATCAGACGGGTGATGGGTGAGTGATACAATGGAGCCTTAACTGCGGTGGGCCCAATATAATTAAAAAGTTAATTAATCACATCAGGGTGATTGTGATAGGTCGGGGAGGTTCTTAATTAACCATGAGGGTTAATTAATTCCTTTCTAATGCAGTGATAGATCTAGTTTCTTAATGAATCAATGATTAACCCATTAATCTGATTTTAACACTAATTATGGTTATATTTTACTTGGGGCGGGATATTAATATTTCGGGATTTTTATGTCTATTTAATAATACGGGAAAGGGTGGATTTTCATTTGGGAGTTATATAATATGAGTTATAAATTAATATGAGACAATATAATGAAAAGCACTAAGTAAAACATTAGAGTGTACATTTAACTTAGGTTTAAAGTGAAAAGGGGGTTTTATGTAATATTATGAATCTTTCCTAAGTAGAATGGGATTTTATCTAGGAAAAGACTTATGAGAGTGAATGAAGAATGGTTTTAAGTACTTAGGCTTTTGAAATTATTGGGCCGAGGGTCCGGTCCCTCCAGAAGTCAAAGAAATGCTTTGAGCCCCTCTAAATTAGCAAATGCCTTAGTGTTTAGGGGAAATTAGTGAATAATTAGGGATATTGAGAAGGGGAGTTAACCATTGTGACTTTTCTTTGCTTGTGATGTTTTCAATGTGGTGTATGTCTTATGATGAACAATGAAAGATTAACACATTTAGAGACATTATTCATCACATGTTTCATTCTGCAAAATAATCTACCCACCCCACCTACTTTACCCTAGCATTTTTTTGCTTCTTTATTTGGGTGCACTTAGACTGGCAAACCCTTATCAAATCTTCCTTTTCTTTTACATGGCAAGCCTACCTAAGTCCACACTTATTACATCCAAGGGCTTAGATTAAACTGTTGAGCTCCTTTCTATTTACTCTACCTATCTATTTATCTTCCAAGATTACACTGTTTGGTCAGATATTTATTCTCTATTTCTACAACATGAAATTGAAAATGAAGTAGCCAAGTTTAAATAGTTTGACTATTCAGGAATTGTGGCATAAGTGAAAAACTGCACACAATTGTTTATTACATGAAATGAAAAAGTAGTGTCATTTATACTTGCACACTTTCCTGGTCTATTTGTTTGGGGTTCATTTTTTTCTCATTTTTTGACCATCTTTATTCTTTTTACCCTTTGATTTTTCTTTTAGGGTATACCCTCTTTACATTTTTTTAATTTTTTGATTTTTTAAAAATATGGAAAACCTTTGCAACAAGGAAAGGTATGAACATATTACATAGCTCATCAAATCAATCATGACATATGACACCTATTGGTATAGGGGCCTAACACTGGCTCCACCTGGGGATGGCTTTTCCTGGTGAAAAGTAAAGAACAGTAGATTAGATAGTCTTTGAATGACTTTGATTGTATTCTGCAACCTTCTTTTTCCTGCTGCTTTATTATATGTATGACAATGACACTTCTGAGGCTTGGGGCCTTCTCTTCAGACTTCAACTCCAAAAGTCACTGTCCAATCAAAACTGTGACATTCCAAAGGATATAGTATGTACAGGCTAATCATCATGACAAACTTAATAGGTATGATCAAAGTAATGTTTTATCATTCGACCATTGACTGGTCCTTCTTTTGATGCTGTACCATCCAAGTTCTTCAAATAATATGTATTGTTTCCTTCTAGAGCCTGGATAATGTATGGACCTTTCCATAAGAAATCAAACCTCCCATGTTTCCCCTTGTCCTCTCTTATGGAATCCCATCTTAGCACTTTGTCTCCAGGGTGGAAATCTTTTGCTTTGGTTCTTCTATCAAATATCTTCTTGGGCTTTTCCTGCCATATTTGGGATCTCTGATACACTTCCTCTATGGTTTGTTGTAGATTTATGGTCTGATTAATCCTCCTTTGGATATCATTGGGTTATACTTGAGCCTCTTGAAGTAGTTTCATAACAAGAACTCCCAATGATGAAGGGAATACTACCTCCATGCCATAGACTAATTCATAAGGACTGGTGCCAATGGATTTTTTAGTTGTCAATCTGTCTGCCCATAGTGCATTTATCAGTTTCTTATGCCAAATCCTTTTATTTTATTCCAACAATTTCTTAATGATATTAATGAGGCTTTTATTGGAGGACTCAACTAGTCCATTCCCTTGTGGGTAATAGGCTGTGGAATGGCCTAAGGTAATATGGTATATATTACAAAAACCGATCATCTTTCTTGATTTAAAAGCTACAACATTGTTTGTTATGATTTTTGTGGGGCATCCAAATATGGATAGGATGTTGGTTTCTAGGAATCCTATGATTACTACATATGTGGCCTATCTAGAAGGTATGGCCTCTATCTATTTGGTAAAGTAATCAGTGGCTGTAAGGATCCATTTATGTTGACCAGAGGAGGGAGGATGGATTTCTCCAATGAAGTCAAGACCCCATTGTTGAAATGGATTTTCAGTAGAGATTAGTTTCAGGGGTAAAGGTAATAGTTTTATCTTGCCCTAAAAAATTTGGAATTTATGGCAAGAGGTAACAAATTTTTTCACATCAGCAAACAAGGTTGGCCAATAGAAACCATCCCTTAAGATCTCATCTGCAGTCGATTTCCAGTAGAGGTGTCCACCACAGTCTCCTGCATGAAAATCTTGAAGTGTCTTGTCAGCTTCATTCTTTAGGAAACAACTCAGTAAGATTCCTTCATGATTTTTCCAAAAAAGAGTACTATCTAAAATGCAAAACTTTAAAGCTTTCATCTTTAAAAATCTACTTTTTGTTCTAGACAACCCTGGAGGAGCCTGCAAGTTTTGTAATACATAGATTATATCAGCATACCAAGGTGAATCTAAGAAGGCCTAGCTGATTTGTGGAGTCACCATCTCCTATTCGTTGTCCAATTCATTTATGTCCAGGGTTTGGCAGTTTGTTTCTGCCATAAGTTTGGCCAATCCCTATCCTTTTATCAATTTGGTAGGTTTTATTTCAATATCATACTCTAAAATGGTAGCAATCCATTTACCCGTTTTGCCTTCAATTCCATCCTGAGTCAGGATGTCCTTGACAACAACATTTGGTACGAAGGCTATCACATGAGAATATAATATATAAACTCTAAAGTCCTTAATTGCTTTAACAAGTGCAAATGCCTATTTTTCCATGATCTTTTATTTCAGTGATGCATCTCTAAGTGATTTACTAAAAAAGGCTATGGGTTTCTCACATCCTTGGTCATCCTTTTGTAGTAAAACAGCTACTATAGTGTGCTCTGAGGTAAAAGAAAAAATTATGAAATCTCTATAAAATTGGGGACTTGTAAGGACTAGTGTTCTAGCCAAAGCCATTTTAATTTCTTCAAAAGATTTTTTGGCTTCTATTGTCCATTTTATACTTGAATCCTTCTTTAACAGGTTATTAAGTAACCTAATTAATTCTCCTAAATTAGATATGAATCTTCTCAAAAATTTTATCTTTCCTAAGAAAGCTTGAAGTTCTTTGATACTTCTAGGATGAGGTATCTACAAAATTGCTTCTATTTTGGCAGGATCAATCTGAATGCCATCGTTTGAGATAATGTGACCTAAGAGCTTTCCTTCTTCCAGACCAAATAAAGACTTTTTGGGATTTAAAGAGATATCATATTTTCTGCATTTGATAAATACTTGTCTGAGATGATCCAAATGCTGCTGATTTGATTTAGAGAAAATAGTTAGGTCATCCAGATATATGACAAGAAAATCATGAATTTCTTTAGCGAATGCAATATCCATTGCTCTCTCGAAAGTAGCTCCTGCATTTTTAAGCCCAAATGGCATTTTGATATACATAAATGTGCTCCATGGTGTGGTAAAAGAGGTTTTCTCTTGATCATCAAGATGAACTAGAATCTGGTTATACCCTAAAAATCCATCCAAAAGTGAAATCCTAGAGGCTCCCACTACCCTTTGCAAAATGTGATCCATCTTAGGTAAAGGGTAATTATCCTTTAAAGAAACTTTGTTTACATTTCTCAAATCTACACATAGTCTGATTTCACCAGTTTTCTTCCTTGTATGTACTAAATTGGATACCCACTCTGAAAATCTTATAGGTGCAATTATCCCTGCATTATACATACGTTTAATCTCTTTCTAAATCAGTGGTAGTAATACAGGGTTGATTCTTCTCAGTTTCTATTTGAATGGTTTCTGGTCTTCCTTCAAAGGTATGGTATGCTGAATTATTGAGGTATCATATGATTTCAAATCCTCATAACTCTAGGAAAAGACATCCTAGAATTCTCTCATGAGTTCAACATATTTTAACTTTTGGTCAGGAGGTAAGGACTTTGATAATTTTACCATTTTTGGATTTTCTTCTATTCCTAAGTTATACTCTTCAATGTCTGCTTTTAGTGGTTCCATCTTTGGTTTCTTAGGAATGTCATTGGAATCAAAGAGGTCCTCTATAGGGGTTAATCCCTTAGGTAGGTGATTGTCTTTTAGATCAATGACTTCTATTTCTTCTTCATTTATCTCATCAAGGTCCATCTATTTTAAGTCTTGAACTCCTTGTTTGGTGAAAGTTGTGGGATGAAGCATTTGAATTGAACTGTCTTCTACAATGTTGGCATCTACTTCATCTATCTGTTTAGTAGCATCAATATCTATATGACTATGAGAAAATTCAATATCTAAAGTCAAAAATTTATTAATTTGCTCATCATTTTCGAAAACTTGCCAGTTCTTTACATTGTCAGGGATAGCTGGCCTATGCCTAGTTTCAAAAGTGAACTGGTGGTTAGGCTCGAAAGGTAATTTACAAGTACTGGCAAACATGGCCAGACTGTGAGCATGTAAGTTGTGCTTCCTAGATACTACAACAAGCTGAGTTTCCAAAAAAGTATTAAGAATCTCTATAATTGTTCCCCTATAGTATCCTAACCTAGAATCTCTAGTAAGGTACTTTCCTTTAATTTGATTAATAATTAATTCTGAATCACCTATAATAGAGACTCTAATTTCTCCTAATCCTTTTACAATTTTCAGTCCTAGCAAAAGAGCTTCATACTCTGCCATATTGTTGGTGCATTTAAAATTCAGCCTATAGGCATGGCGTTCAGCATGGTCATTTTCTAAGTTATGCACCTAAATTCCTACCCTTGCCCCTAATTTATTAACTGAACCATTGAACTTTAAGTGCCAAAGAATTTCATGGACATAATCAGTGTCAGGGGTAATGGGAATTTGTTTAGCTGGGGGTTTCAGTTTTTCATTCTCATCAAGTTTATATTTGTCATTTGATTTATCATTTGTATCTAAGATTTCCTGAATTTGAACACTTGTTTTCCCTGTTTCAATTTCTTTTGGTTTTGCTATTAAAACTTGTTCACTATTGATAGGATTGATTTCGGAATTATATAGAATAAATGAATCCATATCTGAGTGTACTGAGTAGATAGGGCAATTTTGTGGTTTCTCCTAGCTACTTACTACATATTTCATTAATGTCTCTTGATATAGCTTCGTAGGTTGGCTGAAAACAAAGATAGTAGCATAAGACATTTCCAACTGTAATGATCCTTGGAGTTTAGCACCCCTGGACCTGGATAACAACATCCCATATTTTGGCAGAATATCTGCTACTACTATATCCATCAAGATTGTTTTAGCAGGGTACTAAACTAAAGAAACACACAGGTCTTTTATTAACCCTAAACATCTCACTTGGCTTGAATCAAAAGAAAAGAGATATTTATAAGGTCTAGTGATGTCAAGATCTAATTTCTCCATTACAGACTTGGGCATTAAATTGTGAGATGCACCAGAATCAAACATAGCATTGTGGAGGATTTTGTCATGAATATTCAAACTCACATTGAAGGGAGGCATACTTCCTTCTAAATGTTTACCATTTACTTCAGGTCCAAAGATTAGTTCTGGTTGGTCATCAAAAACATTTACAGAGTCTTCGGTTCCAGTGATTTTAAGTGATCTGTTAATTTGACTTTGGTAGGCATCATGTTTAGCTAGTTCAGACAGTGGAATAGCTACCTTTAGTTTGGCTACTTCAGCTTCCAGATTGAAAGGCTTTTTAGTTTGAGCTTTAGTGTTTCGAACAGTTGGATTCTCTCTAATTTTTGGATTTTCAGTGGCTTTGTCTTTTTCATGAGTAGGGTTAGTATTTACATTTTCTCCTAGATTAACTTCTGGAGGTTCTTCCACGGTTGCCTTAGAGGTAAGGGGAATGGAAGAGTCTTTGTTATTCTATTGATTGTCAGATATATCTTCTATTAATGGATTAACAGGGTTATTGTTAGATCTAAACAAAATTTGTACATGTGGAGGTACTGCTTTACCTTTGGCTGGTTGTTTTGGACCTTTTTGTTTGTTTTTATCAGGAACATCAATTCTTCTACTTCTCAAATTATACTGTTTGTGCACTTCGTAGATAGCTGTATCATATCCTTCCCTGAAGTCAAATGATTCTCCTGACTGAGTTTGAAATTGTTTGAGAACATAAGCCTCTTAATCTTCTTGAGTTAAAAACACTTCTCCTTCATTATTAAGTCCCATTAGATTTATCTAGGTATCCTCAGGGGGATCCTGGGAGCTAGAAGCTTCTATATAATTCTCTTGGAAAGAGGGTCTAATGTTCTAATCAGGGCCATTTTTCCCATTGTTTGGATTTTGGTTTTTTCAGAAATTGGGATTCCTCCCTGTATTGGCCTGCTAACCCTCCCAAGGTGATTTTCTTTCTATTGTCTCCACTCTATCCCCTAGTCTTTCCATTCCTTTGATTATAGCATCCATTTTTTGTTCCACAGGGGAAGATTCTTCTTTCAGTGGTATCCTTCTTTCACTTCTAGCCTTGGCACGTTTTGATATCAAATTAGCCTCAACACTGACAGCTATACTTTGCATTTCTTCTAAAGTTCTGGGGGCTCTTTCCCTTAGCTGAAAAGCCATATCTGAATCAAATCCATTTAGGAACTTGATCAGGGCTAAATCAGGTGCGAGTCTGAGGTTTTGAGGAATTGCATTGTAAATGACATTAAACCTAGTGCAGTAATCTTGCACAGTTGCCTGAGTTCCTCTCTTAAGGTTTTCATGTTCTGATAAGATCTCCAGAGGATCTTTCTTCTTCTCCCAATGATCTAAGAATTGTGTATAAAGGGATTCTAGGTTATTTATGAGGTTTTCTCTTAGAGCCCTAAACCAAGTTCTGACTCCACCTGTTAAACTTTGGAAAAATATCCTCATTCTAACATCATCAGCATCAATTTCATATACTTCAAAATAGTCAGTAATTTTTTTGGTATGTTGTTGAGCTGTGTATGTGCCAGAACCATCAAAAGGAGTGATTTTACTTTGATAGTCTTGGGGCATGGCACCCAAGTTGGCAGGTGAATTCAGGGGGTATACATGTTTGCCATAGCTGGAGGTAGTGTTGAAACAACAAATGGAGTAGGGGTAACAATAGGAATGTGAGTTGTGGATGGAGGGGTAAAAGGAGGTGTTTGTGGTGGAGTGGTTTGGGGTTGAGATGTGTGAGGAACTGATGAGGAACTTGGAGAAGCAGCAGTGATTGTAGAGGGATCAAGTGTTCTTTCATAAGTGAGTTCAGATTGTATTGAATTTTGTAAATGTCTGTCAATTGAAACACTGGCAGCTTTAAATTGTAATTGTTCAATGAATGTTGGGTCTGGAACCAAGAAGGCTAATTCAATCTCAGAGAATGTTACAAATAAAGAAGTCTCAAATTTCTCATCAAAGGGTTCGTCCTCAAGATAGATCCAAATCACAGGGCTGGATCTTGATCTGTAGATGGGTCGAGAACTAGCATTACTTTCTTGACTTTCCTTTCTCCTAAGAATTCTGGGAATCAGATTAGGGTTCTCAAACACAGGTGGTGGATTTGGGTCAGGATTTGACCTAGTATAACGAGTCCTTTCTAAAGCCAAATTTCTTGGTTATGATTTTTTGAATTAATATCAACAACTTCTGTGTTTTCTTTAGGATTTTTTGAAATTTGAATTTAAAATAGTCCTAAAAAATTGTTTAATTGAGGAACTGGTTTATGTTCAGTTCATAAACTAGACCAGAGATGGACTGAAGCAGAATTCATCTACTTATGCACTTGCAAAAAAAGAGTAGTTCGAAGGCTACCTGGCTAACTTTGGGCTCCGTCTATAGTTTAGAAAGTGAACAACAATAACAACAAATTTTTGTTCCCCAGCGGAGTCGCCACTATGTTATCACTCAGATTTTCCCAAAAGTTGTAAGAAGGGGAAAGGGGTCTGAGGTAACCACAAACCAATATTTTAGATACAGAATCTAGCCAATCTGTATCTAGAGAGGGCTCTCTCTTTAATGTTTAGCTTTGTTTTGGAATATATTAGGCTAGTTATGAAAGCTTTTGGATTTTGGTTGAGTTTGGTGAAATTCAATAGCATAGGGGCATAACTGAATAGTTTAGTCCATTGAGCTAATGGAGTCAGGGAAAATGGCTCAACTGGATTTGGTTTCTCAATAAAGGATGGCTTCACAGGGCAAGATAGTTGAACACGGGGCAAATAGAGAGCTTAAAAAGATGGGATGGACTTAAAGGGTTAAAGGGAAATTAAGAATCCTTTAACAACTTTATGAGAGTAGAATATGAATAACCATCAATAAAGAGCAATTAAAAATTCTTTACTAAATGATTAAAATGAATAAACTAGAAAACAGGAGCAATTAAGAATTCACGCTTCATGCTAGTCTAGAAGAAAACATTGAGAATAAAAATGATTGAAGACAGATTGCCCTTAAGCACTTTCTGAATAATTATTTTTCATTTTAATATTCAGATATGGAACATAATGAATATAATAAACTAGAAAACATTAATACATGGGATATAAGATACTTATTTGTTTGATGTCCAACACATGAATCCTATGGAAAGTCCTTTACATCAATCCTTCATCCAGCCAGTTGTTATCAGGAAAACTAGTGTCCATTGAGAGCTGTTAGTCCCACTAAGATGGGTAGCTATCTTAGAAACAAACAAACTAAAGTTACTTGTGTTTTCCTTTATGAGAGATAGATGAGAGAGAAGCAGAGAGTACCAACCTTAGTCTTTCGCTTGGCTCCTTTCTTGTTTCCTCTCTCCTTTGACAGAGCTTTGCCACTCCTTCCTTACTTGTCTCGCTTCAAAGAACACCTGTAGAGACAAAGAAACATAATACCATCAAAGCATAGAGTTCTATAACCATAAAAAATATAGGATCAGATGTATATTAACCATACAAATGCATATATCAATACAAGATTCAGAGATATACAAGAATATGGAGGAAAACTCAAATAACTTTATTGATAGAAGTAGTAGAAGAGAGGATTAAAACCCATTGGTCTGACCCAGTGCCATCCTCCCAGCATGAAAGCCCTCTTCACCTCATGAAATATTAGATCAACCAACAATACAATGTTGCACAGAGAAACCAACAACACTTCCTTACAAAATACAAAATTCCAGCCTCTGGAGCTTTAGGATGAGGGAACCATATATAGATGTTTGCAGGTGGGTGAGTCAGCTTCTAGGATTTTGATTAGTGTCCTCTCTTTGATATTTCTTGGTGCCACTTGGAGATTCATGATCTCTTACTCATCTCTGGGTGAATTCAGAGAGACAAGTGTCAAATGGGCAGTTTCTAGAAGATTCTCTGGGTTTCCACCTAGCCAACTGCCTATTCCATTTGTCTGCTCTCTCTCATCGCACCCTACAGAAGGGCTTTTCAGTATGCATTGCACTTTTTGCATGTGGTAGGTGAGATGCATCGCACCCTCGTGCGTTTTACGGTGACTTTACACACCCAAGCAGGTTCCGTTAGCACTAAGTAGCCTGTATGGTCCAGTTTTGACCAGTTCTGAGTAGTTTTTCATGGAGAACTTTTGGGAGATGATGTAATCAGCTAACCTTGCTCCTTTAGGGTATGAAACAACACTTTTAGGGACTTAGAAGCCCTTGGTTTTATGGACATATGTGATTTAGGTTGCAGTGCCCAAATATGTCTATAACAGTTGCCCCCTAAAGCATGAGGTCGTAAATCTTTTTGATGTCGGGTGAAATGATTTATCATGAGGATCTGAGGTTTTTAGAATTGGAAGGTGACCTGTAATAAGATACAATACAATACATTATCTTCATAATATTTTCATGATCTAGCTGAGGCAGGCATTCCCATGCGTAGCTTTATAAATTCATTTTCATGTACATAGGATAGACAACCGTCTGTGTGGCAGACTGATGATTCTGGTAGAACCATCATCCCTTGGCATGGATGATTATCTCTGTAGCAATGATGTACATTTGATGTCTTTATTTTCTTGAATATATCGTAGCCTGGATGGATGAAACTAGATCCGGGGTCTTCAAAACTCGTTCAATCTTTGCCCAAAGTACAAGTTGATCCATGTGAAAAGATGTTTTGGCGTTGAACATGGAAAGACATCGCCTGATTACCAGCCAATGATGTAAGTTGTTAATAGGCGCGAGAGGAATCACTGATAATGATAATGACCCTCAAGGTACTGTAGTACAATTCACGTGGTGTGAATACATGAGTCGATGTCAAACGCCACGCAAAATCTTTCGGTCGGACGCCATTAATGTAAACCTATCACCGGAATTGAGAAACTTGCCGCAGAGGCATGCAAGCTTCAAAATACTGAAAGGGGTGTTCCTAAGTCGATTATTTAGATAATGGGCTGATGTCAAAAAGAAGTGATCCGTTGTAGGAGGGCCTTAATGAATCCCACATCTACGACATGAAACGGATAAAATGATTTTGTGGAGGTGAAAATGATCTGATGATACAAGTTTCAGGGTGGCAGTCATGAAAGAATTAAGGATGAAGGTATTGCAGCAGATGAGACACAAGCTGGGTTGGTGAATTCTCTGAGTGACTTGTCTTGAACATATCGGCAACACTGAAATTAATTGGTAGTGTTAACCCGAAAAATGGATGGTACAATGGACCAATGGTGATATGACCGGTGAAAGGAATAACCCAACCCGACTCAATCATGGTGATGGAGTGAAAGTGTCATATTCAAGAGTGACCTGCTACCAATAAAGTTTCTTCAAGTTTTCTTCCCAATTTTTCCCCAGTCATTGCTGACCAGTACCTCTTTATTTTTGTCAAGCTTGAGGAGGATAACATATGCTTGTTCTATAATTTTCCCTTTGAGCAAACATGTCGTTATGTTTTAATGAGCCTAGCGACAGTGAGATTCGCCCTTGTCTACATGGACAAGCTTGTCACTATTGTTTTAACGAGTTTAACGACAATGATAACTTGGTTCTTTCAATTTTAGAGAGTCTAAAAAGAGATGGAAAGGAAACTCAAATGTTCCTTTTCGTAATGTAATCCCTTAAGTCCGAAAAAGTGTAAAATCATACGAAATGGATGACTTTTCAATAGTTTTAACGAGCCAAACAGGACAAGCACTCGATCTTTTTGTTTAATGATCCCTCAGGTCCAAAAAGATTAAAATTTAGAGGAGGGATGGCACTTCCAATCACTTTAACGAGCTGCGGAGGAAAATTGCTCAACAATCTTTTCATATTTTATGAGTCAGATGAAAAGAGCTTAAAGGAGACTCGTTTTTTGAGGAATGAGTGATTTTTTCGGATAGCAGCTGGTTCCAGGTAAGGTTTGGAACTTTTCAATCATGACAGTGTAAAGAATATGGCTAATAGAATCACTCGTCACAGTTGTTCCTCAAAAGGGGTAACAATCAAATGGAGGCGTATGATCGGCTAAAAAGAGTGGAGGTGATGGTAATAACATGACCAAGGCTCAAAAGCCGATAATTATGCAATCGAAATGGTTATTTACTGAAGGTGGGTTCAATTTTTAATGAGCTTAAACTCTGGTGGAACATATGCTCATTGCTAGGTTTATTTTTTAACGAGCGTGAACTTCGCGTAAAACTGCTCGTGCCAGTCGTATAATAAGGATGTCTCATCAATAAGTTCATTTTTTAGGGAGCTTGCCCCATTCGAAACTTTGCTTCAGAGCCTTTCGTATGCAGGCTAGGAATGACCAACTACTGTCCTAGGGGTTAAAGAACTACTAAGGTTATGTAGGATAGCTTCTCAGTGGGAAACATCTCCTTACTTTTCCATTTTCGTTGGTCCGACAAAGGCGAATGGTTGATCAGACCAATCACCTAACTTAAATAGTTGAAGTTAGTAAAAACTATGAGGTTAGAGTTACGTTAGTCACTTTTCACTTGCATGCAAAAGGTTTGCATGCTCCCAGGTATAACGAAGTAGAGCTTCCAGGTTACCATTCATTTGCAGAAAAAACACTTCCTTGGCTCTGTTGGGAATATCACCTTTGATAGAGGAATCCTTTTGCAAGCTAATCCATTTTCCAAAATAGATAGGATAGTCAGACTAGTCATATTTCTACGTGGAAACCTACCTTATATCTAGGGTTTTCCGGCTGAAGCAGACCAAGGCGCATGCCTCCTAGTTTTCAGTCACAATCACTGAATCACTAGTGCTCATCAGGTGGACGGACTAGGGATTGATGAGACATTCCTTGTGCAAAAAGAGCAGTTAGGGATGGAATTTTGACTATTAGCTATGTGTGAACCGGGGAATGAAAGTTGCTCTACGAGCTGGACCACTTTGCCTTCATGTGGAAAACACATCACTCGAAAGAGTGAGGAAACAATAGCTCCCATGCTATAAATGTAGTCATGCCCAAGGAGTAGATTGTAAAATAAATTTCCTTGGACTACCATTACGTTCAGGTAGATAGTTTTCCTTCTCAAAGTTATAAGCAAACTTGGCAGGATCGCTAACGGTCAACTGGTTCCTTTTTCGAAGCTTGTCAGACTTCACATCTCATGCAGAAGTGATGGCGAACCAAGCGCTTTCCAAGAAGTTGAGGAAAGGATACTCATAGAAGCCCCTTCATCTATGATAGTATTGACCATGACCATTCTGTAAGCTTGTACTATGATTTGGAATGGTATATTAGATGGTAGATGGGGTCTACCTAATAGATTCCAATCGAAGGAAACTACTAGGTTGCTTGGAGGTGGGACCGAATAAACAGCCTGATACATCTCTAACGAACTTCCTTCCTACTGCAAAGGAATGGGTAGATTGCCCCCATGTTCATCAGATTTTGTGTTGACGAAAAGAATTTGAACAATTTCATTCTCATTCTCTTTGGTGACTGTATCATCTAAAGGTAGACCTTCTAAAGACAAGACTAGGTCGACTACCGTCTCGACCTATTGACTTTGGTCCAGTGTGGACTCAGAGGGTTTATCTTCAATGATAGATGCTTCGACCAACCACAAAGGTGTGTCAGTCAGATTTTCAACTAGTGATGGACTCGGCAAGAGTTTCTTGTATCCAGGAGGAAGCCGTAGCGTTGAAGCAAGACAGTTATCCAAGACTCTTTTAGCTTCGTCTAAGAAGGGACAATGGTGAATGGCATGATCACCTTCACACAATCTACAAGGAATTTTAGATCTTCCTTTTTGTCTGGTGACTTCATTTTCACTAGTTGACGGTGTACTCTCAACATGATCATCAGAGGTTGATGACATCGGATTGTGCAAGCGGGGAGACCAGTCCCTTAAGATCCATGGGATGCAAGGACAATCTCGATGATAGTGTTCTCCCTTGCAAATGACACATGGAGATTTAGGCTTGGACGGTGCAATGTGTGGATTTTCGCTAGACAATGCTTGGTTGCCCCCTTTTTGTTGTTGGCTTATTCTTCTTCTCCTTCCGTTTCTTCTTCTTCTCAGTTACTTGGTCTTTAGCTTTACTAGCTTCACCAAGCGAAGAGGAAGAAGGAGAGTGAGAAACAAACGAAGTAGAAGGTTGGGGGGTAACTCTAGTATCATCCGGTTGCTGATTTGATTGCTTAGGAATCACAGTGCTTTGAACGACAGAGGTCGAGAAAATCCATATTGGTAGGCCAATTGTTAGTCCTGGAAGGGACAATGTGGCCATATGAGGTGCACCAACATCTCCCCAAGAGGAGAAAGGACTAGGATTTCCCCCAAGGGGAAATCCTTGGTTGGTGGACTCCATTTTCTCAACCTAATATCAACGAGAGAACAATGACGTTATTCTGATTGAAATATATTTTATTACGCTCTGACACAACTTGCTTTTTCAATTTTTAAGAGTCGAGAAAAAGCTAAAGATGGCTCTAGTCGCCTTCGATTTTTAATGAGCCCAAAGTGACAAGTGCTCAAATGGACCTTTTCTGTTAAGGAGTTTGAAAAGGAACGAAAGTTACTACTCTGGAAATCTAGACAGAGGGATTACCAAACTAATCGCAAAACTGCAGAATACTTTTTATGGTATGACAGTCAATCTTCCCAAATGTTGTGTTCAATGCATTGCGATCGATAGGGCGACAGACACGGCTTCCTAAGGATAAAGGATATAGCCTATTGTGGCCTTCCAATATATAATCGATGGTACATGGGAGTACAAGTCCGTATTGGCAGTTGTCATCTCAAAGAGGAGGAATCACCCAACCTATGATGAAAGCGATAGTTACCAGGGTTTACGACACCAGAATAAGTCTCTAGCCTAGACTTCTAAATGTTGTGCGTTAGGTTCCAAAGTGTTTTTATGTTCATTGAATTTATTTTACAGTTGATCTTTCTTAAGAAATTTGCCTTTAAGGTTCACTACGTGATGTAGATATACAAATCATTAATATGCAATCTAAGATGATAAATAGTCGTTTACTTTCTTTTTTCAATGAAACTCCTAGCTACTAAGGAAAGAGAAGCAAAATTCTTTCAACATAGAGCAGAGAGCACACACTAAGATGCACTGTCCTAAATCAATCTCCAAAGTAGTCTAAATTTTTCATGTATTTGTTTTCCGCTTTCTTAATGTGTGAATGACAAAAAGAATGCTAAGTACAGATCTGAATTATTTTTCTTTCAAAGCGACAGTACTAACAATTTTCTTTTCAAAAACAAAAGGAAGACGAAGACGACACTTTGTGATTTCAAATTTAAAAAACGAAAGGAATACTAAGACAATACTTTGCAATTTCGAATTAAAAAAACGAAAGGAAGACTACTTTGCGATTTCAAATTCAAAAAACAAAAGGAAGGCTAAGACAATACTTTGCGATTTTGAATTTGAAAAATGAAAGGGAGATTAAGAGCTACACTTTCAATTTCAATTTGAAAACTGCTTTCGACACTTCAAAGAAATGATGATTCAAATCAAAAAACAATTGCAAAAGTGTAATCAACTATCAGAAAGAGGAAGACTCTTTTCTTTGACTGAAAACGACACTTACGACACTTTCAAATCAAAAGACGACGGTTCGATTAAGCTATTGTTTGCACAAGAGAACTGTAAATGGAAGGGAGTTTCAACAGTGATATACTAATCACAGACAGCAAAACTACTGAATAAAGCTGAAGAAAAAACCAAAATCTAGAGGCAGAAACAGTCTTATCTGACCATTGCACCTTTAACACAAGGAAACAAGGATGCATCTCACCTACAGCACATGGGAGGTGCGATGCATCTAGACTGTCAAAGGGAGACAGTGCGATGGTCCAGAGACGAGACTGGGCTTGGTTTTTGCTCATAGTTTGCAGCTTAGATCAGGAATATAAGCTGAGCTAATGATAGTCAGTAAATACACAGTACAGGGGTTGATCTAATGATGTTACTTGAGCTACCACCAGGGCACTTAGGATGTTTGCAAGTCAGTTGTTCATTTTATAAACAAAACCTGGAGATGGACTGAAGTAGCATTGATCTACTTTGCACTTGCATAGCAAATGCAGTTCGAAGGTTAGCTAGCTTGACTTCAGGCTCCATCTATAGTTTATAAAGCAAACAAATATAAACAATAAAATAAGCTATTCGCTCCCCTGTGAAGTTTCCATTTTGTTATCGAGAAAACTAATGTCCATTCAGAGCTGCTAGTACCACTAAGACGGGTAGCTATCCTAGAAACAAACAAACTAAAGTTACTTGTGTTTTCCTTTATGAGAGATATATGAGAGAGAAGCAGAGAGTACCAACCTCAGTATTTCGCTTGGCTCCTTGCTTGTTTCCTCTCTCCTTTGACAGAGCTTCACCACTTCTTCCTTACATGTCCTGCTTCAAAGAACACCTGTAGAGACAAAGCAGCATAATACCATCAAAGCACAGAGATCTATAACCATAAACAATATAGGATTAGATGTATATTAACCATACAAATGCATATATCAATATAAGATTCAGAGATATACAAGAATATGGAGGAAAACTCAAATAGCTTTATTGATATAAGTAGTAGGAGAGAGGATTACAACCCATTGGTCTAACCCAGCACCATCCTCCTAGCATGAAATCCCTCTTCACCTCATGAAAAACTTATATCACCCAACAATACAATGTTTCACAGACAAACCAACAACACTTCCTTACAAAATACAAAATTCCAGCCTCTGGATCTCTAGGATGAGGGATCCATATATAGATGTTTGCAAGTGGGTGAGTCAGCTTTTGGGTTTTTGATTAGTGCTCTCTTTGATAGTTCTTGGTTCCACTTGGAGATTCATGATCTCTTACTCATCCCTAGGTGAATTCAGAGAGGCAAGTGTCAAATGGGCAGTTTCTAGAAGATTCTTTGGGTTTCCACCTAGCGAACTGCCTCTGCCATTTTTCTGCTCTCGCTCATTGCACCCTATAGAAGGGATTTTCAGTATGCATCGCACCTTTTGCATGTGGCAGGTGAGATGCATCACATCCTTAGCACTGAGCAGTCTGTATGGTCCAGTTTTGACCAGTTCTGAGTAGTTTTTCATGGAGAACTTCTGGGAGATGATGTAATTAGCTGACCTTGCTCCATTAGGGTATGAAACAACACTTTTAGGGACTTAGAAGCCCTTGGTTATATGGACATATGTGATTGGGGTTGCAGTGCCCAAGTATGTCTATAACACCAACCATGAAAAGTTTGTCCAACAACAACAATGTCTAAGAACCCACACTCAATACTCCAAATGTGGGTGTATCTATACAAAACATTTACAATGAAATACCTCATAACAAAGTGAGATATAAACTAGGATGACTAATCATATCTTTCATGAAAATAGGGCCAGAATACTTCGTAGATGATAGATAAGGCAACCGAATGGTTTGCTGTCCCTATACTTGAGAATGTGCTGTAGTTAGGCCCTATGATTTGGCCTCTTGTTGTCCTTGGTGTAATTATGTGCTAGCTTATCTGTTTTGATCTTCCTACTGATACAATTTACCTGCATCTGATACTCTTTACCTGTTGATCTCTTTTCATCATCTTTACCGTTATTGACTGTGGTAAAAATCAAAATTTACTTTTTACCAAGGATAAATTACAAAATTTCAAGCATTTATTCCCACCATTTTTGCTGTGGTATTCTAGTTTTCTAAAGCTTTCTGAGGGTTTAATCTATTTTTGTATATCTGAAAAATGTAGGCTGAATTGGGAACAAGTGCTTTAGTTCATGCTCGACATAGAATAAGTTCTCTAGGCTGTCATAGAGAACTCAACCTGTAGGGAGTGCTTTTATTGCTGATACACTTGTTGGTGAACTTGCTTGATTGCCTGCATATTGATTCAATTTATCCACATAATCTTTATGCCTCATTAACCTGTCATTAGTAACTAAAGGACTGGGTAGCCCTTTACTCTGCAAACTAGTAAACTTCTCCATAAAATCATTAATCTCTCCCTGCATATCATGACATCTTCTTTCTAAATTTTGCATCAAAGTTATTTTGGTTAATACCCTTTTGATTTCCAAAATGGTTTCTGTTCTATCTGTAATGCCAAATTCTTCAAGCTGTTCCTTATTCCTAGTATTCAAAAAATGTATGAGCCTGTTGGCTTCCTCAGGAATTTTTCCTAATTATGCTATTGTCCTTTGGATTTCTTCTTGGGTTGTCTTTAGAAGATCAATCCGCTCAAAAAGGATGGCCAAACATCATTTATGGATTGAGTGATGTTGGCCCAGAGAATTTTCTTAATTTCTGCCAGAGGCTGGTCAAAAGTAATATCCTTTTCTAATGATCTCACTTTATTTTCTAATCCTTTAATTTCTCTTGTCTTTTCTGCAACATTTATCTTTGAGAGATCATAGCTTCATTCCATTTTGGCATACTGTTCTTTTACCTTTTTCAACTATGAAACTTGTAGTTTCATGTCCTCCATTGACTTTATTAATTCCTCTGTGCTCAAATTGGCACTATTGCCCTATACTATACCTATTGTTCTTGCTGCTGCTGTACCTGTGACCACCTATACTGTGGCTACTGGAATGTTTGGTGCTAATGTTGTCGCTTCATTCCATTTTGGCATACTGTTCTTTTACCTTTTTCAACTATGAAACTTGTAGTTTCATGTCCTCCATTGACTTTATTAATTCCTCTGTGCTCAAATTGGCACTACTGCCCTATCCTATACCTATTGTTCTTGCTGCTGCTGTACCTGTGACCACCTCTACTGTGGCTACTAGAATGTTTGGTGCTAATGATGTCCGAAGTGTAGAAGGAACTGCTGTTGAGACTACTGGTATCACATCAGGAGGCTGAGAGGTCAACTCTCCCTACTTGTCCTTCAATGATTTTTCTAGTGCTTGCTCAGTCTCATTCAGTCGTTCATTGAGTTTTAAGAGTAAATCCATCAACTCTTCTTCAGATTTTTTCTTTATGCTCTCAGCAGTCTGTGGATGCCTTGAAGGAGGCAGCTTTTAGCTGCTTCCTCAAGGCAAAAATATCTTCATCTTTCTTTTTTATTAGTGCTTCTACTCCCTTCACATCTTTGAAATCATGTCCCAATCCAATAATTATTTATTCTAAAGACTTTATTCTGTTATCTTTGGCCTGAGAGGAGGCTTGCTCTAAGTGTAGTTGGGTAGTTGTGTTATCCAAAGAATTTTGTAACCTATGGGCCATCATTGCCTTACCAGTCAAGGCTGAATAAATCATTTCTTCAGTTTTTTTATGCAATTCAATCTGATCCATAGGATGAATATCCTTTGCCATGACTTCCAAATTTGTTCTAAGATAATCTGTTGGTGATTGAGGTTGTTGCACTTCAGGATTGAAGTAGCTCATTATCATATTGCCCTCTTTCATGTCATAGGCTGAAATTAATCTTTGTTGATTTGTGGGGGCCATTATCAAATATTGATTATAAATTTGAAGCCTCAATGGATCATTCCTTGCTTTTATTTCTGTAAATGCTTTCTTGATATCTAAGGCATCTTTCCCTGGTGGCCTGAAAGATGATACCTCTACACTTTGCTGTCTTTCTAGCTCCTATCTCTGTGAGCTAGTGGATGTTCCTCCCAATGGAAAAGTTTGATGCTAACTACCCTTTCATCTCTCTAACTATCTATAGTCTCTTCAACAAATTCCTCCTCTTAAAGGGGATTTACTCTTTGCCTTTTTGTTCTAGGTTGTCCTGAAGGTCCACTGGCAGGGGTAGTAGTTTCCATGTCTCTCTTTTTATTCCCTTCCTCATTCAGAGGAGTCTGCAAGCTTGGAGGTCCTTCTACATTGGTTTGAGTTGGAGGATTTGTCATCTGGACCTGTTCTTTGGAAGTTTCAGGTTTCTTAGACATTGTAGACTATTCTGTGACTTCAATGCTGGTTTCTAATTCTTTGCCTTTGGATGACCCTGTAGCTGGTGTGCTAGTTTCCTATGAAGGTTACTGAGAGGTTCTAGCAGTAGATGCACCAATTCCTGATCTTTGTACCTGCCCAAAAGAATCAAGGTCAAGTTTTTTCTCAAGATCTCTCATAACATTCTCAAAATTGACCTGTTCGCTATCATTTTCTACTAGGGTCCCTTCCCTCCATTCATCCATATTTGAAAATTGTTCAATCTCTGGAATCCTATGGTGAATGTATGGTGACAATCTATTCTTCATTCTTCTATCACATATAAAGTTTTTGGGGTAATATGGTATCCACCTGAAACTCTTTTGTAACTTAAGATGATCTTCTAAAATTATTTCGACTTCTCTCCATGCTTCCCTAGTGTTGCAGAAAAAAGGGCCTAACTGATTCTTCATCCTGAGCTGAGCTTTCTTCTTGGCATTATAAAAATGAACCAAGTCTGAATTTATCATTTTCCTGAAGTATTCCAATGCAAACAGTCTCATTGGAACATACTTTGGTAGTTTAAAAGGGCAGAGCTCACACCCATAAATCCTAATTTCTGTATGTTTCCTATATAGGTACTAATCACCTATTCTGTATTGCTTGGAGAGTTGGAGGATCTTCTTTATATCACCACTGATCCTAGGAGGGGAAACTCCTGTCAATAAAGTGGTTGCTGGATGCACAAATAGATCAATGAACTCATTGTAGGTGTAAGGGGTCTCAAGGTATTTATGGAAAATGGGACTCCAAAAGATAACAGGCCTTGGATTTCCTTTGGTGTCAAGTTTCTTGACATGGAAAGGGAAGTTATCTGACTGATAATACAACATAAGATGATATATGAAAGTGGTATATTTGAAGACTCCATTGTCCAGTCTTAGAAATTGGTCATGAATTTTATTGGCAATATAGGAGGCATAGTCATATTTGACAACAGGGGGCTGTCCAGGAGTAAATATTGACAATAACACTAGGGTTACATCATTAACGTATTCACTAGTGTTAAATCCCATAACTAAAGATATCATATCCACTATAAGTCTTCCCATATCTATGAAGAAGGTCTGTCGATAAGGAGTTGGGCCTTTCGGCTGATTTTTTCTAACATGAAGGTCTAACAGAGGTAAATGAGTTCTGATTGTGGTAATTCAGTAGATTTCTCAAGTAAATATCCCATAGAAAGGGGAGTGAGAGCTTGACCAGGAGAAAATTCCAACATTTCATTAATGGATGCAGCTGTTATGGGGAAGAGGAATCTTTTAGTTGGGGACATAATAGCTCTATGGTTAGGATCATAATTGGCACAACATTGATGAATTATATCAAGGAAAACATGGACTGAGGGGAGAAAATACTTGGGAAGGTTGGATTCCCATAGTCCCAAGATGTCTGAGCCATTTAGATAGTTGTCTTTGACTAGGCAAAAGGCCTTAAGGTGATTCTGGTCAGTAGATAGGTCTTTTATTTGGAAGTCTTTATCTACAAGAAGTAGATAGTCTTGGTCCTTATGAGGGGCATTAATTGGTGCGACATTCAGAACAGCGAGGGTTTCCATTTCTAGTTCTTGTGGATTCGGAAAGGAATTTGGGTTTTCTGTTGAAAATGGGCAAACAGCAGGTGTGGGGACTTATATGGAAAAACACAAACTGAATTAGAACTAAATTTGGCCTTTCTCTGTGGAATTTACGATGTAAAACCAAAACTTGCAGGGTTTCGGTGGCAAATGGATAAATACCTATATTTGGGGAATGAACACTACAGTGATAGGTGCTGATGTTGGCTATAAGTTTTGGGCTACGTCGTCTACAAGTTTCTTAGCAAGGTGGAGGTTAGAAACTTGGATAGTTGACTTGGAAGTTGCTTTGCATGGGAACATAGTTTGCCGTATGAAACAATGAAAATGACATTTCATCGATTTTATTCACAAAGTCAAGGTTGGTAGGATTTTTTCTGTTATTGAGCGGGTGATGTAAGTGGGAAAGGATGTTTTGTTGGATGCGGAGGGCGGTAAGCACTATGGGATTGCACCGCTTTTGGAGTTAGGTGGTATTCAACCAGGAGCTAGTGATTCCATGGATTGCCTAACGCGTAGCGGGGGTACGGTGTGAAAACTGCTTGGTGATTGCACGTTAATGCACGGTCACCAAGGGGAGTGCAATATCAATAATGGTCGTCAAATGAGGGGAGCGCGATCGGATGGACGATAGGTGAGTGATACAGTGGAGCCTTAACTGCGACGGGCCCAATATAATTAAAAAGTTAATTAATCATATCGGGGTGATTGTGATAGGTCGGTGAGGTTCTTAATTAACTGTGAGGATTAATTAATTCCTTTCTAATGCAACAGGAGATCTAGTTTCTTAATGAATCAATGATTAACCCATTAATCCGATTTTAACACTGATTATGGTTATATTTAACTAGGGGCAAGATATTAATATTTTGGGATTTTTATGTCTATTTAATAATACAGGAAAGGGTGGATTTTCATTTGGGAGTTATATAATATGAGTTAGAAATTAATATGAGACAATATAATGAAAATCTCTAGGTAAAACATCAGAGTGTACATTTAATTTAGGCTTAAAGTGAAAAGGGGGTTTTATGTAATATTATGAATCTTTCCTAAGTAGAATGGGATTTTATTTAGGAAAAGACTTATGAGAGTGAATGAAGGATGGTTTTAAGTACTTAGGCTTTTGAAATTATTGGGCTGAGGGTCCAGTCCCTCCAGAACTCAGAGAAATGCTCTGAGCCCCTCCAATTTAGCAAATGCCTTAGTGCTTAGGGGAAATTAGTAAATAATTAGGGAAAATGAGAAGGGGAGTTAATCATTGTGACTTTTCTTTGCTTGTGATGTTTTCAATGTGGTGTATTCCTTAAGATGAAAAATGAAAGATTAACACATTTAGAGACATTATTCATCACATGTATCATTCTGCAACATCATCTACCTACCCTACCTACTTTAACCTAGCATTTTTTGCTTCTTTATTTGGGTGCACTTAGATTGGCAAACCCTTATCAAATCTTCCTTTTCTTTTACATGGAAAGCCTACCTAAATCTACACTTATTACATCTAAGGGCTCAGATTAAACTGTTGAGCTCATTTTTATTTACTCTACCTATCTATTTACCTGCCAAGATTACACTGTTTGGTCAGATATTTATTCTCTATTTCTACAACATGAAATTGAAAATGAATTAGCCAAGTTTAAACAGTTTGACTATTCATGAATTGTGGCATAAGTGAAAAACTGCACATAATTGTTTATTACACAAAATGAAAAAGTAGTGGCATTTAGACTTGCACACTTTCCTAGTCTATTTGTTTGGGGTTCATTTTTTCTCATTTTTTGACCACCTTTATTATTTTTACCCTTTGATTTTTCTTTTAGGGTATACCCTCTTTACATTTTTTAATTTTTTTTTATTTTTTGAAAATATGGAAAACCTTTGCAACAAGAAAAGGTATGAACATATTACAGAGCTCATTAAGTCAATCATGACATATGACACCTATTGGTATAGGGGCCTAACACAGATTATGGTGGAGAAACAATGATAGAATGGTGGAAAACCCAAATGCAGTGAGGAGCGAAGAAGCATAGCCTTAATGCCCAGAGCCATTGGATCTATGGGATCAATGGATGATATTGAATAGCATCGAAGAAAGCCAACAGTGTCTCTACATTTGCCTCAAGTGAATTGTGATCAGCGATGGCTTATGGACTGTGGATCAAGCACGCCGATCAACAGTGGAGTTGCAAGTTCTATATCGCATCACAATAATGCCAAAGGGGAGGAATTAACACAGGTGGAAGGCTTTCAGCAAACCCAAAGGAGTTATGAATTAAACAACGAAGGATTTGAGTTATGTGGTAAACAGTAATTTGGGCAGGTTTTAGGCAGTAAGTAGTATTGGAGAGGATCCACCCGATTCCATACACTGGCCGACACGTAGCATGCTGTAAGAGAGAGAAAACCACTTTTTCAGGTAGGTAATCTCTATGCAAGTAGGTCACCCGAAATGGTTGTCAGTCATTGGATTGGAGATCATGGATCAACGATGGATATTGAGTGGACTACTTGATGTTTCGGGTTGGATGCGAACCGTCAGATTGAAGCCAGATCAACGGTGTAGAATACAAAGGGATTATGACCTGTAGCCAATGTGACTTGTGGACCCGAGAGGATTATAGGGTGGAATTTATATCATTTGAAGTCTGACTTTGGCATTTCGGTCAGATTTTCCACTATTTTAGAGTATTTCGTGTGTATTCCTCTGTGTAAACAGAGAAGGGTATTCCTGGGGATTTCACTCGTTATAGTGGCCCTTTCCATTTGTAAACAGGTGGGCTCAATGCCTTGAGCGTTATTATTATGATTGTTAATGCTCAGCATGGAGATGCAGGGACAACGACCAGGAGCCAGAGAGCTCGAAATGGAGGCGAATAGACAACGCCGAGAGGCTTAAAAAGAACTCAATGGTAGAACAAAGGGAGACGGGGAGAGAGCAACAGAAAGTAGAAGACAGAGAGCAAGAGGAAGGGGTTGTGTACTCTTGTAGACTTGAGGATTTTGAGTAAATCCATTTTGTTTTGTCACTATTGTGTTGAGACTCTCTTTGAGCTCACACTTGTAATATTTTTCTCTTAAAGACATAATATAGAGGTTGACACTGAAATCTTGGACCAAGAGATGTAGCCAGGGGGTTTGGTGAACTCCTTCATTATCTTGACTATGTTGATGTGTGTTTATTATGTTTTATAATTGTTCATTGTCTATATTATTCGCAATCTTTTTCATCTGTTGCACTAAATAATATAGGCATTCCTGCACATGAGTCTGTGATACCTTTTCTTCTTGATTTAGTATCTGTTTTGGATCATGAGTCCACTAAAGGGTTTCGCCTAATTTTTATTCCCTTTGTTTAGTCATTGATTGTCTAAGATCATGTTGATCCTTGTAGATTTTCAGTTCCCTATCTCTCTTTGTGGGAAAGCCTAGTTAAACTAGGGTTTGCTTTTTGGTGAAGTGTTGGTTTTTGTGTTTGGGTTCAAAGCTTCTCAATGAATTTCTTGGTTGTTCTGACCCTTTGGAACAAGGAATTGGTCTCCATTCACTTATAACCCGGCATTTCCATTGCTTTTCCTTTCTTTCTTAAAAGTTGACATCTTTGGTTTTTTCTTGGTTTTTGAGAAAGTCCTTCTTGCAATCTTGAAAATTTTTCTTGGTCTTCTTGAAATCTTTCTTGTTTGCTGGAGTTTTTATGCTACTATTCATATCATTTCGTTTGATTTTGTAGCCTATTTTCACTTTAAGACTTATCATGCTTATGATACCTGTGGCTTGTAAAATTTTGGGTTCTTTATGCTTGAATTTAATCTTGAAGCCTTTAGTAGCTTTTGTTTTCTCAAAGACTATGTCCTTAAAAAGAAAAACGATAAAAACATATTTTTTTGCCTTTCTTTTTCTTTTTGGTTTTGTTTTTGTTATTATTATAATTTATAGCACATGTGAAGTATTTCCATTAGGTTGAATTTTCTTGATTTTCGGAAAAAAATTGTGATTGAATTTGTTCTTCCTTTTGTCAAGTTTTGGCCTCTTGATCTCTTTGAGAAACACATTTGCTTGTCTTTAGAGAAATCCTTATAATCTTGCATTAAGAATTGTATTTTTCATTAGGATAATTTCATTGTAAGCATTTTTAGTCCTTTTGTAGATTTTGGGAGTGTGAGCGTGTGTTTTGAAAAAGAAAAAGAAAAAATCGCTTTCATTGTTTGTTCATAGAACCTTGTAGAAATCTCTTTCATCGAAGACAAAAAAATTTGCATGTGCATGTATCCAGGTTTTCTATTGATTTCTTTTTGCATCCATAACATCATAAAGTTGTGCTTCCATTTTAGTACTGACTTAAGAAAAGCCATTAAAATCAAGCACTAAAACTAAAATGAACTAGAATTTTTTGATTTTTCCTAGTAACATCAACTATTATAGGTAATTTAGGGACTTGGAATAGGTGTGTGAAGAGTTAACTCTCCAAGGCCACTCTAAATTTAAACATATAAGTTGATTAAAAGAGTGAAATACAGTGTTGTGAAGTTGACCAGGAAATCTCTTCTCCTTTGGGAGCTAAGCACGAGGGAGAGTGAAGGCAAGGAAGAGAGATACCCCCTCTCCTACTTGTTGGATCTTAACCAAAGATTGTTTTGCCCAAAATTCGATACAAACCCATGATCTTAGTTTCCTTTCCTAGGGACCACATACTTGAATTTAGGGGGGAATACTCATGGTACCTGAGGCAAACATTGTATAACTCTCATTAGTACTTCTGGAGGGTGCCCTTGCGAAGCTCAAGTAATTGCATTAAAAGGGGATTTTGATTGGAGGTCAGTGTAACTGTTTCTGTTACCTTCACTGGTAGGTTTGGGCCATCATATCCCAAACTATCTTCGTAAGGTCCTTTACTTCTATTTCTTGTATTTTGGTGTCTGGTCCTAATCATCCAGAGCGGAAATACCTGAAATTTGCTTGATTGATTGTATCTTTAGGGACATTTCAATGAGTTCTCTTTGCTCCTAGATTTCCATAGCTTTTTAATATTTTGAGTCCTTACAACTTCTCTTAATAACTAAAAGTGGATGATTAACCAATTCGTTGGTCTAGGAGGCTTTGTGGGTGTTGGGCATGGAATCCCCCCCAAGGCATGTTTTGGGGCTTAAAGCGCAAATTTTGACCAAATCTTATTGTAAAAGCTCCACAAATTGCGGGCACGGGGCACGAGAGTATGATAGGGTCACAGGGTTTTCCACCCTAGTTTTGTAATGTAATGCCATCTAGATAGACCTACCCATGGTCAACGAAAAATGGGATTATATAAATAGAGTGAGGCTCTAAGTGTAAAAGAAAAATAACTAATAATGAAGGAATAAAGAAGTCTAAGTGATTGAGCCAAAGTGTAAAGTGCGTCTGTGGGTTGTAGAGTAGGAGAAGGATTTGCAGCTAAGTGCAAGGAGGCCTAGTAGTCTGCAGCTGAGTGCGTGGACCCCTGTAGCTGAGTGCGCAGTTCAGGTCAAGTTTGCAACCGTTGGAAAAATCAATAAACAGAAGTTTTTCTATAATTGTGTGTATCTTTTCCTGGTTTAATTCATGATTGATATAGTTTGTAAATATACTATTTGTTTATTATGCACACTGGTATGAATGTTTTGTAATGTTAAGTATAACTTAAAACACTTAAGTAGGTGAAGGTGCTTAAACAAGACTGGAAGATAAATAAGATCTTGGGTAATAGCGTAGAGCATGGTACATCCCCTGGTTAGGGTTGCGTGAAGGTAGTATACCAAGCGGTGAAGAACGGGAAAGTGCGTGAAGCCGCGTGTGTGCAGGGAAAAACGAAGGACCAGTTGAACTCATCAGACATCTCAAGGTGCAGAAACCCTAGTTCTAGCACCCTCCCATACTATTTTGGGTGAGACCTCAGTCTGCGCTCCACAGACTGTTGCCGAAAGGGCCAGTAGTACCAGGATTTGTTTGGCTAATTAACTTTGAACCTGGGTCAGGCTCCAACAAGCCAACAAATGGTTCCATTGCCAGGATTAGGATCTACATAGAGATGTCTGATGTCGTATCACTGGAATCCGATAAAGAAAGGAATTGAAGAGTGGTTAGACAAAAATATTCACAAGTTTGTGATGCAGGAAAACATGAATCTGTGATTATTGAAGGAAGAGTGGTTAGATTGCTACTTATATATGGAAATCCATGAAATTTTCTTTGCATCCTTCCCTACTGAGTTTTACGAGTGCATCGCGAAGCTAGAAGATAGCGAGGGAAGGTGTAAACTCGACAAACCTATTGTGTGGACTCTAGAATTGGCGCGCAAACTAGAAGCATTGGAAGAGAAGATCACGCATGTCGTCGATCACTGGCTGGATCGAATCATATGAGGATTCATCACTGAATTCGCAGTAGATACTTCATTCAGCTATAGCAAGGCAGAACGACACTTCCTTAAGAGACTACGAGGTGAGTACATTAAATCTTTGAACACTTGGATTAAGATGCTACTATGTGAAAAGCATGTTATGTGAATAAATTGATGTTTGGGGCTACACAGAGTGGGAGAATCTACAAAAAAGAAGGTAGCACAGAACTAGAAACTATCCCCTTGATATCACTTGCGTGAGGGGGCGAAGAAGAGCTTGCGAAGGTTTTTCCAAGAAGTGTGATCAACTTGATAAGGCAGAGAATTTCACACATACCACCCCCACCCACACCACCACCAATTTCACCATCTTCACCCCGACTTCATGATACCACCTCCGCCACCACCACAAAGCAGTATGGCCAGTGCGATAAAGCTACCAATGTTCAAGGGAGTAGGGAATGAAGATCCGGACCAGTTTTGGTTCGTGATAAAAGTTGTATGGGAAGCACAGGGTGTCATGAATGACAATATAAGGAAGGCAACATTGGTCAACACTCTACAAGATCGTGCATTAACTTGGTACGTTAAGAATTCCAATGAAAATCTAAATGTGGGGATAGTTGATATCCAGACTGCACTAAACAAATAATTTAGCAAGCCAAAGTCGAAGGCATAATTGATCATTGGATTCAAGGAAATCTCAATGCTACCAGTCGAAACCCCGTGGGATCTGGATCAAAGACTGAAGTGCACAATTCGTGAAGCGAACATGACCTTAACATATGGGCAACACTGCAAATGGTTTTTAGCCTCATTAACACTGCATCTATGGAACACATTGTCGCAAAAAAGGCTAACCACTCTGGCTGAGGCTTTGGAGGTCACGATGAGATTGCATGAGAATCTGATACAAGATCCTAACTTGGGAGTCCAACAAATTCATGTAGTTGAAAAATTTGTGGCTTGAGATGCAGAGTTTGAAACAAGACAGGATGGCTTGTCCAAAAGTGTGTGATGAGGTATGGTGCGTAAAGTGCAAGGGCCAAGGGTATGACAAGGATCACTGCCCGGTGTTCGCAAATTACCTCATGGGAGGAGGACCAATGCCATTAAGACCGGAGGCACAAGTAGGACCAAGCATAGTGCCTCCATTGTCCTGTGCAGTTTTTTAGATAGGAGGCAAGCATGCTAAAAATAACTACCATCTATTACAGAAGTATATGTAGAATTCCTAACAGTTGTTCTATAATTTCTATAGGCCAGTAGGACATTATGAGTGCACTTGTAGAATTTATGAACTGATAATGGATCAGACTCCTACCTACAAAATTCAGGCTAAAACATGGGCCCTCGATCAAAACGTAGGAATGGAATGCATGGGATTTTAGTGGCACGGACGATTTGAGGTGGAATGGGGCTAGGAAGAGGTCGCGGACAATTGATATGTTACAATTGTGGAAGTCTGGGGCATTATGCCCATGATTGTACAAATCCAACGAGACCATCATGCTTATATTGTACGCAGTTTGATCATGAGATAGAGGACTGTCCAACAATGATAGTGAGGTTGCGCGATAAAGGAGAACTCCAACCTCCCCTGACTCAGAGCCTACAAATGATGAGGTCTGAGCCACGTGAGGAAGACCCTAATGTAAATATCATGCTCCGAAGTGGTATTACGACAAGGGATGA
Source organism: Pinus tabuliformis (assembly GCA_031772625.1). NCBI lineage: Eukaryota > Viridiplantae > Streptophyta > Pinopsida > Pinales > Pinaceae > Pinus > Pinus tabuliformis. The sequence continues at coordinate 873,345,887 of CM062815.1, forward strand.
CAGAGGTAAGTAGCCTGAAGAAAGTACCTAGGTTCACAAGGCTCCAATGAAGGAACTAGAATTTGATTTGGAGCACGCTAAGGAGGCATTCATGGAAGCTAAGAGGAGCTTCGTTGATGCCTCCACTTCAGGAAGTAAAGACAGACTGGAGACAGAAATGGACCCATCGATGCTCACTACATTCTTGGTGACATGCATGAAGCTACTGCGTGATAGCAAGGCTATAAAGGGGTTGTAAGAAGTCATAACTTGATGCACTAGGATCGTGCTAAGAGAACCAGGCGTAGTCCAGAAGCTTGGGAAGAACACGATGCGAATAGGAAGGGAGATGAGATTGACCGCGCAGATTGGGGAATATGAGATGGACCAAGTGATTCTAGACCTAAGATCAGACGCAAACGTCCTGCCAAAGTAGACATGGGAGTGCATGGGTAGGCCTGCATTGCATGGTCTCCTATCCATCTGCGAATGGCGAACTAGCAAAAGATCCTACCTATGGGGAGATTGCAGGGAATCATAGTAGACATCGAAGGAGCGAGCGCACTAGCAGATTTTGAAGTGATAGAGATTGTGGATGATAGTAATCCCTATCCCGAATTATTGGGAATAGATTGGGCCACTAACATGAATGGAGTAATAAACCTAAAGAAGCACAAGATGATCTTTGAGAAAAAGTTAGAGCACATAGTGGTACCTTTAGACCCTATAGAAGGATCGTGCTACATAGAACCAGTGTGCAACAACGACATCGACGACAATCTGGACTTCATCTACAAGATAACTGTGGGGGAGCAAGATTGGGTAAATCCAACTGCGGATGGCTAAATCTCTTGGAAGCACAAAAGCTCCTGGATATCAGATTTTAACCAAGAGATAGAATGATGGCAGAACTGGTTACATGAGGTAACCACGCTGAACTATAACATGATGACAAGGTCATTGAATTACGTAGCAATAGAGGTAAGGGACCTACCTACATATCACAGGTTGAGCGAGGTGGATGACTTCCTGAACAAATTTGAAAGAGAAGTACCAAAACAGTAGCATTTCGACACTTTGAAATGGGTACTACGTGCTATGCCCGCAAGGTGGTGGGGGATGAACCAAATAAGTTTTGAGGACTAGCACAAATGCAGGAGGATGATGCGCTTATGATTTTGGAAGCCTCAGATGTGATTGAAAGATAAGTATGACAGACAGGATGATCCACGTACGCACCTCGTAAAATGGACGAAGGTCTATGGGGAAGAGCCACAACCTGAGTGGGTGCACCTGTTTTGTCACACCCTAGATATTAGACCCATGAATTGGTATATAGAGACAGAGCTCTACCATGGCATGAATGAATGGGATATCTTGCATGCAGGATTATTGTTAACCTTCATGTTTGAGGATTGTTGGTGGGATACTGTTGATGATGTGCTACAAGCAATAAAAGTAGCTATCTTTAAATTACCCTAGGAACCAATGGAAATGCTTTAGACTGAATGGGTGACCTTGCTGAGCTGCGCGCTGGAGTGTTACAATGTAAACATTGAAGAAGACGATGAAGATCCCTACAAAGTTAGCATTCCAAAAACTGAAGGCAATCACGAGGTTCAAGGGCCATTGGTTGAAGACCCTGACATTATTGTGCCAGTAAAAACAAAGTAGGTAAACATTGGTACAGAGGCTGAACCGAAGTATGCAACACTCGACGACTACTGGGATGATGCCACAATGGACAAGGTCACTGAGTTACTCCGTGAGTACCAAGACTTATTCCCAACCAAGATCACGGACTTAAAGGGGATTGTTGGTGATTTAGGGATGATGAAGATCATCCTAAAACTGGACGCGAAGCTGGTTAAGCAGAGGCCTTACTGCTTGAATCTGAAGTACAAGGAAAAGGTTTGCGTAGAACTAGACAAAATGCTCGCAGCAGGAATCATTGAGCTAGTGGAAGAATCTGATTTGGTAAGCCCTATGGTAGTACCGGAGAAGAAGCACAAGGGTGAGATAGGAATATGCGTGGACCTCAAGAAATTGAATGATGCATGTGTGCATGACCCATTCCCGACTCTGTTCACAAACGAAGTATTGGAAAATGTCGGTGGGAAAGAAGCATATTCATTTACTAATGGGTTCTCAGGGTACCACCAGATCAAAATCGCACTGGAAGATAGGAGCAAGACCACCTTCGCGATTGAGTGGGGTTGCTTTCAATACACCGTTATGCCATTTGGGTTAAAGAACGTGCCGGCCATCTTTTCGTGCATAGTTGTTGTAGCATTCAAAGAGTATATCCACAAATTCTTGTAGGTTTATCTGGATGATTGGGCTGTATTTGGATTGGTTAAGAACCATGTAGCAAGCTTACACTTAATGCTGGATACTTGCTGACAACACCAAATTGTGCTAAAACTCAAAGAGTGTACATTCCTCGTTCCCTTTGGGAACCTGTTGGGACATGTGGTCTACAAACAGGGACTAATGGTAGCCCCATGAAGATTGCAGTAATTCTAAATTTGGAAGCATTGTGAAGTGTTAAACAGTTGTGCGCTACCTTGGGGGGGTACCACAGGAATTTCATCAAAAGTTATGCCCAAATCACCACTCCAATGGAGAAACTATTGAAAAAGGATGCCATGTTCTGTTGGAATGATCATTGCATGAAGAGCCTGGATGTATTAAAAGAGAAACTGGCCTCTGCCCCAATCCTGGCCTTTCCGAAATGGGATGTGGAGTTTCATTTCCATGTGGATGTGTGATGTATAGCATTGGGACCAGTGCTCACACAAGAAGGTGGAGAGGGCTTGGACCACCCTATCACATTTGCAAGTCGTATGTTGTCCAAAGATGAAAAAAACTATACCACGACTGAACACGAGGGGTTGGCTATGGTGTACGTGCTCCAAAAATATCGGCACTATTTGCTAGGAGGACATTTCAAGATGTATACAGACCATTCCATGTTGAAGTACTTGGTCAATAAGCCTGTGTTGGGGGGGCGAATATGCAGGTGTCTCTTATTGTTCCAAGAGTATGACTTTGAGGTTGTGGTCAAGCCTGGATGCCTAAATGCAAGGCCAGATCACTTGTCACGTATTGAGATGGGTGAGGAACCTACTAGTTTGGAGGAAGGATTACCTAACACACAACTTTTTGCTATGTGCATCGCAGACGAACACTTTGAAGATATAATCCACTTTCTGACAATAGGGATTATGTCGAAGGAATACTCTATCCAATAAAAGAATGAACTAGTGGTGCACGCGGCTGAATTTTTTGTCATCACTGGGCACCTGTACAAAATGGGGAATGATGAGATACTACGATCGTACGTACCTGAATTTGAACGAAGTCAGATCCTCATGGAAGCGCATAATGGTGCCGCAGGAGGACACTATATAGGACGCGTGATTGCGCAAAGATTCTCCGTGTAGGGTTGGGGTGGTCAACCCTTCACCAAGATTCAAAAGCACATTGTAAGGCCTGTGATATATGTTGAAGGATAGTTAAACCATCACATAGGGACAAGATGCCTTTGAATCCACAATTGATGCTACAACCCCTCAAAAAGTGGGCAATTGAATTTGTAGGACCTATCAAACCTCAGGGAAAAATGGGTGCGTGATACATTATCACTACAACAGAGTACCTGACACGTTGGGAAGAAGCACAACCGGTCAAAGATGGCATGGCCACCACGGCTGCGAAGTTTTTGTTTGAACACATGTTGACTCGATTTGGCTATTCGAAAATCTTAATGAGTGATCATGGTACACATTGTTAATTTTAGGTATGTTCTATGCTTAGAGCAATTTATTTTAATTTTCACAGTTAGTTCCATATATTTTCCAAATTAGCAATCACATCAACATTAAAGTAAACTACAGATAGAACATAAACATAAATCATAGAAGACAAGCCAAGACAAGAGGACATAAGATGTGGCGCTAGCTAGGGACAAACCCCAATGTGGGGAAACCCCTGATCAATTCTTCTTATATGTTCTTCAATAGTTCAACAAAGAGAGAGAGAGAGATAGTATGTTTACAATAGAAGTCAACACTTTGACTTATCTAGATAAGAGCATAGATCATTTCTAAGAAGATGATACATGAGATTAGTTGAAGACATGCTACTTCAACTGATTCTCCAAGGTGACTCCTTCACCTATCGTTGTGCTACATTTCATCATCATGCTGCACCATGCTGCACCCATCATCATTATGTTGCATCTCACCATGCTTCATTAATCATGACTGTACCCATCATTGTACTGCATTATGTGCCATTGTTGCACCATGTTGCCATACTCACCTATTTGTTGGTTGCATCTTGCTTGCTTATTTTCCCTAGCTTGTTTGTTGTCCCTAGCATGCTTGTTGTCCTTAGCATGCTTGTTGTTGCATGCTAGTTGTCCCTTCCATGCTAGTTGTAACATTGCATGCTTGGTGTATTTGCTGCTAAGTATCATACAATTGTCCCAATGTTAGTTAGTTGTCCCTTACATGTTTCTCTCCTTCAAAGACAAATGCTCTGACTGTTTTGGTAGTTCTTGGCAGTTTTGGTAGTTTCGACAGTTCCAGGCAGTTCAAGTAGTTCTGGTTGTTCCTGGTAGTTCTGGCAGTCCTAGCAGTTATCATTGTTCCCAGCAGTTCTGACAGTTTCAACTTTTCTGCAATTCTAGATTTTCCAATAGTTTCGGCAGTTCTAGCATTTCCGACATTTCCAGCTTTTCCGGATTTTCTGGTAGTTTCGACATTTCCGACTTTTTTGACTTTTCCAACAGTTATGGCTTTTCTGGCATTTCCAGCTATTCTGTCTTTTCTTGAAGTTCTGGCAGTTCCAGCTTTTTTGGATTTTCTCGTAGTTCTAGATTTTCCAGCATTTCCGGCTTTCCTAGCAATTCCGGCTTTTCCGGCAATTACAGCTTTTCCAGCTTTTTCGGCAGTTCCGGATTTTCCAGCAGTTCTGGCTTTTCTGGCAGTTCTAGCTTTTCCGGCTTTCTGGCTTTTTCAGCTTTCCTGATTTTCCTTCTTTCCAGCTTTTCCAGTAGCTCCGATAGTTCCGACTTTTCCAATAGTTCCGGCTTTTTTCCCTCTAGATCAGGGAAATGTTATTCCTTAAGATCTCTCCTCCTACTAAAACCCAAAGATAAGTAGAGAGAGGAAGAGATCCCAAGTGTGTTGAAATGACTTCAAGGCCACCTCTATTTATACTAAAACGTTGAGCACATGTGGGGTTTATTTGGTTGTTTGGCCGACCTTGATGAATTGTCTTATAATGCAAATAAATTCATAACTTCATGAATACTTATTGGAATCGAATGATCCTTAGATCAATCCTACACCTCTCGATGAGAGGTATCCAAGAAAAATATTAGCTACCATAAATAAGATGACCCACATGGAGTTTGGCCCTAGTTACCAATTTTAACACTCCCTCTCAACTAGAGAGAACTCCATCTGTTGATCCATATGTCTAACTGTACTATCTCTGCCATCAATGTCGTGTATTGATATGCTATGCTCTGATCTACTGATATCTTCTTTGCTCTACTCTACTTTGAGCTCTACTCTGCTCTGCTTTGGTCTGCTCTGTTGAACCATGAAGAAGAACAATTGATCGAGAATGTCTCATACCATTCTCTATTGACCCAAAGTCAGTTTCATCTGAAGAGAGTGTTTCATATCAATCTTACTGACCCGAAGTCAGTTTTATTGATCCCAGATCAATATCACAAGAGAGTGTCTCAAGCCACTCATACTGATCCCATATCAGTTTCATTGATCCCAGATCAATGTCACAAGAGAGTGTCTCAAACCACTCATACTGATCCCAAATCAGTTTCATTGATCCTAGATCAATGGAGGTCATCTTAGCATAGGGAGTATAGTAGATACAGTGATGTGTCCATCGATAGTACTACTATGGTCCCTATCCTCATTTCCCTACTCATTGATCAGATGAGAGGTACTTTCCATGAGTCCCAGACTGCATGGGTAGGATGGCTCGACAACAAAACTAAACATCCTGTTCCATAGTTGCCATAGAGAACAAATCATCCTGGCCCACAAGATAAATAATCATCCTGTTCCATAGTTTCCATGGGAGAACTAATCATCTTGGCCCATAGGAGAACTAATCATCCTATTCCACAATTTCCATGGGAGAACTAATCATCCTATTCATAGCACACCACTAGGGGAGGGTGAGTCGCCCTGTGGTCGTATGTTGCTCCAGTAAGTACCCCAAGCCCCCCAGATCTCCCAAAGCTCAATGCATGCAACATGCAGGACCCTTATAAGAAGGTCTCTCAACAAATCCAAGTCATTCGAGAAAGTCACAGATTTGACCTTTCCCCGGGGCTTTGACAAAATGTCTGCGACCTGTACATAATTCTCAATGCGATGTAGCCTCCTCGCTCATCGACTTACCATATCGCAGATAAGGCAGTATCTGATGTCTATCTACTGGAGAAATCATCGAATACAGGACTTCTCAATAATGAAATCCCCCCTCTGGTTGTCATAGAGAATCACAATGGTATTCATCATGTGTACAAACAACTCACTTAAGAGCTTCTGCAACCATGCAGCTTCACACGAGATCATACTCGTAGCTATGTATTCAGTCTCGGCAATGCTTATAGCAACCGAATTCTACTTCTTGCTCATCCATGATATCGAAGAAAAATCCAAAGAGAACCAGCACTGAGAAGTGCTCTAGTGATCCTCCACACTGCCTGTCAAGTCAGCATTTGAATAATCATGCAGTTTCATATTTCTGGCAGTGTATCTCAATCCATGAGAGATTTTTCCCCGAAGATATCTCAGAAGATTCTTGGCACCAATCCAGTGAGGCTCAACCAAATATGAGCTCACCATGCTAACTACAAAATATATGTCTGGATAGAAGTTCACCAAGAACATCGATGAAAATGAGTTTATGGAACTCAGAGGCATTTCCCAAATCTAGTCCGGCATCATCACCATATAACTTCTAAAAGTTAAGATCCTCAAGGTAGTCACGGGTTTGCAATTTAATAATCCACATCTGGAATCCAACTCCCTCTTACTTCTGCAAGTGAGAGGGTCTGCACCTGTTTGAAATAGGTCATCCTCAGAAGATGCAGGTATGAGAGGTCTATCATCCACAACCTTCAAACAATGGTTTGGATCGGCGTCACTCTTATTGAATCTCGACTTCATCAGACAGCTATCAATCCTCTAATACTACGCCCGAGGTGTTTTTCTTCAAGCCATAGAGGGATTTCTTCCACCTGTATACATGAGATTCCTGATCATGAATCTCAAACTCCTCAGGTTGTTCCAAACCTGTGGACCTGCTGCATGATGGGAATGGTCCCCTTATAAGATTTTCCTTTAGTACTTATCAAACATGTACCTTCATGCTCTTCTTGAATTCAAGCATCCCTATCACCATCTGACTCACATCGGGTAGGGCCCCATAGTTAGATCTCTGGTGTTATAGATGTGATACATCAATTGACATGATCCCCAATGGACCACCCTGCAACTTGATACAAATTTCCAACCTTGAACCCATGAGAAAAAGCATCTTTGACAATTCTATTTTTTAACATGTACCTTTCCATCGATCAATGCCACCCTCAAACCTTTGACTTCCATTTCCAAGATGGACACCAGGTTCTTCTTATGCTTAGGTACATAAAAGAGATTTTGTAAATGAATCGAGTTACCCTCATTCAATTGAGGGATAACATTCCCTACACCCTTTCTGGGATAATGCATCGGCTCCAAGTATAATCCCACGATTGTTTCCATCTCTACCAAATTAGAGAGTGAACCCATATATCTGATGAAGTGCCTTGAAGCACTATAATCTATAAGCCAGATTCCCAAAGAATCGGAAGGAGAGGGCCAATATAAGATAATGCTTCTTTATCTTATCAGAAACAACATTTGATTCTTCATACCTGGGGTTCCTTGCTTTCTATGAAGAGTTGGCCATTTCCTTGATGACCTGCATTACTTGTCATTCCTTTGATCATTGAAGATGTCCATGGAATGATTGTTATCATCATCAAGTGATGTGTCCCTGCCATTCGGACACTCCTTTGCATAATGGCCGAACTAATTATCTGCCTTTCCTTCCACCCTGAGATCCAATCTTCCAATGAAGTGATCTTTAGGTAGGCCATATTCCGCTACGCCATTCTGATAATATTCTTGGCTTCGACTTCACCATTGGTGAATTTGAAGAGGGATGAGGAATCCACTGACCCTTTTGTCCGTTCCCAACTGTATTGTTATTTCACTCTTGCTTGGGCATTGTCTTCACCTCAACTCTGATACCATGTTAATTTTAGGTATGTTATATGCTTAGAGAAATTTATTTCAATTTTCACAGTTAGCTCCATATCTTTTCCAGATTAGCAATCAAATCCGCATTAAAGTAAACTACAAATAGAACATAAACATAAATCGCAGAAGACAAACCAAGACAAGAGGACACAAGATGTGGCACTAGCTAGGGACAAACCCCAATGTGGGAAAACCTTGATCAATTCTTCTTATGGTCTTCAATAGTTCAACAGATAGAGAGAGAGAGATAGTACATTTACAACAGAAGTCAACATTTTGACTTATCTAGATAAGAACATAGATCATTTCTAAGAAGATGATACATGAGATCAGTTAAAGGCATGCTACTTCAACTGATTCTCTATTGGGTCCCTATAACACTAGTGATTACCCCATTACTATTGTAGTTGTACCCCTTATTAATATTTTTGTGCCCCTATTATCCCCATATTGTTATTACTGTGCCCCATAGAATCCCTCTATTGTTATTTTTGTGGCTTTATATTATTATTGTTAGGTCGGCTGGGTTATATTGTGACTCCTTAGACTCCTATATATAGAAAGGAGGTTTTGTCATTTGAATCATCGAAGAATTGTTCATTTATGTAATGTAGAGGAGGTTTCCCCCTCGAAGAGGCTTAATTCTAAGGCGTTGATCTATCTTTTCTATCTTTTTCTTGAGATGGTTTCATAACATTTGGTATCAGAGCTTTGGATTCTAGGGTTTCGCTGCTCCAAACAGGTCATCGTGGCATTTTCGCTATAACTTTTTTTTCTGCGATGTTTCAGAAGTTGCAAAAAAAAAACCCATTTGAGAAGAAATCATGCTGAACCTCGGGTCCAAATTTCAGAGCTTTTCGCGCTATATTTGCAGAGATATGATCTGAGGAAGTTGGTCTTTTCGCAGACTCCTAAATTACATTCCAAACAGGTGACCTGGGGAAAAGCATCATAACCTTCTCTCTGGGGATCAGATTGAAATTTCGTAAGAAGGTACAGAAAGAGGACATACTGTAGTTTCTTTTATGCATTTTTTAGATCCAAAGGTCGAAACAGTGACTCGTGGTACGTCGTACAAGTTCGCTCTACTAAACTAGTCTATAATCAAGTCACTGTGGGAGATTTCGCATAACTCTTCCTTGGAGAATCCAATTTGGGTCAGACTTGTGGCATTGGAAAGAGGACATAGAGGGCTACTATAGATCACAAAGTCAGATATAGATGATTGGAAAGTACAGAGATACGTCAGAGGCAATATCGAGCTCCTACAAAGTGAAAAAGGTGTGTAGATTTTCTTAAATTTTTGCTTAAGCTTGGTTTGAAAATTTATTTTGAAGGAATTCAAAGGGCATAGTAGAGCATTATTATCGGTAACTGATGCCTCGAGGAAAGAAAATGCAAACACCTAGTAAGGAACCTGAAAGCTCTAGCATGACTCATGAGGAAGAGGAAGAAATGTAACATGATATATCAAAATTACAAGACCAAGTGCAACAACTGTCCCTTGCACAAAAAGGAACAGAATCTAAGATGGATGGTTTAAAGAAAGGCGTAGTGTTATAGACATTTTTGTGCCTTACAGCATGGAGCATGAAATGTCAATAATCTGAGGGATCCAAAGTCCCTAAACATGTTGTTCCTACCCCTAGAGGAACAAGGTCAGCAAACCACAGCACTTCAGATCAGTTCTCCACTGAAAAACACTCACAAACAGGTCAATTTTGGATCATAGCAACTGCTCCACTGAGCATCTGCGCTGAATGTCAACTGCTCCAAGGTGTACCTGCGCTGAATGTCAACTTCATCAAAGGCTACCTACGCTGAGCGAATTTGGACATGTGGAGGAATCTTTCCTCAATGTGTCAGTGCCCAGGAAGCTTCCAAAATGACACTTGGATCAAAAGATTCGCCTAAGTGAAGAGTAAGAGGTTCTAAAACTCCGAGTGGAAGGTAGAATCTCCAAGTGGACTCAAGAACTAAAGAACAACTGGGGTTGAAGAGGACAACAATCACACATCAAGCTGACTTATCTTCACTCCAAAACTCTATATAAGGATCTCATCCCATGGGATCTGGAGGCCGGAATTTTGTGCAAAGAATTGCTGTTGGTTTACAGTTGAGAGTATTGGGTGATTGCTTGAGGGAGGTGAAGAGGAGATTTCTTTCCGTCGGGAAGGTGATGCTGGATTGGGCCTCTTATGGTTGTATCACCGCCTGAACCTTACTTTGTTCCATTAATAAAGCATTTGAGGTTCTTCTATTCGCATGTGTTTCAATGATGTATTGTCTTACTTGCGTATTTGATTTATGCTAATCCTTGAATCAATTATGAATGCATGCTTCTTGTAGTTTCCTTTTCTCATCTTGTTTGCAGGATCTTGTGTAGCTGGGCCCGTGAGAAGACAAGGAGCTGGGAGCAAGCAGCAAAGAGAGAAGATTGGATCGACCATTTGCGCAAGACATCGGTAAGTGGATCTCTTCCTTTCCTCTTTTGCATGTCGTAAAGAAGTAACTATCACCCTTAGAGTGGATAGGGTCATTCCATGTTGGATACTTTTCCCCACAACAGACTGGCGACTCCACTGGTGATCGTGTCTTGTTGGTAGCTTGTGTTTCTTGCTATTCATTTCCTAAACAAAGGGAGTACCGAATCGAACTACATTCGAATTCTTCGAAGGCAAAGTAGAGGGCAGCTACTCTAGCTCAGTTCTGGGCATGTTTATGATTTGAAGAGCTGATCCACAAGGACTCTTATTAGCTCTTTGTGATAGTGTTCATCTTCCTTTAATCATCCTCTAGTGTATACCTGGTTGATAGCCTCTGATTTGGCCTAAAACAGTTGATTTTTGAGCAATCTGTGACTCGGAACCAAAGAGAAACGAGAGTTTCCTCTTCAGCGCTGCTGCAGTGAAGGCTCTCTGCGTTTCAACGCAGGTCCCGAAGGGCCTACCTGCGCTAAATGTCAGATTGACAGTGCAGAGCCTGCGCTGAACCAGTCTGGCATTGTGCAACTGGGGTTCCCTACCTTCTGTTGCCCAGTTTTCAGTATTGTTTTGCAGCCTGTTGTCAACCTGTATACCCATCTGAAACTATCTTTCTTTGCCATCATTCCACCTCAGTTGTATGAAGAAACCATGATTGTTCTTATTGTATTTCTTACTTTCATTCACAGTTTCCCGTAGCGAAAGTGAACTAGTCTTGCTGTGGCCTCTTGAATCTAGACCTGTGATAAAGTGTCGTTGTGATTCTAAGAGCTAGTTTATTGCTGTTCATAGCTGCTTGAGCATTTTCTTTCGTTATATGGTTCGAATTTCAGTATTTCTTGTGTTGAAACGAGTGAATCTTAAGGTGTTCTTTTGATTATTGGACAAAAACTTGTTTGCTTTCGCTTGAAATTGAATTCGAAATTATACAACAGCTTTCTTTTTGTAATACATCAACATTAAGGAAGAAGAAAAGAAATACTTGCATTGTGCATGTGCATTTTGACAGTTTGCATGTCGATTTAGGAAAAGTGCACCAGTGTGTGCTCTATGATCTGTGTGAAAAGTTGATGTCTTTCTTTTCCCTCAGTAGTTAAGATTTTCATAAGTTGAAAGAATTGAAAGAGCTTGCTTATCATTCTTAGACTGCATTTAGGAGTTGTATCATACATCACGTGGTGATCCATAAAGGCAAACTGCTAAGCAAGATCAACCTAAAATGAATTGAATTTACATAACAACGCTTTGAAACATAATGAAACACAATAGAGGTCTAAGCTAGAGACGTGTTTCGGCGTCGTTAAACGTGATATCTTAGCGTCGAGTGGTTGGGTGATTCCTCCACGGTGAAGCGATAAGTATCAATACGGACTTGTGCTCCCACGTACCGTCGCGTATATATTGGGAGACCCCTATAGGAATAAAGCCTTTATCCATAGGAAACCGTGTCGGCCGCCCTACTGATCGCAATGCAGTGAACACATCATTCACGAAGATCGACCACTCGTACCGTAAAACGTATTCTGTGGTTTTGCGAAAGGTTTGGCACACCCTCTGCCTAGAACTCCAGAGTAGTTTCTTTTGGCCTTTTTCAAACTCTATAACTGAAAAAGTCCATCCGAGCATTTGTCACTTCGGGCTCGTTAAAACATCGAAGGAGACTAGAGTCATCTTTAGCTTTTTCTCGACTCTTAAAAAGTGAAAAAGCAAGTTTTGTCTAAAGCGTCGTTATAAAATTTATTTTAAACGGAACATAATCACCTCCCATTCCCTCGTTGATCTTCGAAGTTAGTCTTTTGGCATCGTAAGTTCTTGTAGAATCGCTAAGAAATCTTTTGGATAGACTAGATATGTCTGAACAACCGTCGACATCTAGGACTATGTCGTCCGACACAGCAACAACAGAGCCTCCTGCTGCTACTCCAACGATGTTCACTGGTATACCATCGGTCCCGGCGAATTGTCAACAATAAGCCGGAGTCCCATCAGGGACGACGACGTGGTTAGTTCCTATTTCTTCATCCGGATTATCATCTGGTATTTCTTATGTTGAAACTCAACAAATTGATCCAATGTGTCTTCAAAGGCCAATTTACCCTTTAAGTACTGGATTTCCGCCATATGGAGGGCAGTATGCTCTTTCATTGTTCCCTCCTAGAGAACAACCATATGGGAGTTTACAACAAGGTTCAGGTCAAACTGGAATTACATCCAGCGGTTGGGTACCAATACTGCCTCAACAACTAGGGGTTGTATATTCAATGCAACCAGTACACCCTCTGTCGAATATTCCCACCACACCTGCTATGGTGAATGCGTCGCAAGTACAAGCGCCACCTGTTGTATGTCAACCCCAAGTTTCTCAGGATGCAATACAACAGCCTCTTGTCTCAACGACTCAATCACAATCTCAGGGTAGTGCCTCCTTATCTGGAGCGACTCAGGCTCAAATAAGTACTGTGACTCCTAATCTTGGTCAATCATCCAGTATTGGTCAACAGCAAATGGTCCAACAACCAGAGCTGTTTCAATCTCAACAACCGCCATTCCAGCAATCATATCAAGGACCTGAGCAACAAGTCTTTGTAAGTAATGGGCAACCATACTATAATGTTTATTCCCATCAACCTTGTCAAAGTTGTCAGCATTATGCTGGTTTACAAAGACCCATTGCTCAGGCGATCCCATCTTATCCTGGGTATGCTTCGCCTAATCTGAACCAACAGTTGCCTTTTGTAGCAACTCTAGAATTACCAGATCTAAACTGGCTGACGAATGATCCAATTGCTTATGCCCCTTGGTGGCCAGCGATTCCGCATAAACTTCCATCGGACATTCCTAAATTCAATGGAAATCCAGGTGAAGACCCGTCGAATCACGTCATGAATTTTCATCTGTGGTGTTCATCGAACACTCTAAACGATGATTCGATAAGACTTCGCCTCTTCCAGAGGACATTGACAGGTCCAGCGGCTAAATGGTAAATTGAATTGCCAAGAGCCTCTTTCGACAATTTCGGCTCCTTAGCCACGACTTTCTTAACCCATTTTCAATTACCAATCAGGTATGAAACAGGAACCGAAATACTGACCAACTTCAAACAAACGACAGCTACTGACATATCTGATCATATACATGAGTGGCGTCATCGTCGTAGGATGGTGAAAACTTACGTTCCCGATCAGCTGTTAGCTGAATGGTTTATAAAGTCGTTACTTCCAGCTATAACGGAAGATGTGGCCAAGGGAGGAGTCGTAACAGAGGAGCAAGTCATTGCTCGCGCTTAATATTTAGACTTAGTATATACTCAGTCTGGCACGCTCTACGACAAAATACCTGACGCCCCTAGACCTGAATTTTCAATTCCTCCCCCTCCTAAATCGAATACTGACTCTCACGCCAGCAATGGCGTGACTGGCAAACACAAAATTTCTAGTCAAAATGCAAATGAAGAATTTCTTGCCTCAGAAGTAAATGCCATGTCGACCGACAAGGGCAAACAACTGAAGCAACCAGGGGGCAAGATCAAAAAGAAAAAGAAAGGTAAACCCCCGACAGGGTGTCATATATGCGATGAGGATCATTGGACGAAAGATTGTCCACATATAGCTGAAGTTAAGAAACTCTTCAAGAGTTCAAAAACCCCAGCAATATTGATTGATCTGTTTCCTAATCCAAGACAAAATCTGGTTGCTAATCGAAATGCTTCCCGATCCCAAGTGCTTATGTTGTCCACCTCAAAGCAGCAGAATAATGCTTTGACAAGGAATAAATATTACAGGAATCCAAAGCAGTTGAACAACAAGGCAAATAAACAACCTAGTAGTTCAACAACAACTTTGACCAAAGTCGTGCCACCCATCATTCCTGAACCAATGATAAAGTCGCCAAAGGGAGTAGTACACAAATCGACATTTAATCCTCGTGCAAAAATAGCACAAAATTATAATATAGTAGAGGACCTGGCCCAATCACCGTCCGCTATGTCGACACTTGAGGTACCGCAAAATTGCCCCTCCCAAGAGAAAGCTTTACTATCAGCGATAAGTGGGATTGGCCCAATGGATTCCAATCTTGTGGCCTTTGATCATAAAGGATATGACCCTCAGTTACCAGCTCAACTAGCTTTCCTTATTCAAGTGAAAGCCCTCAACAAAACTATTCATCGAACAATTATTGATGAGGGGGCATCTACATGTCTTATGTCGATGAGTTGCTGGAAAAATTTAGGCTCACCACCCTTGTCAAAATCGTCAACGACATTAAAAGCATTTGATGGACGATCATACACTCCATACGGGATTTTAAGTAACTTGCAAGTTGAACTGGGGGCAAAACAGTAGAAGTTGATGTGGAAGTAATCGACGGAAACCTCGATTACAACATCCTACTGGGAAGGCCTTGGATATATGCCATGGCTGCAGTTGTGTCGACCTACTTCAGGAGGATTGTATTTCCTTTTCAAGGAAAAATTACAATCGTCGACCAACAAACATTTCTCCCCAACAGTTCTCAAGTTACGGGAAGCAGCACAATGATCCATGAAAGTAATCAATCGCTCCAAAATATTGGAGTAGGTCTCCTAAAAGACCCTGCCTTAATGGGTACTTTTGCCCTACCACCGGCGGGTAATCTGGCGGAAGTAGCCACAGTGGAAACCTACAATATGAAATCTTCTATATCCAACGGATTCAGAAGATTCCTAAATATTTTGTCAGCATGGATCATCGCCCTAATGGAAATACTGTAAATACAGTGGGCTCCGAGGACGGTTCTTATCTCGTGTCAACCTCGTTAAAAAATGAAACAAGGAATCATGAGGATAGTTCTTTTATTGTGTCAACCTCATTAAAAAAATGAAACAAATCCCCTTTTCAAAATTCAAAGGTAAACCTTCATTCCAATCACCAATTTGAATGCAATGAAGCTTGGGGGGCACCCTCCTTTGACATGCATTATTATGATGCTGGGGGCATGCAAAAGACCGAGCAGTTTTAGCACATAGTTCATGCTCGTTAAAAAATAAACATAAGATTGAGCAGTGTTTTGGCGCATTCAAGCTCGTTAAAAAATGAACCCATCTCGGTAAATAACCATTAAGTATGTAACCTGATCAACCATAAAAGCCTTGGTCGTGTTTTGCACCTACCACCTCCACTTTCATTTGGCCGATCGTTCACCTCCATATGATTGTTTACCCATTTTGAGGAACAGCTGCGAAGAGTGATTTCACCTAGCCATCCTTGTGACACTGCCGTGATTGGAAAATTCCAACCTGTACCTGGAATCAGCTGCTATCCCTGTTCATCACTCGTTCCTCAAAAGACGAGTCTTCTTTAAGCTCTTTTCAACTGACTTGTAAAATATGAAAAGATTGCCGAGTTTTGGCCTTCCAGCTCGTTAAACGACGGGAAGAGCTATCCCTCCTCTAGATTTTAATCTTTTTGGACCTGAGGGATTATTGCACAAAAAGATCGAGCACTTGTCTAGTTCGGCTCGATAAAGATATCGAACATTCATCCCTTCTGTATTGTTTTATACTTTTTCGGACTTAAGGGATTAGATGACGAAAAAGGACCTTTGGAGTTAACTTTATGTACCCTTTTTAGACTCTCTAAAAATGAAAAGGACCGAGTTGTCTTTGTCGCTAGGCTCGTTAAAAATATTGAATAGCGACAAACTTGTCTTTAGACGAGAACGAGTTTCCCTATCACTAGGCTCGTTAAAACATAGCGATGGGCTTGCCCGAAGGGCAGGTTATAGAACAAGCATATGTTATCCTCCTCAAGCTTGACAAAAATAAAGAGGTACTGGTCAGAAATGACTGGGGAAAAATTGGGAGAACCTCAAAGCTTAATGGTAGCAAGTCGCTCTTGAACATGACACTTTTGCCTCCGTAGAAACATCGGGTTGGGTTGTTCTCATTCACCGGTCCCTTCACCATGGTCTCGCCATACCATCCACATTTGGGGTAATGCTACCGATCCATCACATCAGTGTCATTATATGTTTAAGAGATGTCATTCAGAGAGTGTCAACCAGGTCCCATCCACTGCCATACATCATCTTTCATCCTTTCATGACCGCCACCCTGAATCATATTTCACAGATCGTTTTCACCATCATCACAATTACTAGCTCCGTTCCGTGTCATTGATGTGGGATTCATTAAGGCCCTCCTTTGACAGATCGCTTCTTGTCGACATCAGCTCATTATCCAAGAAGTTGATCTAGGAACACCCCCTCAGTACTTTGAAGCTGGCATGCCTCAATGGCAAGTTTCTCACTTCCGGCGACAGGTATACAGTAATGACCTTCGACCGGGAGACTTTGCGTGGTGTTCGACGCCAAATCCTATATTCATGCCACGTGAATTGTGCTGCAGTACCTTGAGGGTCATCATCATTATCGGTGATATATCTCGCGCTTGTTAACAGTTTACATTATTGACTGGTAATCAAGCGATGTCTTTCCATGTTCGACTCCAAGAAATTCTCACATGGATCGACCTGTACTTAGAGTGAAGATCGGACAAGTTTGAAGACCCCGGATCTAGTTTCATCCATCCGGGCTGCGATATATATTCAGGAGATAAAGACATAGACATGTGCAGCAGATGATCATCCTACTAAAAGGATGATAATTTAAGCAGAGAATTATCAGTCTACTATCAGACGATCGTCTGTTTATGTACAGAAAATGTATTTATAAAGCTGAGCATGGGAAATGCCTGCATCAGCTAGATCATGAAAGCAGTATGAAAAATAATGTATTGTATTGTATTTTGTTACAGGTCACCTCCCGACGATTGAATGAACTTCGGATCCTCCTAATAAAGCATTTCACCCGATAAACGACCTCATACTTTAGGGGGCAACTGTTATAGACATTTTTGTGCCTTACAGCATGGAGCATGAAATGTCAATAATCTGAGGGATCCAAAGTCCCTAAACATGTTGTTCCTACCCCTAGAGGAACAAGGTCAGCAAACCACAGCACTTCAGATCAGTTCTCCACTGAAAAACACTCAAAAACAGGTCAATTTTGGATCATAGCAACTGCTCCACTGAGCATCTGCGCTGAATGTCAACTGCTCCATGGTGTACCTGCGCTGAATGTCAACTTCATCAAAGGCTACCTGCGCTGAGTGAATTTGGACATGTGGAGGAATCTTTCCTCAATGTGTCAGTGCCCAGGAAGCTTCCAAAATGACACTTGGATCAAAAGATTCGCCTAAGTGAAGAGTAAGAGGTTCTAAAACTCCGAGTGGAAGGTAGAATCTCCAAGTGGACTCAAGAACTGAAGAACAACTGGGGTTGAAGAGGACAACAGTCACACATCAAGCTGACTTATCTTCACTCCAAAACTCTATATAAGGATCTCATCCCATGGGATCTGGAGGCCGGAATTTTGTGCAAAGAATTGCTGTTGGTTTACAGTTGAGAGTATTGGGTGATTGCTTGAGGGAGGTGAAGAGGAGATTTCTTTCCGTCGGGAAGGTGATGCTGGATTGGGCCTCTTATGGTTGTATCACCGCCTGAACCTTACTTTCTTCCATTAATAAAGCATTTGAGGTTCTTCTATTCGCATGTGTTTCAATGATGTATTGTCTTACTTGCGTATTTGATTTATGCTAATCCTTGAATCAATTATGAATGCATGCTTCTTGTAGTTTCCTTTTCTCGTCTTGTTTGCAGGATCTTGTGTAGCTGGGCCCGTGAGAAGACAAGGAGCTGGGAGCAAGCAGCAAAGAGAGAAGATTGGATCGACCATTTGCGCAAGACATCGGTAAGTGGATCTCTTCCTTTCCTCTTTTGCATGTCGTAAAGAAGTAATCTTAGATAGCTTTGCTTTGACTGTTGCTAAGGAACTATCACCCTTAGAGTGGGATAGGGTCATTCCGTGTTGGATACTTTTCCCCACAACACGTAGAAGCTAAGATGGATTGTTTAAAGAAAGGTGTAGAAGCTAAGATTAATGACGTGGAAGCTAAGATGGATGATTTGAAGATAGATTTGAAGACAGACATGGAAGAATTGAAGATAAATATGAATAAGTTGCTACAAGAAAGGGTCACTAATGGTAAAAGGGTAGTAAAGGAAACTCATGATGAGAACAAAAGAAATGTTAATCATGATTCCATAGACTCTAATGTTGGATCAAAGACCCACCATATTCCAAAAATCGATATGAGGAAGTTTGATGGCAAGGATCCTGCAACATGGATATTACAGATGGAGCAATTTTTCGATCTCAATAATGTGCAAAACACACAAAAGGTACGTATTGCAACTTTATATTTGGAACCAAATCAGTTTGTATGGTATCAATGGCTTTGCTCTCGTAAACAATTTATCACTTGGGCAATTTTTACGAAAGAATTGATAGCACATTATGAGGATACAAAAAGCAACACTTTTTTTAGCCAATTGATAAGTCTCAAACAAAAGGGTTCAATAATGGAGCACATTGAGGAGTTCCAAAAATTGAACATAAGGGTAAAAGATATTCCAGAGGAGCATAGGATTGATGTGTTCATAGGGTCTTTAAAGGATAATATCCAACATGATGTTCGCCTTTGGGAACCTGATTCATTAGAGAAGGCATTCAGGTTAGCAAGAAAAATGGAAAGCAAAATTATGGCAACCAAGAAGCATACCACTCACAACTATAAAGATGGAAGTGTTGTTGCTGCTAGTCTTCCACAACCTATAAGGTTGACACCACAAAAATTGGAAGAAAAAAGAGCAAAAGGGCTTTGTTACAGTTGTGATAGAAAATACACTAAAGGTCATAAGTGTGCTGAGAAGAAATTATTCTACATAGATTGTGAAGAGGAAGAAGAAAAGGAGCAAGAAAGGTCAAAAGAAGAGGATATACTCTAGGAACAAAGCCATATAAAGAAGAAATGAATCCGACCATATCTTGTAATGCATTGGCGGGAATTACCACTCCTCAAACCATCAAGATAGAAGGACAAATCAAGAAGAAAAAGGTAATAGTGTTGATTGATTCAGGAAGTACCCACAATTTTATTCATTGTAAGGTAGCAAAAGAATTGAATTGCTTCTTATATCCAGCACCAGAGTGTCAAGTGATGTTGCAAATGGAGGAACAATAAATTGCTCTGGAAAGTGCCATAATATCAAGCTATCCATGGGAGAATATGTATTGACTAGCCCAATGCTTTCCATTCCAATGGGAGGTGCTGATGTTGTACTAGGAGTCCAATGGCTACAATCCTTGGGTACAATAGCTTTTAATTTTCAAGAAATTTTCATGAAATTTTTGTGGAAGGAAAGGAAGTTGAATTAAAGGGTATTGCAGGGAAACCAGGAAAGATAATCAGCTCTAATGGTATGACAAAGCTTCTAAAAAAGGAACAAAGAGGTGTAATTGCACAATTATGTTCGCTAGATGTTTCCACATTGGAATCATCTATTTCTCCAGATCTCCAAAAAGTCTTGGACAATCATTCCAAGGTATTTGAGACTCCCAAAGGTCTCCCACCTATTTGTGATCATGATCATGCTATTCATCTGATTCCAGGAAGTGTTCCTCCAAACATCAGGCCGTACAGATATCCCTATGCCCAAAAGAGTGAAATTGAACGTATGGTTGCAGAAATGCTAGAGGCTGGTATAATTCAACCAAGTCAAAGTTCTTTCTCTGCTCCAGTAGTATTGGTGCACAAGAAGGATGGATCATGGCGCATGTGTCCGGATTATAGGGAGCTCAACAAGCTCACTATTAAAGATAAGTTTCCCATTCCTGTCATTGATGAATTACTGGATGAATTGCATGGATCAATTTACTTCACCAAGTTGGATCTTCGTTCAAGATATCATCAAATCAGAATGAAGATTGAAGACATTCCAAAAACAACATTTAGAACTCATGAGGGTCATTATGAATTTTTGGTCATGCCTTTTGGCCTTACCAATGCACCTTCAACATTTCAAGGTTTGATGAATTCAATTTTCAAACCATTCCTTAGAAAATTTGTGTTAGTATTTTTTGATGATATACTAATCTACAGCAAGTCTTGGAAGGATCATGTTGAACATGTTGACAGGGTGCTACAACTATTGGAGGAGAAACAATTATATGCAAAAAGATCCAAATGTTTCTTTGGAGTACAAGAGGTGGAATATCTGGGTCATATTGTATCTCATGAAGGAGTTAAGGTAGACCCTAGCAAAATTAAAGCCATTAAGGAATGGAAAATTCCCACATCCATAAAGCATCTGCGAGGATTTCTCGGGTTGACAGGGTATTATCGCAAGTTTGTTAAGAATTATGGGAGAATAGCAGCACCTCTAACAACATTATTGAAGAAAGATGCATTTTCATGGACTCCAGAAGCAACAAAGGCCTTCGAACATCTTAAAGAGGCAATGTGCCAAGCACCGGTCTTAGCTACACCGGACTTCACAAAAACCTTTATTGTGGAATGTGATGCTTCAGGAAATGGAATTGGTGCTGTTTTAATGCAAGATGAAAGACCCATTGCTTTTGAAAGTCGTCCAATCAAGGGAAAGTTTTTACACAAAGCTATTTATGAGAAGGAAATGTTGGCAATACTCCATGCACTTAAGAAATGGCGACCCTACCTAATGGGAAGACACTTCAAGGTAAAAACGGATCATGATAGCCTTAAATACTTTTTAGAACAAAGATTATCCTCTGAAGAGCAACAAAAGTGGGTCACAAAGATGTTGGGTTATGACTTTGAAATCATCTACAAAAAAGGGAAGCAAAATGTGGTGGCAGATGCACTCTCAAGAAAGGATGAGGATGTGGAAGCATTGTTGTGTGCCATTTCTATTATCCAACCAGATTGGATAAACGAAGCAAGGGAGGAATGGAAGAATGATGAAGAAGTGTGGGCACTTATTCGAAAGTTACAACAAGATTCCAGTATTTATAATACATTTAGCTGGAAAAATGATTCGTTATGGTACAAAGATCACTTATACCTCTGTAAGAATTCCCAGCTAAAACAAAATATTCTTATGGAATTGCACACTTCTCCCTTAGGAGGGCACTCAGGATTTTTAAAAACTTACCACAGGGTTAAGAAGAATTTTTTTTGGGATGGCCTTAAATCAGATATTCAAAAGTTTGTGGCAGAATGTTTGGTTTGCCAACAAAATAAAGTTGAAACAATAAAGACACCAGGTCTATTACAACCTTTATCCATTCCAAGCCAACGTTGGGAGGAGGTTTCAATGGATTTTATCACAGGTTTAGCCAATTCTGAGGGAAAGAGTGTCATCATGGTGGTAGTTGACATACTTACCAAGTATGCACACTTTTGTGCATTATCACATCCATTTAAAGCCAGTACAGTTTCTACTGCATTTATGGAATCAATTCAAAAGCTACATGGAAACCCAAAGATTATTGTAAGTGACAGAGATCCCATTTTCACTGGAAATTTTTGGACAAAATTATTTTCTTGTCTGGGTACTCAGTTAGCTCATAGCTCATCTTATCATCCTTAATCTGATTGGCAAACTGAGGTAGTAAACAAATGTTTGGAAGGATATCTTCGTTGCTTTGTATCTGATAAACAGACACAATGGGTCAAATGGTTGCCTTTGGCTGAATGGTGGTATAACACTTCCTTCCATACAACAACAAAAATGACCCCATTTATGGCACTTTGTGGGTATCATCCACCATCCATCACATCATATTTAAGAGAAAATTCTAAGGTTCAAGCAGTGGAACATCACATTGAACATCAACAACAAGTCCTCCAACTCTTAAAGGATAACCTCGTGTTGGCACAGAATAGAATGAAACAACAGGCAAATCAACATCGTAGCGAAAGAAGTTTTGATGTAGGTGATTGGGTATTCCTACAGCTACAACTATATAAGCAAATGTCCCTCAAGTAAGCTAAGAAGGATAATAAATTATCACCAAAGTATTATGGTCCATACAAGGTGTTGCAAAAGATTGGTACTATGGCATACAAATTGGAGCTTCCTGCAGCTTCTCGATTGCACCCATTTTTCCATGTTTCATGTTTAAAGAAGGTTATAAGCGACAAGCTCCCAGTTCAAACAATATTGCCAGAACTTGACGAGGAAAGAAAAATTATATTGGAACCGGAAGCAGTCATAGAAACAAGAACTCGACAGCTACGAAATCAATCAATTTCGGAGTATCTTATCAAGTTGAAGAACTTATCCATTGAAGATTCCACATGGGAGGATGAGAATTTTATACAGAAGCATCCTGAACTTCTCAAGCATTGAGGACAACACTTTTTTGAAGGATAGGGGCATGTTGGGTCCCTATAATACTAGTGATTACCCCATTACTATTGTAGTTGTAGCCCTTATTAATATCGTTGTGCCCCTATTATCCCCATATTGTTATTACTGTGCCCCATAGAATCCCTCTATTGTTATCTTTGTGGCTTTATATTATTATTGCTAGGTCGGCTAGGTTATATTGTGACTCCTTAGACTCATATATATAGAAAGGAGGTTTTGTCATTTGAATCATCGAAGAATTTTTCATTTATGTAATGTAAAGGAGGTTGCCCCCTCGAAGAGGCTGAATTTTAAGGTGTTGATATATCTTTTCTATCTTTTTCTTGAGCTGGTTTCATAACATTCTCCAAGGTGACTCCTTCACCTATCGTTGTGCTACATTTCTTCATCATGTTGCACCTCACCGTGCTGCACCATGCTGCACCCATCATCACTATGTTGCATCTCACCATGCTTCATTAATCATGACTGTACCCATCACTGTACTACATTATGTGCCATTGCTGCACCATGTAGCCATACTGACCTATGTGTTGGTTGTATCTTATTTGCTTGTTGTCCCTAGCTTGCTTGTTTTCCCTAACATGCTTGTTTTCCTTAGCATGCTTGTTGTTGCATGCTAGTTGTCCCTTGCATGCTAGCTATAACATTGCATGCTTGGTGTATTTGTTGCTAAGTATCATACAACTATCCCAATGTTAGTTAGTTGTCCCTTGCATGCTGCTCTCCTTCGGAGACAGATGCTCTGGCTATTTCGGCAGTTCCTGGCAGTTTTGGCAGTTTCAGCAGTTCCAGGCAGTTCCGGCAGTTTCGATTGTTCCTGGTAGTTCTGATAGTCCCAGCAGTCCCGGTAGTTTTGGCTTTTCCAGCAGTTCTAGCTTTTCTAGCAGTTCTAGCAGTTTCGGCATTTTTGGCATTTCCGGCTTTTCTGGCTTTTCTGGCAGTTCCAGATTTTCTGGCATTTCCGACTTTTCCTACTTTTCTGACAATTCCAACATTTCCAGCTATTCCGTCTTTTCTGGTAATTCCAGCTTTTCCGGCAGTTCTATCTTTTCTGATAGTTCCGACTTTTCCAGCTTTTCTGGCAGTTCCAGCTTTTCCGACATTTCTAGCTTTTTTGGCATTTCTGACTTTTCTGGCTTGGCAGTTCCAACTTTTCTGGCTTTTCCGGTAGTTCCAGCTTTTATGGCAGTGCTGGATTTTCCGGCTTTCTGGCTTTTCTAGCTTTCCGGTAGTTCCGTCTTTCCTGGCAATTCCTACTTTTTGCCCTTTGGATCAGGGCAACGCTATTCCTTAGGATCTCTCCTCCTACTAAAACCTGAAGACAAGTAGAGAGAGGAAGAGATCCCAAGTTTGTTGAAATGACTTGAAGGCCACCTCTATTTATACTAAAACGTTGAGCACATGTGGGGTTTATTTGGTTGTTGGCCGACCTTGACGAATTTTCTGATAATGCAAATAAATTCATAACTCCATGAATAATTATCGGAATCAGATGATCTTTAGATCAATCCTACACCTCTCGATGAGAGGGATCCAAGAAAAATATCAACTGCCATAAATAAGATGACCAACATGGAGTTTGGCCCTAGTTTCCAATTTTAACACACATTTCCTGAATGAAACCATCAGTGTGCTAACAAAAGTGTTCCAGGTGTATCATCAGAAAAGCACACCGTATCACCCAGAAGCCAATGGGATAGTAGAGGCATTCAAAAAAATACTAGAGATTGTGCTAACCAAAGTATGCAATGTGTAGCGAAGAAATTGGGACCTACATGTACCTGCAATACTATGGGCTTATAGGACAACATGCAAGAAACTAATGGGGCAGACACCTTTCCAGCTAGTTTATGGCATGGAAGTTGTCGTGCGAATGGAGTATATTGTCCCTAGTCTGTGCATAGTAGCGCTCACAGGTATGACGGGCCGTGAAGCCCTGGAAGAAAGACTGGCACAGTTGGAGGAACTCGAGGAGAAACGATTTCTAGTTGGCTTTCATCAACAGGTGCAAAAGCAGTGTGAGAAGGCCTGGCACAATCGCCATATTAAGTTGCGCACCTTCAAAGTAAATGATTTAGTGTTGTTGTATGACAGTAAGTTTGATAAATTCCTAGGAAATTTCAGAATGCATTGGCTGGGACCATACGTTGTTAATGAGGTCACAGATGGAGGTGCGGTATAACTAGTCAAACTAAATGGAGAGCCTTTCCTAAGTAAAGTAAATGGCAGCCATTTAAAGCCCTACATAGATGGCCCAGCTATCCGAATAACCGACCGAAGCACAATCTTCATGCTCTAAGGATCCGAAAAAAGGCATGGGACTATAAACACATGCAGGGGATACTGGCACAGATGTAGAGAAGCAGTTCTGACACAAAGGTCTTGGAACAACGTATGTAGCAGATCCAGCAAGCAGCAGCTCGATGTGCTGCTGACCTTGTCGTAGTTCGAGAACAGTTGGAAGGACTCTGCCCATAGATCTCTGCATCAATAGAGTGACTTGAGGGTGAGTCACGATGTTTGTGTTGGGGGCCTGTTGGGCATGGAATCCCACCCAAGGCATGTTTTGGGGCTTAAAGACCAAGTTTTGACCAAATCTTGTTGTAAAAGCTCTACGAATTGTAGGCGTGGGGCATGAGAGTATGATAGAGTCACAGGGTTGTTCGCCCTAGTTTTGTAATGTAATGTCGACTGGATAGACCGACCCATGGTCCGTAGACCATGGGATTGTATAAATAGAGTGAGGCTCTAAGTGTAAAAGAAAACTAACTAATAATGAAGGAATGAGGAAGTTTAAGTGATTGAGCCAAAGTCTAAAGTGTATCTGTGGGTCGTAGAGTAGGAGAAGGCTCTGCAACTAAGTGCGTAGAGGCCTAGTAGTCCGCAGCTGAGTGCACAGGGCAGGTCAAGTCTATAACCCTTAGACAAATCAATAAAGATATTTTTTTCTATAATTCTGTGTATCTTTTCCTGGTTTAATGCATGATTGATATAGTTTTTAAATATACTACTTTTTTACTACGTGCACCTATATGAATGTTTTGTATTGTTAAGTATAACTTAAAACACTTAAGTAGGTGAAGGTGGTTAAAAAATACTAGAGGATAAATAAGGTCTCGGGTAATAGCGCAGAGCGCAGTATAGCCCCTGGTTAGGGTTGCGCAAAGGCAATAGACCAGGCCGCGAGGAATGGGAAAGTGTGTGAAGCCACCTGCGCGCAGGGACAAATGAAGGACCAGTCGAACTCATCAGACATCTCCAGGGTGTGGAATCCTGGTTCTAGCACCTTCCCATACTAGTTTAGGTAAGACCTCAGTCCGCACTATGCGGACTATTGCCGAAAGGGCCAGTAATACCGGGATTTGTTTGGCTAATTAACTCTGAACCCGTGTCAAGCCCCAACAAGCCAACAGTGGGATCTCACCTACGAATGTTGAGCCTTCTTCTAGAAGGTGTAGGAGCAATTATGTTCGTGATTTTAAATCAGTAGTAGTGAATGCATCGAAGATTGATCCTCCGCTTCAGGCTATAGTTTCATAGGGTAGACCTAGTGTAAGTCATGATTTGGAGAGAAACACTCAAGTCCTTTCTATGGTTCTGTTCTAGTTGGAAGATGAAGTTGAGGTTGAAGAGATTCCTAAGTCCCATGTGACTCCTTCTTCACCTCTTCCTCCCAATTATCCAGGCGTTCTATAATATGTTGGGACCCTGAATCACAAGCCGGAAAGCCCTAGTTTTTATCATCCTTTTCCTTCGATTCCCACTACTCAGAGCATGAATCTGGCTATGAGTGCTACTAGTTAGCATCCTCCTCTTCCAATTCAAGGAGGAGGTACTATTGCTATATCTGATATCACTCCTAGTACTACAATATTTGGCTCTACCTCCATTCCATCTTCAAATCAGGGCACCCAATCATTTTCTTCCCACACTGGTTCCTTCCCCTTTGGGATTCCTTCTAGTGCAATTCCCTCAGTTCCTTTAACCATCCCACCCACTTTTTCCACAACTATGACTTTTATGGCTAGTGGTTCAGTCTCTTTTTAGGGTTTTCCTTTTTGAAGTGGTCATATACCACATTATAATCCTTCTTTGGGATCACTCCCTTTCTCCGCTCATGGTCAAAGTTATAATCCTTTCTAAGCATGGACTAATCCTGCATTTAGTGGTTTACGAATAAGGAATCAGTTTTCCTTTGATCAGCAGGGGAACAAGCCTTACTCCTCCATAAGTACCTTCTAGGGTTATTCTCCCTTTGCCAATGCGTGGAACCCTTACCAAGGACTCTCCTCTCCTTTTAATACTTTGTTTGGGGGACATTTTCATCATTTTAATAACCTTTGGGTAGGAGTTGGTCAAATTCTGAATTTTTCTGGACCACAAGGTTTTCCTTACGGTTTAGTTTCCTCTACAAACAATCCTTGGCAACCTGGTGCCTATAAAAATATAGGATATTCTTTTAAAAATGTTAGCAATCCTTCTCATAGTGAGTGGAATTCTCAAGATCCTTTGTGCTTACCATTCTTGGCAACCCTAAATTTTCCAGATCTCTCAAAATTGATGAATGATCCTGTTACACAGTGTTTTGTCACTGTCTCTGTACTCCCTAATCCATGATCCTGGAAGACCTCTATAGTGAACCCTTCATGCTTTTCCATCATGAAGAACCTCCCATTGTGTCCCTCTCTAAGAGAATAACAATTCCCCTTTGCATCGTTTTCCCAAACTCTTCTATTTATCCCAATTTACAAGAGAAGCACTAATGACCCATGTCCTCCTTGTGCCGTTATGTAGGATTACAACTTTCCCTCGCACCGACCAGAGTGATTAAGCCTTTTTCCAATCACATTGATCCTCTTTTGGAAAGTTATTTAAATTTGGAGCTGAAGTTTCTAGCTCTCAAAGCTTCATAACGGAAGTCTCATAAATGGTTAGGTTATATGGAGTCGAGGAGGTCAGGTTGGGCTCCTTTCCCCTATTAGGATGGAACTACCTCAAGAGATAAAACCTTCTCCCATGAGAAGAGGACCCATCTCCTATCCATTCAAGCTATATAAACCTCCATTTTTCCCAAGCACAAGCTAGTGTGTGTGTGCTAGTGCTAATTAAGTTATGTTTGGAGTAATCAGCAAGTTATCCATACTTTTTAGTTCTCTAGTTTGTGTTTAAGGGAGAATTATGAGTGTGGTTTGGTGTGAAGCCTAAAGGGAAGAGCCTTGAGTCTATCATTGTTGGGGTCATCCATGGAATGCTAGAAGAAGTGTGTGGGAACCTGGATTTGTCAGAGGAGAATAGCAACATCAAGACGCCAGTTCTAATCTCTTCTTGACTTAATAAAGATGCAACTATCAATTGATTTTCTACATAAGATGCAATTTCACATGTTTATGGCTTAATGTTTATTAAATTGTTAAGTAGGTTGAATACAATTTTCATATTATCATGGTTGTTGTCTACTTGTTTCAGGTATTCACAAGAAGGAACGGAAGATAGCTAGAGTAAAGAAGCAAGGCTGTCATCAAACGGATAGTGTACTAAGAGGTAAGCCCTCTTAATTGGTTCTAACCTAAGGAAATATCCCATAGAATGTCTTGTTTGTGGCTAGACCCACTCTTGGGCTAGAGGAATTGTTTGAGTCTGGACTTACAATTTTACCTGCACCACAAATTGGCGACTCCGCTTGGGAATCTGTCAGAAAATTATATATTATAGAGCAATGGAACACATAAAATCTTGCAGAAATATAAACACATAAAACACATAAAACAAGAGAGACACAGATATACATGGTTCACCTAGTTTGGGCTACATCCATGGAGAAACAGCCAGTCGTTCTTTTTATATTATCCAGCAAGCTGAAGAGATACAACCTACAGTAGATCCACTGTAACACCCTCTTTGCTCTTAATCTACTCTGTCTTCCTCACTCAGAATACAAATCTACATAGACGTAATACAATTCCCTCATATATAGCGAGGAGTTGCCTTCTAGGGCAAAAAACCCTAAATTAAACATAACTTCTACCGTCAGGTCATCCGCCTAATGAATAATCCAGATTGACTACAAAATTACAACATTTTACAAGGCAATTTACATATATTCTTAGCTTCGGGGGCACTACCCCCGATCCCCCAACACGGGGGGCTTCCCAAAGATCACAGCCACCCCCCCAGACCCCCACAGGGGGGACAAGTCCCCCCCGCACCCACCCTCATGGAGGAGTGTACAGTCTTCCTGGGGTATACATCCGACTGAAACCTTTGAATATAGAAGATAATCAGGCTCAACACCCAACAATCTCCCACTTGGAGATTGATTATAGCAACTCCACTGCTGCTTCATTTGCTAGACAATGACTCCACTTTGGACCTAGCTATTCTCATCTTCTTCATCATACTTGAAGTCCAATCGAAACTTAGCATATTCTCAGTTTCTCCCTGGTTACAACTTTTTTTAACATATCTGCAAGATTCTGGCTAGTGTGTATCTTTTCCAGCTTCAACTGTCCATCTTCCAATGCTGACCGTATGAAATGGTACTTGAGATGTATATGTTTAGTCTTGGAATGAAATGCAGAGTTCTTTGCAAGATGTATGGCACTCTGGCTATCACTGTATAACCTGCCCACCTCCTGCTTCTTACCCAATTCATCCAGAAACCTTTGTAACCAAATAATTTCTTTACTAGCCTCTATAGCAGCAACATACTCCACTTCTGTTGTTGAGAGTGCAACAACACTTTGCAGTTTTGAGACCCAACTAACAGCTGTTCCACCTACAGTAAACACATATCCTGTAGTGCTCCTCCTATTATCTCTATCACCTGCCATATCTGCATCAACATATCCCTGTAGAGCAATGTTTGAACCACCAAAGCATAATGCTTGATTTGTGGTACCTCTCAAACACTTGAGAATCCACTTCACCACCATCCAATGTTCTTTTCCTGGATTGTTCATGTACCTGCTTACAACTCCCACTGCATGTGCAATATCAGGCCTTGTGCAGACCATTGCATACATTAAGCTTCCAATTGCTGATGCATATGGAATGTTAGACATATGAGCCATTTCTTCCCGAGTCTTGGGACACGCCTCCTTACTTAATTTGAAATGGCTAGCCACAGGTATACTAACTGGTTTTGCATTCTGCATATTAAACCTTTTCAACACCTTTTCTATGTACTCACTTTGAGACAATGTTAATTTGTGATTCTTCCTATCTCTAGTTATTCTCATACCAAGGATTTGTTTTGCAGCACCCAAATCCTTCATTGCAAATGAATTTGGCAATTTTCTTTTGAGCACATTTATTTCCTGCATGTTAGAACCTGCAACAAGCATGTCATCTACATACAATAACAATATAATATAGTTTCCATCATTTTTCCTTTTGAGATAAACACAATGATTAGAGTGACATCTAGTATAACCTTCTTCAAAGACAAACCTATCAAATTTTAGATAACACTACCTTGGAGCTTGTTTTAAGCCATACAAGCTCTTCTTCAGCCTGCACACTAGTTTCTCCTTCCCTTTTACCTCATATCCTTATGGCTACTTCATATATGTCTCTTGCTCCAAATCCCCATGGAGAAATGTTGTCTTTACGTCTAACTGCTCAAGATGAAAATCTTCAACTGCTACTAGACTTAAATAGTTTTGATTGAAGTCATTTTAACAACAGGAGAAAATATTTCATCAAAATCAATACCTTTATTCTGTGCAAACCCCTTCACCACAAGTCTAGCTTTGTACCTCTATTTTCCTCCATCTTCTTCCTTCAAATTGTAAACCCATTTATTCTGCAATGATGTTTTACCTGTAGGAAACCTGACTAAGTCCCAAGTCTAGTTATGTGCTAAGGAGTCCATCTCTTCTTTCATGGCTAGCTCACACTTCTTCCTGGTTTCTACCTGCACTGCTTCTTCATAACGTTCTGGTTCACCAGAATCAGTCAACATTACATAATATAATGAAGGAGAGTATTGTTTAGGGGGTCTACTTATCCTGGTAGATCTTCTAACACCACTTTCAAGTGTTTGAAGTGCTTGTTTTTGTTGTGGTTGTTGTTTTTGCTATTGATCATTATGATTTTCAGGGACCATCACTTTTTCTGTGATCTCGTCAAGCACTGTGTATTCTCTGTTTTCTTTTTCCTATTTCTTTTGGTGCTGCTGATCCTTATACAAAACCCTTTCATTGAATAGGACATCTCTACTCCTAGTGATTTTATGTTTTTCATAATCATAAAAGAAATAACCAAAATCATTAACACCATATCCAATAAAGGTACATTTCTTTGATTTTGCCTTAAGCTTTGTTCTATTTTCTTTATTAATGTGGACAAAGGCTTCACAACCAAAAGTCTTTAAAAAAGAGTAGTTTACCTTTTTACCTATCCATGCCTCCTCTGGAATACCACCATCCAAGGAAATTGAAGGCCCTCTGTTTATTAGATAAATAACAGTGTCTATAGCATCTGCCCAAAATTGTAAAGGCAATCTTGCATGCAATCTCATGCACCTTGCACGCTCCATGATTGTCCTGTTCATCCTTTCTGACATGCCATTTTCTTGTGGTGTTCCTCGAACTATCTTCTCTGTATGAATTCCATTCTCTGAATAGTACCTATCAAACTCTTTTATGCAATATTCACCTCCATTATCTCATTTGAGACACTCCAACCTTTTTCCTATCTCATTTTCAACCAAAGCTTTCGATTTCTTGAAAATATCAAATACATCAAATTTATTTAAAATACAATAAATCCAGGTTTTTTTGGTTGCATCATGAATAAAAGTAACATAATAATGAGAGCCACCAAGAGATGATACTTGATCAGGTCCCCATACATCTGTATGTACAAGCTCTAATTTTTCGCTCTTCTTTTCTTTCCCAACTCTAAGGAATCTGACTCTCTTCTGTTTTCCATAAACACAATTCTCATAGAATTTTAAATCAACATGCTTCAAACCTGGAAACAAATTTCTTAAGTGAAGAATCTGCATCCCCTTCTCACTCATGTGCCCAAGCCTATGATGCCATAATGCCGTATCTTCTCCTATAGAGGTTAAAGCATTAACAGAATTAGAAATACCATTGCATAAATACAATGTACCAACCTTTCCTCCTTTCGCTATTACCAAGGATCCTTTAGTGACCTTCCAGGTTTTATTTGCGAAAGTAGTTACGCAACCTTCACCTCCCAACTACCCTGTTGAAATCATAATTTTCTTCAGATCTGGAACATGCCTTACCTCCTTCAATAGCCATTGATTTCCATTCTATTGTTTTATGAAAACTATACGCATTCCAACGATTTTACAGGGTTTCTCATCACCCAATCGAACCTGTCCAAAATCTCCTTGAACATAATCATGAAAATGTTTCTTATCAGGTGTGGCATGGAATGAGGCCCATGAATATACCACCCAGGCATAAATAATATTTTCTAATGAAAGAATCAAAGCATCTTGCAACAAATCACCTGTTACATTCACTTCATGATTAGTTTCTTTCTATGCGTCTCCTTATTTTCCCTTCCAAGACTTGCAATATTTCTTCAGGTGTCCTTTCTTCCGACATTTCTAGCACATTATCCCCGATTTGGACTTGGATCTACCTCTTCTTGACTTACTGCAATATCCTGGGATCTTTCCTCTTTCCATTTTTCTTCCCCTGGTCTCTACAGTCAAAGCATTACCTGATGTCTCACTGGAGCTTTTCCGTCACATTTCCTCGCTAAGGATTGCACCAACAACATCATCAAACTTTAAAGTACTAGATCCATAGATAGAGTTACTAATGGCCATAACTAAACCATTACAACTTTCTGGCAATGAGCGTAGAAATAACAGAGCCCTAACTTCATCATCAAAATTTACCACTACAGAACTTAATTGACTTGTAACTATATTAAAATCATTTAAATGATCAGCAATAGATCCACCTTTTGACATCTTCATATTAAATAAACGCTTCATAAGAAATAACCTATTTGAGGCCGAGGGTTTTTCATATAGTTTGGCCAATGTCAACATTAAACCCTCTGTTGTCATTTCCTTTGAAATATTAAACGCTATCGATGCTGCTAGGCACAACTATATTGTTCCAAGTGCCTTTGTGTCGAGAATATTCCATTCTGTATCTGTCATACTCTTCGGCTTCTTTGTCTTTCCACTTAATGGTAGGTACAAATCTCTTTGATACAGATAATATTCCATCTGCATCTTCCATAGCTGGTAGTTTTGGCCATTAAATTTTTTGACCCTAAACCTACCATCTTCCGCCATTGCTCCCACTCGAACGAGGAACCCTTCTCTCCTACGAGTTTATCAGTCAAATAGACCTTTGGCTCTGATACCAGTTGTTAGAAAATTATATATTACAGAGCAATGTAACACATAAAATATTGCAGAAATATAAACACAGAAAACGCATAAAACAAGAGAGACACAGATATACGTGGTTCACCCAGTTTGGGCTACTTCCACAGAGAAACAACCAATTCTTCTTTTTATATTATCCAATAAACTGAAGAGATACAACCTACAACAGATCTGCTGCAACACCCTTTTCGCTCTCAATCTCCTCTCTCTTCCTCACTCAGAATATAGATCTACATAGATGTAATAAAATTCCCTCATATATAGCGAGGGGTTGCCTTCTAGGTCAAAAAATCCTAAATTAAACATAACTTCTACCGCTAGATCATCCGCCTAATGAACGGCCCAAATTGACTACAAAATTACAGCATTTTACAAGGCAATTTTACATCTATTTTTAGCTTTGGGGATGGTACGCCTCATCCTGCGGTGGGGGGGGGCTCCCAAAGATCACAGCCGCCCCCCCCCAGAGCCCCGCAAGGGGGACAAGTCCCCCCTGCACCCCCCCCCCCATGTGGAGGGGTGTACAGTCTTCTTGGGGTATAAATCCGGCTGAAACCTTTGAATACAGAAGATAATCAAGCTCCACACCCAACATAATATTATCCTTCTTTTTGCTTGTTTGTAATTTCGTGGTTTTGTGTGAACTTTTCTAGTATCACCATTTCCCTTTAGTTCTATCTGCTTTTCCTTATTTTACTACTCTAGGTTTGAAATTTACAGTAGCAAGTCTGGTCTTAGCCTTTGAATTTGTTTTATTTCTTCCTTGTATCCTTGGCCAATGCATTTACTTCACTGCCAATTGCGTTGAATGGCGCGATATAATCAAGGATAGTCGCATCGACCCCTTTCTAGCAATTGTTGTCAGTTAGGTAGTCGCGCTGATGCCTGTAGGTGAAGATTAGGGTTTACCCTAGATCTCGACTAGTGTGTCTTGCTCTCTTGATTTATACCTTGTAACTTGTTTAGACTATTTTATCCCTGACTAGAAAGTTTCATTTTGACTTTGTTTATTTGCTTGTTGACTTTCCATTTTTTACTTGATTTCTTGAGTCTGTGGATGGTTTGTATCCCTAGGGCATATAGGTTTTCATTCATTCAGTTGATTGTGAACTTAGTGAGTCAAGTTGTTGGTGAATTTACTCCTTGCATTTCGTTTATAGTCCTCTTACTGCTTTGGTCTCCATCACACAAGTTTGAAAAGTTTTGTTTGCTTTTTTAAACATCTCTTTTCTAGCACAAGTCACATTCCTTGTCTTGTTTTTGGTAGAGTCATTGCTTCATTAGTTTGAAAGAGATCTTCTTTTGTGCATTTTCATTTACTTGAAGATTGATTGTCTCGAATATTTTTTCATTGAAATATTTGATGAAAGATTCATTTTGTCATTTCATGAGAAGCACATAATTCTAGTTTGTTGCATCAATATGTTACGTTAACATAACATCATTAAAGACTAGGGTTGCATTTGCATTTGGAAAGAAAAAAGAATTCTCTTCACTCTTGAAAGGACTGTTTGGAGTGCGCTTGTTAGGAAACTAGGAATTGGAAAGAGTTTTTTCATTAGTTTATTTTGAAAAAGTAAAGTAGTGAAAATATCATTTTTTCTTTCAGTTGCTTGGTTGTTTGCATTTGATTGTGTTTTATACCCTCTCTAGTGTAGATGATTCATCGAATTGAAAGAGTGTTGTCTCATTTAACTGCATATAGGAATTTTTGAGTCACATCGCTAAGGCCTGAAAACCGAGACATAATTCAAGATAAACTTTAAAATGAACTCAATTAACCTAAGCCACATTTGAAACCTAACGATCACATCTAGAAGGTCTAGACTAGAGACATGTTCTGACATCTTTAAACCTAGCAGCTGTCGTTAGCTTCGGCACTAGATAGCGCTAGTACAAACTTGTGCTCCACGTACCGTCGAGTATATAAAGGGACACCCCACTAGGCTACAATCCTTTATCCATAGGAAGTCGAGTCTGTTGCCTTGTAAACATGATACACCAAACACAACATTTGGGGAGATTGCTTGCCCATACTTCTCGGTTTGCCGAGAGGTATTCTGCAGTTCACGGTTACCTGTT
This sequence comes from Pinus tabuliformis, assembly GCA_031772625.1. Taxonomy (NCBI): domain Eukaryota; kingdom Viridiplantae; phylum Streptophyta; class Pinopsida; order Pinales; family Pinaceae; genus Pinus; species Pinus tabuliformis. The sequence continues at coordinate 873,381,471 of CM062815.1, forward strand.
AATCCTTTTTACCTAGATCATCCAAAGTATTTATTTGATATTTTTGACTCATTAAACTTAAAATATCATTTGAGCATTTGTCCTTTCAAGCTCATTTCCAATCGAAAGTGATAAAGTCATCTTTTCTTCTTTCTCAACTCTTAAAACATGAAAGAGCACCAGTTTATTTATGCATCTTTAAAAATTGTTGCCCACGATATTATAACATCCTATTAGTCTCTTCAAGACCAAATCACGAGTATTTCTTAAAGTAAATTTTAAAGCCTTGAACTTCGCTCTCTTTTCCTACTACTTGAGACAAAGGCATTGTGGCTAAACCATCAGGTTCGCCTAATTCCTCTTCCTCTCCTCCGTTTGAAAGATTGTTAGAGTAGCCAATTCCTGAATTACCGGAGTCACTTAAGGACCAAGGTGTTGAACTCGAAATTGTTTTGAGCATTCAGCCTTTGTCATCTCATCCTCCACCTCCTTTAGATATTGGGTCCCTATCCGATATTGGCCCAGAATCCTTGGACAATCCTGTCCAGACTCCTAAGAGTTCACCAATTATTGAAAGTCAACTTGGGCTAGTTGTATATCCTTTGAATCCTTTGTTCGACCATGTTGAGATATCACCATAGCATCCATACAATCAGTACGATCAACTGGGTATTCCTTTGGAATTATCCCCTCGAACATCTTCGATCATCCATCGTCGCTTATTTCCAGCCATGGAGTGTGAAGGCAACACTCCAGTCTCCTCTCCAGATCACTCAGAGGTTTCCTCTCCACACACTGTCAAAGAGGAAGAACATCAATTTCCTCATGACAATTTCCCTTACATGGGAAGCATTCCTATCAATATTTATAGGGATTTACCCCATGATTATGTGACTTTAGAACAATTGGTCTCAAGCACACCTAGTGACTCGTCACTTTATCATAACCCTATTTGGGCATCTGGCACTATGCCTACCACGGGTCGTTCATTCAAAATCTAACCTCCTAACAGAAGATGATTTTTGTAGTTACCTTAGTCCCGGTGCAATCCACCATTCCGAACCCTCTTACCTAATCTGTCCAAGTCACTCATCCAGTTCAAACAATGGTCTTGAGTCATGTTGTTGTTAGTTCTTCGACCCCTCTAGTAAGTGGACGAGTTGTGCCACCACCTGGGGGGTAGAATCTTAATGTTTCTATGGTGTCAGGTACAACCAATGTGAGTAGCTCACAACCTCACATGGTTGGGATGAACCAGCCTTACTTTGGTGCTCTTCAAAACCCCGCTGGTCCCTAGATCAAGCAATGTCCAGTACGAATAGGTCCAAAATCCCATTTGTCCATCTCGGTCAGGCAATTTCTAGTATCAGTAGCCTTATGAGATTGAGGTTTAGTACCAAACTCCTTATGTTCCAAATGGTTCCCAAGGAAGGGTTGATCTACCCTACATCCTGTAACCTGGACAGTATGTTCAGCCTGGTCTGTCCTCCTTTCGTGGTGGCTATGGCCAGATACAATTCGGAAATTTTCAAGGTCTCAATCTGGGAACAGTTCAAGTACCCTTGCAACAACAAGGACATCCTTTGCAACAACAAGGGAAACCTTTGTTGCAACAAGGGCCATCCGTGCAGTAGCAAGGGCATATGATGCCGCAACAAGGACAATTTCAACAACTGCAAGGGCAACCCTCACAATTGTTGCAGCAAACCATGCAACTGAAAATGTAGTATGTTCAGCAATCTTCCCAGCCTGTGTCTTCGCAAGGCCAACCTCTACCACTGCAGGGACAGCCTTTGCAGTTGCAAGGTCATCCCTTGCAGCAGCAGGGACAACTCGGGCAACAGCAACCTTCATATACATATCAACAGGGTCAACCCTTGCAAGGACAAGGTCAAGGTCAAGTCCTATAGTAGCAGGCTCAAAATCCCAATGTCCAAGGGCAACAGGTTTAGAATCCTTTTGTCCAAGGGAAACAGATCCAAAATCCCTATGTCCAAGGGCAGCAAATGTTGAATCCTTATGTCCAAGGGTAGCAGGTCAAAAATCCTCTTGTTCAAGGGCAGCAGGTTCAAAACCCGTATGTCCAGGGACAACAAGTGTAGTATCCATATGTCCAAGTTCAATAGGCTCAACAGCCTCTTAACCCATATGTTTCTTATCAGCAACCTATGGCTAGACAGTTTCAAGGATTTCAAGGTAAAAATCCTCCGTATGGGTAAGGTAACCTATATTTGGGGAAAAATCAAATGTCGTATGGATAGAATCGTCCACTATGTGGCCAAAATCCTTACCAGTAGGGATGGGCTCCTCCATTTCGACCCGCTTATCGACCTCCAATGCCTTTCAATACTTAATTTCCATTCTTGGCTTCACTAAAGTTGTTAGATGTGTCTCGACTTACGAATGATCCAATTCTTCATTTGCCATACTGGCCTCCAGTTCCATCCAGGATCCTGAGCAATTTTTCGAATTTCGATGGAAAAGCAAAAGAAGATCCCCAAGCCCATGTGATGACATATCACCTGTGGTGCTCTTCAAATTATTACCTTGATGATTATATTCATCTCCGTCTTTTCCAACGAACTCTTACGGGCGCTGCATCCAAGTGGTACATCAAGCTCCCTCGAAGTAGTTATCATGACTTCAACTCTTTAGCCATGGATTTCCTCACACATTTTCAGTTGCCAGTTTTCTATGAAACTAGAACCTATTTGCTCACGTTGCTTAAGCAAAATACTGTGACACACATCTCTGATCACATCCATGAATGGAGACATAGGCATCACTTGATCAAGTTTGATATTGCTAATCAGTTACTGACCAAATGGTTTACCAAGACATTCGTCACTCCAATTTCTCGTAATATAGCTATGGGTGGGTGTGTTACAGAGGAGCAAGCCACTGCTCATGCCCAATACCTGGATCTTTCTTACTCCAGTTTGGCACTTTGTATGATTTATTACCTAATGCTTCGAGGTCATCATTCGATTCAATGACATCGAAGTCACAAGTTACACCTCCTGTCGATGGATTAATTGGTTCATGTCTCAGGCCCCTGAAAAATCTTCTTCCAAACATAAGTCGGTCCCAAACACTGCTTCCAATAGTCCCACCCAAAATTCACCTGGCCCTGGTAAAACCTCAGAGATCCACACTATCCTCTCTACCATAGCGGAAAAATCCTCGAAAGGTAAGAAGAAAGGCAAATGCAAGGGTAAATCCATTGCCCCAAAACAGGGTCCTCCAAAGTTTTCTGTTGGTGATGCTTCACAAGGGAAGACTAAGTATCCATGTCTCATTTGTGAGGAGGATCACTATACTAAGGATTGTCCCTGACGCTCTAAAGTTAGTCGATTGCTCAAAGGGATCCCAGTTGTCCTGAAAGTCGTTTCTGTCTTAGCAGACTCAAATATTAGGTCAGCCTCAATCATCTACTTCCTCAGGTTCACAAGTGTTCATGATGAGTACACCAATTAATGTGGCTACTAGATCAAAATATTATCAAACTCCTGCTCCAACAACTAGGAAAGATAAAGAGGCCACCCCTTCTTCTTATGCCCCGCTGAGTTCTAGTCCTCTCCATATAGAGAAACCTAACCCTAATTCCGCTATTTGCCCACCTTCTCAAGGTGTGCTAAGGAGTTCCTCATATAATCCCAATGCTCAAGCTGCTCAACATTATAATATTGTTGAGGATTTGGCTTAAGCACCATCATCTATGTCTTCTCTCAAGGTACTTCAAAGTTGTCCATCCCAGTGGAAGTCATTACTATCAGCTATTGGGGGTATGTCTTACTGATTCTAATATGATATGTTTTGATCTAGAGAACCACATTCCACATTTGCCTCATCAGATTGCCTTTCTCATTCAGGTAATCATTAATGAGAAAACCATTCATAGGACCGTCATCGATGAAGGTGCCTCTACCTGCATCATGTCAGTGACTTGTTAGAAGGAAATTGGTTCTCCTACTCTGAACCAATCCCTTAACACTTTGGAAGCTTTCGACGGGTGTGATTCGCGACCATTTGGTGTCTTACCCAACCTTGCCATTACATTGGAAGACAAGACAATACATGTCGAGGTAGAGATTGTTGACGCTAATCTCAATTATATTCTTACGGAGTTGGAACCACACCATGCATGCTATAGCCTCCTCCTTGTTCTGCGTGATTCATTTTCCCCATCAAGGGAAGATAGTCACAGTTGACCAACTATCCCTCTTTGCCTCTTCCTCTTCAGATGGCAATGTTTTGTATGTCAAGCACACTAGTGCTCCTTATAAGAGTGTGGGGGTAGGACTTTTTAAAGATTCTACTTTGATGGGAATTTTTCTATTCCCACCTCATCATGTTGCCTCTATCAACATGATATTAGCCAAATTTGATCCTTGGTTCATACCTTCACTGGATCGTATTGATACCTGGGGCGAGGGTATGCCACTTAGTCCCGCCAAAATCAATTTTGTGGAAATTGTTTCAGCCTCAATTTCTATATCCTCTTATTTTCCTGTTTCAAGGACATCTCTCGATAATATTCTCAATCCCCGTGGTTTGGTGCTTCAAAATATCCTAATCCCTTAGCCAAGACTTTTCTTTCTGACGTGAGTATCATGGTTGTAATGTCTCTGGAGGAACCACCTTGGAATGATACTCATCATCATTCTTCATTCCTTCCTAGCCCGATGGTCATGTCTACTTGTCTCGAAGAGTTCTCTTCTTAGTTCCCTTCCCTACCACTTCAGGCACCAATCCTGACTCATGAAGTACAGTCGGAAGGAAATTTGGGTAACATTACCCAAATGATGCCAATTGATATTTTTTCAAGACTCATGTTGTTGAAAATGTCCATATCAGGGTAACTTGTTCTCCAGATGAGATCAATCTCTATACTCATCTATTCCAAGAATTTTGTGATGTGTATGCATGGTCATATGCAGAAATGCCTAGAATTGATTCGAGCATTGTTGTGTAGGAAATACTGACTTATCCTCACATGAAGCCTGTTTGCCAACGGCCCCGCTCAGTGCACCCTAGGAAAGTGGCAACCATGAAGGGTGAAGCTAAAGAAATTCTCAAATCTGGATTTATTTTTCCAATCCATCACACAGAATGGGTGTCAAATATTGTATCGGTGGAAAAGAAACAAGGTGGGATCTATTTTGTGTCGATTGTCATGATCCCAATCGTGCCTATCCAAAGGATAACTATCCCACTCCCTTCATTGATGAGATCATTGATGAATGTGCTGGGAGTGAAATTTTTTTCCTTTATGGATGGTTTTTCTGGTTACAACCAGATTAACATTGCATCGGCGGATCAAGAAAAGACAACTTTTATCTATCCATTGGGTACTTTCGCATATAAAAAGCTCCCTTTTGTGTAAAAAATTATGGGGCCACATTTCAGAGGGCGATGTCCTATGCATTTCACAACATTCGAAAAATTGTTCAAACATACTTGGATGACCTTCCTTCTCATTCACGTAAGCACCATGATTACCCGGTTGGTCAAGCAAGGAACATTATTTGTTTGGGATGATATTTTCCAAAAGTCTTTCAATGACCTTAAGGCTATCCTCATAAATTCTCCTTTGATGAATCCCCTGATTATCATCGAGATTACTTCCTTTATCTAGTTGTCACCTCTAATACCATCGCCATGGTGTTGGTACAAGATAGTGACAAAGGCAATGAACATGTTATTTAGTACCTCAGTCGCAATCTCCTTGTGGTACAAGACAGTGCCAAAGGCAATGAACATGTTATTTACTACCTCAGTTGCAATCTCCTTGAGACTGAAATGCATTATGCTCATGTTGAGAAGTTGGCTTTAGATGTTGTACAAGTTGTTCAGTGCTTTCAGCACTACATTATCTTACACACTACCACTATGATTTTTGAATGCAACCCCAGGACCTACATCCTGACTCATCAATTGCTAGTGGGAAAGTATTCTAAATGGCCTGTCATCCTTCAAGAATTCGATTTGGTGTTTACTACGGCCAAATCTAAGAAATAAATTTTTTCTCTGAGTTGATTTGATCCCTTACTTCTACGTCTCTCCCCACTAGTGCCGATGAGCGGCTCCCACATGAGACTCTTTTCCTAATTAGCACCCTCGACTCGTGGTATGGTGATATCATCGTGTATCTCTAGATGTCCACATTCTGGTCTGCATTGACTAAGGATGATCGCCAACACATTTGGCATCAATCCCAACCCTATCGTATTATTGGATATACTTTATACTATGTCGGTGTTGATATAGTTCTTCCCCGATGTCTTACTCTCGAGGAGGTGGAGAGAGATCTCAATGACTGCCATTCTAGGGCATGTCGTAGTCATATGTATGGATATGCTACTGCTCAAAAAATCTTTCGTGCTAGTTATTTCTGGCCATCCAACTTCAAGGATAGCATCCTTTCCATTTGCAAGTGTCATTAATGCCAAATTTACCAGTGAAATATGTGTGCTCCGCCTGCTCACCAACACCCCATTATTACCATTGATCCTTTTTCCAAATTTGGCATTGACTATATGACATGTAACCCTCTTTTGACTAGGGGGCATGTGTTGGCTTATTGAGGCCTGACCAGGTTCGGAGGTGGTTTAGCCAAACAAATCCTGATACTAATGGCCCTTTCAGCAATATTCCACAGAGCGCGTACTGAGGTCTCACCTGAAGTAGTATGGGAGGGTGCTAGAACCAGGTTTCCACACCCTAGAGATGTCTGATGGCTTCAACTAGTCTGCGGTTCAACCCTGCGCGCACGTCGCTACGCGCACTTACCCATACCTCACAGCCTGAGATGCTACCTTCACGCAACCCTACTCATGGGATGAATAGTTTTATTACCCAATTCCTTACTAGTAGTCTAATATTAGTTGATTAACTAACTTATCTGTAGGCTTTCAGCTATACTTAACAATATTCACAATTCATACAAGTGTGTGTAGTAAAGAAACAGTATATTCGCAAATGATATCAAAAATGTAATAACTCAGAGCAGATACATAGAAGTGGTAATAAAACCTTTCTTTATTAATCTCTTCTCCGATTATAAACTCGACTCTACCCTACGCACTCAACTGCAGGGGTCCACACACTCAGCTGTGGACTCTACTAGGCCTCTACGCACTTAGCTGTAGAGCCTTTTCCTACTCTACGACCCAAGACACACTTCGCACTTTGACTTAATCTTTAAGACCCTTCACGCCCATCCTATATTATGATTTCCTTAAAACTTAGAGCCTTGCTCTATTTATACAATCTCATGGTCTGCGGACCATGGGTAGTTTGATATTACATTCAAAACTAGGGCGGACAGCCCTATGACTCTAAAATACATTTCGCACCCACAATTCATGGAGCTTTACAACAATATCAACTCAAAACTTGGGCTTTGAGCCCCAAAACATGTTTTGGGGGGATTCCATGCCCAACAAGCCCCCAACACAAACATTATGACTCGCCCTCAAGTCACTCTGTCAACGCAGCGATCTTGGCACGAAATCCCTCCAACTGCTCTTGAACAGTACTGATGTCCACAACACACTGAGCTGCTACTTGCTAAACCTGCTACATTCGTTCTTCTGAGATCTCTATGTCCAGCGTGCTTCCCTATATCTGGGCATGCATCCCCTATATGTGCGCGAGCTTTCATTTGATATTCGACATCATCGTGAAGACCTCGTCAATCCATGGTTGAATGCGTGCCTTGAGAACTTCTTCCTTATGGTGCTCCACATCCACCTACTCCTTTAATGATTTGGCTTGCTACATCCTCGCAAGTCACTGAGTGAGGACTACTGTCTGCACAGTTCCTCTCACACTGTTGTACTGCTGCTAGATTTTGCACGCCTCTATCTCTGGGCACTGGATGTTGGGGTCCTCCTGCAAAGTCGTGAGGACCTCAAGTGCATGTTCAAACATGCCAGTACAGTCATGCACTGCACCTTCAATTTTTTCCAACCCTGTTATGATACTGCTAGCGCGCTGCTCTCCGATTTTCGGGGGAGTGGAGGGATGCGCCTTGAACCACAACTTGATGATCTTGAGATTTAGCTCTAGCTGCACCTTTGTCATCTCTTCCCTGGCCTTGAGGAATTTAGTTGCCAAACTGTGGATCCACACTTCTACTGGTAGATCTGTTGCGATGGCTGGCTCTGAGACGCATTGGTAAGTGTCATCTACTGTTTGCACCAAATGTTGATTTTATGACACCAATTCATCGCACTGCAAGTTGAGTTGTTTTATGTTTATCTTCTGCTCACTAAGAACTTGGATTGTGTGGCTCTCCCTGGCCCACAACTCTACCGTTATCCCATCCTGTAGCAGATACAACATTTCTAGAGGAAGGGAAGCCAGATTAAGGTCAAGGCCTTTCATCATGCTAATCGACAATCGATCCATTGCATTTGACGACACTAGAGCTCCCTCCAATAACGTTATTGTGTTTTCCATCCTTGCGCGCAACATCTTCTCTGCTGCTGAAGTTCCTACTACAATGTGGGTTAACAGGGTACCTTTCTGAGGGGGGCTTGTAACTCCTACAGCTGCACTCTAAGGTCCCCCAACACAGTTTGATGCTCCTGCATAAACTCCTGAATTGCTTCATTGGTGACATCACGGACCATCTCGCCAATGTCATGGAGATCACCTTCGGTTAAGGTGATTGGGCCAATGGCCAACTTCGAGGCCTCGACCTTCTTCCTTGGTACCGCTCTCTCTATGATGTATGGGTGCTTTAACTGTGTGGACGTGGGCCCTGGGTTTGCGCTCCCTTCTGTTGTTTCTATTTCCTATGCCTCCTGCCCTTGCGATGACGCTGCTTGGCCATCGTCTACCTGTGTTGTTGTTGCCTCTACTGCCTATGATATTGTTGCTGTTTCTGTGGCATTCTTATGCTCCACATATTTCTGTGTCGCTTCTCATGTTGCCCTTACCTAACCTCCTTCTTTTTCCTTCTGCCTTTTCTCTGCCAATTGAGTGATGCGTAGCTTGGCATCATCATTTTTCTTCTATGCTGCCGCCTTCTCCAATTCTCCGAGATCTAGGGCGTGCCATTTGGGAGGCCATGTTTCCAAGACAGTAAAAATTTCGTCATCAGTGACTACAAATGGTAGCTTCATCGACTATTTCGCCAGATCCTTTCGCGCCCTGATATAAATGTTGTGCATATCAGCTTTAAAGTCTCCAAAACTCTGCAGACTATTATACACCGTGGGTGATAGGCACGGCTTCTGGTTGATCCACATCCAGATGTTCATGTCCATGAGCACCCAGAATATTTTTGTGTCACAGATCCATTTGACGTCCTTGGTGGCCCATAGCGAAGCGTACTTTGCAGCCTCTAGTAATTCTCTATCAATGTTGGGGAACTGACTCTCCTTCGGCAGTTCTCCCACTACAAGAAATATGGATAATAGCAACCACAAATAGTGGAAGGTCCTATCCTGCTCCTGGGCTTCATGACAGTTCGCCAAAAATTATTCGTAGAGGAATTGAGACCAGTTGAATTGGACCCCCTCCGCGCACTACTCAGCTAGTGCGATCACTTGCACCGGTACCTCATCAGCGAGACACTTCCTCATGACTTTGGTGGCCAGGATTTGGGTTGCTACATAGACCCCTTTTTCCTTGATGCTGGAGATAGCGTAGACCCTTTTCTTCTTCTCCAGCTTATATTTTGTCTTCATGGCTTTTGTAAGGACCAAATCGCTACCTTTTCCCTTCGCTATGGTCGCAGGATCCTTTCCTTTGCAGGGGAGTTGAGAGATGTGGTGAATTAGATCAATTGTGATGGGGACAGGCTCATCCAACCATAGGTAGCCATCATGCACCAGGCAGAGCAGCTGCCTGATGATGAAAATGGTGATTGTTGCGTGGCATAAATGTGGTACCCAAGGTAATTTTAGTAATCTAGCCTTTTCCACACCGCGCAGCCACTTCCGTGGCTCGAGCATTGTCACCAACCCTGTAGTGTTCTACTTCATTAGATTCACGGTCTCCAGATGAGGGAACTTCTCGTGGTAAGTGAGGTCCCAATCTTGGAACTTCATGGTTGGCACGCGGCCCAGGTGCGTGCCTTCAAACACGATGCCATCTAGGAGGAGCAGGGTTTGGAGCAGACTCTTGGTTTCATCCAAATCCTTTGGCACTTTAGTCTTCCCTTTCCACTGAGGGACATATGTAGGCAGTTTTGTTGTAGAGCATAATGGTTGGATATCATCCTCCATGTCTTCTTCTTCTTCTTTTGTGGCGATCAAGGCCTGCAAGTCTTCTTCTTCCTCATCCGTTTCTATTGTGATGCTTTCCCCTTCTCTGCCATGGTTAGTTTGTTGTGTCGCAGATTCCTTGGGGACACACGTATTGGACTCGTTTCCCATTTATTCTTATTGGACCTCGGTGTTCGCGGTGATTTGGGGATTTTTTTCATAACCCTGGTGCCTTCTAGAACATCCTCCACCATTTGGGTCTACGCGGCCTCGCTAGTAGTTACCTATTCAATTCCCAAACCATCCTTAGTGGCCATCATCATATCTAGGCTTTATTCAGTTACTCGTAAACGTAGGGGCTTAATTATCATTAGGCCCTCAATGTTAAGTGCTTTGCTGAAGCGCTCAATTCTTAAATGACCAAGTGTTATTTGCTGGCCAACCCTTTGTATTTTATAGCACCTTTCGAATTTGAATTCGACCGTTCCCCCTAATTTTGGGCCATTAATGCTTTCTTGGTGGCAAATTTTCCCAAATCTTACCCATAAATCACATCTTAAATGCTGGCTTCCTAATCCATTTGGCCTAAAATCGCACATCCCATCGTGAATAGTGACCTCAACAGTCACTTCCCAGCTAACCCGCATGGCAACGCAGCCCTCTGTGTGCAGTGGCAAACCTTGTGATATTTTGATTCTGCGCACATCTCCAATATCGCACAGCTCCCAGGCAGAATATTTTATAGTCATGCATTCCCCTTCAACTCCCTGGAGCACTAATACTATTCTTCCTATGGCTAGTTAGGTGATCGCACCACTCGTGCGGGCCTCCATCTCATCCTCTACCATGGTTCATGGAGAATCCCCATCTTCCATTGTGGTGATCGACATCATGCACTTTACTACCTGCAATTGAGCGTGGTTACCTCGCGTAACCAATTCTGCCATCGTTCTATTTCCTCATTTAAATCCAATGTACAGGAGCTTTCTTGCTCCCACGAAATCCTGCCATCCTTTGCTGGATTCACCCAGTCATGCTCCCTTGCGATGATTTTATAGATATAGTCTAGATTTTCGTCGCTCTCATTGTTGCGTATTGGCTCTGTTTAGCGTTATCCTTCCACAAGGTCTAAAGGTACCACTACGCACAGTAACGTTTTCTCAAAAATAATTTTGTGCTTCTTTAGATTTATCACTCCGTTCATATCAATGGCCCAATCTATTCCGAGTAGCATGGGATAGGGATTGTTGTCATCGACAATCTTTATCACTTCGAAATCTGCAAGTGCACTCACACCTTTGATATCTACCATTATTCCTTGCAATCTTCCCATCGATAGGATCCTCTGCTGGTTTGCCATTCGCAATTGGATAGGGGAACATTGCAACGTGGGCCTGTCCATGCGCTCCCATCTCTACTTTGGCAGTACATTCACGTTCGATCCTAGATCCAGAATCACTTGATCCATTTCATACTCTCTGATTTGCGCAGTCAATCTCATTTCCATTCCTATTTTCAATGTGTGCTTCCTGAGCTTTTGGACTATGCGCGGTTCTCTTGACCCAGCACACCTAGTGATGAGTTCCTGAAGTCCCTTCACAGCCTTGCTATCACACATTAGCTTCATGCATGTCTCCAGAGAGGTAGTGAGCATTGAAGGATCCATCCCTAATTCTAGTTGATCCTTACTACCTGAAGTGGAGGCCTCCATGAAGCTCTTCTTAGCTTCCATGAGTGTCTCCTTCATGCACTCCAAATTGAACTCTGGTTCCTTTGTAGGAGCCTTACGAACCCAAGCAATTTCTTTAGGTTGCTTTCCCTTGTCATCTCCTATTATGATACCACTTCGGAGTATGATCTTTACATTCGGGTCCTCTTCATGTGGCTCAGACCTCATCATTTGCAAATTCTGAGTCGGGGGAGGCTAGAGTATCCCCTTATCGCACAGCCTCACTATCAGTGTAGGGCAGTTCTTCGTCTCATGATCAAATTGAGTATAATATAAACATGATTCTCTCATCGGATTTGTATAGTCACAGGCATAATGCCCTGGCCCTCCGCAATTGTAACAAATCAACTGTCCGTGACCCATTCCTGGTCCCATTCCACCTCGACCTCATGTGCGCCCCTGAAATCTAGTGCACGCCATTCCTGCATTTTGATCGAGGACTCACATTTTGGTCTGAACTCTATAGGTAGGAGTCCAATCTATCATCAGTTCATAACTTATACAAGTGCATTCATCATGGCCTACTGATTTGCATAAATTACAGAACAACTATTGGGACGCCTATGTATACTTCTACAAGAGATGACAATTATCCATAGCATGTTTTCCCCCTATCTGACAAATCACACATCATAATGTAGGCACCGCACTCGGTCCTACTTGTGCCTCCGGTCTTAATGGCATTGGCCCTCCTCCTGCCAAGTAGTTCGTAAAGACTAGAAAATGGTCCTTGTCATGCCCCTGTCCCTTGCACTTTATGCACCATACCTCCTCGTGTGCCTTTGGCTGAGTTGTCCTATCCTATTTCAAACTCTGCATCTCTAGATATAAATGTTTCAGTTGCGCGTGGATTTTTTGGACTCCCAGGCTAGGATCTTGTATTGGGGTCTCGTGCAGTCTCATTGCAATCTCCAAAGCTTCGGCTTGGGTAGATAACTACTGTTGTGATAGCAACATCCTTAAATGTGGCATTAGTGACACTACAAACCATGCACGGTGTTGTCCATCCGTCACGGTCATGTTGGATTCGTGAATCATACTCTTCAATCTCTGATCCAGATCCCATGGGATCTCGCCTGGAAGCATCGTGATTTCCTTAAACTCACTAATCAATTGTGTCTCTAATTTTGGCATGCTAAATTCCTTGTTCAATGTAGCCTGGATATCTATGATCCCCATGTTTGTATGGTCATTAATATGCTTAATGCACCATGTTAGTGCGCAATCCTGCAATCCACTTACCAACATTGCCTTCTTTATATTGTCATCCACGACTCCTTAAGGTTCCCATACAACTTTTACCACGGACCAAAATTGGTCCGGATCTTTGTTCCCTACTCCTCTTAATAACGGAAATTTTATCGCGCTCACCATATTGAATTGTGGTGGTTGTGGAGTTTGTGTGGACGAAGATGGAGGTGAAGATGTTGAGACTCGTGGTGGTGTAGGTGGAGGTGGTATGTGCGGAATTCACTGCCTTATTAGATTGATTTCACTTCTTGGTGAAACTTTCACGAGCTCTTCCTCGCTTTCTCACTGAGGTGAAATCAAGGGGCTAGTTTCTATTTCTACACTACCTTCGTTTCTATAGATCCTCCCACTTCACAGAGCCGCAAACACCAATTTATTCACATAACCCACTTTTCACACAATAGCATTTTAATCCAAGTGTTCAAAGATTTAATATACTTGCCTCACGGTCCTTTGAGGAAGCATCGTTCTGCCTCACTAAAGCTGACTGAAGTATCTACTATGAACTTGGTGATAAACCATCCTATAATTCGATCGAGCCAATGGTCCACAACGTGTACGATCTTACCTTCTGATGCTTCTGGTCTTCACACCAATTCTAGAGTCCACATAATCAATTTGTCGAGCCTACACCTTCCCTGAATGTCTTCTAGCTTTGCAATCCATTCATACAACTCATAGGGGAAGGATGCAAAGAAAATTTCGTGGATTTCCGTATATAAGTATCGCTATAACCACTATTCCTTTGATACTCGTGGATTCCTGTTTTCCTGTGCCACGAACTCGTGAATATTTTCATCCAACCACACTTCAATTTCTTTCTTCATCAGATTATAGTGACACAACATCAGACATCCCTTATGCAGATCTCAGTCCCAGAAATGGAACCATTTGCTAGCTTGTTGGCGCCTCACCCAGGTTCGGAGGTGGTTTAGCCAAACAAATCCCGGTACTACTATCCCTTTCGTCAATAGTCCATGGAGTGCAGACTGGGGACTCACCCGAAGTAGTATGGGAGGGTGCTAGAACCAGGTTTTTGTAGAGATGTCTAATGGGTTCAACTGGTCTGTGGTTCGATCCTTCACGCATGTCACTACATGCACTTACTCGTACCTTGCAGCCTGAGATGCTGCCTTCGCGTAGCCCTACTTGGGGGTCGAATAGTGTTATTACCCAATTCCTTACTAGTAGTCTAATATTAGTTTATTACCTAGCTTATATGTAAGCTTTCAGTTATACTTAACAATATTCACAATTCATACAAGGGCCCACAGTAAAGAAACAGTATATTCACAAATGATATCAAACATGTAATAACTCATAACAGATACACAGAAGTAGTAATAAAACATTTCTTTATTAGTCTCTTCTTTGGTGATAGACTCAACTCTACCCTGTGCACTCAGTTGCGGGGGTCTACACGCTGAGTTATGGACTCTACTAGGCCTCTACGCACTCAGCTTCAGAGCCTTTTCCTACTCTACAACCTAAGACACACTTCACACATTGACTTAATCTCTAAGACCCTTCATGCACAACCCCTATTCGGATTTCTTTACAACTTAGAGCCTCGTTTTATTTATTGATCCAGATTTAAACAGGAATGAAATAAAGCACAGAGATAACCATAAAGACAGATATGCAGTGGAAATAATACTTCATTTCATTATTGTAAAATACTGAAATATGCTTACAAACAGAAATGGAAATAAACCAGCTAGGGCGATGGTAGCTTATCTCTGAGAAGAGATGTGGCGGCTACATGCCTCTGAACTATCTTAAAATGAGGCTGGAAGGCCTATTTATTGTTGAGAAACAATGGAAAACCCTTAACATTTGAAAACCTAACCCTAGAAGATGAAACACCAAACTGTGGGCCCTATTTGGGTAAATTGGTACCTCAACTTTCCGGGGTCGTAACTTTGGCATACGATCTCCGTTTGACGCATACAATAGCTCATTAGAAAGATCTATCCGAGCACTACCACTTTGGGAGGAAACATGTGGACCCATGTTGCCCCAGATTCCCCAAAAAATGTTGTTTAGGGCCTCAAAAAGGCTCCGAAAGTTCAGGACCTGAAAAACTGCTAAAAATAGTAAGTTGTGCTACAATTAAGGAAACTAAAAATGTTGAGAGAAACAATGGTGGGGGTCCAGGTGGACTTGGCAGGTGGCCACCAAGATCCACCTCGATCATTCCTCCCCCCTTAGGAAGCAATGGTCCCCATTGCGTTGAGTTCATCCCTGAGATGAGGAAGCTTCTACTGATCTGGGTCTCTAGTGAGCTGTTCTGCAATCTCTAATGTGTCTAGAAATAGTGGGAAGCATGGTCGACAATGGTTCGCATTGAACACTCGGTGCAAGCAAAGGAATGGGGGAATGTTGTGCTTCAAAGCATTGTTGCCCATAGCCTTGGTATTGGTGTAAGGACCATGTCGGAGTGGTCTGAGTTTCTGATGGGTTCTGGTAAGGCGTTCTCTCTGCAGATGTAACCAAACTTTGTTGCCCACCTGAAACTTATGTGGTACCCTTGTGGGTGAGGAGAAGTTGTTCCTGTGTTCTGTCATGACCATATCCCTTTGCTGTTGTTGCTGCGTGGAGGAACCCTTTGCAGGGGTCATGGATGTAGCAACGATCTTCCCCTTACTTTGGGAGTGAACCAGACAAATGAATTTCCTGGTCTGGGAGATGAGCTTGCTGCCTTTCTTAGTAGTGATCAAAGAGGTGGCAGTACGTGGGGCTACCTCTGGTATCCTGTATAATGAATTACTCAAAGAAATAATGACAACACGAGGCCTTGACTCATACATAGCATGTCGCCTCCACAAGTATGGTTGGCCTAATAATACATCACAAACATCTAGAGGTGTAACAACACACAATACCTCGTCTGTGAAGGGTTTGATGTTGTAGGGAAGGTGGCACTGCTGGCGAACTTTGAGATCTCGTCCTTCATGAAGCCACCCGCTACTGTACGGCTGCGGGTGTGGTGTAGTCGGTAGGCCCAACCGCTTCACGACCTCTGCTGAAATGAGGTTCTTTCGGCTACCAATGTCGATAATGAATTGCAGCGGCAAACCCTTCACCCACATCTGTGAGTGGAAAAGACGCTCCCCTTCATCTGGATTTTTGAGCTCATTTTTCTGGATCATGGCGGTGGTAACAGTGGCGTTGGGATCTGCATCAATGATCTGCTTCCCTTTACCATTCCCCTTGTCGAGTTCTGGCTCAGGGTCAGAACATGCATCTGATTCGGAAGCCTTCAACTTGGCGACCAGCGACTGCTTGGTCCGACACTCACTTGTGTTATGAGTGGGACTCTTGTGGAACTCACACCACTTTCCTGTGTCCTTCTTCGGCTTTGTGGTGTTGTTCTTTTCTTGCGACTTCGATGGGTTGTCTTGGGTCACCCTGCCTTGGCTTTGTCCTTTGGGCTTCGGATTTGCAGATCCAAAGTCTCGCTTCTTCTGTTTGAACTTTTGCTCGATTTTGACAGCGTATCGGTACACCGTGCCGAGCAAGGAGATGTTCAAGAACTCCATCTCTTCCTGGATGTATCTATGCAGGCAGCCACGGTATTTGAGTACCAGATGCAACTCAAAATCTTTGATACCCAACTGTGTGCAAAGGGTATGCAAAATGTTTGTGAACTCCGGCACATCTTGGTCTCGTCCCTGTCGCCGTGTGGTCCATTTGATGTATTTGTCCTCATAAATTTTGACAGGGTAGTACTGCTCCTTGATGGCATCTCAGAAGTCATTCCAAGTGGGTGCAGCTAAAAATAGTGAGCCTGTGCTTTCATCCTTCTACTGGCAGTAGGTTTCCCACCAGTCCTTAACATGGGAGGCTGCTTTAAGAAGAGCGAAAACAATCTTTTCCCGACTTGAAAATTCATGAACAGAAAAATAACCCTCTAGTAGATTTAACCATTTATCTACAGCATCTGCGTCTATCTGACCCTTGAATATGGGGATTTCAAAATTAACTTGTACCTTAAAGGGCGTGGCGTTTCCAGAGTAGCTGCTGGAAGCCGATGCATCACTTCTGGGTAGTCGTTGAAGGATCTGGGCAAAGTTGTCCATCATCGCATTCCGTTGTCGCTCGAGGGCTTCTTCAAGCAATATTTTGATAGGATCTCCTGCCCCCTCGTCTTTCTTCTCATCTTCCATGAGAGGCCGTTGGGATTTTCGAGGCTGGTCTTGCAAAGGTTTGACCAGTTCAAGCCCTAACTCCTTATATCCTGACCTCGTTGGGGACATGCAAAGAAAAACAGAGAAAAAGCAGACCGCTCTGATACCACTGATCCAGATTTAAACAGGAACACAATAAAGCACAGAGATAACCATAAAGACAGATATGCAGTGGAAATAATACTTCATTTCATTACTGTGAAATAATGAAATATGCTTACAAACAGAAATGGAAATAAACTAGCTAGGGCGATGGTAGCTTATCTCTGAGAAGAGATGTGGCGGCTACATGCCTCTGAACTATCTTACAATGAGGCTCGAAGGCCTATTTATTGTTGATAAACAATGGAAAACCCTTAACATTCCAAAACCTAACCCTAGAAGATGAAACGCCAAACTGTGGGCCCCGTTTGGGTAAATTGGTACCTCAACTTCCCAGGGTCGTAACTTTGGCATACGATCTTCGTTTGACGCGTACAATAGCTCGTTAGAAAGATCTATCTGAGCACTACCACTTTGGGAGGCAACATGGTCCATGGACCCATGTTGCTCCAGATTCCCCAAAAAACGTCGTTTAGGGCTTCAAAACGGCTCCGAAAGTTCAGGACCCGAAAAAATGCTAAAAATAGTAAGTTTTGCTACAATTAAGGAAACTAAAAATGCTGAGAGAAACAATGGTGGGGGTCCAGGTGGACTTGGCAGGTGGCCACCAAGATCCACCTGGATCATTTATACAATCCCATGGTCCACGGACCATGGGTAGGCCGACATTACATTCAAAACTAGGGCAGATAGCCCTATGACTCTAACATACATTTCATGCCTGCAATTCGTGGAGCTTTACAACAATATCAACTCAAAACTTGGGCTTTGAGCCCCAAACATGTCGTGGGGGGATTCCATGCCCAACAACATGGTTATATTATCATTGTTGTGGATTATTTTACCAAATGGGCCGAAGCGATGCCTACATACTCTGCAGATGGTAAAACGACGGCTCAATTTCTATTCAATCACATTATTTCCAGGTTTGGCGTCCTTCAAGCCATTATCATTGACCATGGCTCCCATTTCTTAGATTACATGATGGATGAGATGACCTTTACATTGGGTTTGTGCCATGATGGCTCAACCTATACTATCCTCAAGCTAATGGCAAAGTTGACACTGTGAACAAGGTCTTGGTTATTATGCTTCAATGTACTATCAGGATGCATAAGGCAAATTGGCATCTCATGCTCTTTTCAGTTCTATGGGATTACCGAACCTCGACCAAGGACACAACTGGTTTCATACCATTCCAGCTAGTCTATGGTCAAGAAGAAACGTTACCGATTGAGTGCGAAATCACTTCACTCAAGCTAGGTATCGAAATTCTCCTCGAAACCTCACCTCAAGAAGAACACCTCTTGTATTTAGAATGGATGGATGAGACTCGTCATCTTGCTGCTTTGGTCATAGAATCACAAAAGAAGCAAGTCAAGTACCATTTCGATCAGTCAGTCTCCCCTTGTGCATTTTCTAAGGGAGATTTGGTTTTACTATATGATCAGGTTAATAATAAGCTGGGGGCAGGCAAGTTCAAACGTATGTGGCTTGGGCCCTACATTGTTAACCGTGTGTTACAAAAAGGGGCCTATGAGCTAATTGATTATGAAGGAAATCCTTTAGATAAGCCCTGAAATGGGCTTTATCTTAAAAACTACTATGCTTAGGTTATCTTGCATGGTCACTTATGTACATTAGTGTGTCATTAATTTTTGCGCAATGTGGTTTGGTGTGTTGGTTTTCAAGCAGTTTTCATGCTCACTATGTTTTTACCTACTTTAGATATGTCTCTGACTCTTCACATTAGTTTTATTGATGGTGCTTTCCGTAGTACCCAGAATTTATCCTCCGCGGCATGGGCCATTTATCACCCCCATGGTGAGTTGATTGATCTTCAAGGTATTTGTTTAGGTCGAACAACCAATAACATTGACGAGTACAGTGCCCTTATTAAATTGTCGTCAGAAGCCATCGCTCTTGACATTCGGGAATTGGTTGTCAACCTAGACTCACAGCTTGTTATCCTTTAACTCAATGGGCAATATTTAGTAAAAAATCCTCAGATATTGAGAATGTATCTACGTATTTGTCTACTGGAGAGAAATTTTGATTATACTACATATAGCCATATTCCTAGACATATGAATACATTGGCAGATGCATTAGCTAATTATGTGTTGGATAAACATTTTTGAAACATGTGAAAAGAAAGAACAAATCATTTGTACCATAGTAAGAAAAAAACTACATCATAAATACATATATGTCCATAGTGTTTGATACATCCAAAACCCCAAAAAATAATGTGTGTCCAAAATACATCGGTGGCTTGTAGGCCTCAAAAATATGGAATGATAGAGCTATGCACTAAACAACATGATGCTCATGATAGCATGTAACTACTCGGACTATGCGAGTCAGCAGTCGACGGATCCGATCTGACACCCCCACCATATGCCTCTGGTACTAGCATGGGACATCACCCATCCGAGCATACTTTACGATCCCATGGGTCAAACCCTCAAGATTCTGCATGAACTCCTCATTGTCACTCCCCTCCTGATAAGGAGAGACATCAAACTACTGAGCGACACGCCTGGCAATTGGGGACATCTCGGCAGGGCGTTTTGGTCCAACATCTGCATTCATAAAATCGAAGTGTCATGAACACATATATTTCAAAAATAGAAAAAACATCAAAAACTAAAAAAATTGTTTTTTTTTTTACCTCCATCATCAAAATCCTCTCCTTCTAGGAGAAGCATATCCGGATCTCCACGGAGGTCGGTACCACTATAAGGCCAATCCTCCACTATGATCAGCTGTTTTCATAGCCATGAGAAGAAGGTGGCCATAACCCTGGGCATCAACTCGCTCCAACGAATCATCCATGGGTCTCATGGCATCGTCGGATCCACCTTGGTCAGCTGGTATTGGAACAATGGAACTTGCTCCAAGAAGAAGGTCACTAGCACAGACCAAAAGAAAAACTGCTTCATGTTTCCCACCTTAGCTTTTGATAGCTAGTGCTTCATGTTGACTTTCATAGATTTCGCCTAGTTAAAAATAGTGGGTGTTGTGCACTCGATAGCATATAAGAACTTTGATTTGTTAGTCTCATGTGGTGCTTGGGACCTAGCCACTTTGTTGATGGTTAATAGTAACACTCTTAATACAAGATCTCGAACAATCATGATCTCGATCTTGCCACTCTTGGATTTTAGCGCTTTTGGGAAATGTTTGGCAAGTAACATGGAAACACTTGTCCCAATCAGCCTCAACCCGTATAGGTTGACTGATTCCCTTATCAGGGACAGTCCTGTGATGAAATAAATATTTAAAGTCTCTAACTCCAACTCTTGGTCACCAATGATAAAAATTTCCTGATTTATGTCCTAGAGACTAATCAGATACAATAGCAGCTTAGGTTAAGCCCACATCCCTATTGTGAGAAAGAAATTGAGAAGCCCACAGTTCCTCAAATCCTCCAAGCAATTTGGATCAACGATGGCTTGGGTATCGATATCCTAATGCTCTCTTTCTTTCCAATCCACCATTTTCAACGCTTTTCTTCTTGCAACAATCATTCAATCAATTCAATGATCTTTTTTGACAAGATAAATTTGGATTTAAACAGTGAATTAAAGAGAAAACATCATGTTTCCTTTGTTGACAGTGTTAGTGCTATTGGCAGTTTTAGCCACCCCCAATCAGCATGATTCCATGCCTAGAAATTGCGTCGATTGAGGGTGAATTTTTTTTGCCAAAAGTTCCCCATGAAACCCAAAAAATGGATAAAAACAGGAAAAAATAGTATGAAAATGAAGCTTAAGGTCTTGGCTCTTACCTGCAACTGACGGCTCGGCGAATGACCTCTCGATCTCTCGCAATCTACTCTAGAAATCTCTTCACACAAAGGTAAAATGATAAATGTAAAATGGGGCTAAAATCTCTTCACACAAAGGTAAAATGATAAATGGTAAAAAATAATTACTTTTCCCTCCTTTTATTCATTTTTCGTGAAATATTAGGGTTTCTAAGTATTTTTTACCTATTTTGCCTCAGGAATTGGATAATGCATTTACCTTTTGTGCAGCAAAAGTTCACGAATTTTCGATGATGGTACTAAGTCACGTTTTAGCTCTTTTCTCAACTCATAAAACTCAAATGAAAATATTTCCGAGTATTTTTCCCTTTTGACTTGTAAAAGAGAATAAAATGGGGGGTCCGCTTTCAAGCTCTTTTCCAACCCTTTAAACATGAAAAGATTGCCAAGCTCTTTTCGTTTTGAACTTGTTAAAGGTTGCAAAATGTCGTTTACCCAGTATACGCTTACCCCTTTTTCGGGCTGGGATGAACTATTTATGAAAAAGGTACTCCTTGACTAAAATGGTCAAGCGGTTCTCTCGAGTATCATTTTCCACCTTTTCGGGCTCAAGAGACACAAACGTATGAAAAGGGACCATGTGGAGTTTTCCTTTTCTTGTCTTTTTCAAACTTTCTAATCATGAAAAAGATACTGAGTTACACCTTTGTCAGACTCGTTAAATATTAAACGACATCAGATTCGTCACCATGATGAACGTGAGCTTCTCCTTCCTAGCTGATTCGGATTTAAACAGGAACGCAACAAATTACAGAGATAACCATATACACAAAGATGTAGTGGAAATAATACTTCATTTCATTAATGGAAAATACTGAAATATGCTTACAACCAGAAATGGAAATAAACCAGCTAGGGCGATGGTAGCTTATCTCTGAGAAGAGATGTGATGGCTACATGCCTCTGAACTGTGTTACAATGAGGCTCGAAGGCCTATTTATTGTTGAGAAACAATGGAAAACCCTTAACATTCCAAAACCTAACCCTAGGAGATGAAATGCCAAACTATGGGCCCCGTTTGGGGTAAATTGGTACATCAACTTCCCGGGGTCGTAACTTTGGCATATGATCTTCGTTTGATGCATACAATAGCTCGTTAGAAAGATCTATCCGAGTACTACCATTGTTAGAATGGGCAACATCGGTCCATTCCATGGACCCATGTTGCCCTCAGATTCCCCAAAAAACGTTGTTTGGGGCCTCAAAACGGCTCCGGAAGTTCAGGACCCGAAAAACTACTAAAAATAGTAAGTTGTGCTACAATTAAGGAAACTGAAAATGCTGAGAAAGACAATGGTGGGGGTCCAGGTGGACTTGGCAGGTGGCCACCAATATCCACTTGGATCATTCCTCCCCCCTTAGGAAGCAATGGTCCCCATTGCGTTGAGCTCCTCCATGAGATGAGGAAACTTTTGTTGAACTTGTTCCCTGGTGAGCCACTTGCCCTACTAAAGGAGTTGGCCTGCTTTGACGACTTGATACAGTTGGATATTCTGTTGGCGAGTGTTCTTGATCTGTCCACCTGGACCCCCACCATTGTCTTTCTCAGCATTTTCAGTTTCCTTAATTGTAGCACAACTTACTATTTTTAGCAGTTTTTCGGGTCCTGAACTTCCGGAGCCGTTTTGAGGCCCTAAACGACGTTTTTTGGGGAATCTGAGGGCAACATGGGTCCATGGAGTGGACCGATGTTGCCTGTTCCAACAATGGTAGTACTCGGATAGATCTTTCTAACGAGCTATTGTATGCATCAAACGGAGATCATATGCCAAATTTACGACCCCGGGAAGTTGATGTACCAATTTACCCCAAACGGGGCCCACAGTTTGGCGTTTCATCTCCTAGGGTTAGGTTTTGGAATGTTAAGGGTTTTCCATTGTTTCTCAACAATAAATAGGCCTTCGAGCCTCATTGTAACACAGTTCAGAGGCATGTAGCCATCACATCTCTTTTCAGAGATAAGCTACCATCGCCCTAGCTGGTTTATTTCCATTTCTGGTTGTAAGCATATTTCAGTATTTTCCATTAATGAAATGAAGTATTATTTTTGCTGCATCTTTGTGTATATGGTTATCTCTGTAATTTGTTGCGTTCCTTTTTAAATCCGGATCAGTGATCTTGTTCAGTGCCCGATAGTCAATACAGAGTCTCCACGTCCCATCCTTCTTCTGTACCAACACAATCGGGCTTCCACAGGGCGATGAACTCGGACGGATGTGACCTTTCTGCAGGAGCTCCTGAATCTGCCTCTTGATTTCATTGTTCTCCAGAACGGAGCGCCGATAAATTGGTCCATTGGGTAGCGGCGCACCTGGGGTCAGATAGATGGAGTGCTTGACTTGACAGTGCAGAGGAACCCCTGCCGGGGAGGTGAAGATGTCCTGGTACTCCTCCACAATCTTGTCCATCTGTAGTTTTCGTGCAGAGGGACCCCGTCTGGAGGCCGCGGCCACTGTCTTCTTCTTTCCTTGAGGGCGTATCATCAGGAAAACAAATTTCCTAGTTTTCGAAATGATCTTACTGCATTGTTTTGCAATAATCAAAGAGATGGCGGCAGGTGGTGCTACCTCTGGTATCCTAAACAACTTATTTCCCAATGTAATAATAACAGCACGGGGCCTTGATTCATACACAACATGTCGCTTCCACAAGTATGGTTGTCCTAGTAATACATCACAAACTTCAAGGGGAGCAATGTCACACAATACCTCATCCGTGAAGGGCTTGATGTTGTATGGAAGGCGACACTGCTGGCTCACGCGAAGATCTCGTCCTTGGTGAAGCCACCCAATGGTGTGTGGTTGTGGATGTGCTGTGGTCGGTAAGCCCAACCGCTTCACGACCTCTGCCGAAATGAGGTTCTTTTGACTCCCGCTATCAACAATGAACTGTATCGGGGAGCCCTTTACCCACATCTGGGAGTGGAAGAGACGCTCCTCCTCCTCTGGATCTTCGGGTTCATTTTTCTGGATCTTTGCAGTAGCAACAGTGGTGCTGGGATCCGCATCAATGATCTGCTTCCATTTTTCATACCCCTTATCGGGTTCTGACTCAGAGTCAGAACATGCATCTGATTCTGAAACCTTTAGCTCAGCCACCAGTGACTGCTTGGCCCGACACTCACTTGTGTTGTGAGTGGAGCTTTTATGGAACTCACACCATTTTCCAGTGTCCTTTCTCGGCTTCGCGGCGCTATTCTTTGCTTGCAGCTTCGGCTGGTTGTCTTGGGCTGTCCCGCCTTGGCTTTGTCCTTTGTTCTGTGGTTTAGGGGCACCTTTCCCCTGCTTTGGATTCGCAGATCCAAAGTCTCGCTTCTTTTGTTTAAACTTCTGCTCGACCTTGACGGCATATCGGTATGCTGCGCCGAGCGAGGGGATGTTTAGGAATTGTATTTCTCCCTGGATGTACTTGTGCAGGCAGCCACGATATTTGAGTATCAAATGTTGCTCCGAATCCTTGATACCCAACTTTGTGCGAAGGGTATGGAAAAGATTGGTGAACTCCAACACGTCTTGGTCCCTTCCCTGCTGCAGCGTGGTCCACTTTATGTATTCATCCTCATAGCTTCCAATAGGGTAGTACTGCTCCTTGATGGCATCCCGGAATGAATCCCAGGTGGGTGCGGCTGAAAATAGTGAACCAGTACTTTCATCCTTCTGCTCGCAGTAGGTTTCCCACCAGTCCTTGACATGGGGGGCTGCTTTGAGAAGAGCAAAAACAATCTTTTCCCGACTCGAAAATTCATGAACAGAAAAATAACCCTCTAGCAGATTTAACCATTTATCTACGGCATCTGCGTCTATCTGACCCTCGAATATGGGGATTTCAAAATTAACTTGTACCTTAAAGGGTGTGGCGTTTCCAGAGTAGCTGCTGGAAGCCGATGCGTCGCTTCTGGGTAGCCGCTGAAGGATCTGGGCAAAGTTGTCCATCATCGTGTTCTGTTGTCGCTCGAGGGCTTCTTCGAGCAAGATTTTGATGGGATCTCCTGCCCCCTCGTCTTTCTTCTCGTCTGCCATGGGAGGCCATCGGGATTTGCGAGGCTGGTCTTGCAAAGGTTCAACCAGTTCAAGCCCTAACTCCTTATATCCCGACCTTGTTGGGGACATGCAAAGAAAAACAGAGAAAAAGCAGACCGCTCTGATACCACTGATCCGGATTTAAACAGGAACGCAACAAATTACAGAGATAACCATATACACAAAGATGCAGCGGAAATAATACTTCATTTCATTAATGGAAAATACTGAAATATGCTTACAACCAGAAATGGAAATAAACCAGCTAGGGTGATGGTAGCTTATCTCTGAGAAGAGATGTGATGGCTACATGCCTCTGAGCTGTGTTACAATGAGGCTCGAAGGCCTATTTATTGTTGAGAAACAATGGAAAACCCTTAACATTCCAAAACCTAACCCTAGGAGATGAAACGCCAAACTGTGGACCCTGTTTGGGGTAAATTGGTACATCAACTTCCCGGGGTCGTAACTTTGGCATATGATCTCCGTTTGACGCATACAATAGTGTTGGCATTATGATACAAGTGTTTTCCTTGATGGCAACTCACTCAGAGACAGGTACAAGTGATGGCAACTTGATTAGAGGACAGATCTCAGTACAGCAGGACAAGAAAGAGATACACGCAGGTTCATTAAGGAAAACTAGCGTGTACACGTAGGTTGGCTTCGGTAAAAGCGCGTACATGTGAAAAGTACCTTTGGTCCATGGTGGTTAGTCCTTGGAAGTTGTGCCTATGGTTTTGGACCGTGGTGTCTCGACGGGCGTGTCGATCCCTAGTTTTGAAGTTGAAGGTATTGTGTTACTATGGTTTTGGTCCGTGGTATTGTGAAGTGCCTAAGGCTATATAAGGAGAAGATCATTAGGAAAAGTGAATGAAGCAATTTGTGTGTCTGACGAAGTGACAAGATCTGGTATTGCTGGTTATCTGTTCGGGACGCTTGGCAAGGGTCGGATCTGGCAGCGAAGGTATAAGTAATTATTTCTACATCTGCACGCGGGTTGCCTTTGGAGAAAGCGCGTATACACGCGGTTTTGGTACAGTGAAGTAGCGTATGCATAATAAGATTTGATATTTCAGGTTGCTGTTGATTCTGGTGGTTGTTGCAGAGTTCTGGGCTCTGGTTTGGGTTCTGTGTTCTTGGTGACAGGGTTTCAGTGATTCAGTATTGGGTTGTTTAATGAATTATGATGCAAGTATAAGTTGATGATTGTATTGCAGTAATGTTTGTTTTGTACTCATGGATCCAGTCTGAAAATTGATGAAACGTGGTCCCTGAAGGAAAGAGGGTTGTAGCCTTCTGTAGGGTCAGCACCTACGTACTAGTAAATGGATCGGTTAGTACAATAGCTGAGGGGGTTGTAGCTCCCTTCCAAAAGTAGTTGGAAAACGAGAGAGGGTTGTAGCCCTCTGCAGGTTGTAGCCTGCGTACTGGTATAAGGCTACACCAGTACAAAAGATTTTAAACTGAAGTTTCTTATTAAAGAAAGAAAGAGACGACTTGCAGCAGGTGGTTTTCACCCACATTGGGTTTCCACCTTATATCATGGTGTTCATGTGTGTGGCTTTTATGTGATGATCTGTTCTGTTATACTGCACCTGTTTACTGTCAATATTGTTAATAATGTTCTGATGCATTTACTGAAGATAAGCTAACTGAATCATAAGATTTCTGGATATACGCTAGTTGTTTTAGACACAGTAGCGTGTACACGCGGGTTCACTTAACTGAAGTAGCGTATATGTTTCTGAGCATGAAATTGAAATTTTTTTATTGATCTGATAACACTGATTCACCCCCCCCTCTCAGTATTATTTCGAACAAATAGGTCGTTAGAAAGATCTATCCGAGTACTACCATTGTTGGATGGACCCATGTTGCCCTCGGATTCCCCAAAAAACGTTGTTTAGGGCCTCAAAACGGCTCCGGAAGTTCAGGACCCGAAAAACTGCTAAAAATAGTAAGTTGTGCTACAATTAAGGAAACTGAAAATGCTGAGAAAGACAATGGTGGGGGTCCAGGTGGACTTGGCAGGTGGCCACCAATATCCACCTGGATCACTAGGGCTCATTAAACTAACTAGGTCAAATTCATCCGAAGGATGAAATTACAATGCAAGCATATGTTATCCCCTTCAATCTTGCAATAAAAAATAATTGGGGTACTTGCCAGAAATGGTGGGCAAAAATTTGGAAATTCAATCAATCATGTCAACAGCTCACTCTTGAACATGACACTTTCTGCTTCATGTCGGGTTGGGATATCCTCACTTCATCATTGACCTTCCTGGGTTGGGCCATTCAATTTTTCCATCCAATTGATCTCTACCATGTCATCATGACCACCGATCCTATGGATCCCAAGGCTTCCAAACTCTGCGTCGTGTCACTGATATGTTCAAGGGTTGTCCTTCTATAGTTACCCTTACCTTTGATTCTCTATATCATCCAAAATCATTTGCATCCCTTTGTCTCGTGTCAATGATGTGGGATACATCATGGCCCTCCTTCGACATGGTCACTTCCTATCAACTTTAGCTAATTATCCAAGAAGTTGGTCGAGAGACTCCCTTCCAGTACCTTAGAGCTTGCAAAACCTAATGGCAAGTTCTTTGCACTCGACGATAAGCTCACATCATTGTCTTTCGATCAGGTGATTTCACGGGTGCTCGACTTCAGTTCCTTCATTCAAATTCCATGAATTGTGCTTCTAGTACCTTGAGAACCATTGTCATTATTGGTGGTTTCTCACGCACTTGTTAACAGTTTACATCATTGACTGGTAATCAAGTGATTTTCTGGCATATTCAACGTCAACACATATATTTACATGCTAGAATATGTACTTTGATCAGGTCGTGTGGGAGCGCAAGACCTTGGTCTCAGATTACAAAAGTCCAGGTTGCAAGGAGATGTGACATGGTTGTGCTGATATACCTATATCTTTCAGATGGATGGTTGCAACCATACCATGAGTTGTCATATGTGATCCTTCTCATTATTGGATGGCTGCGACCATACCTTGGTTTTGATATGTTCCATTTTATCGGATGGTTGTGTCCATACCATGATTCATGTATCGTTTGACTGAGTTTTTAGTAATGTGCATGTACCTGTACTTGTTTGCAGGTTTTCCGATGACAGACTCTGGTTCCCCACACTGAGTTATAAAGCATTTCACCCCTCACTCAAGTTCGGCCTTCATGCTTTAAGGGGCATCTGTTACACAACATTTTGTCATTGTCCCTATACTCCCCATTCCTTGATCCTGGAGGACCTCTATAGTGAACCCTTCATGCTTTCCCATCATGAAGAACCTCCCATTGTGTCCCTCTTCATGAGCAGAGCAATTCCCCTTTGCATCATTTTCCCAAACTCTTCTATTTTTCCTAGTTTACAAGACCGGCACTAATGACCTGTTTCCTCCCCATGCCAATATGTAGGCATTACAACTGTCCCTCATGCTAACCAGAGCGACTGAGCCTTTTCCCAATCACGTTGATCCTCTTTTGAAATTTTTTTAAATTTGGAGCCAAAGCTTCGAGCTCTTGAAGCTTCGTAATGGAAGTGTGGTAAATGGTTAGGATGGATGTAGCCGAGGAGGTCAGATTGGGCTTCCTTCCCCTATTAGGATGGAACTACCTCAAGAGATAAGACCTTCTCCCGTGAGAACAGGACTCATCTCCCATCCATTCAATCTATATAAACCTCCATGTTTCCCAAGCACAAGCTAGCGTGTGTGTGCTAGTGCTAAGAAAGTTATCCATACTTTGTATATCTCTAGTTTGTGTTTAAGGGAGAATTGTGAGTGTGGTTTGGTGTGAAGCCTAAAGGGAAGAGACTTGGGGCTATCATTGTTGGGGCCATCCATAGAATGCTAGCAGAAGTGTGTGGGAACCTGGATTTGTAAGAGGAGAATAGCAACGTTAAGACACCGGTTGTAATCTCTTCTTGATTTAATAAAGATGCAACTATCGATTGATTTCCTACATAAGATGTCATTTCACATGTTTATGGCTTAATGTTTCTTGAATTTTTAAGTAGGTTGAATACAATTTGTATATTATCACGGTTGTTGTCTACTGTTGTCTACTTGTTTCAGGTGTTTGCAAGAAGGAACAGAGGATAACTGGAGCAAAGAAGCAAGGTCGTCATAAAACATATAGCGTACTGTTACACAGTAAATTGTCACTGTCTCCCTGTCAGTCTCGCTACTGTGTCATGAAATCAAATGCACCAGGCTCATGCTCTCTAAACTGGCCAAATGACCCACTTTGCCAAAGTTTATTTCATCAGCGCGACTGTTATTAAAATAACCGTGCTGACTGGCGGCTGATAGTGTAACTGATGCGCTGCCAGCGCGGAAGCACACGGGTTTTCCGCGCTGGTCGAATTTCATGAGCCAGCGCATCCTATAAAAGTATTAAGCCGCGCTGACACAACCTGCTCTGTTATTATGATGCGCTGTCAGCGCTCCAGTTCAGTGTTACACCCGCGCTGATCCAGTTTGGGCGAATTTGTTCTAACAACCAGCCTTCCAGATAACTCCAGAACTGGTTGTTAGCCTTGTGAGTATCGCCCTCCCTTCTATGGCATGTCTGTTCGAACCACCTTCCTTGAAGATAAGCTTGTCCTCCCACCATTCATGGAGACTCCTTCTCCTATTTAAACCTCCACCATTGCCATGAGCAGGTAGTTTTTGATAGTGTGGAATTCATAGTGCTTGGATTGCTGCTGCTAGTAGGTAGTTGGTGTGACAAGTGTGGTTTTGCTAGAGGAAGCTTAAGGAAGGTTGTGAGTATTGCTTGTGTGAGAGAGAGCTTTTGTGTTGGGAGAATCTACCTCCAAGGGTGAATGCTTAAGAGACTTGCTGGCTGGACCCTCTAGAGAAGGACTCAGCGTTAGAACTTTGGTTGTACCTTTCTCTGTTATTGATTAATAATAGATGACTACTGTTACGGTTCCATTCTCATTTGTCTTTGTAATGGTTAATGTGAATTACACCCTTTCTGACTGATGTATAATTGCTTTTATTAGATTTCACGCTTGTGTTTGTCTTTCTCTTCGTGTGTGTAGGTATCTATTCATGGAGATCGTGGAGGATTGTGACCGGCCAGAGCGAAGGAGCGAGAGCGGCATCTCTTCATCAAACAATAGCGTTGGAATCCAAGTAGGTGTTCATTGCCTCTCTTTTATTTGAAATTAGGAACTTGCACAGTAGCATTGATTGATTGTTGCTAGACCCATCCTGGGCTAGTAGGGATCGCCTCTATCCATAGAGGGGATTTACCTCTCCAACAATTTGGCGACCATACTGGGGATATATCATCGTTGCCGTGGATTACTTCACCAAATGGGCCGAAGCGATGCCTACATTGAATGAAGATGGTCACACAGCGGCGCAGTTCTTGTTTAAACATGTCATTACTCGGTTCGGAGTCCCCCAGGCTATCATCACGGATCACGGAAAACATTTCCGTAATCACATGATGACGGAACTAACGACCCAGCTAGGCTTGCGTCAAGATAGCTCGACATCATATTACCCTCAATCCAACGACCAAGTTGAAGCTATGAACAAAGTTTTGATCACAATGCTCCAACGTACCGTGAATACGCACAAGTTTAACTGGCATCTGATGCTGTTCCCCGCCTTGTGGGCCTATCGGACCTCCGTGAAGGACGCCACCGGTTTCACTCCTTTTCAGCTCGTTTATGGACTGGAGGCCACCCTTCCTGTTGAGTGTGAGATTCCTTCGTTAAAGTTAGCTGTCGAGTTGCTTCCCAACACCACTCCGGTGGAGGAACAGCTTCTTTATTTAGAGCGGCTAGACGAGACTCGTCGCTTAGCCTCTCTGGCTATTGAAGCGCAGAAGAAGAGGGTTAAGGCTCACTTCGACAATACTATTCAACCTCGTTCCTTTGTTGAGGGAGATCTAGTACTGCTCTATGATCAAGCTAAGGATAAGCTGGGGGCAGGTAAACTCGAATCCATGTGGCTAGGCCCCTATATCGTGAAGAGAGTTTTGCAAAAGGGGGCATATGAGCTGATCGATTACGAAGGGAATCCTCTCGACAAGCCTCGCAATGGGCTCTATTTGAAAAGAAATTATTCACACATGCTTATTCTATGGTCTTATTATGTTTTCTATCTCTTCTTGCATGATGTTTATCTATTACGCTAATGTCTATCCAACACATGGTTTGCCAATGCATCGGTTAACGTATTTAATCGTCTCGGAATGTGTTGATATGTGATGTAATCAAAATTCCTTTCTAACAATCTTACACGTAAATAAAACCTTAAAATGCGTTGGTCTCTGACGGAATATCGCCCGTTGAGTTGATGGATGACAAGTTGAGAGTCCAGGTTTACCACCAATGCACGAATGCCAAGATCAACTGCTTCGGCTAGTAATTCAATTACAACACTGTATTCGGCAACATTGTTGGTGGTATGGCCCAAGCACACACCTTGAAGATCTAGCAACTCGCCGTGAGGATCGTAGATTGCCCACGCCATAGAAGACAAATTGCAAGTACTACGGCAGGCGCCATCGGCGAAGCCAACATAAGGTGTACTAGACATCTGCACAAGAAGCAGAAAACAAAATAAGAGGCAAACACGCCTTCACACCAAAGTAAAACAAGAAATCATGCACGCATAACACACTTGCTAAGAACACACGTATGTACAAACTAGGTGCACGAAATCATGCATAATAGTTAATGAAAAGAAGAGCATTTCATTGATTTGTGTTCTCAAAAGAAAAAATTCATTTCTTTGTCATTAGCTGCATTAGATTGTTTGATTGTTTGAGTTCGTTTTGTTTGATTGAAAACTCTTAACCCTCTCATAGTTAGAATTCATCGAACGAAATGGAATTCTTTGGCATATAGTTTGCATCTAGGTAATTGTGAGAGATCACACGATAAGGCCTGAAACCGAAACTTAATTCAAGATCAACCATAAAATAAACTAAATAAACCTAAAAATGCATTGGAACTTAACGCAAACATCTAGAGGTCTAGGTTAGAGACGTGTTCCGGCGTCTTTAAACATAGTCACTGTTGTTTCACATTACGGTTGGGTGATTCCTCCTTCTGTGACTCGATAGTGGTCTAACACGGACTGTGCTCCCATGTACCATCGCGTATATAGGGAGACCCCACTAGGATTTTATCCTTGATCCATAGGAAGCCGAGTCTGCCGCCTTGCGAACCGTAACGCACCGAACACAACATTCGGGAAGATTGACTGCAGTACGGAAAGTCCTTGGTTCTCATACGATTGCCAAGGTGTATAAGCAGTTTTACGGATTGCTTGGTAAACCCTTTGCCTAGAATCTCCAGAGCAGTCACTTTTGATCCTTTTCGGACTCCCTAAATGAAAAGGTGCCAGTGAGCTTCTTGTCACTTCGTTCTCATTAAACATTCGAAGGAGACTAGAGTCATCTTTTCGTCCTTTTCTCGACTCTTGAAACATGAAAAGGTCAAGTTCAGTTCCTGTGTCTTAAAAGTTTATTCGGCCACGATAACGTTACCTGGTTAGATTTTGTGTGCCTTAGCTTGAGTAGGGTCTTTATCGTTAGTTTCCTTTAGGGTTTTGTGTGGGGTTTGTCATCTTGGCTGACCCGTCAACTCCCGGTCCAAGTGATCAAGGTTCTCCATCTTCTGTTGCTCTTGAGGTACCAGTTGTAAGCAATACTCTTCATGTTATCCCGAGTATCCAGCCTATCAACGTATGTGCCCCAGGCGACGAGGATTACGAAGAAGATTGGAACCCTATCTGGGAGCCTGACGAGGACGATATTCCTGTTACCCCTCCTGGTATGTCGTCTCCGATGTCCACTTCCCACATGGACGAGACATCTCCCAGCGCAGGTGAGACACCCGTGGTGTCAAATGTTGAATCTCCCATTCCAGATACTTCCCCACTCCCTCCACGGTATCAGTCGATGAGGGATAGAATAGCTGCCAGAATGCCTTCTATGACTATATGGGACCCTAGTCTCATTGCCACCATGGAGCCTTTTCTTTCGCAACCCCCTAATACGCCTGTTACTTCAGTTCCCACGATTCCAACTGTTTGTGTAGCGTACTCAACTCCAGTCGTCAGTGCTGTGACAACATCCTCATCTACGAACCCTGGGGCTGGTCCCTCTCAAGGTCAAGTGAGTAATGACCAGCCAGGACTTTCGTTTGGAGTCATCGACCCTGCACAAAGTGCTCAGCCCTCTTCTGGTCCTGTTCTAGGAGGGGGGCCGTATGATGTCCATGGGCAACCCATTGTGGACCCGAATTACCAAGGTCCACTCTTTTATTATGATTCTACCGGTCATTACCTCCAGTTCGCTCAATCCGTGCCTCTTCAACCTTTCGTTGAAGTCTCGGTACCATTATCCATTACTTATGATCCCGGTACTCATTCTTTTCATGGGGGCCAGGCGATTCCTGGACAGCCTCAAGGACCACCTAATCTAGGCCAGCCACCTTATGTGCAAGCCCCCCAAGGGCAACCACTTTATGGCCAGTCCTACCCAGGACAATCTGGGGGCCCACAAGGACAACCCTACCCGGGACAACCTTCGGCCATTGGTGGTCCATCTTTTTCCTATCAAAGTCAACCTTCTGGTTATCCAGGGCAACCTGGTACCCAGCAAGGTTACCCGTCTGGTCAGCCAGGGCAGCCTTACATTCAACAAGGCCAACCTGGTTTCCAGCAGGGGTATCTTTCTGGGCAGGGGGGGCAACCCTACGTGCAGCAGGGCCAACCCACTGCTCAGTCTAGTCATCTTTCTGGGCAAGGGGGCAACCCTACGTACAGCAGGGCCAACCCACTGCTCAGCCTGTGCAACCTTTTGGGCAAGGGGGGCAACCCTACGTACAGCAGGGCCAACCCACTGCTCAGCCAGTAAAACCCTCCGGACAAATGGGCCATCCCTCTGTGCGACAAGGCCAACCCACTGTCCGCCCTACTCATCCATCTGGACAGGCCGACCAACCGCAAGGTCAACCAGCCATCCAGCATGCTCGGCCATCTGTTCTGCAAGGACAACCCTTGGTTGCTCAAGGACAACCTGGCACCTAGCAAGTACGTCCTTCTGGGCAAACAGGTCCATCCCAAATTCAACTAGGCCAACCTTCCGGCCAGATGATCCAAGCCCAGCCAGTTCAAGGACATTATTCTGGGCCTCAAACTCAAATGGGTTATCAAATGCAAGGCGGGCCACAGCCCCAACCTTCCTACCAAGCGCAGCCTGCTTATCGGGCTCAGTATGGAGCCCAACAAATGTATGGCTACCAGCAACCCCAGGGGAAAACTCAGTTTACCCCTTATCAGAATTATCAACAGATGCAGGTCACTCCTTACCAAAATTATCAGTATGCTGCACCTGCAGGTCAAGTTGCTAACACATGGGGTGCTGGGGGGCAGACCCAGGGACAACTGTCTGCATATGGACAGAATCCGTATGGGCAGAATCCCTATGGACAAGGTCCCTATGCGCCAGGCCCTTTTGGGCCAGGTCCATCTGGACAGAGTCCATGGGGGCAACCACCACCTGGTTGGAACCCTAATACTACCTCGAATCCACAGCCACAAATGTCCTTTAACCCTCAGTTTCCATTCTTAGTGACGTTGGAACTTCCGGATGTGTCCAAGTTAAAGAATGATCCCATTCTGCATAATCCGTATTGGCCACCAGTTCCGACTAAAATACTCGGTGATTGTCCAAAATTTGATGACAAAGCTGGTGAAGATCCTCAAGCCCATGTTATGACCTATCACCTTTGGTGTTCATCGAATTCATGGCTTGATGACTCTATCCGGCTCCACCTCTTTCAGAGAACTCTCACCGGCTCAGCCGCTAAGTGGTACATTGAACTAAATCGCGGCACGTTTCAAGATTTCAACTCGCTGGCTATGGCGTTCTTAACTCATTTTCAGTTACCCATTCGGTACGAGACGGGGACACATCACCTCACGTCTCTCAAACAGGAAACGACAACCCATATATCTGATCATATACATGAATGGAGAAGGCGTCGTCGCTTGATCAAATTCTGGATTCCTGATCAACTCCTCACCGATTGGTTCACAACTTCCTTTGTCCCTGCGATTGCACGAGACATAGCCATGGGAGCTTGTGTAACTGAAGAGCAAGCGATCGCGCGAGCTCAGTACCTAGACTTAGTATACTCTCAGTCGGGTACTCTATATGATTATTTGCCAGACGCCTCGAGGCCTGGACAGACCAAGGCTCCGCCCAAACCATCTGTTGATGGAGTCATTGGCTCTGTAAATTTGTCATCAAAGAAATCGGCCGCGAACCCTGGGAAGCAAAAACAGAAATCTTCTAATGGAAATGCTCCTCAGGGCCAATATAATCCTGGAAGTACCTCCGAGGTAAATTCCATTCAGTCCACCGCGGCGGATAAATCCTCAAAAGGGAAGAAGAAAAGGAAAGCTAAAGATAAATCTGGACAGCCCAAACAGGATGCCCCTAAGCCTCCCCCCGAGGAAGGAGCTAAACGAAAACCTAAGTATCCTTGTCTCATCTGTGATGAGGATCACTACACTAAAGACTGCCCAAGGCGGTCCGAAGTTAGTCGGTTATTGAAAGGTGCTCCTGGGACTCCTGCCGTGCTTAAAGAGCCTTTCCCTTCCCAGCAGACCCAAATGGTGGCAGACCCGTCTCAACCCTCTTCCTCGTTCGGTTCTCAAGTGTTCAAGGCTGGAACAATTCCCATCCATGTTTCAACTTGAGCGAAAGATTATCCATCTCATGCCGGGAAATAGCCGGAGGTTCCCTCCAGCGCTCCTCCATCTAGTTCTGGTGCTCTCCACATCGAAAGGCCCAACACTGAGACGATCCCCCGACCCCCTCCAAAAGGTGTACTCAGGAAGTCATCTTATAACCCTAATGCTCGTGCTGCCCAGCACTATAGCATTGTTGAGGACTTAGCTCAGGCTCCATCTGCTATGTCTGCTCTAGAAGTCCTCCAGAGCTGCCCCTCCTAGAGGAAGTCCCTGCTATCAGCAATTGGTGGCATTGACCCGGCAGATTCAGATTTGATTTCTTTCGATCTCGAGGGTTTTACACAGAGACTGCCTCACCAAATCGCTTTCCTTATACAGGTCATCATCAATAGCAGAACGATTCATCGTACGGTTATTGATGAAGGTGCCTCAACCTGTATCATGTCCGTTGCTTGCTGGAAGGCGATTGGTTCCCCTACTTTGAGTCAGTCCCCTACGACGTTAGAAGCTTTCGATGGAAGAGAGTCCCATCCTTACGGTATCCTCCAACGCTTACCCATCTCTTTGGAAGGAAAGACCGTAGAAGTGGAGGTCGAAGTTGTTGACGCCAATCTTACCTAAAACCTCCTCCTCGG
The DNA here is from genome assembly GCA_031772625.1 of Pinus tabuliformis. Classification (NCBI taxonomy): domain Eukaryota; kingdom Viridiplantae; phylum Streptophyta; class Pinopsida; order Pinales; family Pinaceae; genus Pinus; species Pinus tabuliformis. The sequence goes on from CM062815.1 coordinate 873,418,189, forward strand.
GCGGAGCTGGACATACGCCATGCAAGCCATGGCTTCCTCCCTGTTCCGTGTCATTCGCTTCCCTCACCAAGGGAAGATTGTCACAGTGGACCAGCTCTCCTTCTTCGCCTCTTCTTCTGAAGGTAATGTGCCATTCGTGGAGCATACCTCTAAGTCACTCGTGAGCGTGGGTGCCGGACTTTTCAAAGATCCCACTTTAATGGGAGTCTTTCCCCTCCCACCTCCAAATCTCGCCCCTATCAATATGATCTCTGTACGCTCTGATCCGTGGGTTCTTCCTCCTGCTAGTCAGGAAGACTCTTGGGGTTATATGATGCCATTGAGCCCTGCCGAACTCAACTACATCGAGATTGTTGCTGCATCGGCTCCCCCTGATGAACCTGCTCTCCCGAGCAGTGTTCCCGATTCGTATGATCATTTCCCTTAGCTAGGAGATGAGGCTACTTCGGATCCATTGAAGGAAATATTTCCTTCCGACGAAGCCATCATAGAGACAATATCTCTCAAAGAGCCCCCTTGGTCAGATCACCACCATCGCTCTTCATTTCTCCCTCCCCATCTGGAAATGACCGTATGTCTCGAGCGGTTTGCTTCGTGTGTCCCATCTCCGCCCCTCCAAACACCCATTCAGCTTTATCAAGTGTCTTTAGAGGGAAATATGGGAAATATCACGCAAACCCAACCAATCGACATCTCTATCAAGCCAGGGATTGTCGAGCACATTCATATTGGAGTCACTTGCACTCCAGAGGAAGTTCAACTCTACACTGCTCTATTTCGCGAATTTCGTGATGTCTTCGCATGGTCCTATGAGGAAATGCCCGGCATCAACCCTAGTATAGTGGTGCACGAAATACCGACGTATCAAGGTGCCAAGCCTGTTCGTCAGCGCTTACGCCCTGTGCACCCCCAAAAGGCTGCAGCCATCAAGGCCGAAGTCGAAAAGCTTCTTAAAGCTGGTTTCATTTACCCCATTCCCCTGACGGATTGGGTGTCTAATATAGTCCCTGTGAATAAAAATCAGGGCACTATCCGAGTCTATGTTGACTACCGTGATATCAATCGTGCCTGTCCGAAGGATAACTTCCCTACGCCCTTCATCGATCAGCTTATTGATGAGTGTGCAGGAAGTGAAATTTACTCGTTTATGGACGGCTTCTCTGGCTATAACCAGATCAACATTGCACCCACAGACCAGCATAAGACGGCTTTTATTTGTCCTTGGGGCACCTACGCCTATAAGAAGCTTCCTTTCGGTCTAAAAAATGTCGGCGCTACATTTCAGTGTGCAATGTCTTACGCCTTTCACGACATTCGTCACATTGTACAACCTTATCTCGATGACCTCCCAGCTCATTCAGCTAAGCGTCAGGATCATCCCTCTCATCTTCGCGAGATTTTTCTCCGCTGTCGACACTACCTCATAAGGCTTAATCCTCATAAGTGTGTCTTCTGCGTAGAATCAGGCCGATTTCTCGGGTTCATCGTCTCCCGAGAAGGCATCCATCTGGATCCCCTCAAAGTTGAGGCCATCCTGAATCTTCCTCCCCCTGCCTCTTTGCAGCAATTGCAGAGCTTGCAGGGCAAAGCGAATTTCCTTAGATGATTCATTCCGAATTATGCCGAGGTGGCTAAGGGTTTCACACGGTTATTAAAGCGAGACACACCCTTTCGTTGGGATGCCATCGCCCAGGAATCTTTCGAGCGACTCAAGGACCTCCTTGTCTCGGCTCCACTCTTTAGACCTTCGAACTATCACCGTGATTATTCTCTCTATCTAGCTGCCGCTGACACCACCATCGGCATGGTTCTGGTGCAGGATGATGATGATGGCAATGAGCACGTTATCTATTACCTTAGTCACAATCTCTTGGATACGGAAACTCGCTACTCTTATGTCGAGAAGTTGGCATTGGCAGCTATTTGCGCCGTCCAACGATTCCGGCACTATATCCTGTTGCGCACTACGACCGTGATTTCCGACTGCAACCCAATGACCTACATCTTGTCACGTCAACTGCTGGGGGGCAAGTACTCAAAATGGATTGTCATCCTACAAGAGTTTGACTTGGAATTTACTGCTGCCAAGTCTAAGAAATCTCTGGTCTTTGCAGAATTGCTCTGTTCTTTGCCATCCCCTTCTGTACCATCTCATTCGGAAGAGCATATCCCGGATGAAAAATTGTTTCTAATCAGCACCCTCGACCCTTGGTATGGGGACATCATAGTATATTTGCAGACGTCTTCCTTCCGTCCCAATGTATCGAAAGACGCTCGACGGAGGATTCGTCACCAATCACAACCCTATCGCATTATTGGCGATACCCTGTACCGCCTCGGTGTTGATTCTGTTCTCCGTCGATGCTTGACCCTCGAGGAGGCTGAGCGAGTGTTGAATGACTGCCACTCTGGCGCTTGTGGCGGCCACATGTCCGGATATGCCACCGCCCAGAAAATCCTCCGTGCTGGTTATTATTAGCCTTCTATCTTCAAGGATTGCTTCCTCGCCGTCCGTGCATGTCATGAATGTCAGGTCTACCACCGGAAAATGCGTACACCTCCTGCACCGCTGCACCCTGTTGTTACCGTAGGCCCATTTGCCAAATGGGGCATCGATTATACGTCTTGTAACCCTCGTTTGGCCGGGGGGGATGGATATATCATCGTTGCCATGGATTACCTCACCAAATGGGCCGAAGCGATGCCTACATTGAACGAAGACGGTTACACAGCGGCGCAGTTCTTGTTTAATCATGTCATTACTCGGTTCGGAGTCCCCCAGGCTATCGTCACGGATCACGGAAAACATTTCCGTAATCACATGATGACGGAACTAACGACCCAGCTAGGCTTGCGTCAAGATAGCTCGATGCCGTATTACCCTCAATCCAACGGCCAAGTTGAAGCTGTGAACAAAGTTTTGATCACAATGCTCCAACGTACCGTGAATACGCACAAGTCTAATTGGCATCTGATGCTGTTCCCTGCCTTGTGGGCCTATCGGACCTCCGTGAAGAATGCCACCTGTTTCACTCCTTTTCAGCTCGTTTATGGACTGGAGGCCACCCTTCCTGTTGAGTGTGAGATTCCTTCGTTAAAGTTAGCTGTCGAGTTGCTTCCCAACACCACTCCGGTGGAGGAACGGCTTCTTTATTTAGAACGGCTAGACGAGACTCGTCGCTTAGCCTCTCTGGCTATTGAAGCGCAGAAGAAGAGGGTTAAGGCTCACTTTGACAATACTATTCAACCTCGTTCCTTTGTTGAGGGAGATCTAGTACTGCTCTATGATCAAGCTAAGGATAAGCTGGGGGCAGGTAAACTCGAATCCATGTGGCTAGTCCCCTATATCGTGAAGAGAGTTTTGCAAAAGGGGGCATATGAGCTGATCGATTACGAAGGGAATCCTCTCGACAAGCCCCGCAACGGGCTCTATTTGAAAAAATATTATGCATGATTTCATGCACCTAGTTTGTACATACGTGTGTTCTTAGCAAGTGTGTTATGCGTGCATGATTTCTTGTTTTGCTTTGGTGTGAAGGCGTGTTTGCCTCTTATTTTGTTTTCTGCTTCTTGTGCAGATGTCTAGTACACCTTATGTTGGCTTCGCCGATGGCACCTACCGTAGTACTTGCAATTTGTCTTCTACGGCGTGGGCAATCTACGATCCTCATGGCGAGTTGCTAGATCTTCAAGGCATGTGCTTGGGCCGTACCACCAACAATGTTGCCGAATACAGTGCTGTAATTGAATTACTAGCCGAAGCAGTTGATCTTGGCATTCGTGCATTGGTGGTAAACCTGGACTCTCAACTTGTCGTCCATCAACTCAACGGGTGATATTCCGTCAGAGACCAATGCATTCTAAGGTTGTGTTTACGTGTAATATTGTTAGAAAGGAATTTTGATTACATCACATATCAACACATTCTGAGACGATTAAATACGTTAACCGATGCATTGGCAAACCATGTGTTGGATAGACATTTGCGTAATAGATAAACATCATGCAAGAAGAGATAGAAAACATAATAAGACCATAGAATAAGCATGTGTGAATAATTTCTTTTCCAAGCATAGTTTGCATGTGTGCCTGCATATGTGCTTTTAAGCTTGCATAAAAATTAAAATACATGGGTCGTGTGTTGTGCAACTGATACATTAGATCACATTTGTATTAGACATTTGCATAACATATTTAAAAACACCATCACATGTGAAACGATCCACCCAAAAACAACATATATCTATATATATATATCTATATATATATATATATATATATATATATATATATATATATATATATATATATATATATATATATATATATATATATATATATATATATATATATATATCGTGTGGCGCACTAAGGCGCTCAAAAATAAGTGTATATGTCCAAAAAGTAAAGCCGGTGTACTCAGAACATCTGAGACATATGTCTCTCAAAACATCAGTGGAAATAAAACCTAGATGACTACTAAGCTGGGTTATGCTCTCTATAGCATACGACTGCCCGTGCCACCCGCCTCAAAAGGCGGTGCATCCTGGGTTCCACCCCCACTGTGTGGATATGGTGAGCTATGGGGACCTCCTTGACCCCCTGGTAATCTGGCACCCCCTCCAGTAAACCCTCAAGGTTGCGAGCTGTAGTCTCCGTTGTGTCAACCCCTGGAGGAGCCAGGGCCAGGACTCCCGCACCTTGCCCCTCTCTCCGTGCCTCTGGGGCTAGCCCAATGGGTCTCACGGGTCCCACATCTGCACACCATGACATTTATCAAGACATGTACATGAAAAATCAAAAACATTAAAAAATATTAAAAAGAGATCAAGTGTCATACCTCCATCGTCCCAATGCTCTCCCGTGGGCAGTGGCATGTCTGGATCGCCACGGAAGTCCATACCGGCATATGGCCAGTCCTCTACGAAAATTACCTACCGGTCCAGCCACTCTCGAAAGTACACTCCCCAAGCCACTGGGCGGCCGCCACCTCCGCGCGGCATGACACGGCCCCATCGACTCGCCCTCGTCTCCTGGGGACCTCTGGGTGGATCCACAGCCATGGTCTGTAGCTGTAGGGCCGGCACCCGCTCCAGCATGAGCGGAAGTAAGAGCGACCCATAAGCAAACTGCTGCGACTCTCCGCGTCGACAGTTGCTCAGTTTCCTCTTCATGCTGGTCGTCACTGCTGCTGCCCAGTTGAAAATGGTGGGCTGTAAGCACTCAAGAGCCAGTAGTAGATGGGTCTTTGAGGCCTCATGATTGGCCAAAGAGCCCGCTGCTTGTGTCACCATAAAGAGTATGGTACGAAGAACCATGTCGTCCACCGTCGGAATACCCACCTTCCCACTCTGTGTTTTCATAGCCCGTGGGCACACTCGAGCCATGAGTTGGTCAAGGGTCTCACCGCTGGGCCGTTGCCCCTCCAGGATGGGCATCTGGCCCCGGCGTGACAATCCAGTCAAAAAATAAATATCCGTGGAATCAAACTCAATGTCCCGGCCACAGATTGTGAATTTTCCATCAATTGGGTTCCAAGCTCTGATTAAGAGCTTGAGGAGATCAGGTTGCGCCCTCAGGCGCGGAGTGAGGAAGAATTTTAGGAACCCGCATGCCTGCATTACATTTCGGCATTCGGCAATGGCATAAGCGGCTATATCCTCATCATCATGAGCTCTCTCTTGCCAAACAAAAGACATTATGCCCTGCAAGACCATGAAAAAACATTAGAGCGCTAATCGTTGGAATTTGTACGTTCATTTTCTTAAAAACAAATTTTTACGGCGTCAGCGCAGCTGTTTTTAAAACAGTCACGCTGATCATGGCGCCCCGTTGTTTTTTCCTTGGGTCAGCGCGGAAGAAAACGTGTTTTCTGCGCTGACCTGAGAGGTGGTGTGTGTAAATTTAAATCGATCAGCGCGGACCCGAGCGGGAAATCTGCGCGGACCGAGAGCGCATCAACGCTCAAAAAATTTGCCCAAAGGGCCACTTCCCACCATGGAATTGCTCTCAAAATGACTCAAATTAAAGCGCAGGGGGAGGAGAACCTACCTGGAACAAGCTGCTGGATGAATGGTGTCCGCACGGACTGGAAATCGCTCCATCAACCTTGCAGCTCCACAACGTTCTTCACAACTCAAAATGGTAACAATGGTAAAAATGACTTTTACCCCCCTATTTATGGTAAAAAATTCATAATTAACTATAGTTTCTTATCAATGTGGGTTTTTGTCATATTTTCACCATGGATTTAGCACTAATGTCGCTATATGATGCTTTTATGCATGTTTTACTATGTTTTTAAGCATGTCGAACAGGTTTATGTGGGTGGTGTTCTTGTGCAGGTTCTAGTAACCGGCGTGGTCATAACAGTTCTATGTACACTTGGTCCCAAAAAATGTCGTCTTTAAGCTCTTTTCCGACATGAACCAAGAAAATATGGCCGAGCTTCCTTTCAGCTCGTTAAAAGGAACGAGAGGCGGTCGTTTTAAATCTCTTTTTTCGACCGTTTAACTTAAAAAGATTGCCGGGTGTTTGTCATTTCGCACTCGTTATTGGCTCTAAAACGACGTGCTTCCGACCACTTTTTTACTTTTTTGGGTCGAAGTCACTATTTACGAAAAGTACTCCTCGATCATATTGGTCGGGCGGTTCTTTCGAGCATTGTTTTATACTTTTTCGGGTTCGAGAGACACAACTTTACAAAAAAGGACCCCCCTGGAGTTTCCTTTTCTGCTGTCTTTTCAGACTCTCTAAACAGGAAAAGACGCCGAGTTCTTCCTTTGTCAGGCTCGTTAAAACCTCATGACATCGAACATCATCAAAATGACACCTTTCCAAGCATATGCTATCCCTGTCAAGCTTGTCATCCAAAAATAATCGGGGTACTTGCCAGAAATGGTGGGGAAAATGAAACTGTAATATTGGTTGTGTCGGCAGTATGTCGCTCTTGAACATGGCACTCATCTACATTCGTGTCTGGGTGGGGATTTCTCATCTTGTTTTACACTAGCCTCCATGGGTTTGGGTTATCCTATTTGACCTCTCATCTTCTCATTGCCTTGTCACCATGACCTCTGCTCATTTGATGCCAGATACTGCCAAATCCGCTGTCGTGCCGCCGATATGTTCAAGAGAAGTTGGCCTCTGCAAGCTTACCGCCTCCCTCTGATGTCTCACACAATATTTTATCCTTCTCTGTCTCGTGTCGATGATGTGGGAAACATCATGGCCCACCTTCGATCAAGGTTACTTCCTGTCGACTTCAGCTCATTATCTAGGAAAGTGACCTAGAGACTCCCTTCAGGTGTCTTATAGCCTGCATGCCTCAATGGCAGGTTCTTCGTGTTCGACGTGAGGTTTTCATCATTGGCCTCCGATCGGATGATTCTGCAGGTGTTCGACACCAGCTTATTGATTCACACATCGCGGATTCTACCTATAAGTACCTTGAGGACCATTGTCATTATTGGTGGTACCTCTCGCGTCTGTTAACAGTTTTCATTATTGGCTGGTAATCAGACGATGTTCATGCATGTTCGACTTCAGCTCATGTATTCGTGTGCTTGGACTTGTACTTTGTTTGGGTTGGGATGGAGCGCAAGACCCTGGTTTTTGTCTATTCGGAACCATGCTGTGATTTTGTGGATTATTATTGCATGACTCATTGCTGGATGGCTGCGCCCATACCTGAGTCTTTGGGATGGCTGCGTCCATACCTTCTTATCATCATGGTCTCTTCAGCTGGGTGGTTGCGTCCATACCACAGACCTTCTTCGTATGTCTTTTGGATGGCTGCGCCCATGCCTAGACTACATGTAATTGAGATATCAGTTGTATATGCGTGCAGGTCCTTCCTGGTGGTGTTCCAGTTCAGCAGTTTTGTAAAGCATTTCACCCCTCCCACTCTCTCGGGCTTCATGCTTTAGGGGGCATCTGTTACACAGTAAATTGTCACTGTCTCCCTGTCAGTCTCCCTACTGTGTCATGAAATCAAATGCACCATGCTCATGCTCTCTAAACTGGCCAAATGACCCACTTTGCCAAAGTTTATTTCATCAGTGCGACTGTTATTAAAATAACCGCGCTGACTGGCGGCTGATAATGTAACTGATGCGCTGCCAGCGTGGAAGCACACGGGTTTTCCGCGCTGGTCGAATTTCATGAGCCAGCGCATCCTATAAAAGTATTAAGCCGCGCTGACACAGCCTGCTCCGTTATTATGATGCGCTGTCAGCGCTCCAGTTCAGTGTTACGCCCGCGCTGATCCAGTTTGGGCGAATTTGTTCTAACAGCCAGCCTTCCATATAACTCCAGAACTGGTTGTTAGCCTTGTGAGTATCGCCCTCCCTTCTATGGCATGTCTGTTCGAACCACCTTCCTTGAAGATAAGCTTGTCCTCCCACCGTTCATGGAGACTCCTTCTCCTATTTAAACCTCCACCATTGCCATGAGCAGGTAGTTTTTGATAGTGTGGAATTCATAGTGCTTGGATTGCTGCTGCTAGTAGGTAGTTGGTGTGACAAGTGTGGTTTTGCTAGAGGAAGCTTAAGGAAGGTTGTGAGTATTTCTTGTGTGAGAGAGAGCTTTTGTGTTGGGAGAATCTACCTCCAAGGGTGAATGCTTAAGAGACTTGCTGGCTGGACCCTCTGTTAACACCCAGGTTGTTCCCTATGACTCCCAAGGGAATACGGCCGGGGTAACCACTAACCAATCTTTTAATCACTGTTTCTAGCCAAACTGTGATCAGAGAGGGCTCTCTCTTTATGATTTGTATCTGTAATGATAATGTTTTAGGCTAGGTATTGAGCACAGGTTTTGTTTATATTTTGGTTGGAGAATTTCTTTCAGATCTCTTGTGATGTAATATTCAGAGAGTCAAGTATCATTGGGCAATGGAGTCTGTGGTTGTAGGTGTCTAGAAACTTTGAGATGAACCGGTGAAACTTACAGGGCCATTTGGATGCTTCATAGAACAAATTTTGATTAATAACAGGAAACAGGTAAGACAAACAATGAAAGCATTCAAGAATTTTCACTCATTTTTAAATGTTTCCACCAAACTGGTTATGAGAAAAGACAGATGTCACAGGGGCAAACTTGAATCCCTGGGAATGTCTATCACAGCGAAAGATATAGTTTCAAAGTGCAGCAACTAAGAATTACACTTCTGTTACTGTATCTGAGGAAAACATGGATAATAGCTCAGTTTGAGTTCAGGGTAATCATGGATTAAGTCCTGGAACCATTCTTCTACTTTGTTATTAAGTGTAAAACATCTGAACAATAAAAGAGAACAAAAGACTCGAAAACATGTAATACAGAGATTTGAGAAAACTTATTGTTTTATGAAACAGTCTGGAATCCTGCAACATTCACCATTCACCACAACGCATCAAAGTACACCAAGCTTTGGAAATTCCATTCTCCCTTTGTATTATTTCTCTGAGAATCGTACAGCAAGCGAGAGCTCTTCAAAGGAAAATTACAACAACCTCTGCTCTCTCATGCGCAGGGGTTTATATAGAAATAAGTATACAAAATATCTCAGGCATTGAGTCATCTGAGAGAGAGAAAATATCTTCAGTAGTGTTCAGAAAGTAGGCAGGGAGTTATTACAACGTTAAATGCAGAGTAAATGCCCTTTATGTCTGTCAGATGATTGTTTTGACTTTAAGGAGTCACTGAGTCGGTTACATTACTATGTATCGATCCTGTAGGTACGCATTTACTTTTGCCTGCGCAATGAATTTCTCGGCTTTGCCAGCTGCGTTTGTCTTTCCTGCTTTGTTGGCTGCTCCATCTGCTGAGTTGGCTCAGCTTTGACTTTATGATGCCTGCTGATTTTGCTGACTGTTCTTTCCATCAAAATTTATAGAAAAAACAGAAATTGATGCATGGCTTAATGTTTACAAAATTCTCTGGATGGCATCTGTCCACCATTCCTGTGTAGGGAGCTGATGCTTGAGGATGGCCTGCATTGTCTCTTCAGCTTCTGTATACTTGAAAAAGTTGGGAGCTACATCAAATAGATGATTCATTTCATTCATTATAAAAAGTAGATTTTCTATCTTACCATAGAAAATCTGTCCTGTGATAGGCCCTGTATCCTCTGAGGTGCTGGCCTTCTCATTTACCTGTGATGAGGCAAAAACATTCACTCTCTTGGCATATTCTTCATGGGTGAATAATCTCCCTCCATTGTTCAGCAAGCTAGGGAGTCCTTTACTTTTCAATACCCGAAACCTCTCAAAGAACCTGTTTACCTCAGTTTGCATATCCTGGGTTCTTCTGTCTAAGGTTTGCATCAGACTTCTAAGAGTAAGAACCCTCTTGATCATTTGGATAGTATCAGTTCTATTTGCGATTCCCATGATGGTCAACTGAGAACTGGTCTTATGATTGAGCACATTGATCATTTTTGTTGCAATTTCAGGCATGTTCCCCAACAAGGCCCTTGATGTTCTGATTTCCCTCTGTGCTTTTGGAATGAGCTCCAGTTGCTCATGGATTGTCTCAATGTATGGCCACTGGTTATTGATGGACTTACCAATATTGGACCATATCATTGCTCTGATTTCGGCTATGATTTTATCTAGCTTTAGCTCTTTCTCAAGCTCCTTGATTTTGTCTTTAAGAGCTTTGATTTCTTTGGCCTTCTCTCCTACTTCTCTTTTTGTTTTGTCATGCCTTTCATTCACCTTGGCCAGCTGCTCCTTAGTTTCATTCAGCTGCATCATTTGTGCTTCTAAAGCTTGTATTTCGCTTTTTAGCTTTTGCATGTATAAGCTCTGATCTGTGCTGGTGGGTGCTGCCGAAGTAGATGTGGCTGGTTGTTCAACCTGCTGAGGTGGAGGTGCAGTAGTAGGAGTAGTCTCCTCAAGATTAATGACCTGTGGAGGGGGCTGAGATGTTTGCCCCTCTTGCGCTTGTGTTGATGATCCTTTCAGAGGTGCTTGTGTGGCCTCATATTGCCCCAATTTTTCTTGTGCCTTCAGAAGTTCTTTGTAAACAGAAATTAACAGAGCAGTGGAATCCTGCTCATACCTTTGTTTTGCCACTTCATCGGTCTGTGGATGGATAGTGGCTGGAAGTTTAACCTTCTTCCTTAGTGCAGCCATATCAGCATCTCTGATTTTTAAGATCTCTTGTATCCCTTTAATATCATTGGGATTGTGCCCAATCTCTATGATGATTTCTTCCAGGGTTTTGATCCTGTTGTCTTTGGCCTGAGAAGAGGCTCTCTCTAGCTCCAGCTGGGAAGCCGTAGCATTCAGACTGCTTGTTAACTTGTAGTTGTCCAAGGTCTTGTCGGCCAATGAAGCATACACCATTTCCCCTGTTTGTTTATGCAACTCAATTTTGTCCATGGGGTGTATGTCTTTGGCAAGGACCTCTAAATTGGTCCTGAGATAATCAGTAGAAGACTGTGGCTTGAGTGCCGTAGGCATAAAATGACTCAATGTCAGTTTGCCCTCACCTACATCAAAAGCAGACATGAGTCTCTGCTGATTGGAAGGAGCCATGTTAAGTAGGTGATTGTATAATTGAACTTTGATTGGGTCACTCCTACTCTTAATGTCTATGAATTGCTGCTTTATGCTCACTCTTTCCTCTTTCTGCTGGCTGGAGGAGGTGACTTCCCCTCCCATTGTCCTGTCTAGTTCCTGCTGGGAGGAACTTGCTGAAATTTCTTGACTTGGTGGGCCCATGCCCAATGCTTCTCGGATGGCTATATCCTCTTCTGGAAAATCGTTGAGTCTTTGCCTTTTCTCTCCTTGATTGATAGAGGATGTCAAGGGAGTTTCTCTTTCCCTTTTCCTAAAGAGAAATGTGTCCTCCTTTTGAGGGGTTTGGAGGACCGAGGCATCAAATGTAGAGTCTTGCCTTGTAGGCATGACTTGTTCAGTGGTCTGAGGAGTATCCACTGTTTCCTTTTGCTGGGCAGGCAGCTCCTGCCCTTGTTTTTCTTGCTGCTGTTCCTCTTGCTGTCCTATGTCTTCCTGCTGCCCTTGCTGTAGTCCTTCTACTTGTTCTTGTGTTTGCTGACTTTGATTTTGCTGCTGTTCCTGCTGTTGCTCTTGCTTTGCCTCCATTTCCTTTTCCTTTCCTTTTTCTGATACTTTTCCAGCAACTTTTGTAGTTTGCTGTGGAGTAGTTAAAGAGGAGGCTGCTGCTCCAATTTGTGTGCTTGGCAGTGAGGGGACCTGTGCATAAAACTCAAGGTCAGCCATCTTCTTTTGATTGTTCAGAGCTCTTTGATCAAGCTCTTTTTGAGTTATATCTTCTTCTAGAGTTCCCCTTTTCCACTTGCTTTGATTGGCATATTTTTCAATTTGGGGAGGCTATGATGACCGTAAGCAGACAGTTTATATTTGAGTCTCCTCATTGTGATGAAGTTGTTGGGGTCATAGGGTTTCCATATAAAACTGTACTTCAAACCAAGTCCCACCAGTATTCTATCTGCCTCCTTCCACCCTTCATCCCTTTCATTGTAGACTAAATGGCCAAGTTGGCTCTCGATTTTCAGCTGTGCTTTCTTGCCTCTGCCTGAGAAGTGGAACATATCCACATAGCCAAACTGCCTGAAGTATTCTAAGGCAAATAGCCTCATGGGCACAAATTTGGGTAGTCTAAATGGGGGTAACTCACACCCATATATTCTGATAACGGTGTGGTGTTGGTAAAGATACCAGTCCCCAATACTGTATACTTTTGACAAATGTAGGCACCTTTTCATGTCCTCTGTCAGTCTAGGAGGAGGTGAACCAATCAGTAGAGTCAAGGCTGGATGGATGAAGAGATCAATAAACTCACAGTAGGTATATGGAGAGTAGCATGATACGTGGAAAACAGATGTCCAATATACTACTGATCTCAGATTGCCCTGTGCATCTACTCTCTTCTTTGGGAAGGAGAATTTATCATGCTGGAAGTATATGAGCAGATGATATAGGTAGGAGGTGTACCTAAACACTCTTTCTCTTGGCAAATTCATCAACTGTTCATGCATTTTGTCTGATATGTATGTTGCATAATCATAGTGGATTGGTTTCCTTCCTGGGGAGAACATAAGCATCATTTGTATAACTGTTTCATCAATATGTTCTATTGAATCATATCCCAGGATGGGACTGATCATGTCAACCAGGTCTTGGCCCAATTGATTGAGGTAAACGCAGTTGATGGGAGGAATCTGCAAAGTGTCAGCCTTGATGAAGAGCTGGTTGACCTTAGTGATTTGGGCCTCTGTGGTTCTGGCTCCCTGTACTATTAAATCAGCTAGTGACAGAGGGACCAACTTATGCTCTGTCTGGAATTGCAACATCTCCCTGATGGCTTCAGGGGTAATGAGGAACAGGATTGAACCTTCAGCATCTAGCACTGCTCTCTGGGATGCATCATAGTGTTCAGCAACTATGTGCACAAGCTCAGGGAATTGATTAACCTGAGGAAGTTTGAATATTGGGAGGAATGACTCCCAAATTCCCAGGATGTCTGTCCCCCTCTCATGTTTGATCTTTATCTCGTTTAATATTTGCAGATGGAACCTGCTTCTGCTCATCATTTCCTCTGCTATCTTGTAGTCCAGGTCTGCCAATGCTCTGGTGTCAAATGTTCTATTAGGAACATTCAGGGGAGCCACATTGAGGGCTATGGGAGCTACAGGGGGGTCCATGATTTTCCTTTGCAAATTTTACTCTTACTCAGGGCTGTGTTACTATGCAGAGTAACAACAGCAAAGCTTCTTTGTAGAGGGATGGAAATGCAAGTGGGAGGTAAATGCAGGGTGTGCAGCAGTTGAAATGCTGCTTTATGGTAATTAAGAGCGAAGCTTAGCTTTTTTTTTTTTTTTTTTGGCACCTTTCAATGTTAAAAATTGGTTTCAAATGCGCCTGCCACGATTGCGCAGACAGGGCCTGGCTTCTTAGCAGAATGCCACTGGGAAAAGGCTCGGCTGGTGTTTTTCGAAGTGATAATTGGAACTTCAAGGCTTTGCTGAGGAATTCAGTGGTGAATTTCTGATTTTCGGCTTTCTTTAAGCTTTCTAAGGCGTTAAATAGATAATTGCAGGCGCACAGAGGATGAATGATGAGGAATACCTGGTAAAACAACGCGCAGAGGTCGTGACCGCAGGTTGAACTGGTGCGCTGGAGGTCTTCTGGTCAGTTTAGCAGGTTGGTAGACAATTTGGACGTTGTTTGCATGTAGAGCAGAATAACGATGAACACACAAAATGACCAAAAAACGCGAAATTTTGGGTGAAATAGACCTTTTTACGCTTTTGGCGCGAATATGTGCTGACGTCAGCATGACGTCATTGGGTGGGGTCAAGGTCGGATGACGTCATACTGACGTCATCGGGTGACGTGGCGCTGTCTGGTTGGTACACGGTGGCGGTGACATGGCAGGACAGGTGGACCAATGGCAGGGACAGGGAGGTCGACGGGGCAGCGTACCTGGGTGACGGGGCGCTGACGCGTTGCTGATGCGGTGATGACGTGGGTGGGCGGGATAAGGAAATCCGGAAACCAGCAGTGGTTTCATATCGCACCGCCTCCTGTACGGGGCGGTATCGGTCAGTGGTACCTCCGACGTATGGTGGTGAGGACACGTCGCAGTGGAATGACGTCCTCCAGATACGGACGTCGGGAGATATCTATCGGTCATCGGATGGGCTCCGACGTCACGATGATCGTTAGATCTACGGATTTTGATCGGACGGCGGACGCGAGGCAGATGTGACGGGAGGTTAGTACAGGTATCGGTCAGACGTCGAAAGGGGTCCAACGCGATCAGGGCCGTCGGATCTGTAGGCCTTTGATCTAATGGTCGTCGGGGAGGTGACATGTGTGGAATATACGGATGAGGGCGGAGGCAAATAAACCTGCTTTTGAGCGCTTTTCTAATGTATTTTGATAAAAACAATTATATGCGCCAACCTTGGCTAACAGGCGGAAAGTGGGTTTTATGCTCTTTTGGCTCTTTGAAGCGGGTAAGGTGGGGTTTAGGGCCCTTTTTTTTAAAGGTTTTATGTGCAAAAGGGGGTAGAGATAGAGGAACTGGCTTATGAGGAAAAGGGGTATTTGGCATAGGTTTATCAACATGACCTGATGTCATTTGATCCCTGACTTGTAACTTTATTGGCTATAATGCCAAGGGGGTGGGTATTTATAAGAGTTTGGGATTTATACACCTTGGTGTTAGTAATATTAGGGGAAGAGGCGATATGAGGATTTATACAATAGAATTAGTGTTAATATGAATGAAGGGAGCAAATGAAGGGGATCTCACTGAGTTTATATGAAAGTGATTTAGTTTTGAGAGTAGATCAAAATGAAAAGATTTTAGACAAGAAATGTGGCTTCTGAATGAACCAGAACCACCTAAAAACCATGATCTTTCTCCATAAATCTCAGCTAAAAAGAGAGGGAATGTTAGTGATGAAATGAAGGGGGAGAGGGAGGTTAGTCATGCTCCTGCTGTAGTCTTTTACTTTGCTGCCCATCATCACCATTCTTGCAATGATAGGACTCACTTTCTGCAACCCCAACTACCTACCCAGCTGCTTACCTAGCATTTTTTGTTTCTCCTTGGAGGGTGCACTTGGACTTGCAAACCCTTACTTGCCTTTTCTTTTCTTTGGCTTTTTCTTTATTCTTTTCTCTATCTATTTCTACCCTTATTTCTTCCAAGGTCCCAGATTAAACTGTTGGGATCCTTTTCTTCTCTACCTAAACTAGTTGTCTGCCAAGATTAGGCTGTTTGGACAGACTTCTTTCTCTATTCTATAACACAAAATTGAAATATGGCATGATCCAGGTTAAACTGTTGGATCATCCATCAAAATTTGTAATAGGGTCATCAACGTTTGAAACACTTTACACACCTCCTTGCTCTTTAGGAAATATGGGATCTTTGTGAACTCAAAGCAGAGCATATTTGGACTTTCTCTTGCCAATCATGAAATATGAAACCTATTGGTATAGGTATCCAACAGTGGCTCCACATGGGGATGGTTTTTCTTTTGAAAGACCAAGAACAGCAGGTCAGATTGCCTTGCTCCTTAGCTGCCCATACCAATCTTTGAAACTAGCTGCCTCAATGTGTCAAAATGGTGTGCTTCTTTCTTGGAAGGCCTCTGATTCTATCAGCCTCTTGCTGCTTGGTGAATTACTTGGGAAAACTGCTCTTTACAATCTAAAACAGAAGATAATATGTACATCTGTATATATACAATGAATCTTTAGGTTCCACTCATGGGGAATAATCAAAGTAGTGCTTCAGCATCCTGCCATTGACAGGACCTTCATCCAAGTCAGTTTCGGTCAAACTTTTGAGGAAGTAGGTGTTATTACCTTGCACTGCTTGGACAACAAATGGTCCTATCCATAAAGAATCAAACTTTCCATGCTTCCCTTTCTCTTCTCTTCTTGCATCCCACTTTAGAACTTTGTCCCCTACATTGAAATCTTCTGCTTTGGTTCTTCTATCAAAGGCCTTTTTCAGTTTCTCTTGTAGTATCTGCACTCTGCTGAAAACTTGTTCTCTGGTCTGCTGTAAACAAATTATCTGGTTAATCCTTCTTTGCATGTCATTTGGCTCTGCTTGGCTTTCTTGTAGAAGTTTCATAACCGGCACTCCTAGTGATGAAGGAAATCTGGCCTCTAATCCATAGACTAACTCATATGGGCTGGTCCCAATTGATCTTTTAGTTGTTAGTCTGTCTGCCCATAAAGCGTTTACTAGTTTCTTGTGCCAGTTCTTTTTGTTCTCTTCTAGCACTTTCTTTATGATATTTATCAAACTTTTGTTTGATGATTCAGCAAGGCCATTTCCTTGAGGATAGTAAGCTGTAGAATGGCCCAAAGTAATGTGAAATTTATGGCAGAAGTTCACCATCTTCTTGGATCTGAAGGCAGCAGCATTGTCTGTTATTATCTTGTCTGGGCAGCCAAATCTAGCTAGTATATTGTTTTCCAAAAATTGAATGATTACTGAATCATTTGCTTGTCTGCATGGGGCAGCTTCAATCCACTTGGTGAAGTAGTCTGTTGCTGTTAGAATCCATCTGTGTTGCCCTGAAGATGAGGGATGAATTTCCCCAATGAAATCCAAGCCCCATTGTTGAAAAGGTCTCTTTGTTGCAATGGGCTTCAAAGGAAGTGGCAGCAGCTGTCTTTTGCCTTCAAACAGTTGGCATTTGTGGCATGAGGCTGTGAATTTCTTCACATCAGAGAACATAGTAGGCCAGTAATAACCAGCCCTCAATATCTTGTCCACGGTGGACTTCCAGTACAAATGTCCACCACAGTCTCCGGCATGGAATTCTTGTATGATATGGTTAGTTTCATTCTCTATTAGACAGTGCAGCAATATACCTTCATGGTTTTTCCAAAGTAGATTTCCATCCATCACACAAAATCTAGCTGTTTTCACTTTTAGGAATCTACACTTAGTTCTGGACAGTCCTGAGGGAGCACATAGGTTTTGTAACACATAACAGATATCAGAGTACCAAGGAGATTGTTCAAAGGCTACATTGATCTTTGGAGTCGCCAGCTTTGTTTCACTGTCCAGTTGGTTGATATCTAAGGCTTGGAAATTTGCTTCTGTCATTAATTTGGCCAAACCTTGCCCTTTTATCAGCTTTGTAGGCTTTATTTCAATGTCAAATTCTAGTATATTGGCAATCCATTTTCCTCTCCTACCCTCTAAGTTTTCTTGGGTGAGAATGTCTTTGACAATAGGACTTGGTACATAAGCCACAACATGGGAGTAGAGAATGTAAATCCTAAAGTCTTTAATAGCTTTGATCAAGGCATAGGCTTGTTTTTCCATTATTTGGTACTTTAGAGGAGCATCTCTAAGAGCTCTGCTGAAAAAGGCAATAGGTTTCTCTTTCCCTTGGTCATCTTTCTGTAATAAAACAGCAGCAATAGTATGTTGGGAGGCAAAGGAGAAAATGATGAAGTCTCTGTCAAACTGCGGATTGGTTAACACTGGGGTTTGAGTCAAGGCCAACTTTATACTTTCAAAGGCTTGTTTTGCTTCAACAGTCCATTTGACCTTTGAATCTTTCTTTAGCATATTGTTTAGTAATCTGATTAACTCTGCTAAATTTGGGATAAACCTCCTTAAAAAATTGATTTTCCCTAAGAATCCTTGCAATTCCTTGACATTCCTTGGGTGAGGCATTTGTAGGATAGCTTGTATCCTATCTGGATCAATTCTTATGCCATTTTTTGAAATAATATGCCCTAGAAGTTTCCCTTCTTCCAAGCCAAATAGTGACTTCTTGGGGTTTAAGGAAATACCATATTTCATGCATGTTATGAAAATCTGTCTCAAATGTTTCAAGTGTTCTTGGTCAGATTTTGAAAAGGGTGTAAGATCATCTAAGTAAATGACCAAGAAGTCATGAATCTCTTTTGCAAAAGCAATGTCCATTGCTCTTTGAAACGTTGCCCCTGCATTTTTCAATCCAAATGGCATTTTCACATACTTGAAAGTTCCCCATGGGGTTGTAAATGCAGTTTTGTCTTGATCATCAGGGTGTACTAGGATTTGATTGAAGCCTGAGAATCCATCAAGCAATGATATCCTTGAAGCCCCTACTACTCTTTGAAGAATGTGATCCATTTTGGGTAAGGGGTAGTTGTCTTTGAGTGACACTTGATTTAAATTTCTTAAGTCTACACAAAGTCTAATCTCACCAGTTTTCTTTCTTGTAGGGACCAAATTTGAAATCCATTCAGAGAACCTAATTGGTGCTATGATACCAGCTTTGAACATTTTATGCAACTCTTTTTCAATGGAAGGAAGGAGCACAGGATTGATTCTTCTCAGTTTCTGTTTGAATGGTTTTTGATTAGGCTTGAGGGGAATGGTATGCTGGATGACAGAGGTATCATAAGACTTCAAGTCCTCATAACCCCAAGCAAAAACATCTTGAAATTCTTTAAAGAGATCAATGTATTTGGGCTTTTGATCAGGGGGCAAAGAGGCAGATAGCTTTATTATTTTAGGCTTGTCAACAGTACCAATGTTGCATTCTTCAACTCTTGCATCCAATGGCTACATCTTTGGCTTTCTAGGGATGTCATTCGAGTCAAAAATATCCTCTAGCGGGGTAAGGCCCACAGGAAGGAAATTGTCTTTGAGTTGTATGATTTCAGCCTCAATGCTACTCATCTCTTCACAGTCAATTTGGTTAATTTGCTGAATGTTTTCTTTGTTGAAAATGGTTGGACTGAGTAATTGTTTGGCTGTTCTAGGTGACATTGGGTGGGCAGATTGTTGAAACTGTAATTGTGATGGACTTGCTCCATCAAATATTTGTGATTGACTTGCTGTCTCAAGCATTTGTGATTGACTTGCTGTCTCAAGCATTTGTGATTGACTTGCTGTCTCAAGCATTTGTGATTGACTTGCTGTCTCAAGGTCAATATTTAATCCTGTGAACTCTTGTTGCAAGGTTAAAAAGTTGTTTATTTGCATGTCATTCTCAAATACTTGCCACTCTTTGACATTGTTTGGAATAGAAGGCCTATATTTGACCTCTGCCGTGAAACAATTGTTGGGTTCCAATGGGAATTTGAAGGTGCTGGCAAATGTTGCCAAGCTGTGTGCACGGAGATTGTGGCCCCTTGGAATTTTTGTGATAACAAACTCGGAGAAGGTCTCTAATATTTCAATTACAGCAGACCTATAGGACCTCAATCTTTTGTCATTGGTAACAAAATTTCCTTTCACTTGTTGAATTACTAGATCAGAGTCTCCCATGATGGAGAGTTTAGGAGCCTGTAGTGATTTTGCTAGCTTTAGGCCCAACAGCAGAGCTTCATATTCTGCCATGTTGTTAGTGCATCTAAACTTCAATCTGTAAGCCCTACCTTCTGCATAATCTTTCTCTTTATTATGTATCCATACTCCAGCCACTGCCCCTAACTTGTTGACTGAGCCATCAAACTCTAGAACCCACAGAATATCTTGCTGAATAGGAGATTTAACATTCTGTTCATGGGATGGCAATGTGAGCATGAGTTGGGGTTTCTTTTCCCATTTGTTTTCTGGGATAATTTCATCACTTGTTTGACAGTTTTTGACAACTAGAGGAGGGTTAATGTGTATTGTTGGGCTAATTGAAGTTCGGCAGGTGCTACTTGTTTGATCAATGTTTTGTTCTTGTATGAGTGTTTCGGTCTTAATGTCATTGTTTGAGAGGCTTGCGCTGTCATTGAAGAGGATGAAGGAGTCTATGTCCGAATGGACAGCATATATTGGAAAATTTTGAGGCTTTTCTTCACTGCTGACCATATACTTCATGAGTGTTTCCCTATAAAGTCTTTTTGGTTGCCCAAAGACAGAGATGGTTGCATATGACATATCTAATTGCAGGGAGCCTTGGAGCTTGGCTCCCCATGATCTTGATAAGAGCATCCCGTATTTGGGTGGGATATCAGCAACTACCACATCCATTAGTATGGTTTTGTTGGGAAATTGAACCAGGGACACACATAAATCTTTTATTAGGCCCAAACATTTGACTTGACTAGAATCAAAGGAAAACAGGTCTTTGTATGGTCTTGTTATATCCAAGTTTAATCTTTCCATGACAGCTTTTGGCATAAGGTTGTGAGAGGCACCTGAGTCAAACATTGCATTGTGCAGTATTTTATCATGTACATGCAGGCTGACATAAAAAGGTAAAACCCCTGTGACTACTGTTTTTCCATCTACCTCTGGGCCAAACAGTAATTCTGGAGTGTCATCTAGCACATTTACATCATCTTTGCTATTGGTGAGCTGTAGGGATTTCTTTATCTGTTGCTTGTATATGTCATGCTTGGCTAGCTCTGAGAGAGGAATTGCTATCTTTAACTTGCCAATCTCTGTACCTAGGTCAAAAGGTTTATCAGCTTGGGTTTTGGAATCACGGATAACAGTTCTTTCTTTGTTCATTAAATCTTCTTGATGGATTTCATCTTGATTTTGGAATCTGCCCCTTATACTCATGTCTTGAGGGGTAATGTTTGGGTTAGGGTGAGAGGACGGGGTTGCCATGGGCTGTTCTAGTGGGGACAGTAGTTCAGTAACCTCCTCAACCCCTACTTCTTTTGTAGGCACGTTTGTGTTGTCATTAGGTTCAGTGACCATGGTTTCTTTGGACTGTTGTTTCTCCTTTACCTTTTCAGGCTGATTTACATTTACAGTCCTACTCCTTAGTTTGTATTGTTTATGGACTTCATAGACAGCAGTGTCATACCCTTGTTTAAAGTCAAAGGATTCTCCTGATTTTGTTTGGAATGTTTTGCTTTCATCCTCCTCATGGTCTTCTTGTGTTAAGAAAACATGGCTTTTACCATCCAGACCCATTAAGTTGATTTCAGGATCTTCATTGAGCTGATTGGCCGAGGAAGTTTCTGCATAGTTTTCTTGAAAAGGGGGTCTGATATCTTGGTCTGCACTTGTTTTTCCTATGTTTGGGTTTTGCGTTCTCCTAAAATTTGGGTTTCTAGGAGGATTGCTTTGTGATGCCTCCCATGATGACTTTCTTTCAACTGATTCCACTCTTTCACCCAGTCTCTTCATGCTGTTTAGTATTGCATCCAACTTTTGATCAAGGCCCGAGGGCTCTTCTCTGAAGCCAGCCTTCTTTTCCAGCTTTGCCCTGTTTCTCTTGGCAATTAGGTTGGCCTCTACAGTGACTGCAACTCTTTGGGCTTCTGCAAGGGTTGGAGGATCTCTTTCTTTCAACTGATAGGCCATATCAGAATCAAAACCATCAGGGAAGTTATACAGGGCCAAATCAGGAGGGGGCCTTAAATTCTGGCGGATAGCGTTATATACATTGTTAAACCTAGCGCAATATTCCAGAACCGTTTCTTGGGGACCTCTTTTAATAGTGTTGTATTCACCGAGTATGTGTAGTGGATCTTTCTTTTTCTCCCATCTGTTGGTAAACTCTTGGTACAGGACCTCAGGGGTTGCAATGGAATTTGCATTCAGGGATCTAAACCAAGTTCTAACATCCCCGGTTAAGCTTTGAACAAAAATTCTCATCCTAACACTGTCATCATCTATTTCATAGGTCTCAAAGTGGTCTTGCATCTTCTTAGCATGCTGGACAGCTGTCAAAGGGCCATGGGAGTCAAAAAATGAAATTTTGGTTTGGTAGTCTTGGGTAGAGCTGGAGCATTGGCTGGTATCTGCAGAGGTGCATATCTGTTGGCCATGTTTATAGGGTTTATGGGGTTAATAGGAACAAATGGGACACTGGGATTACAGGTGTAACAGGGTTAATAGGATGGGTAATAAGCGGGGGGCTGGCTAAAAGAGTATGTGCAGATGGTGAAGATGGAAGAGGAGGACTCTGAGGGGTTGATGATGAACTAGGGGAATTAGGTGTGGAACGGAAAAGGACTTTGCAAGGAGTTGGAATGAGGATAGGTTGGTCTGAACTTATATCTGAATCAGCAGGCTTCTCCTGCTTTTGCTGTCTCCTTATGTTCTTTGGAATGATATTTGGATTATCAACAATGATGGGTTGATCAGGGTAAGGGTTTGCCCTAGTGTGCCTTGGGTTTCTTTTGGGAGCCAGCTTCTAAGTGTTCTTTTAGAACTTTATACAGGAGGTTATATATGTACAAGGACTAGGTAAGGATTCTGGAATGACTATATATGTTTCAAAGCTAGGATGAAGATTCCCTAGTTAGCTCTTCCCTAAAGCTGTCCCTGTGTTTGCAGAAACAGTCCTAAGGCCTCTTGGCTAGTTTCAGGCTTGATGGTAGCTTTGGAAGATAGATAGTAATTGAAAAAATCTTAAGATCCCCAGCGGAGTCGCCAATTATGTTAACACCCAGGTTGTTCCCTATGACTCCCAAGGGAATACGGCCGGGGTAACCACTAACCAATCTTTTAATCACTGTTTCTAGCCAAACTGTGATCAGAGAGGGCTCTCTCTTTATGATTTGTATCTGTAATGATAATGTTTTAGGCTAGGTATTGAGCACAGGTTTTGTTTATATTTTGGTTGGAGAATTTCTTTCAGATCTCTTGTGATGTAATATTCAGAGAGTCAAGTATCATTGGGCAATGGAGTCTGTGGCTGTAGGTGTCTAGAAACTTTGAGATGAACCGGTGAAACTTACAGGGCCATTTGGATGCTTCATAGAACAAATTTTGATTAATAACAGGAAACAGGTAAGACAAACAATGAAAGCATTCAAGAATTTTCACTCATTTTTAAATGTTTCCACCAAACTGGTTATGAGAAAAGACAGATGTCACAGGGGCAAACTTGAATCCCTGGGAATGTCTATCACAGCGAAAGATATAGTTTCAAAGTGCAGCAACTAAGAATTACACTTCTGTTACTGTATCTGAGGAAAACATGGATAATAGCTCAGTTTGAGTTCAGGGTAATCATGGATTAAGTCCTGGAACCATTCTTCTACTTTGCTATTAAGTGTAAAACATCTGAACAATAAAAGAGAACAAAAGACTCGAAAACATGTAATACAGAGATTTGAGAAAACTTATTGTTTTATGAAACAGTCTGGAATCCTGCAACATTCACCATTCACCACAACGCATCAAAGTACACCAAGCTTTGGAAATTCCATTCTCCCTTTGTATTATTTCTCTGAGAATCGTACAGCAAGCGAGAGCTCTTCAAAGGAAAATTACAACAACCTCTGCTCTCTCATGCGCAGGGGTTTATATAGAAATAAGTATACAAAATATCTCAGGCATTGAGTCATCTGAGAGAGAGAAAATATCTTCAGTAGTGTTCAGAAAGTAGGCAGGGAGTTATTACAACGTTAAATGCAGAGTAAATGCCCTTTATGTCTGTCAGATGATTGTTTTGACTTTAAGGAGTCACTGAGTCGGTTACATTACTATGTATCGATCCTGTAGGTACGCATTTACTTTTGCCTGCGCAATGAATTTCTCGGCTTTGCCAGCTGCGTTTGTCTTTCCTGCTTTGTTGGCTGCTCCATCTGCTGAGTTGGCTCAGCTTTGACTTTATGATGCCTGCTGATTTTGCTGACTGTTCTTTCCATCAAAATTTATAGAAAAAACAGAAATTGATGCATGGCTTAATGTTTACAAAATTCTCTGGATGGCATCTGTCCACCATTCCTGTGTAGGGAGCTGATGCTTGAGGATGGCCTGCATTGTCTCTTCAGCTTCTGTATACTTGAAAAAGTTGGGAGCTACATCAAATAGATGATTCATTTCATTCATTATAAAAAGTAGATTTTCTATCTTACCATAGAAAATCTGTCCTGTGATAGGCCCTGTATCCTCTGAGGTGCTGGCCTTCTCATTTACCTGTGATGAGGCAAAAACATTCACTCTCTTGGCATATTCTTCATGGGTGAATAATCTCCCTCCATTGTTCAGCAAGCTAGGGAGTCCTTTACTTTCCAATACCCGAAACCTCTCAAAGACCTGTTTACCTCAGTTTGCATATCCTGGGTTCTTCTGTCTAAGGTTTGCATCAGACTTCTAAGAGTAAGAACCCTCTTGATCATTTGGATAGTATCAGTTCTATTTGCGATTCCCATGATGGTCAACTGAGAACTGGTCTTATGATTGAGCACATTGATCATTTTTGTTGCAATTTCAGGCATGTTCCCCAACAAGGCCCTTGATGTTCTGATTTCCCTCTGTGCTTTTGGAATGAGCTCCAGTTGCTCATGGATTGTCTCAATGTATGGCCACTGGTTATTGATGGACTTACCAATATTGGACCATATCATTGCTCTGATTTCGGCTATGATTTTATCTAGCTTTAGCTCTTTCTCAAGCTCCTTGATTTTGTCTTTAAGAGCTTTGATTTCTTTGGCCTTCTCTCCTACTTCTCTTTTTGTTTTGTCATGCCTTTCATTCACCTTGGCCAGCTGCTCCTTAGTTTCATTCAGCTGCATCATTTGTGCTTCTAAAGCTTGTATTTCGCTTTTTAGCTTTTGCATGTATAAGCTCTGATCTGTGCTGGTGGGTGCTGCCGAAGTAGATGTGGCTGGTTGTTCAACCTGCTGAGGTGGAGGTGCAGTAGTAGGAGCAGTCTCCTCAAGATTAATGACCTGTGGAGGGGGCTGAGATGTTTGCCCCTCTTGCGCTTGTGTTGATGATCCTTTCAGAGGTGCTTGTGTGGCCTCATATTGCCCCAATTTTTCTTGTGCCTTCAGAAGTTCTTTGTAAACAGAAATTAACAGAGCAGTGGAATCCTGCTCATACCTTTGTTTTGCCACTTCATCGGTCTGTGGATGGATAGTGGCTGGAAGTTTAACCTTCTTCCTTAGTGCAGCCATATCAGCATCTCTGATTTTTAAGATCTCTTGTATCCCTTTAATATCATTGGGATTGTGCCCAATCTCTATGATGATTTCTTCCAGGGTTTTGATCCTGTTGTCTTTGGCCTGAGAAGAGGCTCTCTCTAGCTCCAGCTGGGAAGCCGTAGCATTCAGACTGCTTGTTAACTTGTAGTTGTCCAAGGTCTTGTCGGCCAATGAAGCATACACCATTTCCCCTGTTTGTTTATGCAACTCAATTTTGTCCATGGGGTGTATGTCTTTGGCAAGGACCTCTAAATTGGTCCTGAGATAATCAGCAGAAGACTGTGGCTTGAGTGCCGTAGGCATAAAATGACTCAATGTCAGTTTGCCCTCACCTACATCAAAAGCAGACATGAGTCTCTGCTGATTGGAAGGAGCCATGTTAAGTAGGTGATTGTATAATTGAACTTTGATTGGGTCACTCCTACTCTTAATGTCTATGAACTGCTGCTTTATGCTCACTCTTTCCTCTTTCTGCTGGCTGGAGGAGGTGACTTCCCCTCCCATTGTCCTGTCTAGTTCCTGCTGGGAGGAACTTGCTGAAATTTCTTGACTTGGTGGGCCCATGCCCAATGCTTCTCGGATGGCTATATCCTCTTCTGGAAAATCGTTGAGTCTTTGCCTTTTCTCTCCTTGATTGATAGAGGATGTCAAGGGAGTTTCTCTTTCCCTTTTCCTAAAGAGAAATGTGTCCTCCTTTTGAGGGGTTTGGAGGACCGAGGCATCAAATGTAGAGTCTTGCCTTGTAGGCATGACTTGTTCAGTGGTCTGAGGAGTATCCACTGTTTCCTTTTGCTGGGCAGGCGGCTCCTGCCCTTGTTTTTCTTGCTGCTGTTCCTCTTGCTGTCCTATGTCTTCCAGCTGCCCTTGCTGTAGTCCTTCTACTTGTTCTTGTGTTTGCTGACTTTGATTTTGCTGCTGTTCCTGCTGTTGCTCTTGCTCTGCCTCCATTTCCTTTTCCTTTCCTTTTTTTGATACTTTTCCAGCAACTTTTGTAGTTTGCTGTGGAGTAGTTGAAGAGGAGGCTGCTGCTCCAATTTGTGTGCTTGGCAGTGAGGGGACCTGTGCATAAAACTCAAGGTCAGCCATCTTCTTTTGATTGTTCAGAGCTCTTTGATCAAGCTCTTTTTGAGTTATATCTTCTTCTAGAGTTCCCCTTTTCCACTTGCTTTGATTGGCATATTTTTCAATTTGGGGGAGGCTATGATGACCGTAAGCAGACAGTTTATATTTGAGTCTCCTCATTGTGATGAAGTTGTTGGGGTCATAGGGTTTCCATATAAAACTGTACTTCAAACCAAGTCCCACCAGTATTCTATCTGCCTCCTTCCACCCTTCATCCCTTTCATTGTAGACTAAATGGCCAAGTTGGCTCTTGATTTTCAGCTGTGCTTTCTTGCCTCTGCCTGAGAAGTGGAACATATCCACATAGCCAAACTGCCTGAAGTATTCTAAGGCAAATAGCCTCATGGGCACAAATTTGGGTAGTCTAAATGGGGGTAACTCACACCCATATATTCTGATAACGGTGTGGTGTTGGTAAAGATACCAGTCCCCAATACTGTATACTTTTGACAAATGTAGGCACCTTTTCATGTCCTCTGTCAGTCTAGGAGGAGGTGAACCAATCAGTAGAGTCAAGGCTGGATGGATGAAGAGATCAATAAACTCACAATAGGTATATGGAGAGTAGCATGATACGTGGAAAACAGATGTCCAATATACTACTGATCTCAGATTGCCCTGTGCATCTACTCTCTTCTTTGGGAAGGAGAATTTATCATGCTGGAAGTATATGAGCAGATGATATAGGTAGGAGGTGTACCTAAACACTCTTTCTCTTGGCAAATTCATCAACTGTTCATGCATTTTGTCTGATATGTATGTTGCATAATCATAGTGGATTGGTTTCCTTCCTGGGGAGAACATAAGCATCATTTGTATAACTGTTTCATCAATATGTTCTATTGAATCATATCCCAGGATGGGACTGATCATGTCAACCAGGTCTTGGCCCAATTGATTGAGGTAAACGCAGTTGATGGGAGGAATCTGCAAAGTGTCAGCCTTGATGAAGAGCTGGTTGACCTTAGTGATTTGGGCCTCTGTGGTTCTGGCTCCCTGTACTATTAAATCAGCTAGTGACAGAGGGACCAACTTATGCTCTGTCTGGAATTGCAACATCTCCCTGATGGCTTCAGGGGTAATGAGGAACAGGATTGAACCTTCAGCATCTAGCACTGCTCTCTGGGATGCATCATAGTGTTCAGCAACTATGTGCACAAGCTCAGGGAATTGATTAACCTGAGGAAGTTTGAATATTGGGAGGAATGACTCCCAAATTCCCAGGATGTCTGTCCCCCTCTCATGTTTGATCTTTATCTCGTTTAATATTTGCAGATGGAACCTGCTTCTGCTCATCATTTCCTCTGCTATCTTGTAGTCCAGGTCTGCCAATGCTCTGGTGTCAAATGTTCTATTAGGAACATTCAGGGGAGCCACATTGAGGGCTATGGGAGCTACAGGGGGGTCCATGATTTTCCTTTGCAAATTTTACTCTTACTCAGGGGCTGTGTTACTATGCAGAGTAACAACAGCAAAGCTTCTTTGTAGAGGGATGGAAATGCAAGTGGGAGGTAAATGCAGGGTGTGCAGCAGTTGAAATGCTGCTTTATGGTAATTAAGAGCGAAGCTTAGCTTTTTTTTTTTTTTTTTGGCACCTTTCAATGTTAAAAATTGGTTTCAAATGCGCCTGCCACGATTGCGCAGACAGGGCCTGGCTTCTTAGCAGAATGCCACTGGGAAAAGGCTCGGCTGGTGTTTTTCGAAGTGATAATTGGAACTTCAAGGCTTTGCTGAGGAATTCAGTGGTGAATTTCTGATTTTCGGCTTTCTTTAAGCTTTCTAAGGCGTTAAATAGATAATTGCAGGCGCACAGAGGATGAATGATGAGGAATACCTGGTAAAACAACGCGCAGAGGTCGTGACCGCAGGTTGAACTGGTGCGCTGGAGGTCTTCTGGTCAGTTTAGCAGGTTGGTAGACAATTTGGACATTGTTTGCATGCAGAGCAGAATAACGATGAACACACAAAATGACCAAAAAACGCGAAATTTTGGGTGAAATAGACCTTTTTACGCTTTTGGCGCGAATATGTACTGACGTCAGCATGACGTCATTGGGTGGGGTCAAGGTCGGATGACGTCATACTGACGTCATCGGGTGACGTGGCGCTGTCTGGTTGGTACACGGTGGCGGTGACATGGCAGGACAGGTGGACCAATGGCAGGGACAGGGAGGTCGACGGGGCAGCGTACCTGGGTGACGGGGCGCTGACGCGTTGCTGATGCGGTGATGACGTGGGTGGGCGGGATAAGGAAATCCGGAAACCAGCAGTGGTTTCATATCACACCGCCTCCTGTACGGGGCGGTATCGGTCAGTAGTACCTCCGACGTATGGTGGTGAGGACACGTCGCAGTGGAATGACGTCCTCTAGATACGGACGTCGGGAGATATCTATCGGTCATCGGATGGGCTCCGACGTCACGATGATCGTTAGATCTACGGATTTTGATCGGACGGCGGACGCGAGGCAGATGTGACGGGAGGTTAGTACAGGTATCGGTCAGACGTCGGAAGGGGTCCAACGCGATCAGGGCCGTCGGATCTGTAGGCCTTTGATCTAATGGTCGTCGGGGAGGTGACATGTGTGGAATATACGGATGAGGGCGGAGGCAAATAAACCTGCTTTTGAGCGCTTTTCTAATGTATTTTGATAAAAACAATTATATGCGCCAACCTTGGCTAACAGGCGGAAAGTGGGTTTTATGCTCTTTTGGCTCTTTGAAGCGGGTAAGGTGGGGTTTAGGGCCCTTTTTTTTAAAGGTTTTATGTGCAAAAGGGGGTAGAGATAGAGGAACTGGCTTATGAGGAAAAGGGGTATTTGGCATAGGTTTATCAACATGACCTGATGTCATTTGATCCCTGACTTGTAACTTTATTGGCTATAATGCCAAGGGGTTGGGTATTTATAAGAGTTTGGGATTTATACACCTTGGTGTTAGTAATATTAGGGGAAGAGGCGATATGAGGATTTATACAATAGAATTAGTGTTAATATGAATGAAGGGAGCAAATGAAGGGGATCTCACTGAGTTTATATGAAAGTGATTTAGTTTTGAGAGTAGATCAAAATGAAAAGATTTTAGACAAGAAATGTGGCTTCTGAATGAACTAGAACCACCTAAAAACCATGATCTTTCTCCATAAATCTCAGCTAAAAAGAGAGGGAATGTTAGTGATGAAATGAAGGGGGAGAGGGAGGTTAGTCATGCTCCTGCTGTAGTCTTTTACTTTGCTGCCCATCATCACCATTCTTGCAATGATAGGACTCACTTTCTGCAACCCCAACTACCTACCCAGCTGCTTACCTAGCATTTTTTGTTTCTCCTTGGAGGGTGCACTTGGACTTGCAAACCCTTACTTGCCTTTTCTTTTCTTTGGCTTTTTCTTTATTCTTTTCTCTATCTATTTCTACCCTTATTTCTTCCAAGGTCCCAGATTAAACTGTTGGGATCCTTTTCTTCTCTACCTAAACTAGTTGTCTGCCAAGATTAGGCTGTTTGGACAGACTTCTTTCTCTATTCTATAACACAAAATTGAAATATGGCATGATCCAGGTTAAACTGTTGGATCATCCATCAAAATTTGTAATAGGGTCATCAACGTTTGAAACACTTTACACACCTCCTTGCTCTTTAGGAAATATGGGATCTTTGTGAACTCAAAGCAGAGCATATTTGGACTTTCTCTTGCCAATCATGAAATATGAAACCTATTGGTATAGGTATCCAACACCCTCTAGAGAAGGAATCAACGTCAGAACTTTGGTTGTACCTTTCTCTGTTATTGATTAATAATAGATGACTACTCTTATGGTTCCATTCTCATTTGTCTTTGTAATGGTTAATGTGAATTACATCCTTTCTGACTGATGTATAATTGCTTTTATTAGATTTCACGCTTGTGTTTGTCTTTCTCTTCGTGTGTGCAGGTATCTATTCACGGAGATCGTGGAGGATCGTGACCGGCCAGAGCGAAGGAGCGAGAGCGGCATCTCTTCATCAAACAATAGCGTTGGAACCCAAGTAGGTGTTCATTGCCTCTCTTTTATTTGCAATTAGGAACTTGCACAGTAGCATTGATTGATTGTTGCTAGACCCATCCTGGGCTAGTAGGGATCACCTCTATCTGTAGAGGGGATTTACCTCTCCAACACGTACTAAGAGGTAGGCCCTCTTAATTGGTTCTAACCTAAGGAAATATTCCATAGAATGTCTTGTTTGTTGCTAGACCCGCTCTCGGGCTAGAGGAATTGTTTATGTCCGCACTTAGAATTTTACCTGCACCACAGATCTGATCTGATATAATCAGGCTTAGCCTCCGCTTCCCACCAAACTTCCATCGGATATTCCAAAATTTGAAGGAAATTCTAGGGAGGACCTAGCTGGCCATATAACAACATTCCATTTATGGTGTTCATCTAACTCCCTAATTGATGATTTAATCAAGTTGAGATTATTCCAATGCACCTTAATTGGAAATGTTGCTAAGTGCTATACGGATCTTAATGGGGGTACCTTTGCTTCCTTTGGTGAATTGACCACTATTTTTTTGAACTATTTTCAGTTGCCCATTCAATATGATGCTGGAACTGAGCTATTGGCTAGTTTCCAACAGGATAAGGTAACTCACATTTCTGACCATATTTAGGAATGACGGAGAAGGAAGAGGCTCATCAAATCCTATATTCCTAATGAATTCAGTCTTGAATGGTTTTTAAAATCTTTATAGCCGACAATTTCTAAGGATGTATGCCTCTCCCCGTTATTCACCAAAGAACAAGCTATCCTTAAAGACCAAAAGTTAGAACTTATATATTCTCAATCTAGGATTCTTGAAAATATTTTTCCTGATGCTCCTCGATCCAAGATCGATTTAGCCAAACCGATGCCAAGTCCCCATGGGATAGTAAAATCGATCTATAACAGTATGACTAACTAGTTAAGTCAATTGTATCATTTGTCTTTACAAATTTCTTCTTCGATTCAGGCATCACCATCAGTTCCTATGCCTTCTCAACCTTCAGCTCTTAATGCTTTCCAAACTTCTAACCCCAAAGGAAATCAACAATATGATGGGAAGAAAAAGGGATGTGGTAGGAAGAAAGATAAGGATGGGAAGGGTAATGCAAACAAACCCAATAATAATATTGGGGAGGGTAAAAAGGAGTCCAAAAAGAAAGTTAATTTTCCTTACAAATTGTGTAATGGAGACCGTTTAACTCATATTTTCCCTACGATTTTGGATGCTCAGCGCTTGCTTGTACAACAGGGTTCTTCTAACTCCTAGGTAGTTCTAAATAACCCTTTTTCTCAAGGGAAACAAATGTTTGCTGGTGTGAACGTTAATACTAGAAACCCAACAAGGGGCAACGAGGAAGGGGAAAATCCATCAAGTGTATACATGATGAGGTCCCATGTTGATGTTGCTACAAGATCACATGATTATGATGAACTGGAATCCTCTAAGGCTAAGGCCGCCCCTGATGTTCTAGAGTCGCTCCATATTGAGAGGCCCATAGTTGAGCATATACCTTGGATGCTAAAAGGCTCTACAAAATGTTTGGCGATTAACCCTAATGTAGGGCTCCCTAGAACTACTCCATTATTGAAGATCTGGCTCAAAGTCCTTATGCGATGTCTATGTAAGAGGTACTCTAGTCGTGTCCATCACAAAGGAGTGCGTTTCTCACTACGATTGGGGTAGTAGATCTGAGAAAATATCTTATTGTTACATTTGACATGTCTAATATTAGGAAGAGACTACCTTATCACGTGGCTTTCCAGATTAAATCTACCTATCGAAAGATCAGTATCTTTCAAACTGTAGTCAATGAGGGATCTTCCACATGTGTCAAGTCTATTGCATGTTGGAAATCTATTGGATCTCCTCAAGTTGTTCCTTCACCTACTCTCTTAACTACATTTGATGGTCATTCTCATAGGCAGCATGCAATTATTCCCGCCTTTCCCATCTATGTTGGGGTAAGGTGGTCAATATCGAGGTGGAAATAATCGATGCAAATTTGGATTATAATATTCTATTGGGACGAAATTATATTTATGAAATGGATGTCATTGTATCATCATTATTTCTCATCCTATGATTTCCCCATGAAGGGAAAAATTTTGTTGTTTATCAGATGGAGTATTCTCCAAAAGAATCCAATGCATCCTCTAATTCTTCCATTCCCTTGGTGAACTATCCCAAGCAGCCTATTGAGAATTTAGGAGTTGGACTGTATTCCTCATTGATGGGTACTTTTGATCTCCATTATCCTATTGCTCAAATAAATGCCATATCATCATCCAAGACCCCTTCTTGAAGAGATTTATTTGAAACTAATTATTTTTTGGGTCCTTGGCCCTTACCCTCTTCTAACAACACATTAGAAGAAGGGAAAGTGGGTGGAATGGCATATCCCATGTCTACAGCCAAAATTGCTTATCAATTTATAGTTAATAATGCAGATTCTAATCCTACTCCTCTTTCACCAGAGGATTTGGATGGAGATGTGCCTCTGGCTTGGACTCTTTACTCTACTTGTTCTATGGACAACCTCGATACTATTTTACCATCTAAGGAAGCAATCCTAGAAGCAATGATGGGTATAGAAAGATCGTGGGATGATTTGCATCATTGGTCATATTTTCTTGCAAACTTGCATAAAGTAGAATCAAGCTTGTTTAGCCCTTCATCAACTCGTGGTGTTCACACAATTTTAAACCTTATGGCTCTAGCATAGATTTTTGCTGAAGGTAACATGTCTATCATTTCGAAAAACTTCTCCAATGAACATATCGAGGAATCCCAATATAATTGAGAATGTTTTCATCCTAGCCGAATGGTCCCCTAAAGAGATTCAAATCTATACTGATCTTTTTAAAGAATTATGTGATGTGTTTGCTTGGTCTTATGAGGAAATTCCTCGAATTGATCCATCAATAGTCCAACATGAGGTCAAGACTTATGTGAATCTGAAGCCTATATGAAAAAAACTTCGGCCAGTAAACCCTAGGAAAGATACAACTAAGAAAGCTAAGGTTGAGAAGCAGCTTAAGGTGGGTTTCATATATCCCATTCCATTACTAAGTGGGTCTCAAATCCAATCCCGGTTGATAAAAAGCAAGTCTTTTTCAAATGATAATTTCCCCACACCTTTTATTGATAAGATTATCGATGAATGTGCAGGAAATGAGATTTTCTCCTTCATGGACGATTTCTCGAGTTATAATAAAATTACTATTCGTCCTAAAGATCAGCATAAGGCATATTTTATCTGCCCCTGGCATACAAAAAAATGCCTTTTGGTCTTAAAAATGATGGAGCAACTTTTCAGCAGGCCATGTCCTATTCTTTCCATGATATAAAACATATCATCGAAGCTTATTTGGATTACCTAGCTTCTCATTCTTGAAATAAAATTGATCATCCTCATTATCTTCGATTAGTTCTTGGGCGATGTCATGATTATAAATCTGGTTGAATCTGAATAAAGGTGTTTCGTTGTCGCATCTTGTTGGTTATTTGGATTAGTACCTATTGAAGGGATTCACGTATATACTTTTAAGGTTGAGGCAATACTTCAGTTTCCTCCCCCGCCTACCATCCGTTAACTTCAAAGTCTCCAAGCGAAATCCAATTTCTTGAGGATATTTATCGTCAATTATGCTTTGGTTACAAAGGGATTTTTGAGATTTTTGAACAAAGGAGTTCCATTTCTATGGGATGATTTTTCTCAACACTCATTCGATGCTTTGAAAAAAGCATTGACATCTGCTCCTTTACTAAGTCCACCCGATTATAGTAGGGATTTCCTCTTATATCTCGTTGTGTCATAATCAACCATCAATATGGTTCTTGTTCAGGAAGACGATGCTCTCCATGAGCACGTGATTTATTATCTAAGCTGAGGATTGATAGGTCATGAATTACGATATTCTCCTATAGAGAAATTAGCTTTAGCAGATGTTCACGATGTTCAGTGAGTTGGACATTATATTCTACTTAGAAAAACGTTTTCTTTAGCAGTTGTCAACCCATTTCAGTTTATTCTTAGTAGGCGAGCGATTGGGGGGAATATAACAGATGCATTATTATTTTAGAAGAATTTGATCTCAAGTTCTTTTCATCCAAATCTAAGAAATCGTTAGTATTTTCAGAATTAATCTCAGAGTTTCCTTGTGAAGAAGAAATAGTTTATGAGGAATCATTCCCTGATGAACATATTTTCCTTATTTCTTCACAAGATCCTTGTTATGGAGATATTATAATATATCTTCATACTTCGAAGTTTCCCCTCACTTTTTCAAAGGATGAGCGAAGAAAATTGTGTCACTTATTTAAAATTTATGTTATTATCAGTGACACTTTGTATTGTCGCGAGGTTTATTCAATCCTTAGACACTACTTAACCTTAGAAGAAGTTAAGTCAGTGTTGAATGATTTCCACAGTGGAGCTTGTGGTGGCCCTCTATCTAGGCTTGCTACAGCACAAAAAATCATGCATGCATGGTATTTTTGGCCTTTGGTTTTCAAAGATTGTGTTTAAGTGGTAAAAAATGTCATCCTTTTTAGGTTTATATGCGGAAGATGCATGCTCATCTAGCTACACTCTTTCCTGTTATTACTATCGATATGTTTACAAAGATGGGAATTGATTTTACAACTTGTAAACTACCTTCGGCAAAGGATCATAAGTATATTATTGTAGCAGTGGACAACATTATTAAGTGGGCGAAAGCTATGCCTACTTTTCATAATGATGGTGTGTTGGTATGGGGTCCCCTAGGTCAGTTTTGGGGTTAGAAAAAACCCAAGTTTTGATGTATATTTTGTAACTAATGTAAAGTCTCCATGATTTTTGGATGTGGAGCACGTAGGTAGTTAGGATTTAAAGAGGTTTTAGCCCCTTATTTATGTAAATTTTGAGTCCGCTTTGAGATCCACCCATGGTCTACAGACCATGGGATTGTATAAATAGGTGTGTCTTAGAGATTATAAGGAAGATATCTTATATAATCTTGGATTTAATGGGTTAATAAGAAAAGTGATAGTGCAGAGAGTGGGTTATATAGGAGAGAAAGGATCTGCAACTGAGTGCGTAGAGACTTAGTTAGAGTCTGCTGCTGAGTGCGTGGACCCTTGTAGCTGAGTGCGCAGGGTAGTTTTGAGTCTGTAAAGTTGAACTGAAGATCAATAAAGAATTTTACCGAAGAAATACTGTGTATATTTATTTATTTCTTTTTACTTCTTCTTACGATATATGTTGTGGATGAATAATGTGTGTATGAAATATTTATCTAATGATGCACGATTCAATTAGATAACTACTAGATAATGTATGCAAACATGTTTATGTATTTTCGCGAAGACTTTGGTGAATTATCTATTTTTTATTAATAACACAAGTTTATCTATGCGAGATCTAATCTATAATTGTTCTTTGATGCATATAATTGGATAAATCAACTAATGAAGGTCCGCAAAATCTGATCGTAGACCTTCGTGAATTTCTCAAGGTTGTTTGAATAGAGTTGTAGTACTAAGCCCTAAGGGCTTATCAATCTATCCGAATGTAGATCTGAGGCACTAAAAAACATCACACTCCTCTCTGGATGTAGAAACTTGGTTCTTGCATCCCCCAATATTGCTTCGGGTGAGACTCCAGCCTATGTTACGTGGGTTTTTGCCAAAAGGGCCAGTAGTGCAGGGATTTGTTGGTTGGTGCAACTAAATATAAACTTCAGTTAGGACCCCATAAGCCAAAAAATGGCTCCATTTCTGGGACCAGGATCTACTTAAAGGAGATGTGTGATGTCACACCAGTGGAACTCAACAAACAAATAAATTGAAAAGTGGTTGGATAGAAAAATTCATGAATTTGTGTCACAAGAAAACAAGAATCCACATTTGACAAAGGAGAAGTGGTTAGATAAGTATTTGTATACACATATACACAAAATTTTCTTCTACACCCTCTCGATCAAATTATACGAGTGGTTAGCTAAGTTGGCAGACAGTCAAGGAAGGTGGAAGCTTGACAGACAGATAGTGTGGACTCCAGAACTGGTATGACGATTAGAAGCCTCTGAAGACAAGATTGTGTGGTTGTCAATCACTAGATCAATTGAATTATAGGAGGATTCGTTACGCAATTCATAGTTGATACCTTAGTCAGCTATAGTGAAGCGGAGTGGCAATTTTTCAAGGGACCTGTTATCACTCAGGTTGTCCCTTGGCTCCTTAAGGGATACGGCCGAGGTAACCACAAACCAATCTTTGGGCTGCAGGTCCTAGCCTACCTACAGTCAGAGAGGGATCTCTCTTTATGATTTAACTTTGTTTTGGTATAATTTTAGGCTAGTTATAATGTACAGGTTTTTGTTTTGAATTTGGTGGGAAGGATGATGTTTTCAAGCAGAGTTGGGATGCATAGTGTGAGAAGTTCAAACCATTGGGCATGGAGTCATGGATTAGGGCTTGCTGTTGCGTTTTCTTGGTCACAAGAGGAATACATGTCAGGCGGAAAGAGTCGATTGTGCGGACACAACCAACCTCCCTAGGAGCCTAAGACTCTCTAGTGACAAACAAGACAAACAAGAGCAATCCTTCTCTAAACATGCATTTACTATATGGGAAATCAAGTGTTTAGATCCTACCTGTAATCCAACGCTGTTGTAGCAGTCCAGCTCCTCTGATCTGGATGAGCTCCTCCTTCACTTTGAAACCTGCATACACTAACAATCAAACGATTAAATAGCACTTGATAATCTCATAGAATAAAACATATTTAACACATAGACCAAGGAGTACATGAAACAACTCATAAATAACAAGTTATTGAGAAGAATGGACTCATTTGCATTAATAGGTAACAAAAGGAACAAATACAACCTGAGCCTTGGTGTTGTGCAAGTCCCTCCCAGGGTCCATCAGGAGTTCTCCTTTACTTTGACAAAGCTCACCCACTTCCAAATAGAACAAGCAAAGATGGCAATCTCTCCTCACAAGCTTCTAAATGGGAGTCCTAATTCCTGCAGCATTTACCCTTAGAAATGTATAGCTTCCAACCTCTCCTCCTTCTGGCCCAATGCCTGTATTTATAGTGGTCAAGAGGAAGTTAATCAGGTCCACCATCAATGGGATAATCCCCTCTTTGGATGGGATAGCTCCCTTATTGATGGGATAAGTTCCTCTTTGGTAGGGGTACATGAACCATCTGGAGGCGCTCAATACACATCGAACAACCTTCTAGAATGCTCTAGAAATGACCACAAGTAACTTTTTAAAGATGAAAATTGCGCATTTTGACCTTTACATGGGGACGCACCTGCCCCTTTACATACAGAGCGTCCAAGGACGCAGCTTTTGTGAACATTGGGTGCGTACCCGCAGGTAAGGTTGAGAGAACCTGCGTACCCAGAGATAAATACATTTATAAAGAATTTCTCTCTTTTTGGAGTTTGACATGGAGAGCAGAGGCATAAGACTTGCCTAAGAGGATAGCATGAATGTTGATAGAGCCATACTAACTGTAAATAGCCATGGTGACATTTTTTAGTGTAACAGATTGCCCCCTAAAGTGCGAAGCCTGTAATAGATTAGGGTTTTGTATTATCTAGGAAGGGTGAAGCGCTTTATCATTTCAAGGATTATCTCGTGGAGAGCCTGGTGAGAACCTGCAATTTTCAACACAAAATACATGTATAAGATTATATCATCACTGAGGTAGGCATTCCCATACTCAGATCAAAACTTTAACTAACAGACTAACTACTCTGATACAGGAATGATCTTGCAGTACATCATAATCATAGACTTTTGTAGACACAGTATGGGCACAGCCATCTGTTTATGATTAGTCTACTTAGATAATGAATACAAAACTCCTCGCAGCCTGGATGGTGGAAACTAGATCCAGGGTCTTCATTTCTACTTCTCGAATTGGTACGATTCTAGCCATGCGAATAAATGAGTTGATGTCGAACATGGTAGAAACCACTTGATTACCAGTCAATGATGTAAACTGTTAACAAGTGTGAGAGAGACCACCAGTAATTTCAA
Source organism: Pinus tabuliformis (assembly GCA_031772625.1). Classification (NCBI taxonomy): domain Eukaryota; kingdom Viridiplantae; phylum Streptophyta; class Pinopsida; order Pinales; family Pinaceae; genus Pinus; species Pinus tabuliformis. Next base: position 873,456,723 of record CM062815.1, read on the forward strand.
TGGTTCTCAAAGTACCCAGTACAATCCATGAGATGTGAATGAATGATTTGATGTCGAACATTTCACGGAATCCTTCGATCGAAAGTCAATGATGTAAACTGACGTCAAAGGCGAGAAACCTGCCATTGATGCATGCAGACTTCAAGGTACTGACGATTTCTAAGTCATCTCTCTAGATAATGTGCTGATGTCGATAGAAAGCGACCCATTGCAGGCAAGCCCACAACACGAAATCATTGTTCAAGTTGAAGAAATGTTGCTGTAAGGACTGACTCAGGGATGGTCAAATGGATGACAAGTATTTTGCAGATGAAATTTTTGCTTGCAGACCTCTTGAACACATAAAGACACGACAGATGGCTTGGTAATGAATGACTCAAAGTTAATCCTCGGAACCCGGCTGAAGACTTTCAAAGTGGTTTGATCAACTGTGAGGTAAAGGATTTCCCAACCCAGGTGAATGAAAAGTGTCGTGTTCAAGAGTGGTAATAAAGTTTCTTCTGAGACAAAAGATAACAAATGGGCTCATTCTTCTCTCTTTTCCCCCACCATTTCTGGCAAGTACCTCTTTATTTTTAACAAGCTTGAGGAGGATAACATATGCTTGATTATAAGCTCATCCTTCGGATGAGTCCAACCTAGTTTTGATTCGAACCCTAGGAAGGAGTGGTTCGTTCCTGTTTGTAATTGAACAGGTCCTTTACTGTGAAATTTTAATGAGCCCAGTATAGGAGAAACTCAGCGTTTTTCATTTTTAGAGAGTCTGAAAAACTTAAGAAGACTCCAGGTTTAACGTTTTTGTAAATTTGTGTCCCCCAAGCCCGAAAAAGTATAAAATAATACTTGGGAGAACCGCTTGATCTTGCGACCAAGGAGTACTTTCATGATTAGTGTCTCTGACCTGAAAAGTAAAAAGCGATCAAGGACACGTCGTTTTATTTCCGTATCGAGTTTGAAACGACAAAAACTCGGCAATCTTTTCCTGTTTTTACGGTCAGAAAAGAGCTATAAGGGGACCGTCTTTTAATTCCGTTTTAACGAGTGTAAAAGAAATGCTCAGCAATCTTTTCATGTTTTAGGAGTCTGAAAAGGGCTTAAAAGATGACTCTTAAAGGTTTCACTTTTTCGTAAGTTTTAACGAGTTCGAAAAAATGATAAAAATGTACTCATATGGCCGACTTTCAATTTAATTTACGAGCAAGAAAAGACGGAAAGAACTCGGCATTTTCATTTGTTTTACGAGAATGAAAGATAGCAAAATAATCTCGGGATTTTCTTGAGTTTAACGAGTCTTGAAAATGACTGAAATTGACTTGAGATAGGTTTCATTTTTACAAAAGCTTGAAACAGAGAAAAACTATACTTCAAAGTAGTTTCATTTTTACACAAGCTTGAAACAGAGAGAAAACTGTGCTTGATGCCCCCTAAGAATAACTGCTAGAGCGCATGCCCCCTAGCTTCATTTCATTCAATCAGTTGGATGAAATGAAGGTTGAGTTACGAGATCATTTGAAAGACTCGACCTAAAACTGTAAGAAAATTATGCAAAACACTGAAATAACTAACCTAAATATACAACTTTAACATTTACGAGATCTAGTCAAACTCTCGATTCAAGTAGAGGAGGATTTGTTTCATTTTTTAATGAGCTTGACACAGGAAAAGAACTATGCTCGGATTCGGTTTCATGTTTACGCAAGCTTGAAATGAAAAACTATGCTTGTTTATAAGTTCACATGCCCCCAGCATAATGACGCAAAATGAGGTACATGCCCCCCAAGTTTCATTGCATTCAATGAGGTGGATGGAATGAAGCTTTACTTTCAAGATCTTAGAAAGACTTGTGGGAGTTGTTTCATTTTTTAGTGAGGTTGACACAGGAAACAAACTATCCTCAAAACCCTTGTTTCATTTTTTAAACGAGCTTGACACAAAATAAGGAACTATGCTCGTAACTACTCTCTACAATCTACCTAACAAAAACTCTACTCTAAAAACCTTGATTCATTTTTTAACGAGCTTGACACAAGACAAGGAACTATGCTCTAAAATCCTTGATTCATTTTTTTAATGAGCTTGACACAAGACAAGGAACTATGCTCATGACTACTCTCTACAATCTACCTACTGAACCTACCCTTGTTTCATTTTTTAACGAGCTTGACACAAGACAAGGAACTATGCTCAAGAAGTTCGCATGCCCCTAGTATAATGATGCAAAACGAGGTACATGCCCCCCAGGCTTCATTGCATTCAACCAGATGGATGAAAGGAATGAATGTTTACTTTCAGTATTTAACTTGAAAAGGGAGTTGTTTCATTTTTAAGGAGGTTGACACAAGAAAAGAACTATCCTCATACCTGATTCATTTTTTAACGAGGTTGACTCAGTAACAGGAACTGTCCTCGCAAAATCCTACTTTCTACAATCTACCTACAAATCCTAAAATCTAGCTGATTTATTTTTTAATGAGGTTGACTCAGTAAAAGAACTATCCTCATGCTAGCCTGTTTCATTTTTTAACGAGGTTGATACAGGAAACGAACTATCCTCGTAACACACTGATTCATTTTTTAACGAGGTTGACACAGTAAAAGGAACTTTCCTCGTACTCACTGATTCATTTTTTAACGAGGTCGACACAGTAAAAGGAACTTTCCTCGTACTCACTGATCATGGCTTCCAACTGGAAGAAAGACATGTCAATGGACACACCTTGATCATGGCTTCCAAGAGGTCTTCATCAGAAGGAAGAATACTTCTCTGGAAGGAACACATGTCAAGGGACTCAAAAGGGATAAGAACATCGTGTTCAAGTAATCCCATAGAGTTTTCCATGTCAATTACCGGATCACTTGCATTGGTAACTGAAAACATGGGACCAGTTGCCACATAATTAACCCGTGGCAGGGTAGATACCACTTTAGAATCAGGAACATTTAGGGGTGTCATATTATTGGTAGTTGAAACAAGACTAGGGAACGAAAGCTGGTCTACAGTCACAATACTGCCATTGTGAGGGAAAGACATCACGCGAAAGAGTGTCGATACGACAGCTTTCATTGCATAAACATAGTCTCGCCCAAGGAGTAAATTGAAATCCAAGGGACCTCGAACTACTATAAGATCAATACAGACAGTTTTACCTTCCAAGGTAAGAGAAAACTTAGGAAGGATCCCTAAAGGTTCACTAATGGTTCTGTTAAAAGCTTTCAGATTCTGCGTAATAGGCGCAAGCTGAGGGGAACCCAAAGCTTTCCAAACAGTTGAGGATAAAATACTAACAGAAGCACCTTCATCTACCTGAGTACGATGTATGTCCCTACCACCAGCCTTGACAATTATTTGGAAAGGGATGGAGGAAGGAAGACGAGGTTCTATCAGTCTATTCCAATCAAAGGAAAAAACCTCAGTACTTGGAGGGGGTTCTGTAGAAATAGGTGAAATGCCCCCCAGCATAGAAGAATCTGATGTAACAAGAAGAACCTGAGCAGTATGAAGTTCACTCTCTAAAGGGAAAGTGGGATCGACTCTTTGTGAAATTGAATCGACCACTTGATCAACTAATGGATCATCAACTTGAGTGACATGAGTTTCACTCTCCAATGGGAGAGTGTGATCGACTGTACTTGAATTTAGATCAATCACTCCGTCAGTTGACGGTAGGTTGGGAGAAAGTTTACGGTAACCAGTTGGAAATTCTTGCTGTGGAACAGTAAGGTTTTCCAACAATGTTGAGGCTTCATCCATGTGAGGGCAAATGTGAGTTTGATGACTCCCTTTGCATAACTTACAAGGAAACCTAACTTTACCCATTTTCCCAGGAACCTGACTATCACTGGTTGATGGATCAACAGAAAGTTGATGAGATTTTTCTGACCATACTTCCAAGACCTTTGGAATACCAGGACAATTGACAAGGAAGTGGTCACCCTTACAAATCCTGCAAGGGTATTTGGGTTTACGATGCATGTCGGAGTTTTCCTCAACACAACTAACACTTACAGCCACGGTTGGTTGGTTGACTTCTTTCTTATCTTGCTTCTTCTTCTTCTTAGCCTCCTGGTTACTAGCATCAAGGCTTTTACCAGGCGAAGAGGAAGAAATGGAGGAAGAAAAATTAGGCGAAGAAGGTAAAGGGTCAACAGAAGGTTGGTGATGTTGAGATGGTGAACTCTGTTGAGGTGAAGCATCCGGTTGAGATGGAACAATTGGAGTATTTTGGGCCAACGAAGTTGAAAATAACCATATCGGTAATCCTATTGTAAATCCAGGTAATGACAAAGTAGCCATATAAGGAGGACCAACATTTCCAAAGAAAGGAAAAGTACTAGGATTCTCGTTAGGAGGGGTTCCTAGGTTGGTAAATTCCAGAACATTTGCCATTATATTCAACTTCAGTGAATTTTATTAACAATTTATAACTAAAATTAACAATTCACAATGCACACCTATGGTCTCTAAAAGTAAAAACAAACAAATTAACACGCGCTATCAAACCTAGGAGTCAAACCACAGACAAACAGTAGCCTTCCGGGCCGAAAACACTAGTTGGTGATGAAGCCCAACATCGTCGAATTCAGTACAGAAGTGGCGGGTGGAACAGTTACCCCGGCAACCTGCTTAATGAATAGACTGGACCAAGTTCCTCCACTTTAACCGTCTCGAGTGAAGTGAACCCCCCAGAAAATCCAAGTGAGTCTAGCCGACGTCTGCTCCAGGTACAGTGGGATCTTCCCTCCACCGTCACCTTGGGTAGAACCCTAAAGATAATGGTCACTAAGGTCACCAACAGCAACAAATGCACCTGGGGGAACAGTCTAAACTCTGACAGCACGCAAGGGCAGAGTATCAAGCTCAATCCCCTTGTCGGCTCCTTGACAATAATCCAAGGTTTACCGACAAGTGACCCCTGGCTCCTCGACAATGGTTAATCCGAGGTTTACCGTTTGTAATACGTGCGTGTCTGGCATCGTTCCCAACGAGGGAGGATTGATCCCCTCACCGGTTCGGACACAAGCTCGTGCTTCTCCTTTAAGAGGAGCTTTCCCAGAGTACAAATGAAACAGTTGGATTTATCCTACCACAAGATGAGCTACTTGTTTGGTTTTGCTGTCTTGGAGAGTTAATTACTCTCCTACTCCAAGACACTAGCCTAAGCTATGTTGGTGTTTCAGAGCCCTAGAAATGTAAAAAATACTAGATGAATTTTAATTAAGCGCTGTGTTATTAAGGCTGTTATTACTCAAATGGGTAAATGGATATGAAACCAATGGTGTTATGACCCGACTCAACTGAATGCAATCGAATATGATAATGTAATCTTTTCAATTCGATGAATCCTAACTAAAGTAAGGAGAGAGTTTCCATTCACTTCCGACAATGCAAAAAATTGATCACTAAGAGAAAATATAACAAATTATCTAATGCACTAATTTTATCAAGAAAAACTAATGCAAATCAATTCCAAACCATTTTTTATTTTTTTATTTTTGTGTAAATTCAAATCAAAGAAAACTGATCTAAATCTACGATTGATTTTTCAGAATGTAAACTATGCAATGGTAATCTAAGCACAATTCACTTGAAAAGTATGCAAATGTAATCTATGCACATTTTTCATTCATATTCTGAAAATGAGAATTATAATTATGCAAATGTGATCTATGCAAGAGAATTCTCAAACACAAGACGATTCTAATGTGATCTAAGAACCAATCAAGTGCAAGTCGAGAAAACTGGGTGAGAGTTCCAAAGATCAAAACATAAAAACACTCAAAGGCGATTAACACTCATACACAATTTAGCCCCCCCCCCGGCGAATGAGGGGGAAATTTTTTTGCAAAAACGAAAGCAAAAAGATGCAAAATTGTGAAAGGACTGAGAGAAACCTCCAAGTAATGACCAAAGGAAATCAAATCAAGAATTTCTCAAAAAAGAGACTCAAAACACCCAATTGATGAAAGCTTAAAGCAGGAATGCCAATGAAACAAGCTTAGGTGAAGATCTTTGACAGGAGACTAATGGATCTGGGCAGTAAAAACTAAGAAAAAGCAAAATCTAAGAGGAAAAATGTAAAAAATGGAATTTTCTTAAATTTTAGCAGGGGACGCAGGCAACCCGTTAAGACAGGTGCGGGCCCGCTCTGTGCACACAGCGACAGTGCGTACAGGTACACACTGTGCAATACTCAGAGGGTGCATCCTACTGGAAAATTCAAGAAAAACTAAATTCAATCTAACCCTAAGCTAACCCACCCAAAAACAAAGTCACAGAGCCAAAAACCAGAAAATAAATGACTTTTCTCAGATCAAAGTTGCATACAAAGGAAAATACTTTCACATCAATGGAATCGCCAGTGGAGTCGCCAATTTGTCAGGCGGAAAGAGTCGATTGTGCGGACACAACCAACCTCCCTAGGAGCCTAAGACTCTCTAGTGACAAACAAGACAAACAAGAGCAATCCTTCTCTAAACATGCATTTACTATATGGGAAATCAAGTGTTTAGATCCTACCTGTAATCCAACGTTGTTGTAGCAGTCCAGCTCCTCTAATCTGGATGAGCTCCTCCTTCACTTTGAAACCTGCATACACTAACAATCAAACGATTAAATAGCACTTGATAATCTCATAGAATAAAACATATTTAACACATAGACCAAGGATTACATGAAACAACTCATAAATAACAAGTTATTGAGAAGAATGGACTCATTTGCATTAATAGGTAACAAAAGGAACAAATACAACCTGAGCCTTGGTGTTGTGCAAGTCCCTCCCAGGGTCCATCAAGAGTTCTCCTTTACTTTGACAAAGCTCACCCACTTCCAAATAGAACAAGCAAAGATGGCAATCTCTCCTCACAAGCTTCTAAATGGGAGTTGTAATTCCTGCAGCATTTACCCTTAGAAATGTATAGCTTCCAACCTCTCCTCCTTCTGGCCCAATGCCTGTATTTATAGTGGTCAAGAGGAAGTTAATCAGGTCCACCATCAATGGGATAATCCCCTCTTTGGATGGGATAGCTCCCTTATTGATGGGATAAGTTCCTCTTTGGTAGGGGTACATGAACCATCTGGAGGCGCTCAATACACGTCGAACAACCTTCTAGAATGCTCTAGAAATGACCACAAGTAACTTTTTAAAGATGAAACTTGCACATTTTGACCTTTACATGGGGACGCACCTGCCCCTTTACATACAGAGCATCCAAGGACGCAGCTTTTGTGAACATTGGGTGCGTACCCGCAGGTAAGGTTGAGAGAATCTGCGTACCCAGAGATAAATACATTTATAAAGACTTTCTCTCTTTTTGGAGTTTGACATGGAGAGCAGAGGCATAAGACTTGCCTAAGAGGATAGCATGAATGTTGATAGAGCCATACTAACTGTAAATAGCCATGGTGACATTTTTTAGTGTAAAAATACAGAGTAGGATAGCTACACATAGAACAATATCAGGCTGGAATAAAGATGGAATGAAGGTCAGAGATGAAAGGCAACTAAGAATCTTTCATTAGCTAACAGAGAGGGAAGGTGAATGAAGTCTAGGAGCAGTCAAGAATTCCTAAATAACAGTCATATGTGAAAGAAACAGGGTAAACATGATCATTTAAGTATGCATATTCATAACCATTTCTGAAGAAAACATATAGAAATAACAAGAACTGAGCATAGAGTGCAGTCAAGCAAAGCCTAAGCTATTATTCTTTCTTGCTATTTAGATGGTAACTCAATGGTGGTGTAAACATATATAAACTATAAAAAGAGGTAAGAAAACACTTATTGAGCCATGTAGTAGCACAAGAATTCCACAGTCACTCTTTGGCCCATTAAATAACACAACAGACAGTTCTTCATCCAAAGCATTCCAGCAGTCTTTGATTATAGAGCTCTCAAAGTATACAGCGCAAGTTTAGAATGAGGATTATCAACCAACCAACCCTTTAAACAATGAATCAGGGTGGTTTATATAGAGAAAATATCCAAAAATATCTATTACAACAGATCTTAAATAGATCTGAGGGAAATGAGTTCTTTAATCTAATCTTGTCCTGAAATTAATGCAAGAAGATATCTATTTGAGCTACGCTGGAGGCAGCTACATCAAAATGAGTTAATATGGTGTCCTTGGTGGCTCGGTGCAGTGTTTCTCTATAAATGTGCCTTTAATCTCTTATCTGCACCTCTAAGGCGGTTCTGCTGCTTTTTAGGTGGCTTTAATGTGCACTAATCTCGATCTGATAAGCTTTGAATGGCCTTTACTGCTTCTTTGACTTGGATGGAGGCCTTTAATGTTCACCTACTTTGATATTTCCGATTTGATACTCTTTGCCGCTTCACTGATACTCTTTAATTAAATCTGGGCTTTATCTTTCCTCTGATACTCTTTAACACTTGAATAGGGCCACTTTCTCTCCCTTGATATGCTTGAACTGTCAAATCGCCCCTTTTATGCCCTTTCAATGCAAAAATAATTGCTGCAAATGCTTTTCGTGGCCTCTAGAATGCTATCGGCACTAGCCAATTGAATATGAACATACACGAAGAAACCCTGTCAAATAATGGCAAAGGAATCCAACCTGATAACTGTGCTGGGCTGAGGCTAGCTTTTAATTTGCGTTTTTTGGGTTTTGCAGGTAGCTGAGCAATAGGAAGCTCTTCATTTTGAGAAATTTTTCTTAGCAATGCGCGATTAGCGCTAAGCGCTAATCGTGCATCAAAAACTGCCTCTTTTTCTCGTTTCAGGCATCCTTTGACGCGATTCTCGCCCTTTGCGCCTTTTCTGTGATGACGTCAGCATGACGTCATTGGCGGGTCCCGGGTATGGCAGGGTGACGTGGCAGGGTAACGTGGTAGTGTGACATGGCAGTACGGCAGGGTGACGTGGCCGCTGACTGGTTTGACGACGTGGCACAGGACACGGTGGCGGGGTAGGGACGGAGCCAGATGCGGTGGCTGCGACACGTAGCAGTGGCAGGTTGACGCGGAGGTGACGTGAGCGGCGACGTGGCGCTAACATCAGGGGCGGAGAGACAGAAGGTAGTTTGTGGTTTTATCGGACCGCCTTCTATACGTGGGCGGTATTTGTCAGAGGGGCTCCGATGCAATCGCGTGGAGACACGCGTCTTTTGTATGGTGGGGAAACTGCTAGCCTATCGGAGGCTAACCGTCAAACGTCGGGGCATCTCCGAAATCCACCTAGGCCGTTGGATCTGGGAGGGCAGATCGGAGGGACGATGGAGCGCAGAGCTGTCGGCAGTTTAATGTACAGGGGCCCGCTATATATAATATTGATTTATTTACGCGGCGAGGGTTCAAAAACTTTGGGATTGTGGGTTATTAATGCATCGGAAGGGGTCCGATTGCATGGAAGAGGGTTTTTATGCTTTGGAAGGGGTCCAAAAGCATAGGAAAAATGGTTAAAGAAGCAAACTTAAGGGTTCTTACTAAGTTTCAAATAAACTTAGTAATTCCCAAGCATTATTTATGGTTATATTTCAACCAGAGGGAGGGGATATGTATATAAGGGGGATATTTAACATATTTTTAATAGGGGAAGGGGAAATAGATAGGGATTTACATAGTAAGTTAGAAATTAATATGAATTTTGATTAGAAAGCGCTAAGGAGAGAAATCTTAGGCTACAAAGGGGAAATAGGAGCTATAGAAGAAATATGAGCACCTTTAAGCAAAGCAGATCTTTACTTAGGCAAATGTTATGGAATATGATGAATTTTGAGATATTAAGCAAATCTTAACATCTTTAAGGGAAATTAGTGAATGATTTTTGGGAAAAGGAAGAAGGGGAAGTTAGTCATGCCTCGCTTGAGCTGCTCCAAGGGAATATGTCTTGCACTTGTGATCTAAAGTAGACTAGCACTTTGCAACACAAAACTTATCACCATCCTTGATTCTGCAACCTAAGAACTGCCTACCCAGCCTCTTCTTTCTAGTTTGGGTGAACTTGAACTTGCAAACCCTAATTATCCTCTTTTATTTTGACTGCCCTCCTATCTAAATGTACCCTTATCTCTTCCAAGGGCCCAGATTAAGTAGTTGGGCTCCTTAATTTCTCTACCTAGCTACTGATCTGCCAAGCTTGAACTGTTTGGACAGATATTCATTCTCTATCTTCTAAAACAAGAAATTTAAACCTAGGGGAGCCAAGATTAAGCTGTTTGGCTTTCCCTTAATTGTAAAAACTCTTAAAAAATGGTATGATCCTTCAAAATGGAACTTCTTGGAAATATGGAACCTTGCAGCATGAAAAGATGACATATTTGGCATGTAAAACAGTCAATCATGAAATATGAAACCTATTGCAATATGAGGCTAACAGTGGCTCCACTTGGGGATGGTTTTCAAGATGAGAAGCGAAGAACAGCAGGCCAGAATGCCTTGATATTCAATTGCTGCTGTAAACGGAAATTATCCTTCTTCTCAATGCCTTTGACTGAATTCTTATAAGCTGATATGCAGTATCCTTTTGTGCTGAATTGCAGAAAAATTACAGCTCTGCTTCTTGCCTTTTGGGTGTTTGTAAACATATTGAAATCTGCTTGAGCACTTCTTTGGAATTATTTCAAAAATAGAGATCTGAAATAGAGCTTTCTTTGATCTTTCCTTCAAAATTTGTTGCGTTGTTCCCTCTTATTAGCCTACTATAAGAAAAAGTGCTGAAAACACAAATATTAATGTATAGATAGTATACAGAGCTGTGTTGCTTTCAACAAAAGGGATCATGATAGTGCTTTAGCATTCAGCCATTGACAGGGCCTTCTTCAACTGTGCTGCCATCCAAACTCTTCAGAAAATATGTGTTGTTGCCTTGAACAACAGAAATAATAAAGGGGCCTTTCCACAGGAAATCAAACTTGCCATGCTTTCCTTTGTCCTCTCTTCTTGAATCCCATCTTAAGACTTTGTTGCCTATGTAGAAATCTTCAGCCTTAGTTCTTTTGTCAAACATTTTCTTGAGCTTCTCTTGTAAAATCTGAGCTCTGTCGTACACTTGCTGTCTTGTTTGCTGCAAATGGATGGTTTGGTTTATTCTTCTTTGGATATCATTTGGCTCTGCATGAATCTCTTGCGGCAATTTGATAACAGGGATTCCCAAAGAAGAGGGGAACTTGGCCTCCATGCCATAGACTAACTCATATGGGCTCATCCCAATGGATCTCTTGGTTGACAATCTGTTTGCCCATAGGGCATTTACAAGCTTTTTGTGCCAATTCTTCTTGTTTTCCTCCAAGACTTTCTTAATGATGTTAATCAGACTCTTGTTGGATGATTCGGCCAAGCCATTACCTTGAGGGTAATAGGCTGTGGAGTGACCTAAGGTAATGTGGAATTTGTGGCAAAAACTGATCATTTTCTTGGATTTGAAGGCAGCAGCATTATCTATAATGATCTTCTCAGGACAGCCAAATCTGGACAAAATGTTGGTTTCAAGGAATTGGATGATGGTGGAGTCATTGGCTTGCCTACATGGGATGGCTTCTATCCACTTGGTAAAGTAATCTGTGGCTGTTAGAATCCACTTATGCTGGCCAGAAGAGGATGGATGGATTTCTCCAATGAAGTCAAGACCCCATTGTTGAAAAGGCTTCTTGGTTGAAATGGGCTTAAGGGGCAAGGGCAGAAGCTTTCTTTTGCCTTCAAAGATTTGGCATTTGTGGCATGAAACAACAAACTTTCTCACATCAGCAAACAAAGAGGGACAATAGAAACCAGCCCTTAGTATCTTATCAGTAGTGGACTTCTAATATAAGTGTCCTCCACAGTCCCCTGCATGAAATTCTTTCATGACACTATCAGTTTCACTCATAGTTAGACAATTCAGCAATATTCCTTCATGATTTTTCCAAAACAGGGCACTATCTAAGACACAAAACTTTGATGCTTTCATCTTTAAAAATCTCTTTTTGGTTCTGGACAACCCTGGAGGAGCACACAAGTTTAACAGTATAAAACATATATCAGCATACCATGGGGATTGCAAAAAAGCTTCACTGATCTATGGAGTCGCCAGCTCCTGTTCATTGTCCAGTTGATTAATGTCTAAGGCTTGAAAATTGGTTTCGGACATCAATTTGGCTAAACCTTGTCCCTTTATCAGTTTGGTGGGTTTTATCTCAATGTCATACTCAAGGATATTGACAATCCATTTGCCTCTTTTGCCTTCTATGCCCTCTTGAGTTAATATGTCTTTTACAACAGCATTTGGCACATAAGCAATCACATGTGAATATAAAATGTAAACTCGGAAATCTTTGATTGCTTTAACAAGGGCATATGCTTGCTTCTCCATGATTTGGTACTTCAAGGGTGCATCTCTAAGGGCTCGGCTGAAAAATGAAATTGGCTTTTCATTTCCCTGATCATCTTTCTGCAAAAGGACAGCAGCAATGGTGTGTTCAAATGCAAATGAGAAAATGATGAAATCCTTATCAAATTGAGGACTTGTGAGGACTGGGGATTGGTTTAAGGCAGATTTTATGCCCTCAAAGGCTTGCTTGGCCTCTAAAGTCCATTTTACCTTGGAATCCTTCTTTAACATGTTATTTAGCATTCTTATCAGCTCGGCCAAGTTTGGGATAAATCTCCTTAGGAAATTGATCTTTCCTAGGAATGCTTGCAATTCTTTGATGTTTCTCGGATAAGGGATTTGCAAAATGGCTTGGATTCTTTCTGGATCTATTCTAATTCCATCTTTTGAAATGATATGGCCTAGCAATTTGCCTTCTTCTAGGTCGAAGAGAGATTTCTTAGGATTTAAGGAAATGCAATATTTCCTACAGGTTAGGAACACTTGCCTTAGGTGTTTAAGGTGCTCTTGATCAAATTTTGAGAAAGGAGTAAGGTCATCAAGGTAAAACACTAGGAAATCATGGATTTTCTTGGAAAATGTAATGTCCATGGCCCTTTGAAAGGTAGCACCTGCATTCTTTAGTCCAAAAGGCATTTTCACATATTTAAAGGTTCCCCACGGTGTCGTAAAGGCTGTCTTGTCTTGGTCATCCGGGTGAACAAGTATTCGATTAAAACCTGAAAATCCATCTAGCAAATAAATTCTTGAAGACCCCACTACTCTTTGTAGAATGTGGTCCATTTTTGGCAGTGGGTAGTGATCTTTAAGGGAGACTTGGTTCAGATTTCTTAAGTCCACACATAGTCTAATCTCCCCTGTTTTCTTCTTTGTGGGAATAAGATTGGATACCCATTCTGAAAATCTAATGGGTGCTATGATACCAGCCTCAAACATTCTTCTCACTTCTTTCTCAATCAAAGGGAGAAGCACAAGATTGATTCTCCTTAGTTTCTGTTTGAAGGGCTTTTGATTTGGCTTTAAGGGAATGATATGTTGAATAACAGAGGTGTCATAGGACTTGAGGTCCTCATAACTACAGGAAAATACATCTTGAAACTCTTTAAATAAATCAGCATATTTTGGTTTTTGATCGGGAGGCAAAGACTTGGACAGTTTAATCATTTTGGGCTTCTCTGCTGTCCCAATATTACAGTCTTCCACAACAGCGTTTAAGGGTTGCATCTTTGGCTTTTTGGGGACTTCGTTTGAATTAAATATGTCCTCTAATGGAGTGAGGCCAGCAGGTAGAAAATTGTCTTTTAAATCAATCACTTTGGCCTCTGCTTCAGCTATTTCATCTAAATGCATTTGCTTCAGCTCTTGCATGTTTTTCTCATCAAAAATGGTTGGGTGCAGCATTTGATTTTCTGCTTCCGCTGTTATAGTTTGCTCATTTTGGCTCATTTGCTGTTGTGGGTCATCCATGGCATCTTCATCAATGTTTAAGCTTGAGAATTCTTGCTGTAAGGTAAGAAAATTGTTGATTTGAGCATCATCCTAAAACACTTGCCAATATTTGATATTGTTAGGGACAGTAGGCCTGTGCTTTATCTCAGTAGTAAAGTGGTGATTGGGCTCAAAGGGAAGCTTGCAAGTGCTAGCAAAAGTAGCTAGACTATGAGCATGCATGTTATGGCTTCTAGAAATCTTAGCAAGCTTGGATTCGGTGAAGGAATTGAGTATTTCTGTGGCAGCAGACCTATAAGCTCTTAGCCTATTGTCATTACTAACAAACTTACCTTTCATCTGTTGAATGATCAAATCGAAGTCACCTAGAATGGACACTTTTGCAGTTCCTAGAGCTTTGAGCAGTTTAAGGCCTAAAAGGAGGGCCTCATACTTTGCCATGTTATTGGTGCATTTGAAGTTTAGTCTATAAGAATGACCCTCTGCATGGTTGTTATGTGTATTGTAAATCCATATTCCTGCCCCTGCTCCTAGATTATTAACAGAACCATCAAACTCTAAATACCATGTGATTTCTTGCTTGTGGTTAGTATTAAGAGTTTCAGTCATTTTAGGATTGGGCGGACCTAGGTTTTGTGCTTCATGTGGTTCTTCTTGTATGCTGGTTGCACTAATTGTTTTAACAGTTTCACAGGTATGGGAAACCGACTCTTGATTGATGCATGTTTCTTGTTCTAAAGGAAAAGGCTTCTCATCAGTGGGAGGGCAGCTATCATCATTGAACAATATTAAGGAATCCATATCAGAATGGATTGAGTAAATGGGAAAGTTTTGGGGTTTTTCCTCACTACTTACCACATACTTCATCAGTGTTTCTCTATACAGTCTCTTTGGTTGCCCAAAGACTGAAATAGTGGCATAGGAGAGGTCTAGTTGGAGAGATCCTTGGAGTTTTGCTCCCCAAGATCTTGATAAGAGCATGCCATACTTTGGTGGAATGTCAGCAACCACCACGTCCATTATGATCGTTTTGTTGGGAAATTGGACTAAAGACACACAGAGGTATTTGATTAAGCCTAAACACTTGACCTGACTAGAATCAAATGAGAATAAGTCTTTGTAGGGTCTAGTGACATCAAGTTTTAGCTTCTCCATTATAGCTTTGGGCATTAGATTGTGTGAAGCACCTGAATCAAACATAGCATTGTGCAACACTTTATCATGAATGTGCAAACTGACATAAAAGGGTAGAATAGCTCCATGTCCTGATTTACCATTGACTTCAGGACCAAAAAGTAATTCAGGTTGATTATCTAAGACATTAACATCATCCTTGTTCTCTGGCATTTGCAGTAATCTTTTGATTTGCTGTCTGTACACATCATGTTTGGCAAGCTCAGAGAGAGGAATAGATATCTTTAATTTACCAATTTCTGCTTCTAAATCAAAAAGTTTTTCTGACTGTGTTTTAGTATTGTGACTGGCAGATTTTCCCTTTTCAATTGTATCTTCAGCGATCTTCTCTTGGTTATCAGTGATTTCTTGAGATTGTTCTGTTTTGGGAAGGCTTTGAGGAGTGCCATTTACATTGTCTTTTGAGGGAAAGGATACAAAAGGCTGGTTATTGGAGGGCTGCATGTCAGATACATCCTCTATGGTCACTTCTTTTATTTTTGGGTATGTTTTATCAGCAGGTTCTATGATAGCTGCCTTGTCTTTTACTTTCTTAGGCTGCTTGGCATCCTTTGGCTAGATGGGATCAGACACATCAATGGTTCTTGTTCTCAATTTGTATTGTTTATGGACTTTGTAGACAGCTGAATCATAGACTTGTTTGAAGTCAAATGACTCTCCAGACTTGGTCTGAAATTGATTTATATCATGGTCATCTTGGTCTTCTTGGGTTAGAAATGCCTGTTGTTCACTCTTCAAACCCATCAAGTTTATGTGAGTGTCCTCTATCTGCTCACTAGATGTCGATGCTTCAGCATAGTTTTCATGAAAAGGAGGCCTTATATCATGGTCAGGACTAGCCCTTCCAACGTTTGGGTTTTGATTTTTTCTAAAGTTTGGGTTTCTGATAGGATTGCTTTGTTGTCCTTCCCATGAGGCTTTTCTTTCAATAGTTCCCATTCTATTTTCAAAGTTGTCCATACCTTTGATGATTGTGTCCAATTTATTCTCAAAGGCTGAAGGTTCATCTTTAAAAGTGGTTCTTCTGTCAGGTCTTGCTCTATTTCGCTTGGCAATCAGATTTTCCTCCACACTAACAGCTACATTCTGCATGTCTGCTAAGGTTTGAGGGGTTCTTTCCCTTAACTGATAAGCCATGTCTGAATCAAATCCATCAGGGAATTTGTATAAAGCAAGATCAGGTGGAGGTCTGAGGTTTTGTGGAACAGCGTTGTAAACATTGTTAAACCTGGCACAATAGTCTAAGACAGCTTCATGAGGGCCTCTTTTGATAGTGTCATACTCGAATAATATGTGCAGAGGGTCCTTCTTTTTCTCCCATCTGTTAAGAAATGTTTGGTAAAGGGCCTCTGGGTCAACTATGGAATTTGCAGGAAGAGCTCTAAACCAGGGCCTTACATCTCCTGTTAAACTTTGGACAAAAATCTTCATTCTTACACTATCATCATCTATTTCATAACTCTCAAAATAGTCCTGCATTTTCTTGGTATGTTGCAAGGCTGTGCCAAAACCAGTAGCATCAAAATATGTGACTTTGGTTTGATAATCCTGAGGCATAGCCCCTGGATTTGCAGGGAACTATAAAGGTGCATATCTGTTAGCCATATTTACAGGAATAAGTGGAACGACTGGAACAGCTGGGACAGCTGTAATAACAGTGGTGGTAGTGGTAGTATGCGTAGTGAATGGAGGTGTGGAAAAGGTGCTTGGAGAGGTGGATGACGAACGAGGGGAAGTAGGGGTTGAACGAAACAAAACTTTAATAGGGGTTAGAAAACAGCTTGGTTAAACTATTTCAGGACTAGAATCAGCAAACTCTTCTTATTTTTGTTTGCTAAGGTTTCTAGAGATTAAATTGGGATTTTCAAAAACAGCTGGGGGATTTGGGTCTAGATTTGACCTAGTATTACACGTTTTCTTCTTGGGAGCCAACTTCTAACTTGTTTTTTGGAATTTTCTGAATAAGTTCCCCAGTGGAGTCGCCAATGATGTTATCACTCAGGTTGTCCCTTGGCTCCTTAAGGGATACGGCCGAGGTAACCACAAACCAATCTTTGGGCTACAGGTCCTAGCTTACCTGCAGTCAGAGAGGGCTCTCTCTTTATGATTTAACTTTGTTTTGGTATAATTTTAGGCTAGTTATAATGTATAGGTTTTTGTTTTGAATTTGGTGGGAAGGATGATGTTTTCAAGCAGATTTGGGATGCATAGCGTGAGAAGTTCAAACCATTGGGCATGGAGTCATGGATTAGGGCTTGCTGTTACGTTTTCTTGGTCACAAGAGGAATACGGAGCAGGATAGCTACACATAGAACAATATCAGGCTGGAATAAAGATGGAATGAAGGTCAGAGATGAAAGGCAACTAAGAATCTTTCATTATCTAACAGAGAGGGAAGGTGAATGAAGTCTAGGAGCAGTCAAGAATTCCTAAATAACAGTCATATGTGAAAGAAACAGGGTAAACATGATCATTTAAGTATGCATATTCATAACCATTTCTGAAGAAAACATATAAAAATAACAAGAACTGAGCATAGAGTGCAGTCAAGCAAAGCCTAAGCTATTCTTCTTTCTTGCTATTTAGATGGTAACTCAATGGTGGCGTAAACATATATAAACTATAAACAGAGGTAAGAAAACACTTATTGAGCCATGTAGTAGCACAGGAATTCCATAGTCACTCTTTGGCCATTAAATAACACAACAGATAGTTCTTCATCCAAAGCATTCCAGTAGTCTTTGATTATAGAGCTCTCAAAGTATACAGCGCAAGTCTAGAATGAGGATTATCAACCAACCAACCCTTTAAACAATGAATCAGGGTGGTTTATATAGAGAAAATATCCAAAAATATCTATTACAGCAGATCTTAAACAGATCTGAGCTAAATGAGTTCTTTAATCTAATCTTGTCCTAAAATTAATGCAAGAAGATATCTATTTGAGTTGCGCTGGAGGCAGCTGCATCAAAATGAGTTAATATGGTGTCCTTGGTGGCTCGGTGCAGTGTTTCTCTATAACTGTGCCTTTAATCTCTTATCTGCACCTCTAAGGCGGTTCTGCTACTTTTTAGGTGGCTTTAATGTGCACTAATCTCGATCTGATAAGCTTTGAATGGCCTTTACTGCTTCTTTGACTTGGATGGAGGCCTTTAATGTTCACCTGCTTTGATATTTCCGATTTGATACTCTTTGCCGCTTCACTGATACTCTTTAATTGAATCTGGGCTTTATCTTTCCTCTGATACTCTTTAACACTTGAATAGGGCCACTTTCTCTCCCTTGATATGCTTGAACTGTCAAATCGCCCCTTTTCTGCCCTTTCAATGCAAAAATAATTGCTGCAAATGCTTTTCGTGGCCTCTAGAATGCTATCGGCACTAGCCAATTGAATATGAACATACATGAAGAAATCCTGTCAAATAATGGCAAAGGAATCCAACCTGATAACTGTGTTGGGCTGAGGCTAGCTTTTAATTTGCGTTTTTTGGGTTTTGCAGGTAGCTGAGCAATAGGAAGCTCTTCATTTTGAGAAATTTTTCTTAGCGATGCGCGATTAGTGCTAAGCGCTAATCGTGCATCAAAAACTGCCTCTTTTTCTCGTTTCAGGCATCCTTTGACGCGATTCTCGCCCTTTGCGCCTTTTCTGTGATGACGTCAGCATGACGTCATTGGCGGGTCCCGGGTATGGCAGGGTGACGTGGCAGGGTAACGTGGTAGTGTGACATGGCAGTACGGCAGGGTGACGTGGCCGCTGACTGGTTTGACGACGTGGCACAGGACACGGTGGCGGGGTAGGGACGAAGCCAGATGCGGTGGTTGCGACACGTAGCAGTGGCGGGTTGACGCGGAGGTGAAGTGAGCGGCGACGTGGCACTGACGTCAGGGGCGGAGAGACAGAAGGCAGTTTGTGGTTTTATCGGACCGCCTTCTATATGGGGGCGGTATTTGTCAGAGGGGCTCCGATGCAATCGCGTGGAGACACGCATATTTTGTATGGTGGGGAAACTGCTAGCCTATCGAAGGCTAACCGTCAGACGTCGGGGCGGCTCCGAAATCCACCTAGGCCGTTGGATCTGGGAGGGCAGATCGGAGGGACGATGGAGCGCGGAGCTGTCGGCAGTTTAATGTGCAGGGGCCCGCTATATATAATATTGATTTATTTACGCGGCGAGGGTTCAAAAACTTTGGGTTTGTGGGTTATTAATGCATCGGAAGGGGTCCGATTGCATGGAAGAGGGTTTTTATGTTTTGGAAGGGGTCCAAAAGCATAGGAAAAATGGTTAAAGCAGCAAACTTAAGGGTTCTTACTAAGTTTAAAATAAACTTAGTAATTCCCAAGCATTATTTATGGTTATATTTCAACCAGAGGGAGGGGATATGTATATAAGGGGGATATTTAACATATTTTTAATAGGAGAAGGGGAAATAGATAGGGATTTACATAGTAAGTTAGAAATTAATATGAATTTTGATTAGAAAGCGCTAAGGAGAGAAATCTTAGGCTACAAAGGGGAAATAGGAGCTATATAAGAAATATGAGCACCTTTAAGCAAAGCAGATGTTTACCTAGGCAAATGTTATGGAATATGATGAATTTTGAGATATTAAGCAAATCTTAACATCTTTAAGGGAAATTAGTGAATGATTTTTGGGAAAAGGAAGAAGGGGAAGTTAGTCATGCCTCGCTTGAGCTGCTCCAAGGGAATATCTCTTGCACTTGTGATCTGAAGTAGATTAGCACTTTGCAACACAAAACTGATCACCATCCTTGATTCTGTAACCTCGAACTGCCTACCCAGCCTACTTACCTAGCATTTTTTCTTCTTTCTGGCTTGGGTGCACTTGAACTTGCAGACCTTGATTATCCTCTTTTCTTTTGACTGCCCTCCTATCTAAATGTACCCTTATCTCTTCCAAGGGCCCAGATTAAGCAGTTGGGCTCCTTAATATCTCTACCTAGCTACTGATCTGCCAAGCTTGAACTATTTGGACATATATTCATTCTCTATCTTCTAAAACAAGCAATTTAAACCTAGGGGAGCCAAGATTAAGCTGTTTGGCTTTCCCTTAACTGTAAAAACTCTTCAAAAATGGTATGATTCTTCAAAATGGAACTTCTTGGAAGTATGGAACCTTGCAGCATGAAAAGATGACATATTTGGCATGTAAAACAGTCAATCATGAAATATGAAACCTATTGCAATAGGAGGCTAACAGGATCGTGAGGTAAGTATTGAAGATCTTTGAATACTTGTATTAAGATGTTGTTATGTGAAAAATGGGTTATGCCATTTCCTTGATGTTCGAAGCTATGTGAAGTAGAAAATTATGTAGAAATTGAGAAGGATCAAGCCCAAAGTATAGTCCCTTGATTGGGCTTCCTATAAGCAATGACGAAGGGTGGGAATGGACTCCACCATGAAGTGTAGTTGAGCTGATAACACAGGGTTTTCTATAGATACATCATCCATCCACTCCACCTCCACCTCCACCACATACACCTTTGCCCACAACT
The DNA here is from genome assembly GCA_031772625.1 of Pinus tabuliformis. Taxonomy (NCBI): domain Eukaryota; kingdom Viridiplantae; phylum Streptophyta; class Pinopsida; order Pinales; family Pinaceae; genus Pinus; species Pinus tabuliformis. The sequence continues at coordinate 873,477,217 of CM062815.1, forward strand.
CCACCACCACCACCTCCGTTCAACATGTCAAACACAATGAAGCTGCCCATTTTCAAGGGTATAGGGAGTGAAGATATGGAGCAATTCTGGTTTGTTGTGAATATTGCGTGGATAGCGCAGTAGATTATTGATGACAATATAAAGAAGGCACAGTTGGTTTTCGCTCTATAGGATCGCGTGCTGACTTGGAATATTAATTATTGTTCTGATAATCCTCTAGCAATGCTAGGAGAGACTAAGGCTTCTTTGAACAATGAGTTTAGTAAGCCTAAGTTTGACTTGTAGTCAGTAGTCGGATTTAAGGAAATCACGATGAGGGTTGATGAGACGCCTTGGGAATTAGACCAAAGGTTGAAATGTGTGATCCGCAAAGCTAACATGCAGCTCATAGATAGTCAGCATCACGAGTGGTTTATAGCTTTGCTTGTGCCCCACCTGAGGATTACTTTGTCACAACAAAAGATATGAACTTAGGAAAAATCCTTGGAAATTGTGATGAGTTTGCATGCGACGGCTATTCACAATGTGAGCTTGGGGTACATCAAATCCACTCTTAGTTACAAAGCCTATGCTTAGAATTGTAGAGCTTGAAGAAAGACAAGGATACTAAACCAGAGGTGTGCGCGGAAGTCTGGTGTTTGAAGTGTAAGGGCTAGGGGCATGATAAATACCATTGTCCTGTATTTGTGAAATATATCACAAGAGGGGGAATCATTCCCCTGAGGCTAGAAGCTCCAACAGGGCCAAGCGTAGGGGTTGTTGGGTGTGGAGCCTGATTATCTTCTATATTCAAAGGTATCGCCACATTGGACCCCAGTTCGAAATGGGGGCGGCAACGCCACCTGTAAAATATTCGTTGTAGGGGGGGTCCAGGGGGGGGCGACTGCGACATTTGGGAGTCCCCCCCTGGCGGGGGGTTTCGGGGGCAGCGCCCCCGAAGCTAAAAACAGCTGTAATATTGCCTTGTAAAAGTATAGTAATTTCTAGTCAATCTGGGCCGTTCACTAGGCGGATGATCTGACGGTAGAACTTATGTTTAGTTTAGGGTATTTTGCCCTAGAAGGCAACCCCTCTCTTTGTATGAGGGCATTGTATTTGAGGCTGTGTAATAGGTGTGTATTCTGTGAGCGAGAAATAGAGAGGTGAGACTGTGAGAGAAAACAGAGGATATTACAGTGGATTTGCTGTAGGTTGTTTCTCTTCATTTTGCTGGATAATAGAAAGGAAGGACTGGCTGTTCGGGGTGGACGTAGCCCAAACTGGGTGAACCACGTATATCTGTGTCTCTCTTATTTTGTGCGTTTTCTGTGTTTATATTTCTGCAATATTTTATGTGTTCCATTGCTCTGTAATATATAGTTTTCTAACAGGGGTTGCATTATGGTGTACTATTTGTCAGGTTGTTGGACAACATACAAAGGATAATTGACATTTTCTTTAATAGTTCATCCAAACACCTCAATAGTTGTTTTGTAACTTCTGCAAATCGGTGGGCCATGATGAGCACCATTGTCGCAGCTCTGAGCTGATGATGGAAAGGATACGTACATATTGGATGCAAGCAAAAACTTGGCCTCCAGAGCAAGGCACGAAAGGAGCGCGTAGAGGTTATCAAGGATGAGGACGAGGCTGAGGAGGAGGAGGGCCTGGTAGAGGCCAAGGATAGGTTATATGTTACAATTGTGGGACACCAAGGCATTACCTACATGAGTGTTAGAATCAGACACACCTGTCATGTCAATACTGCAGCCAATTTGATCCAGGTGGATATTGGTGGCCACCTGCCAAGTCCACCTGGACCCCCACCATTGTCTTTCTCAGCATTTTCAGTTTCCTTAATTGTAGAACAACTTACTATTTTTAGCAGTTTTTCGGGTCCTGAACTTCCGGAGCCGCTTTGAGGCCCTAAACAACGTTTTTTGGGGAATCCGGGGGCAACACGAGTCCATGGAATGGACTGGTGTTGCCCGTTCCAACAATGGTAGTGCTCGGATAGATCTTTCTAATGAGCTATTGTACGCGTCAAACGGAGATCATATGCCAAAGTTACGACCCCGGGAAGTTGATGTACCAACTTACCCCCAAACGGGGCCCACAGTTTGGCGTTTCATCTCCTAGGGTTAGGTTTTGGAATGTTAAGGGTTTTTCCATTGTTTCTCAACAATAAATAGGCCTTCAAGCCTCATTGTAACACAGTTCAGAGGCATGTAGCCATCACATCTCTTCTCAGAGATAAGCTACCATCGCCCTAGCTAGTTTATTGCCATTTCTGTTTGTAAGCATATTTCAGTATTTTCCATTAATGAAATGAAGTATTATTTCCGCTGCATCTTTGTGTATATGGTTATCTCTGTAATTTGTTGCGTTCCTGTTTAAATCTGGATCAGTGGTATCAGAGCGGTCTGCTTTTTCTCTGTTTTTCTTTGCATGTCCCCAACAAGGTCGGGATATAAGGAGTTAGGGCTTGAACTGGTTGAACCTTTGCAAGACCAGCCTCGCAAATCCCGACGGCCTCCCATGGCGGACGAGAAGAAAGACGAGGGGGCAGGAGATCCCATCAAAATCTTGCTCGAAGAAGCTCTCGAGCGACAACGGAACGCGATGATGGACAGCTTTGCGCAGATCCTTCAGCGGCTACCCAGAAGCGGCGCATCGGCTTCCAGCAGCTCCTCTGGAAACGCCACACCCTTTAAGGTACAAGTTAATTTTGAAATCCCCATATTCGAGGGTCAGATAGACGCCGATGCCGTAGATAAATGGTTAAATCTGCTAGAGGGTTATTTTTCTGTTCATGAATTTTCGAGTCGGGAAAAGATTGTTTTTGCTCTTCTCAAAGCAGCCCCCCACGTCAAGGACTGGTGGGAAACCTACTGCGAGCAGAAGGATGAAAGTACTGGCTCACTATTTTCAGCCGCACCCACCTGGGATTCGTTCCGGGATGCCATCAAGGAGCAGTACTACCCTGTCGGAAGCTATGAGGATGAATACATAAAGTGGACCACGCTGCGGCAGGGAAGGGACCAAGACGTGCCGGAGTTCACCAATCTTTTCCATACCCTTCGCACAAAGTTGGGTATCAAGGATTCGGAGCAACATTTGATACTCAAATACCGTGGCTGCCTGCACAAGTACATCCAGGAAGAAATACAGTTCCTAAACATCCCCTCGCTCGGCGCAGCATACCGGTATGCCGTCAAGGTCGAGCAGAAGTTTAAACAAAAGAAGCGAGACTTTGGATCTGCGAATCCAAAGCAGGGGAAAGGTGCCCCTAAACCACAGAACAAAGGACAAAGCCAAGGCGGGACAGCCCAAGACAACCAGCCGAAGCTGCAAGCAAAGAGCAACGCCGCGAAGCCGAGAAAGGACACTGGAAAATGGTGCGAGTTCCATAAGAGCTCCACTCACAACACAAGTGAGTGTCGGGCCAAGCAGTCACTGGTGGCTGAGCTAAAGGTTTCAGAATCAGATGCATGTTCCGACTCTGAGTCAGAACCCGATAAGGGGTATGAAAAAGGGAAGCAGATCATTGATGCGGATCCCAGCGCCACTGTTGCTACCGCAAAGATCCAGAAAAATGAACCCGAAGATCCAGAGGAGGAGGAGCGTCTCTTCCACTCCCAGATGTGGGTAAAGGGCTCCCCGATACAGTTCATTGTTGATAGCGGGAGTCAAAAGAACCTCATTTCGGCAGAGGTCGTGAAGCGGTTGGGCTTACCGACCACAGCACATCCACAACCATACACCATTGGGTGGCTTCACCAAGGGCGAGATCTTCGCGTGAGCCAGCAGTGTCGCCTTCCATACAACATCAAGCCCTTCACGGATGAGGTATTGTGTGACATTGCTCCCCTTGAAGTTTGTGATGTATTACTAGGACAACCATACTTGTGGAAGCGACATGCTGTGTATGAATCAAGGCCCCGTGCTGTTATTATTACATTGGGAAATAAGTTGTTCAGGATACCAGAGGTAGCACCACCTGCCGCCATCTCTTTGATTACTGCAAAACAATGCAGTAAGATCATTTCCAAAACCAGGAAATTTGTTTTCCTGATGATACGCCCTCAAGGGAAGAAGAAGACAGTGGCCGCGGCCTCCAAACGGGGTCCCTCTGCACGGCAGCTACAGATGGACAAGATTGTGGAGGAGTACGAAGACATCTTCACCTCCCCGGCAGGGGTTCCTCTGCACTGTCAAGTCAAGCACTCCATCGATCTGACCCCAGGTGCGCCGCTACCCAATGGACCAATTTATCGGCGCTCCGTTCTGGAGAACAATGAAATCAAGAGGCAGATTCAGGAGCTCCTGCAGAAAGGTCACATCCGTCCGAGTTCTTCGCCCTGTGGGAGCCCGATAGTGTTGGTACAGAAGAAGGATGGGACGTGGAGACTCTGTATTGACTATCGGGCGCTGAACAAGATCACTGTCCGTAATAGGTACCCGATCCCGCGGATTGATGACCTCCTAGACCAACTAAAGGGGGCGAAATATTTCAGCAAGATCGATCTGAAGTCAGGATATCACCAGGTACCAATTGAACCCTCAGATGTGTGGAAGACTGCCTTCAAATCCAAGGAGGGCCTCTTCGAATGGTTGGTCATGCCTTTCGGATTGACGAATGCTCCTGCAACCTTTATGAGGCTAATGGATGACATCTTGCGGCCATTCACCAACTCCTTTGTAGTAGTATACTTGGATGACATTCTGATCTTCAGCCAGAGTTGGGAAGAGCACCTCCACCACATCCGACAGGTTCTCCAAACACTGCGGCAACACAAGCTATGTGCCAATTTGGAGAAATGCACTTTTGGCATGACCGAGGTTCAGTATCTGGGATACATCATTGATGAACAGGGGGTGCATGTCGATCCAGCCAAGGTCCAAGTCATTCGGGATTGGCCCTCTCCAACCACTCTAACAGAGCTCCGCAGCTTTCTAGGTCTTGCCAACTTCTACCGCAGGTTTGTGTTGGGATTTTCTCATATTTCTTGGCCCTTGAGTCAAGTCACCAAGGGCGGGGCGAAAGCAAAATTCTTTTGGTCTGAATCTCAACAGAAGGCATTCAGGGAGTTGAAGGATCGCCTCTGCACGGCACCAGTGCTCGCGTTACCAGATTTACAACAACCATTTGAGGTCGAGACAGATGCCTCTGACTATGCTATTGGGGCAGTCCTTACTCAACATGGACATCCAGTGGCATATCACAGTGAAACACTTTCAGACACAGTCCGGAAGTACCCCACTTATGATAAAGAGATGTATTCCATTGTACAGGCCTGCCGACAATGGAAGCATTACATTTTGGGGAAGGAAACGGTCATCCACACAGACCACCGACCTCTGCAGTTCATACAGACCCAAGGGAAATTGCAGAATGATCGCCATCAGAAGTGGTCTACATACCTGCAACAGTTTCACTTGAATATCAAGTATAAAAAGGGCAGCACCAATAATGTTGCAGATTGCCTCAGTCGACCACCGATCATGGCGCTAACCACCGTGCTCAACTCTTGCGGGCACGAGACTTCTGATTGGCCACTTCTCTACAAAAGCGACCCAGAATTCGGCCACACATACCAGACACTCTTGGAGGGTCGGCAGGTTGCAGATTTTCACCTCCAGGATGCCCTATTATGCCACCTCGGTCACCTTTGTGTTCCTTCAAGCGAGCGTGCCAAGATGATTTGGGAAGCACACTACAGTCGGGCTGCTGGGCATTTCGGGGTCGAGAAAACAGTGGCAGTACTGCAAAACTATTTCTATTGGCCGAATCTTCGACAGGATGTTGGGAAGTACATCCGATCATGTACTGCCTGTGCCATTGCCAAACCGACCATTAAGAAGCAAGGCCTCTATACCCCGTTGCCTACCCCTAGTCGACCTTGGGAATCCATCTCCATGGATTACATGTCAGGCCTTCCTTCCACTAAGCATGGAAATGACTGTGTTTTTGTGGTCGTCGACAGGTTCTCAAAGATGGCCATTATGATGGCCTGCAAGAAGAATATCACAGCAGAAGCCACTGCTAAACTCTTCTTTGAACGAGTGTGGGTGCACTTTGGGATCCCACAGTCTATCATCTCAGATCGGGACAGTCGGTTTCTCAGCACCTTTTGGTCCAGTCTCTGGTCAATGCTGGACACCAAACTCACGAAGTCCACAGCCTTCCATCCTCAAACTGATGGCCAGACAGAGGTTGTCAATAGGATGATTGTGCACATTCTGCGCATGTATAACTCAAAGCATCCACGCACATGGGACGAGAGCCTCCCCTACGTTCAGCACAGCTACAACCGAGCTCTTCACAGCTCCACTGGCCATAGCCCTTTTCAGGTGGGTTTGGGATTCCAGCCACTATGCCCCATTGATGTGGCCATGCCACTTGCAGCTACTCACATGAATTCAGCTCATGTCCAGTCCGAAACAGATAAGGCCACCAGCTTCATTGAGCGCATCCAACATATTCGCCAGCAGGTCCATGACATTCTTGAGAAATCAAATGCCAAGTACAAGCAGCGACATGATCAACATCGGGTGCCACACAAGTTTCAGGTGGGCGACAAAGTCTGGTTGCATTTGCAAAAGGAACGCCTTACTGGAGCCTATCGGAAATTGAGACCACTCCGATATGGTCCTTACACCATTACTAAGGCTATGGGAGACAATGCATTTGAGCTCAGCATTCCCCCATTCCTTGGCCTGCACCCAGTATTCAATGTGGACCGCCTTCGGCCATACTTTCCACCATTGCTAGACACATCCGACATTGCAGAACAGCTCAAACCCACAGAATTAAATCCAGATTGCATGGAACAAGCTGCAACTGATCGGATCATGGACACACAGATCAAGAACACTCGCCAACAGAATATCCAACTGTATCGAGTTGTCAAAGTGGGCCAACTCCTTCAGCAGGGCAAGTGGCTCACCAGGGAACAAGTTCAGCAGAAGTTTCCTCATCTCATGGAGGAGCTCAACGCAATGGGGACCATTGCTTCCTAAGGGGGGAGGAATGATCCAGGTGGATATTGGTGGCCACCTGCCAAGTCCACCTGGACCCCCACCATTGTCTTTCTCAGCATTTTCAGTTTCCTTAATTGTAGCACAACTTACTATTTTTAGCGGTTTTTCGGGTCCTGAACTTCTGGAGCCGTTTTGAGGCCCTAAACGACGTTTTTTGGGGAATCTGGGGCAACACGAGTCCATGGAATGGACTGGTGTTGCCCATTCCAACAATGATAGTGCTCGGATAGATCTTTCTAATGAGCTATTGTACGCGTCAAACGGAGATCATATGCCAAAGTTACGACCCCGGGAAGTTGATGTACCAACTTACCCCCAAACGGGGCCCACAGTTTGGCGTTTCATCTCCTAGGGTTAGGTTTTGGAATGTTAAGGGTTTTTCCATTGTTTCTCAACAATAAATAGGCCTTCGAGCCTCATTGTAACACAGTTCAGAGGCATGTAGCCATCACATCTCTTCTCAGAGATAAGCTACCATCGCCCTAGCTAGTTTATTGCCATTTCTGTTTGTAAGCATATTTCAGTATTTTCCATTAATGAAATGAAGTATTATTTCTGCTGCATCTTTGTGTATATGGTTATCTCTGTAATTTTTTGCGTTCCTGTTTAAATCCGGATCACAATTTGACCACACTATAGAGGAATGCCTGATGTTGATAGCTAAGATGGAGGAGAAAAAGGGGCAGCTTCAGCAACCTATGCAGAACTTACAGATGATGAGAGATGAGCCCCGCGAGGAGGATTAGAGCATGAATATAGTGCTAAGAAGCAGATAACAACTAGTGATGATAAAGGAAAAAAGCCTGAAGAGGAAGATGGGTCCGCAAGGCCCCAAAAAAGGAAGTTGGTTTTGATTTAGCATGCACTAAGGAGACTTTTATGGAAGCCAAGAAAAGTTTCGTTGAGGCCTCCACCTCAGGAAGCTAGAACAATGTGCAAGAAACTAACATGCCTACATAGGTTGATACCTCTTTCCTTACCACATTCGTGGAGACTTGCATGAAACTTTTGCGTGATAGAAAAGCTGTGAAAGGCCTGTAGGAGTTAATAACCAAATGCACTAAATAAAACACCCCTGATGGACACCACATAGTTAGAAAAATTGGAAAACATTAGCCTAGAACAAGGCGTGAGATGAGTCTCACCGTGTAGATAGGAGATTATGAGATGGAACAAGTCATCTTGGATCTGGGGTTTGATGTGAACATTTTGCCAAAACAAACATGGGAAATAATGGGGAGACCGATGTTGTAGTGGTCTCTGATACATCTTAGAATGGAAAACCAACAAAAGATCATTCCTATGGGACGAATTTATGGAGTATCAATTGATATAGAAGCTGTGAGCACGATGGCTGACTTTGAAGTGATAGAGATTTTTGATGATAGTAATCCATATCGTGTGCTCCTTGGAATTGAATAGGCCATTAACATGAACAGGCTCATCAATTTAAAGAAGAGGATGATGTTTTTTTAAAGGAAAATTCCTTGAGTTGTAGTGTCGTTGGACCCTACAGAAGGGGTGTGCTACATTGAATTGGTTCGCTATTATGAAGAAAGTGAGGATGAACTGGATCAGATCTACAAAATAATAGTCTACGACCAAGGATGTATCAACTCAATGGAAGATGGACTGATTGCATGGGACCGAGAGAGTTCCTGAACCTCAGATTCAAATGAAGAGTTGGAGCATTGGTAGAATCACTTTCATGAAGTATCTACACTGCACTGCAACATGATGACTAAATTGTTGCACTGTGTTTCATCCGAGGTAAGGAACTTACCTTATTATGATTGTTTAACTAATGTGGATAAGTTTTTGGATGCATTTGAGTGTGAAGTCCTTGAGCATCACCGCTTCCAAGCATTACATTTGGCACTGAGCGCTATGCCTGCGCGATGGTGGGGTACACACAAGGATAGCTTTGATGGATGGAGAGATTATAGAAGAATGATGAGATTGTGGTTTGGACGTCCTAACACTCAATTGGCTGAGAAATATGATGAGAGGGATGATCCGCATGATCACCTAACAAACTGTACTAAATCTTATGGAAGGGAGCCGCAGTCGGAGTGGGTACACTTATTTTTACGTACTTTAGACACAATCCCCATGAACTTCTATTTGGAGACGGTGTTCTGCCATGGCACCGCAGAGTGGGATATATTAAGAGAAGGGTTCTTATTGACCTTTAGTTTTGAAGATGGTTTCGAAAGCATTAATGAAGCTCTATAGGATGTTAAGGCATTTATCTTCAAAATGCCGCAAGAACCTCTGGAATGAGTCCATCCAAATTAGGGAACCCAACTGCGCCATGTGCTGGAATGTTATAATGTGACCGCTGAGGAGGAGGATGAATATCCAAGAAATATTAATATTCCAGAGGCTGAAGGGCATCGCAAAGTTGAGGGATCGCAAATAGACAACCTGGACATCACCACACCATTGAAAACCAAGCAAGTAAACATTAGGACTGAAGCAGAACCAAAGTTTGCAAATATTTGTGATTATTGGGATGATGCTACTATGGATAAAGTTGTTGAGTTACTCTATGAATATCAGGACCTATTTCCTACCAAGTTTTCATATTTGAAGGGCATAATAGCAGACTTGGGAGTTATTAAAATGACTTCGAAGCTGGATGCAAAGCCTATCAAACATAGATCGTATTTCCTTAACCCTAAATAAAAAGAAAAGGTTCGCTAAGAGCTCAATAAGATGTTGGAAGCAGACATCCTAGAACTAGTTGAAGAATCTGATTGGGTGAGCCCCATGGTGGTTCAGGCGAGGAAGTAGAAGGGCGAGATAAGGATTTGTGTAGATATGAGGAAACTTAATTATGCTTGTGTCCATGATCCATTTCTGACACCGTTTATTGATGAGGTCTTATATAATGTTGGAGGGTAGGAGGCCTACATGTTCACTAGTGGTTTTTCAGGGTACGATTAGATTATGATCGCACCTAAGGATAGGAGCAAAATGACCTTTGCAATGAAGTGGGGTTGTTTTCAATACATTGTGATGTTGTTTGGACTCAAGAATGCTCCTGCGATATTTTCTTGCGTAGTCATCATGAAATTCAAGGAGTTTATTCATATGTTCTTGGAAGTTTACTTTGATGACCAAATGATGTTCGAACTAGTAAAGTGCCATGTAGCAAGTCTTCTCTTGATGTTGGATACGTGTCGCAGATACCAAATCGCGATGAATTTGAAGAAATGAATATTCTATTTTCCTTTTGGAATCTTGCAAGGTCATGTGGTGTGTAAGCAAGGTTTGATGGTGGACCCTGCCAAGATTGCGGTGATAGTGAATCTAGAAGCCCCAAGAAATGTAAAACAATTGCACACCACATTGGGTCATACCAGATATTATAGAAAAATTATCAAAGCATATGCTCAAATTACACACCTATGGTGAAGCTACTGAAGAAGGATGCAACATTCTTTTGGAACGAAGAATGTCAGGGCAGTTTAGATGTTTTGAAAGAAAAGATGGTCACTGCACTGATCTTGGTATTCCTAGATTGGAAGAAGGAATTTCATGTATGTGTTGATGCCTCTTGCATTGCGTTGGGTGTAGTGTTAACACAAGTCGATGAAGGAGAAATGGACCATCCTATAGACTTCACAAGTAGGAAATTATCAAAGGCCAAGAAGAGTTACTCAATGACTAAACACGAAGGATTTTCCATGGTGTACGTGCTACAGAAGTTTAGGCACTATCTTTTAGGAGGGCCTTTCAAGATGTACACAGATCATTCCGCCTTTAAATACATGGTCAATAAGCTTGTGTGCGGGGGTAAGATCTGTCAATGGTTGTTGTTATTCCAGTAGTATGACTTTGAGGTCATTATGAAGCCAGGGAGGTTGCATACAAGACCTACATTTGTTGCGGATTGAAACAAAAAAGGAGCCTAATAATTTGGAGGAACGGTTTCCAGATGCACAGCTCTTCACGGTGTGCATAGCGGATAACCATTTTGTAATTCTTATTCACTTTTTGACTATAGGGATGGCATCGAAAGGGTATACAAGTGAGAAAAAGAAGGATATAGTAATGCGCACGACAAACTTTTTAGTAATTGTGGGAACTCTGCATTTGATGGGTGCAATTGAGATATTGCAAAGATATGTGCCATATTTTGAAAGAAATAGCATTCTCGCTAAAGCTCATGGAGGGGCTGCGGGAGGACACTATGCAGGAAAAAGCAACTGTGTAGAAGGTTTTATGCGCAGGTTTAAGTTGGCCAACACTGCATAAGGATTCCAAAGCATATTGTAAGGCATGCGATCCATGTCATAGAATGGGCAAACCATCATAAAGAGATGAATTTCCATTACAACCCAAGTATCATTGCAGCCATTTTAAAAATGGGTGATTGATTTTTTCGAGCCAATTCAGCCCCCACGGAAGAAAATTGGTGCGTGTTACATCATCACCATGACAAAGTATCTAACCATATGGATAGAGGCATAGCCAGTTAAGGATTGTACAGGAACTACAACAAAAAAGTTTTTGTTTGAGTATGTCTTAACTAGATTTGGTTATCGGAAAGTGTTGATGAGCGAATGAGGTACGCACTTTCTGAATGAAACAATTAGCGAGTTAATAGAGGAATTCCAAGCCTACCATCAGAAGAGTATGCCATATCACCCACAGACCAATGGGACTGTTGAATCCTTCAATAATATTTTGGAGAATGCATTGACAAATATATGCAATGCACAGTGAAATGACTGGCATGTGTGCATACCTCCAGTACTATGGGCATATAGGACTACTTACAAGAAGTTGACAGGAAAAACATCGTTCAGGTTGGTTTATGGGGTAGAAGTTGTAATTCCAATGGAGTATGTTGTTCCTAGTCTACACATAACAGCTCTCATAGGTATGGCATATCATGAAGCCTTGGAGGAACGACTCACGAACTGAGGGAGCTTGAAGAGGACCGATTCTTGGCTGGATTCCATCAGCAAGTACAGAAGGAACGTGAAAAAGCATGGCATGATCGACACATCAAGCTTCACACATTCAAGATAAATGATTTGGTCTTGTTATATGATAGCAAATTCACTAAGTTTCCAGGAAAATTTCAGATGCACTGGCTAGGGCCATATATTATCAAAGAAATTACAAATGGAGGCACAGTTCAGCTCACGAAGCTAAATGGAAAACCTTTTCTAGGAAGTGTGAATTGAAGATGATTGAAGCTGTATAAAAGGGATCCTACACAATGACTATATGGTGGTAGGAAAAGCTTAGTGCTCCAAGCAGTTGCAAAGGAGTGTGGGACTATAAACTACACTGCCAGGGTTGGTGGACTATGCAGTAGACGACCTGCACGGAAGATGATGAAGATACGACCGAAGTGTTGCAGCAGTTCAAACAGAAATATATGCAGATGTTGGGGAGCATCCAAAAGGATTAGCATAAGGTATAGATCCAAGCAAATAGGATATAGGTGGGCATGGGTCAAGTGAGGGCAGAACAGGTGAGCCTGGCACCTGGGACGAGTCAAGCAATGGAATTGGTAAGGACCCTAGATCTTAGGACTGTTTCATTACCAGATGGGTCCCTTCGCAAGGAGATAGTCGATGATTGTGTCATCCTAGGAAAAATTAATAACATGGGGCTGAACATAGCAGTGCTCCCCAATGAGATTATTCACTCACTGCATGGAGGAGTCACAGAGGAATTGAGAACTCGGGAGCAGCATGCTCTCAACCTCATCAGCGAATACATAGTTAAAAATGAGTAGATGTTGATGAGCCTCATCATTGGGTAATTATATGGGCCTTAATTGGCCTTAATTCACCTCTTAGCTTAGTCAAACCAACTATTCTCACACCTTATTGCATACTTTTGATTATATTTTGTTTATGAGATGAGTTAGAGTTGGATAGTTTGCTTTGTGGTCTAATGTGCATGTAAAGTAGGAATAAAGGATAAAAGAAAAGAAAAATGTAGGAATAAAGGGTAAAAGAAAGGAACTGTGGAAAAGGCCTTGGTAAAAACTCGAATGGGACAAGAGAAAGTAATTATAGGAGGTAAGTCCTCCTCATTTACTACCACTGCATTCGAATATTCCTCCATCAGCTCGGAGTGCAAACAACCATCACTTTGAAGACAAGAAGACATCCGAGCAAGGGAAAGTGACAGAAACTAGTTTCTCTTGAGTTGGAGGCCAAGCCTCCCTAATGGGAAGGAAGTCGTTAGAGACTTCAGATGTATAAATAGAGAGGCTTAGGACCTCAGTACGATTTGAAATTTCATTGCAAAAATACACGTTATTTCTGAGCTAGAATACTTGTGATAGTTTGTTCTGTATTCCATGGTTTTCATAATGAGATTGAGTTATGTTTTAAGCCAGCTCTGAGTTAACTCGGAGGGTTAAGGCTCCTGGTTTAGGGCCCAACTTGAGTAGCCAAAGCTCATCTTTACTATACATGTATGCTAGCATAGATTTTTGGTTCTATTCATTTGCTTAAGTAGCTTCCTGGTTTTTTTCATTTGCTTAAGTAGATTTATGGTTTTCTGTTTATTTGTTTCAGTAGCTGCATTTGTTGTAGTTTACTTACATTTGTGCCTTCTTTCAATTTACAGCTTAGCTAGGAGAAAAATATCACCATAAGGTTGTGTGCAGGTGTCTCAGTGTTAAATTGGCAACTAGGGAAAAACTCCATGTGGGTCAGCTTATTTATGGCAGCTGATAATTTTACTGGATCCCTCTCGTCGAGAGGTGTAGGATTGATCCAAAGATCATCCAATTCCGATAAGTATTTGTGGAGATATGAATTAATTTTGTTTATGTAATTATAATCAAGCCAACCAGCACTTATGTAGGTTCTAGAATCCCAACCGACGTGTCTATTCAACCTCTACATTCTTAGTATAAATTGGTGAGGATTCGAAGTCATTTTGGACAAGTATTCTTGAGGTGATCTCCTCCTCTCCACGTCTTGGGTTTTTGGAGTAGGAGAGAGACACCATGAGAATATACGCTAGCCTATGATGCCCTAGTTCTAACGCACAGCAATGGAGACTCCTATAACGGGATGCCCTATACGCAGCAATGGAAGACTTCTACACTCAGTCAACGTAAATACATATACGCTGTTCATGTCATATAGCCGCAGTCAATACACGCTGTTCATATGACATATCGCTGTTCATGTTATATGTTATACACGCTGTTCATATGAACATTTCATACGCTGCTCATACATGCTGTTCATATGACACTTTATACATTGTTCATAAAAGGCATTTGACGTAGAGCACAAAGATCTTCATACGCAGCCATAATTAACATCAAGGTATGGAGTCGCTGTCAAATCCTGTAGCCGCAGTCATGTATTGAACCAAGACATGAAAACTACAGTCATACATTGGAAGATCCACAGTAAATAAAGGCTGTAATGTTCTCGGATGCATAAAATTTATACACAGGGCATAAATATTAATTCGCAGATCAGAAGATCTATCTGTCTCCTAGCCGCAATAAGGGAAGATATTTATATGATGTAATATAATACGCCTTATGTTCATCGTAGTTTTGTTCCCGCCCCTGTCGCCCGAATTATCTACTAGCGCACTTATTCTTTTCTCTTCTCTGCTGTTCTTCCATTCTCAGAGCTCAGGACGCTTTCCCTATCTCTTGCCATCAGGGACTTTCGGCTTTTCTGGCTGCTGGCACGGATCGAACCGCGGATTCAACATTGGTAAGTTTGAACCGCTGCAGCTGGAGCTTTCGATATGAAGAAGAATAAAGGGTTCCATTTCGATTGTTGTCGGAGCAGCGAGGGCTGTCGAGGGAGATCTGAGATGAGCTTTGTATATTAAAGAAAAATGGAAATGGATTCCCCGGATAAAAGAAAAATGGAAATGGATTCCCCGGATAGAAACGTCAACACTCCTTCTTCAACTGTCCAGAGATGTGAGTCTAAACTCATTTGCAAGAAACATACAGCAGAACCAATAATATAATCTGAGATATCAGATGATGCCTCAAAGCAGGGTGATGGTGTGCCATACATAATGATATTCTGTCAGATCATATATAATGACACGCCGACACACTGAAGACAAATGTGCACATATGTTGTATTGTAGAACATAATAGCAGAAACTATATATCATTGATATGCCAATAATACGATGTGAAGGTCATTCTCTGCACTAATCAGATGATGCTATGTATATGAAATCCTCTATAGCTGGCGTTGATCGAAGAGATGAAAGGAATTTTTCATAAGAGCGGAACCAAAAGACAAAGACCGAGAGACTGAGATCGAACCGTGGATCTAACATTCTCAGAGGTGATGCAGCATGATGGTGCTACACAGTAAGGTGTAGCAAATGGATGAGATGCAGCACGATGATAGGTGAAGGAGTCACCTTGAGAATCAGTTGAAGCAGAATGTCTTCAACTGATTTCATCATGATATGAAATGATCTATGCTAGATCTAGATAAGTCAAAGTATTGACTTCTGTTGTAAATGTACTCTCTCTCTCTCCTTCTCTGCTGAACTTTGAAGAACATAAAAGAAGAATTGATCAAGGGTTTCCCCACACATTGTGGGGTTTGTCCCTGGCTCGCGCCATATCTTGTGTCCTCTTGCATTGGCTTGTCTTCTGCGTTTTATATTTATGTTCTATCTGCAGTTTATCGTAATGCTGATGTGATTGCTAACTATGAAAATTTTATAAATTGCTCTAGCATAGAACATACCCAAAACTTAACATGGTATCAGAGCTAAGGTGAAGACAATGCCCAAGCAAGAGTGAAAGAGCAATCACCAAAGGAAGTTGGGACAAGACATAAGGATCAATGGGTTCCTCATAATTCACCTAGGGTGAATTTGAAGCAGAGAATGTTATCAGAATGGCGTAGCGGAAGTTTCTGATGACCCATCTAAAGATCACTTCATTAGGAAGTTCGGATCTAAGGGTGGAAGGAAAGGCAGATGCCTTGTTGAAATAAGTTTGGCCGTTATGCAAAGGAGTGTCTGAATGGTAGAGACACATCTCTTGATATCAATGATTCCTGGGACATCTTCAATAATCAAAGGAATGACTGGTAATGCAGGTCATCAAGGAAATGGTCGACTCTTCCACGAAAGAAGAAACCCCGGAATCTCTTTTATGTACCTGATCGCAAGAAGAACCTGATGTCCATCTCGGAAATGGAAGTCAAAGGTTACAGGGTGGCACTTATCGATGGAAAGGTACGTGTTTGAAAATAGATCTTTCAAAGATGTTTTTGAGTTCAGGGTTGTATCAAGTTGCAGGAAGTTCACTGGGGACCATGTCCATTGACTTAGCACCGGAGGTCTGTGAGTCAGATGGTGACTTGGATGTCTGAATTAAAAAAGGAGCATGAAGGTACATGTTTGAAATGTACCGAAGGAAAATATTATAAGGGGACCATTCCCCTCATGCAGCAGGTCCATAGGTTTGGAAAAACCTGAGGAGTTTGAGAATCATGATCAGGGAATCTCATGTATACAAGTGGAAGAAAGCCCTCTATGGCTTGGAGAAAAACACCTCGGGCATAGTATGAGAGGATGGATAGTTGTCTAATGCAGCTAAGATTCACTAGGAGTGAAACTGATCCAAAGCATTACTCGAAGGTTGTGGATGATAAACCTCTCATACCGGCACCTATGTTTAACAGGTGCAGACCCTCTCATTTATAGGAGATAGAGGGAGTTGGATTCTGAATGTGAGAAGATAAGCTACAAGCTTGTGACTGCCTCGAGGATCTTAACTTTCAGATGTTATATGGTAATGATGTCGAACCAGATCTGGGAAATGCCTCTGAGTTTCATAAACTCATTCGCATTGATGTTCTTGGAGAACCTCCGTCTGGACATCTGTGTTGCAGTTAGCATGGTGAGCTCATATTTGGTTGGGCCTCACTAGATTGGTGCAAAGAATCTTCTAAGATATCTTCAGGGCACAATCTCTCATGAATTGAGATACACTGCCGGAAATATGAAACCACATGATTATTCGAATGATGAGTGGGCAGGCAGTATGGAGGATCACTAGAGCACTTCTCAGTGTTGTTTCTCTTTGGAATCTGCCTCGATATCCTGGATGAGCAGGAAGCAGAAGTCGGTGACTCTGAGTGGAATACATTGCTGATAGCATGGCCTTCTGTGAGGCAGTCTGGTTGTTGAAGCTCTTCAGTGAGCTGTTTGTACACATGATGAATGCCACTGTGATTCTCTGTGATAACCAGAGATGGGATTCAATTGATGAGGAACCTTGTATTTGACAATTGCTCCAGTAGATAGACATCAAATACTACCTTATCTAGGATATGGTAAGTCGATGATCATGGAGGCTTCATCGCACTGAGATGATGTACAGGACAGAGCCCTGAGGAAAGATCAAATTTGTGATTTTCTCGAACGACATGGAGTTGTCAAGAGACCTTTGTAAAAGGGTCCTGCATGCTGCATACATTGAGCTGTAGGAGCTTTGGGGGGCTTGCAGTTCTATTGGAGCAACATACGACCACAGGGTGACTCACCCTCCCCTGGTGGTGCACACTGAAACAAGATGATTCGCTCTCTTGTGGGACAAGATGATTCGCTCTCTTGTGTAGCAGGATTGATGTGTTCTCCTGTGAGGCCTGGATTGATGTGTTCTCCATGGCGATTCTATCAGGATTGATGTGTTCTCCTGTGAGGCCTAGATTGATGTGTTCTCCATGGCGATTGTAGCAGGATTGATGTGTTCTCCTGTGAGGACTGGATTGATGTGTTCTCCATGGCAGCTTGGATTGATGTGTTCTCCATGGCGATTGTAGCAGGATTGATGTGTTCTCCTGTGAGGACAGGATTGATTAAGTTCTCATGTCGAGGCATCCTACCCATGCAGTCTGGGACTCATGGGAAGTACCTCTCATCTGATCAATGAGAAGGGAAATGAAGTTAGGGACCATAGTAGTACCGATGGACACATCGTTGTATCTACCGTACTCCCTACGCTAGGATGTCCTCCATTGATCTGGGATCAATGATACTGGTCTGGGACCAGTGGTAGGAGTTGTACATGCTGTGACGCTGAATTCGGGTCGGTTGAGACTGGTCTGGGACCAGTGGTACATACTCCGAGACTGACTTCGTGTCAGTGCAGTACTGGTCTGGGACTAGTGAGAGTGGTACATACTATGACGCTGACTTCGGGTCGGTTGAGACTGGTCTGGGACCAGTGGTACACTCTCTGAGACTACGATACTAGTCTGGGACCAGTGGTAGGAGTGGTACTTACTATGAAGCTGACTTCGGGTCAGTTGAGACTGGTCTGGGACTAGTGGTATGCACTCTGAGTCTGACTTCGGGTCAGTGGAGAATGGTATGAGACATTCTCGATTAATTCTTCTTCTTCTTAGTTCAGCGGAGATGAGTAGAGCAGAGCAGAACCAGCAGCGCTGAGTAGAGTAGAGCAGAGCAGAGCCAGCAGCGCTGAGTAGAGCTGAGTAGAGTAGAGCCAGCATAGCTGAGCAGAGCAGAGCTAGCAGAGCCAGTAGAGTTGAGCAGAGCCAGCAGAGCTGAGCATGAGCAGAGCAGAGCTAGCATAGCTGAGCAGAGCAGAGCTAGCAGAGCCAGCAGAGTTGAGCAGAGCCAACAAAGCTGAGCAAGAGTAGAGTAGAGCCAGCAGAGCTGAGCAAAGCAGAGCAGAGCCAACAGGGCTGAGCAGAGTTGGGCAGAACAGTGCAGGGCACTGATGGCAGAGATAGTACAGTCGGACATATGGATCAGGAGATGGAGTTCCCCCTAGTTGAGAGGGAGTGTTAAATTGGAAACAAGGGCAAAACTCCATGTGGGTCAGCTTATTTATGGCAGCTGATAATTTTACTGGATCCCTCTCGTCGAGAGGTGTAGGATTGATCCAAAGATCATCCGATTCCGATAAGTATTTATGGAGATATGAATTTATTTTGTTTACGTAATTATTATCAAGCCGACTAGCACTTATGTAGGCTCTAGAAGCCCAACCGACGTGTCTATTCAACCTCTACTTTTTTAGTTGAAATTGGTGAGGATTCGAAGTCATTTTGGACAAGTATTCTTGAGGTGATCTCCTCCTCTCCACGTCTTGGGTTTTTGGAGTAGGAGAGAGACACCATGAGAATATACGCTGGCCTATGATGCCCTAGTTCTAACGCACAGCAATGGAGACTCCTATAACGGGATTCCCTATACGCAGCAATGGAAGACTTCTACACTCAGTCAACGTAAATACATATACGCTGTTCATGTCATATAGCCGCAGTCAATACACGCTGTTCATATGACATATCGTTGTTCATGTTATATGTTATACACGCTGTTCATATGAACATTTCATACGCTGCTCATACATGCTGTTCATATGACACTTTATACACTGTTCATAAAAGACATTTGACGCAGAGCACAGAGATCTTCATACGCAGCCATAATTGACATCAAGGTATGGAGTCGCTGTCAAATCCTATAGCCGCAGTCATGTATTGAACCAAGACATGAAAACTGCAGTCATACATTGGAAGATCCACAGTAAATAAAGGTTGTAATGTTCTCGGATGCATAAAATTTATACACAGGGCATAAATATTAATTCGCAGATCAGAAGATCTATCTGTCTCCTAGCCGCAGTAAGGGAAGATATTTATATGATGTAATATAATACACCTTATGTTCATCGTAGTTTTGTTACCACCCCTGTCGCCCAAATTATCTACTAGCATGCTTATTCTTTTCTCTTCTCTATTGTTCTTCCATTCTCAGAGCTCAGGACGCTTTCCCTGTCTCTTGCCATCAGGGACTTTCGGCTTTTCTGGCTGCTGGCACGGATCGAACCGCGGATTCAACATTGGTAAGTTTGAACCGCTGCAGCTGGAGCTTTTGATATGAAGAAGAATAAAGGGTTCCATTTCAATTGTTGTTGGAGCGGCGAGGGCTGTCAAGGGAGATCTGAGATGAGCTTTGTATATTAAAGAAAAATGGAAATGGATTCCCCGGATAGAAATGTCAACACTCCTTCTTCAACTGTCTAGAGATGTGAGTCTGAACTCATTTGCAAGAAACATACAGCAGAACCAATAATATAATCTGAGATATCAAATGATGCCTCAAAGCAGGGTGATGGTGTGCCATACATAATGATATTCTGTCAGATCATATATAATGACACGCTGACACACTTAAGACAAATGTGCACATATGTTGTATTGTAGAACATAATAGCAGAAACTATATATCATTGATATGCCAATAATACGATGTGAAGGTCATTCTCTGCACTAATCAGATGATGCTATGTATATGAAATCCTCTATAGCTGGCGTTGATCGAAGAGATGAAAGGAATTTTTCATAAGAGTAGAACCAAAAGACAAAGACCGAGAGACTGAGATCGAACCGCGGATCTAACATTCTCAGAGGTGATGCAGCATGATGGTGCTACACAGTAAGGTGTAGCAAATGGACGAGATGCAGCACGAGGATAGGTGAAGGAGTCAGCTTGAGAATCAGTTGAAGCAGAATGTCTTCAACTGATTTCATCATGATATGAAATGATCTATGCTAGATCTAGGTAAGTCAAAGTATTGACTTCTGTTGTAAATGTACTCTCTCTCTCTCTCCTTCTCTGCTGAACTTTGAAGAACATAAAAGAAGAATTGATCAAGGGTTTCCCCACACATTGTGGGGTTTGTCCCTAGCTCACGCCATATCTTGTGTCCTCTTGCATTGGCTTGTCTTCTGCGTTTTATATTTATGTTCTATCTACAGTTTATCGTAATGCTGATGTGATTGCTAACTATGAAAATTTTATAAATTGCTCTAGCATAGAACATACCCAAAACTTAACACTCAGCCTCATCTCCTCCCTCTGGGACCATGAATTTAGGAAGAGACCATTCAAAAACCCAAGAAACATAGGTTTCTGGTTCTCGCATGAGCTATGGAGTTTGTCGTTTGATGTAGTTACTTATTCACCCTCACTGGTTTTTCTGTCATTTTCCTTTGAAACCTCCTTCACCACATTCTTCATGCATCACTTCCTCACTGTCTGATCCACAACAAACCTTCACAATCACCATCCTATTCATTATTTTCTCCAACTGCTACCTCGTGTGAAATCTTCCACTTACTTTATGCACTTTAATCTCCACCGTCAATTTGTCTCTTGATCTGACGCGAAATCCCCACCATTGATCTACCTCGCCTGATTTGATGGTTATCACGTCATCCAATTGCCAACTAGCTTCGCTGATCTCCACCATTGATCAACCCTGCCTGATCCAATAGCTATCGCCCAATCTCACGCGGATTATTGCACGACCGTTATCTGCCCGAGAGCATGTGAGAAAAGTGGTTTTCTCGTGCTACGTGTCGCGCTATAAGGCTAATCGCGTGAAATTTTAGAATTCTGCTTATTGCCTTGAGGGTGTGTGAGAAACTACTTACCACCTTAGAAACTCGCTCCATCATTTTTTGCACATTTCTTTTGCCCATGATACGATCTTCGTCGTTCATCACTTCATTACCCTGTCCGTCCATCTCTTGACTTAATCTACGCGATAAAATATCAGCTGTTCATCGTATCATTACGCTATTTTTCCACCTCTTGACTTAACCTCCATGATAAGACCTCAGTCATTCATCCTTTGCATTCACCTTGTTCATCTATCTAGTCACTTAAGCCTTCATGATAAGATCTTCGTCGTTCATCCTATTCGATTGTCTGGTTCGTCCATCTATCCACCTAACCTCCGCAATAAGACCTCAGTCGTTGATCTTGTGCATTCACCATGTTCATCCATCTAGTCACTTAATCCTTTGCGATAAGATCTCCATCGTTCATCATCTATTCGTTGATCGATCCAACGGTCCCTATGCGCTACTGCGTCCTTATGTCCTCCTTTCATTCATTTCGACCTCTGATTGCTCTTCCACTTGAAAACCGATTTAGCTTAAGTTTCTTTGCTTGCACCTTAGTATAGTTTAATTCTCTTTACCTCTAAAACTTAGATAGAAGCCTTAGGTTAGTGATTGTTTTAGCAATTCTACTTAGAATAGCTATTTAGTTGGTTATTTAGGTTATGGTGTGATTTAGCATTACATGTTGTTTTCTTCATTACTACAGTAGAGTAGCTCTCTCTTAGAATAGGTTTGCTCTTCTTCCATCAAATAATTAAGCTTCTTTTGACCCTATATATGTCTTTCTTGAAACCCCGGGGTCTCTTGCCAGATAAACAATGGCAACAGGTAGGACCTTCACTTCTACTTGTGCATATAGCACTATCACCTCCAAGTTTGTACGAACCCCGGGTTGATAAGTAAAGCTAGTAGCCCTGGGAGTTGCAACATTCTTGTTGCAATACCTAGGCTCATCACTTTTTGGCATCATTTTCAAGGAGGTGTCTAAGTAGAATGTGATTACTGCTTTCTTCTATTTCTAGTCTCCAATTTTCTTCCATTAGTTTATTTCTGCAAAAGTAATCTAGTTTCTTCCTTTCTTTTAGTTGTCATTATCTGCTTTCCTTTCCATTCTGCAAGTAGAATTTCAATTCAGCAAGTAGTTTCTTTGTTAGTAGCTTCCTTTCTTTCATTTGTCATTATCTTCTTTCCTTTTCATTCTGCAAGTAGAATTTCAATTCAGCAAGTAGTCTTTTTCTATCAGTAGTCTTCCTTCAATCAACAATTTCATTCTGCAAGTAGAATTTCAATTTAGCAAGTAGTTTTTCTTGTTAGTGGTTTTTCATTCAATCAACAATTTCCTTTCTGCAGAGTAATTTCTAGCTTAAAAAAAAAAATCTTACAAAAACCAACCCAAAAACATTTCCTTTCATGCCTCGTAGGAATAGGGACAATTAAGGGAAATTCTTGTCAAATACCCCCACTGCATCCAATAGTCAACCTTCTCTCTTCTTCAGTGACAGTGAATTGGAAGACCCTTTAGGTGAGAAACCTTACATATTTGAGGAACCTACAGGGGAAGAAGAAGAGGAAGAACCCATTCCTACTGAACCAATGGCTAAAAACTGAAATGAAAAAGGAAATAGAGAGAGAATTGAAGGTGCCTTCCCCATCAGGGAGACCAATGGGGACACTAAGATGTAGAATATAAGCCCCTCTACTCTACCTCATTTCCATGGCCTGATAACAAAGGACCCTAACACTTTCCTATTTGAGTTTGTTGTTATAAGCCGAACCTATGACTATACAGATGATGAGAAAAAGTTAAAAATGTTTCCATCTACCCTCAAGGATGTAGCATTGCGCTGGTTCATGGGTTTACCTGGAGATAGCATCACAAATTGGGCTTAGATGCAACAGTCTTTTAACAACAGGTATAGGGTCTACTGTAGGTCAAAGGATACTAAAGAAGAGATTTTCAGGATGACCATAGGTCAGGATGAATCCTTAGAAGACTATGAAGAAAGATTCCAGCTCAGTTACAAAAGGGACAGGTGCACACTTGACCCTGAGTCACTGAAGTAGGTCCTGCTTAGAGGAGTAAGGGAGGATCTTCTGGGAGGAGGAGATATCTACCAATTACCCTATGAGGATATTAAGGGGTAGTCAGCCTATGGCCAATACATCATCCTACAACTCATCCATCAAGGGTGAAATTGGAAATATGCTGGAATATTTCAAAAGTGATATGCTGCAAACCCTTGCCTTGCAATTAGACACCATCTTTTTTCCTAGATGCACTAGGAGGCATCCTAGGAACAAATATCCAGTGAACTGTATTAAGATTTGCTCAGCCTGTGAAGAAAACCACTCCACAGATAAGTGCCATTCTTTACCTGGACTCAAAGCTGTATATCAAGGAGCTGAAGGGGTCACTGAGTAGTTGTGCTACATGAACCAAATGAGACCTCCTGGGCCTAGACCATACCAGTAGGGTATGAAAGGGTCATCCCATGAATATTACAACCCCAACCAAACCACAACTATACCTTATTGGGGACCCCCTTCTCATCCTTCCTAGTATACAACCCCTCCCTGGTCCTATACATCTTAGTATCATTCCTAGCCAGTCATTTCAACCTTATGTTCAGCCACAACATCAGTGGAATACCCCACTTAAGGCTTGGAGGCCCAAATTCAACAATGTTCCAGCCCTATTACCTCCACCACCTACCCAACCACAACTCCTGTACTCTAATCCACCCAAACAACCCCAAATGCCTCCCTAGCCAAATCTGAACCCAAACAATAGGCAGGCTCCACAAGTATACAGTGGAGAAACATCATACCCAGCTTATGCTGTAGAAATCAAGGAGATCAACATAAGATCTGGGAGAATTCTCCCTAATAACCAACCTCCCTTTCCACATAGGGAGGTGAGGAGGAAAGAGATGAAATCAACTTTAAATTAAATCCACCCTTTCTTGAGAGATTAGCACAACCACTCCAGCCTATCCCAAAATAAGCTAAACATCTAAGAGAGTTGAAAAATCTAGATGTAAATATCCCCACTCTCCGGGAAATCAAAGATTTTACCATTTACAATAAGCTAATTAAGGAGAAGTGATTCAAGCATCCAGGAAGAAGAAAAAGGGATTCCACTACCATTAATGTCATTGGGTAGTTTTCTGACTTAATGCTGGGGAAGGTAATATGTCCAAAATATTTGGACCCTGGAAGCCCTATAGTAGATGTGCACATCAATGGCACCATTGTCCCACACACTTTGATTGATCTTAGGGCTGACATTAATGTGATGACCAAGGACACCATGCTCAAGATCAACCTCCAAGGGTCATTGGGGAATACCACAACAGTTCTACAACTTGCAGGCTATTCCACAGTTACCCCTAAGGGAATTGTGGAGGATGTGATAGTCTCCATTGACTCCTAGGAGTACGTGTAGATTTTCTACTTCTCCAGCCTAAGGCTAAGCTTAGTGGTTACCCTCTCATCCTTGGGAGGCCATGGTTGGCCACCACTGATGCTTACATTAGCTGCAGAGTTGGGAATATGACCATAAAGAATGGCCATATGTCCAAACAGTTAATCTTATACCCTCCTGCTCAACCTTCCCTAGAGCATGAATCAACTTTATGGTTGGAGGAGGAGGAAGAAGATGAGTTTTATTCTACCCAAATTTATGCTTTGGAAGAAACCATAGGAGGAGGACAACAAGATGAGGATGACTTAATTGAACACCTGCTCCAAATTCCAACTCCTAATTCACTACCATTAGAAGAAGAAGTAAGTGAAACCCATAACAATCATCCAATTGACTTATGCTTAGCCAATTCCAACCCACTACATGTCAAAACCATAGAATAAGTCCCAGAGAAAACTTTGAAAATTAATCCATCTCTTTCTGCTTTAGAAGAGGAAAAGCTATGCAACATCTTGAGAGAAAACCTAGAAGCCTTCACCTGGAGTTATAAGGAAATGAAGGGAGAACACCCCTCAGTGTGTACTCACCACATATACATCAAAGAAGGTTGCAAGCCAGTCAGGCAACCACAATAGAGGATGAATCCAGCTCTTAAAGACATAGTCAAAGAAGAACTGCAAAAACTGCTAGATGCAGGATTTATTTACCCTATCTCAAACAGTGAGTGGGTCTCTCCTTTAGCGTTAATTCCCAAGAAAAATGGTTAGTGGAGGATTTATGTTGATTATAGGTTGTTGAACAAAGCCATAAAGAAGGATCATTTTCCCCTACCCTTCATTAACCAAGTGCTAGATGGCCTAGCGGGGAAGAATTTTTTTTTCCTTCCTAGATGGATTCAATGGGTACAACCAAATCCAAATCTACTCAAAAGACCAGGATAAGACCACATTCACCTATCCTTGGGGTACTTTTGCCTATAGGGTCGTTCCTTTTGGCCTATGCAATGCTCCTGACACTTTCTAGAGAGCAGTATTGAGTATTTTTGCTAAATTAGTACATGATGTTGTGGAAATCTATACAGATGACTTTACACGTTATGGTTGTGATTTTAAAGAGACCCTGACTAACCTAGGCAAAGTATTGCACAAATGCATTGAAATGAACCTATCTCTCAGTCTAGAAAAGTGTGAATTCTTAATGACTAAAGGGACCATGCAAGGTCATTCAATATCTCAGCAAGGACTGTAGGTGGACCCAAACAAAATAGAAATCATCCAAAGGGTCCCACCTCCACAAAAGAATATAGATGTTAGGAGTTTCTTAGGGTTAGTTGGATACTACAGAAGGTTCATAAATGACTTCAACAAGTTGGCCTCTCCTTTTTTTCGGTTGTTGGCCAAAGATTCTGAGTTTTTATGGTCAAAGAGTTGTCAAGAGGCCTTAGACATTCTAAAGGGTAAGTTAACCACTACGCCAATCCTTAGAGGTCCAAATTGGGCCCTCCCTTTTCATATTCATGTTGATGCCTCACACAAAGCCATAGGAACAACCTTAGGCTAGGAAGAGGAGAAATTACCCTATGCCATCTATTTTATCAGTAAGAACATGTCAAAGGCTAAGCTAAACTATATTATTACTGAAAAGGAACTCTTGGTTGTTGTTTATTCATTAAAAAAATTTAGGAATTACATTACAGGCTATCAAACATTTGTGCATACTGATAATGCCACAATCAAATATTTAATGAACAAACCAGATGTGAATGCTAGAATTATAATATGGTTGCTTTTATTACAACAATTTCATCTAACTATTGTTGATAAGCCTGGTAAGGAAAATGTCATTGTAGAATTTCTATCTAGGATGAATCTGTCTGCAGGTGAAGAAGGAATAGTGGATGACCAGTTACCAAATGAGCATTTGTTCACTATTTCAATTCTCTTCCCATGGTTTGCTAATATAGCAAACTATTTGGTATCAACGCAGTTGCCACCAAACTTGCCCTCCAAAGAAAAGAGCAAGATAGTTAGGAAAAGTTCCCCCTTCACCTGGATTGGGGGAAATCTATTCAAAGTTGGCCTAGATCAAATATTGAGAAAGTGTGTAAGGGAAGAGGATGTTTTGACATCCTTCTAACCTGTCGTGATGGGCCTTGTGAGGGTCACTTTGCAGCAAACAGGACAACATTCAAAGTGTTTCAAGTAAGCTATTATTGGCCTACTCTTCATCAGGATGTGAAAAAGTATATTAGTCAGTGTGATCGATGCCAGAGTGTTACAGGGAAAAGTGTCTATATAGAACTGCTCTATCCCACTAAGGTGTGACAGCTGCCTTAGAAACAAACAGAGAAAAGATACTTTCGTTTTTCCTTTATGAATTATAAATAGATAAGAACAAGAAGACCAACCTCTGTCTTGCGCTAATCTCCTGATTCGATTCCTCTCTTCTTCGATAGTCCTTCGCTACCTACTCCCTTGCATGCCCAGCTTCACAAAGTACCTGTAAGATCACAGTAGCATAGCACTATACAAAGACATGGATCTATAATCATAAACAATCTAGGATCAGATGTAAATTGACCATACAAATGCAGCAAACATCAATGATACAAGAGCATGGAGGAAAACTTGAATATCTTTTATTGATAAACAAGAAAGAGCCAAGAGGAGTTACAACCAGTTGTTCTGACCCAGCATCAACCTCCCAACAAAGAAGCCCCTCTTCACCTCATACAAAGCTTAGATCACCCAACAATCTGATGTTTGTCTCAAGAAACCAATAGCAATTCCTTACCATATGCAAAATTCCAGCCTCTAACCTCTAGATCTCTGGGATGAGAGATCTATATATAGATATTTGCAGAGGTGTGAGTCAGCTCTGGGTTTTTGATTAGTGTCTTCTCTCTGATAGTTCTTGATGCCACTTGGAGATCTCATTGATCTCTTACTCATCCTTGGGCGATTATGAGAGAAAAGTGTCCCAGGAGAAGTTTCTGGAAGATTCCATGATCATCCACCTCGCAAACTGTCTCCACAACTTGTATTTTCTCGTCCATCGCACCCCATAGAAGGGCTTTTTGAAATGCAACGCACTTCCCGTGTGTACAAAGTGCAATGCATCGCACTTTGGCCATGGAGCAAGTGAAATGATCCAATTTTGACCAGTTCTGAGTAGTTTTTCATGGAGAACTTCTGGGAGAAGCTGTAATCAGTTGACCTTGTTCTTTTAGGGGTTGGAACAACACCTTTAGGGACTTAGGAGCCCTTAGTTTATGGACATTTATGCTTGGGGTTGTAGTGCCCAAAAATGTCTATAATAGTTGCCCCCTAAAGCATGAGGTCGTTAATCTTTTGATGTCGAGTGAAATGCTTTATTATGAGGATTCGAAGTTCTTTCTAGCTGGGAGGAGACCTGTAATAAGATACAATACAATACATTATCTTCATAATATTTTCATGATCTAGCTGAGGCGGGTATTCCCATGCTCAGCTTTATAAATTCATTTTCATGTACATAGGACAGACAATCGTCTGACTGTAGACTGATGATTCTGGTAGAGCCATCATCCCTTTGATTGGATGATTATCTGTGCAGCAATGATGTACATTTAATGTCATTATTTCCCTGAATATATATTGCAGCCTGGATGGATGAAACTAGATCCGGGGTCTTCAATCTCATTCGATATTCACTCGAAGTACAAGTCTATCCATGTGAGAGATGTTCTGGAGTCGAACATGGAAAGACATCGCCTGATTACCAGCCAATGATGTAAATTGTTAACAGGCGCGAGAGGAATCACCGATAATGATAATGACCCTCAAGGTACTGCAGTACAATTCACGTGGTGTGAATAAAGGACTTGGTGTCGAACACCACGTAAAATCTTTCGGTCAAAGGCCATTGATGTACACCTGTCGCTGGAAGTGAGAAACTTGCCATTGAGGCATGCAAGCTTCAAAGTACTGAATGGGGTGTTCCTAGATCGACTTCTTGGATAATGAGCTGATGTCGACAAGAAGCGATCCGTCATAGGAGGGCCTTAATGAATCCCACATCAATGACATGGAATGGAGTAAATGCTTTTAATGGAGGTGAAAACGATCTGATGACATACGGTTCAGGGTGGCAGTCATGAAAGAATGGAGTATAAATGTATTGTAGTGGGTGAGACACAGGTGAATTCTCTGAATGACTTCTCTTGAACATATCGGCGACACTGATGTGATGGATTGGTAGCATTAACCCTAAATGTGGATGGTATGATGGGACCATGGTGATGTGACCGGTGAATGAAACAACCCAACCCGACTTGGACGCAGAGTGAAAGTGTCATGTTCAAGAGCGACTTGCTACCAACAAAGTTTCTTCATGTTTTCTTCCCAATTTTTCCCCAGTCATTGCTGACCAGTACCTCTTTATTTTTATCAAGCTTGAGGAGGATAACATATGCTTGTTCTATAATTTGCCCTTCGGGCAAACCCATCGCTATGTTTTAACGAGCCTAGCGATAGTGAAACTCGTTCTCGTCTATAGACAAGTTTGTCGCTATTAAAATTTTAACGAGTTTAACGACAAAGATAACTCGGTCCTTTTCAATTTTAGAGAGTCTAAAAAGGAACGTAAAGGAAACTCTAAAATCCCTTTTTCGCCATCTAATCCCTTAAGTCCGAAAAAGTATAAAACAATACAGAAGGGATGAATTTTCGATACTTTTAACGAGCTGAACAAAACAAGCACTCGATATTTTTGTGTAATAATCCCTCAGGTCCAAAAAGATTAAAATTTAGAGGAGGGATAGCACTTCCTATCCCTTTAACGAGCTGGAGAGGCCAATGGCTTGGCAATCTTTTCATATTTTACGAGTTAGTTGAAAAGAGCTTAAAGGAGACTCGTCTTTTGAGGAACGGGTGATAAAATGGATAGCAACTGATTCCAGGTAAGGTTTGGAATTTTCCAATCACGACAGTGTTACAAGGATGGCTAGTGAAATCACTCTTCACAGCTGTTCCTCAAAATGGGTAAACAATCAAATGGGGGTGAATGATCGACCAATGCAAAAGTGGAGGTGATGGTGCAAACACAACCAAGGCTTTAAATGGCTGAAGTACTTCATTCACGATGGTTATTTACCGGTGAATAGTTCATTTTTTAATGAGCTTAAATGCGGGGAAAAACATTTGCTCATGTCTTATGTTTATTTTTTAACGAGCCTGAACTATGTGCTAAAACTGCTCGATTAATCCAGTCGTGTGATAAGAATGTCTCAAATAAAATGGCAATTTTTAGAGTTTTGCCCCACATCCTTTCTTTATGCAAGTTAGGAAATGACCAATCCTACAAGTTTAAAGGGTTAGAGGACCTACAAATTGAAAAAATAAATAGTTGTTCTTCGCTTGCACGCCAAAAGGCTTGCATGCCCCCAGGTATAAAACAAAATTTCAAGGTTACCCCTTCTTTCTTCCATTAAAACATTTGTTTTACCGGGAGAGGCCTACCTCTTACAGGTTAGCCAAAGATTGTTTTATTCACAGTGCAAACAAAAAACTTCTTCGGCGATGTCTACCAAAATAGACAAAGGTGAGTGAAGGAGGCTACTCCACTCACGTAACTTTGACAAGAGAATCTTGTTCTAGAATAACCCCCTCTTCCAATCACGGATGGGAGTACAGACTAGTCATATTCTCTCGCAGAAACCTACCCTATACCCGAAGTTTTCCTGCCGAAGCAGACCAGGATGCATGCCCCCTGGGTTTCAGTCATGTCCCCCGAATCACTCGCGCTCATCAGGCAGGCGGACTGGAGATAGAGACATTTCTTGCGTGAAAAGACCATTCAGGGATGGTATATGACTATTTGCGATGCGTGATCTGGGAAATGAAAGCTGGTCTACGAGCTTGACCACTCTTCCTTCGTGCGGAAAACACATCACTCTAAAGAGTGATGAGACAATGGCTCTCATGCAATAAATATAGTCTCGTCCAAGGAATAGATTATAATACAGGGGTCCTTGAACTACCATTACGTTCATGTGAACGGTTTTCCGTCTCAATGTTATGGGCACATTGGGAAGGATCCCTAACGGTTGACTGGTTCCTTTGTCAAAGCCTGTTAGATTTCTCATCTTAGGCAAAAGCGATGGGGAACCAAGCGCTTTCCAAGCAGTCGAGGAAATGATACTCATAGAAGCCCCTTCATCTATGATGGTACTAGCCATAACCATTCTATATATTTGAACAATGATTCGGAATGGTACACTAGCTGGTAAGCGGGGTCTGCCTAGTTGATTCCAGTCGAAGGAGACAACTAAGTTGCTCGGAGGTGGGACCAAATAGACGGCCGGGTACGACTCTGACGAACTTCCTTCCTGCGGTAAAGTAACGGGTAAATTGCCCCCATGTTCGCTGGAGTCTATGCTTATGAAAAGAATTTGGACAATGTCATCCTTGTTCTCTTCGGTGACTGTATCATCTGAAGATGGAACCTCTGAAGGCAAGACCGGGTCAACTGCCGCCTCGACCTTTTGACTTTCGTCTGGTATGGGTTCGGATGGTTTTTCTTCAATGATAGATGCTTCAGCTGACCACTTGAGTAGGCCAGCCGGATTTTCAACTAGTGACGGACTTGGCAAGAGTTTTTTATATCCAGGAGGAAGTTGTAACGGTGAAACCGGACGATCGTCCAAAACTCTTTTAGCTTCGTCTAAGAAGGGACAACGGTGGACGACATGATTACCTTCGCATAGTTTACAAGGAAATCTATATTTTCCTTTTTGTCCTGGGGCTTCACTTTCACTAGTTGACGGTGTGTTTCCAACATGATCATCAGAGGTTGACGACATCGGGTTGTGCAAATGAGGAGACCAGTCCCTTAAGATCCGAGGGATGCAAGGACAATCTCTGTGATAGTGGTCTCCTTTGAAAATGACACATGGCGATTTAGGCCTGGTCGGTGCAGTGTGTGGATTTTCGCTAGACGACGCTCGTTTGCCCCCATTCACTTTTGGTTCCTTCTTCTTCTTCTCTTTCTTCTTCTTTTCCTTCTTCTTCTCGGGTACTTGACTTTTGGCTTTACCAGCCCCGTCAAGCGAAGAGGAAGGAGGAGAGGAAGAATTAGAGGAAGTAGAAGGTTGGTGGGTAACTCTGGACTCGTCTAGTTGCTGATTCGATTGTTCAGGAATTGCGGTGTTCTGAACGACAGAGGTTGAGAAGAGCCATACAGGCAAGCCAATTGTCAGTCCTGGAAGTGACAATGTGGCCATATGGGGTGCACCAACATCTCCCCAAGAGGAGAAGGGACTAGGATTTCCTCCAAGGGGAATTCCTTGGTTGGTGGATTCCATTTTCTCAACCCAAGATCAACGTAGGAATGGGTAATGAATATTCCGTTTAAAATAAATTTTAGACGCTTTGACGCAACTTGTTTTTTCAGTTTTTAAGAGTCGAGAAGAAACAAAAGATGACTCTAGTCGCCTTCGATTTTTAATGAGCCTGAAGTGACAAGTGCTCAGATGGACCTTTTCTTTTAAGGAGTCTGAAAAGGAACGAAAGGGACTGCTCTGGAAATCTAGGTAGAGGGATTACCAAACCAATCGCAAAACTGTAGAATACTTTTCACCGTACGACAGTCAATCTTCCCGAATGCTGTGTTTAGTGCATTGCGATCAATAGGGCGGCAGACATGGCTTCCTATGGATAAAGGATTAAGCCTATTGGGGTCTCCCAAAATATACTCGACGGTACGTGGGAGCACAAGTCCGTACTGGCACTTATCGTCTCAAAGTGGAGGAATCACCCAACCATCAGTGAGAACAACAGTTACCAAGCTTTACGATGCCAGAATACATCTCTAGCCTAGACTTCTAAATGTTGTGCGTTAAGTTCCAAAGCATTGTTAGATTCGTTGAATTTATTTTAAGTTATTCTTGTTTATGAAGTTTGCCTTTCAGGTTCACCGCGAGATGTAGATGTAATTCCTAAAATGCAATCTAAGATGATAACCAAACTTTTTATCTTCTTTGTGCAATGAAAATCCTAGCTACTAATGAAAGAAAGACAAAATCTTTTCACAAAGAGCAAAGAGCACACTCTAAATGCACTTTCCTAAATCAAGCCAATCAGACTGTCTATATGCAAATGCACATGCATGTATTTTTTTTTTACTTTCTTAGTATATGAATGCTAAAAAGAAAGTTGATGCACAAATCTGAATTTATTTTCAAGCGACAAATATCAACAAGTTTCTTTTCGAAATAAAAAATGGAGACGATCACAGCACCTTACGATTTTGAAATGAATACTTGTTCTTGACACTAAAAAATTACAAATTCAGACCAAAAGCAATAGTAATAGGATAACCGACCATCGACAGCAATCAAACTCTTTCCTACGATTGAAATCAACACTTGCGACAGTTTCAAATCAAAGGACGACAGTACGATTATGCTACTTTTGCAAAGGAGAATTGAAAATGACACAACAAACACACAAAAATTTTTACAGTTCTTTTGTACAAAGGAGGCGAAATAACAGCAAGGACAAGGGGTTTCAAATAGACATATACTGATCACAGGCAGCAAAATTCAAGAATAGAACTGGAAAGAATGAATCACAGAAACCAAAACTGCACAGAGCCTAGTCTGATCAGCGCACCTGTAACACAAAGAATTTGAAATGCAGCGCATCTTGTCCACTTGGGAAGTGCACTGAAGTTCAGATTCTCTGAACAATACCTACGCTGGGCCAGAAACGAGATTTTGTTTGGGTTCCGGGTCACAGTTTGCAGTTCAGTTCTTGGGTTTTGGCCGAGAAAAAAAGTAATCATTAATGCAACAATCAGGGGTAGATCTAAGGAGGATCTATGAGGTACCACAAGGGCAATCAGATAGTTTGTGAATCAATTGTTTAAATCATAAACAGATCCAGTAGATGGATTGACGTAGCATTTATCTACTTTGATTTTGTTATGGCAAATGCAATTCGAATGCTACCTGTAAGTTTATGAAACAGACAACAAGGAATGATAAACAAACAAACTAATACTTCCCCAGCGGAGTCACCATTTTGTTACAGGGAAAAGTGTCTATATAGAACTGCTCTATCCCACTAAGGTGTGACAGCTGCCTTAGAAACAAACAGAGAAAAGCTACTTTCATTTTTCCTTTATGAATTATAAATAGAGAAGAACAAGAAGACCAACCTATGTCTTGCGCTAATCTCCTGATTCAATTCCTCTCTTCTTCGATAGTCCTTCGCTACCTGCTCCCTTGCACGCCTAGCTTCACAAAGTACCTGTAAGATCACAGTAGCATAGCACTATACAAAGACATGGATCTATAATCATAAACAATCTAGGATCAGATGTAAATTTACCATACAAATGCAGCAAACATCGATGATACAAGAGCATGGAGGAAAACTTGAATAGCTTTTATTGATAAACAAGAAAGAGCCAAGAGGAGTTACAACCAGTTGTTCTGACCCAGCATCAACCTCCCAGCAAAGAAGCCCCTCTTCACCTCATACAAAGCTTAGATCACCCAACAATCTGATGTTTGTATCAAGAAACCAACAACAATTCCTTACCATATGCAAAATTCCAGCCTCTAACCTCTGGATATCTGGGATGAGAGATCTATATATAGATATTTGCAGAGGTGTGAGTCAGCTCTGGGTTTTTTATTAGTGTCTTCTCTCTGATAGTTCTTGATGCCACTTGGAGATCTCATTGATCTCTTACTCATCCTTGGGCGATTCTGAGAGGCAAGTGTCCCAGGAGAAGTTTCTGGAAGATTCCATGATCATCCACCTCGCAAACTGTCTCCGCCACTTGTCTTTTCTCGTCCATCACACCCCATAGAAGGGCTTTTTGAAATGCAATGCACTTCCCGTGTGTACAAGGTGTAATGCATCGCACTCTGGCCATGGAGCAAGTGAAATGATCTAGTTTTGACCAGTTCTGAGTAGTTTTTCATGGAGAACTTCTGGGAGAAGTTGTAATTAGTTGACCTTGTTCTTTTAGGGGTTGGAACAACACATTTAGGGACTTAGGAGCCCTTAGTTTATGGACATTTATGCTTGGGGTTGTAGTTCCCAAAAATTTCTATAACACAGAGGATGGGAAAGCCTACTCCAAGAGATGAAATGTCCCTACAACCTCAAGTGACTTTCGAGCCATTTGACAAGTGGGGCATGGACTTCATTGGTCCTATCAACCATCCTTCAATGCAAAAGAAGTGCATTATTGTGTGCACTGATTATTTGACTAAGTGGGCTAAAACCAAGGCGATTGAGGCAGCAACAGAAGAGAAGGTGGCTGAGTTCCAAAGGGAGAATGTATTCTACAAATTTGGGTACCCTAGAGGGCTAGTCACAGACCAAGGCAACCAGTTTACCTCCAGCATGATTGAAGAATTGCTCAGCCATCACAAATCAAGCATAGGACCTCCACTCCTTATCATCCACAAGCTAATCCCCAAGTGGAGGTGACCAACAAGGCACTGGAGAACATCTTAACCAAGGTAGTGAGTAGTAGCAGGAAGGATTGGGTAGAGAGACTAGTTGAGGCCACCTGGGCCTATAATACAACATGGAAGACCACCATTGGATTTACACCCTATGAGTTGGTCTATGGGAAAAAGGCTTTGTTGTCCATTTAGTTTGAATATAACACATTGAGGATGGCAGCCCAACTAGATTTGGATCTCAGTCATGCACAGAAAGAAATATTGTTCCATTTGAATGGCTTGGATGAATTCAGAATGCAGGCCCTCCTACATATAGAGATAGTTCAGATTCATAGGAAGATATGGCATGACAAACATATTAAGGAGAAGCAATTTCACAAGGGAGACTCAGCATTGTTATATGATTCTAGGTAGAAAGACTTCAATGGCAAGCTAAGAACAAGATGGCTTAGACCTTATGAGGTGTATAGTGATAATCATAACTATAGATGAAGAAGCAATTCCATTTCTATTTAATGGACATTGATTGAAAATGTCCAAGAGGCCTTTATCAAAACATGAGTTCATTGACAATATCAATAAGACAATGATGATGGTGGAGCAAGTTCCAGCTCCTCCCTCATTAGGTCACTGAAAAAGAGAAAAAAGAATAAGGATTCAAGTGAAAACCTCCATGAGGCGCCTGAGTCCCATACTTGGGATGAAAACCTCATGAGGCGGCCCAAAGATGAGAAATAATGAAAAAGAGTAAGAAGATCCTTAGGTGAAAACCTTCCTTGAGGTGCCCAGGGAAGATATCTAGGGTGAAAACCTCTCTGAGGCAGCCTAGGTGTTTTTTCTTTTCAAATATAATAATAAAAGAAAAAAACATAATTGTTATTTGCAGGTGGGTGGGAAATACAATCAACGAGCAAAGAGAAGATCCAAAGGGAACCTTTCCTTAGACGTATTCATATCCTCCACTCCTCACCATGCATCCCTCCATCAATTCCATTGTTTTTCACTTCGTTTCTTCAATTTAGGTGAAGATTGCGTTTTCTATAGGATCCCTTGAATTGTAGATTGGTTAGGTCCCAAAAATTCATACTAGATATGATATAACCAATCCCCTCAACCATTACCATCATCCCTGCATCCACACACACTCCTACTCCCTCTATCCATTCATTACAGCATCTTCACAACACTAGCCAGCAACAATATCAAGAAATTCTAAGGGAGACACCAAACATTTCCAAGTGGTAATCCAAGAGATCCACAATAGCAGCAACATCAAATCTCCAGTCACAGACACCTCCAAAAGCCAAGAAACCATCAACAAATAGTAGAGGAGGAAGAGGAATGACCATGCAACAAATGGACAATGCAACACCTCTGATCTTTGACAACTGCAACATGGCATCAAGACCACAGGTAAGTATCCCACTCGCTCACTCATATGCATCATTTGATCAAAAGTTCTAAAGGTTAAGAGGTAGTTGGTTTATAAGTGAAAAGGTGGCAAAAAGGAAATTCTTTAATAAGTCAAAAGAGAATGAAAGAGTCCATAGATACAGAATTGTTGTGGAAACCATTTGAGAATGCTTGAAGAATTAAGACTTGGGGTAGAAACACTAGTTCACCAAACACTTAGCGTACCCTATTTCTTGATGCAATCACCCATAGACTTGAGCAGCAAAGTAAAGGAAGGGAATTACCAATAGTTGGCTCACCATGGGTTGATCAGGATCCTCATTAAGGATGCCCTCCAAACCCTCAGGATCCCTATAACATGGTCAGTCTTCAAAGACTTACCAGTAGAGGATGACAGCAAAACCCTCACCTATGATGTCAGTCCTTTTGTTAGTGAGGAGGAAGCAAAACAAGGAGAAGAAGATACAAAGCTAGATGGGGATGAGATGGATGAAGAAGAAACTAATACAGAGGAACAAGATGAAGCAAAAGAGAAGGAGGATGTTGTTGAAACAGAGGAAGAAATTGATGGAGATGAGAAATAATAGCACAAGGAAGAAGATAAGAAAAACAGAGAGGACAACTATAGGAAAAGGAAAACCAAAAAGCATATATGGCCAGCCTCTCCTTGGAGGCCATCCAGTGTAGCATGCTAGCTAAATCCTATGCTCTTTACCTCAGAGAACAATGGCTGCAATTTCATATTAAAACACTAGCACAAAAGGGCACCATGCCATTTTAGGACTGCAGGCAGTTTATTGATCTTTGTGATCAATGTGCACTAGAGGATAGGGGTAAAAAATGGTTGAGTTTTACTTGCACAACATTTCCCTCATAGACATGAATATTTGGGATCCCAATGCAGAGCTAGGATATCTAAAATTAATGGCTTTGGCATCATCAATGAACCATGAGAAGTCAAGGGCTACAGAGATGAAAAGAATATTGGCCAAAGAGTGAAATGAACCTCTTTTCATCAGAGCTGAACAATCAAATCCCATGGCCCTAATCAACACCCATAATATAATTGCAAATTATCCTCAGTTGGCACCTAGATATCTTGCTCCCGAAGAGCAAGCAATTTCACATTTTCACGATATGTTTAGGCTGCTAATAGATGATAATATACATGCTTGCTAAAGGAGCTGGAAAGCACTGCCACACATCTTGAAGACCAGAGAATATCACTCCCCTCAAAGGTTGAGAGAGGCACTCAACAAGACACCTATGTATAAGAAATCAATGCAAAGATTGAAGGTCAATTGGATAGGCCTAAAACTCAGTCCACCACTACTCCTAGGGATGCTAGAAGGGAGAAAAGAAGAAGAGGAAAAGGGGCAGCGGGAAGAAGTAGAAAGGAAAGAGAGTTTCTATAAACAAGAAAAAGAGACCACAATAGAAGCATGGGATGTCAGAGAGGCTACCAGAGCCATGAAGGACATGGACATTGACTAAGTTTCTCAGAGGATGAGCAACACTTTCAGTAGAGGGGTGATGCTAAGCCTCATCATTGGGTAATTATATGGGCCTTAATTGGCCTTAATTCACCTCCTAGCTTAGTCAAACCAACTATTCTCACACCTTATTGCATACTTTTGATTATATTTTGTTTATGAGATGAGTTAGAGTTGGATATTTTTCTTTGTGGTCTAATGTGCATGAAATGCAAGAATAAAGGATAAAAGCAAAAAAAAAATGTAGGAATAAAGGGTAAAATCAAGGAACTATGCCAGAGACCTTGGTAAAAACTCAAATGGGACAAGGGAGAGCAATTATAGGAGGTAAATCCTCCTCATTTACTACCCCTCCATTCGAATATTCCTCCATCATCTCGGAGTGCAAACAACCATCACTTTGAAGGCTAGAAGACAATTGAGCAAGGGAAAGTGACAGAAGCTAGTTTTTCTTGAGTTGGAGGGCAAGCCTCCCTAATGGGAAGGAAGTCATTAGAGACTTAAGATGTATAAATAGAGAGGCTGAGGACCTTAGTAGGATTCAGATTTTAATTGTAAAATTCTACTTTATTTCTGAGATACAAGATTTGTGACAGTTTGTTCTCTAATCCATGCTTTTCATAATGAGAATGAGTTATGTTTTAAGCCAGCCTTGAGTTAACTCAGAGGGCTAAAGCTCTTGGGTTATGGCCTAACCCAAGCAATCAAAGCTCCTCTTTAATATACATGTATGCTAGCATAGATTTTTGTTTCTATTCATTTTCTTAAGTATCTTCCTGGTTATGTTCATTTGCTTAAGTTGATTCATGGTTTTCTATTTATTTGTTTCAGTATCTACATTTGTTGTAGTTTACTTCCATTTGTGCCTTCTTTCAGTTTACAAGTTATCTAGGAGAAAAATATCACCATAAGGTTTTGTACAGGTGTCTCGGCCTTTTCTCCTCCCTCTGGAACCATGACTTGAGGAAGAGACCCTTCAGCAACCCGAAAAACACAGGTTTCTAGTTCTCGCATGAGCTATGGAGTTTGTCGTTTGATGCAGTTACTTATTCACCCTCACTGGTTTTTATGTCATTTTCCTTTGAAACCTCCTTTAGCACGTTCTTCATGCATCTCTTCCTCACCATCTGATCCACAATAAACCTTCACAATCACTATCCGATTCATTATTTTCTCCAACTGTTGCGTCGCATAAAGTCTTCCGCTTACTTTATGCACTTTAATCTCCACCGTTTCATTGATCCTACTACGCTCATAATGGTAAAAAGGAGAATTCGTAGGGGCTTCACATTCTTGATTGGGATCTATGTCCCAACCTTTTCATTATTTTCAGGGCAATATATTCCGAATGTAATCATACACACTAAGGTTTCCTCAGGCCTTCCCTTGCAAATTGACTAGCTCTCCTTTCTAGGAAAGTCCAGTGATGAAGTAGATGTCTTCTACTTTGATTCCCAGGGGCATCAGTTCAATCATAAAATAATCTTCATCTAGATTGTAGTAATTGAGAAGCATCTCCAGCAACCTTGTGTTGGTTTTCATATTTGTCATTTTGAAAAATTTCAACAATCCACATCCTCATATTACATCTAGTGCTAATGGACCATTCATGACTTCATTATCCACTACATTGTGCTCTCTTTCGTTCCATATGATTGTCATTCTGCAGTTTCAAGCATTTTCATAAATTAAAATCGATGATTAAAATATTTTCATTGCGCGTACGCGGGTTCATTTCATACATAGTCGCATATAGGGCTTACTGATATGCAAATTCAATACACCTAACCCACATACACGCAGAGTAAAAATCTAAAAGCAAGTCTTTCACGATAAAATTATTGAAAAAATACTTGAAATGTACAAAAATTAATTGAAAGATCAAATTAGGAGATTCCCTGAAAGTTTGACTGTTGTTGTGGCTGAGAAATTTCGTGGATTGTGGTTATCATTTTTTGCTCTAGAGCTGTTTCACTCAATTGTTGAAAACACAAATGAGGCTTGGTGAGACAAAAGGTCTATTTATAAGTTGAAATTTCAAAAATATTTGAAAACCCACTTTTGCAAATTTTATGTTTTGTATTTTAATTTTATAAACTTTGTGACCTTTTGGATTTGAGTGCTGGGATAGGTTGTTTATCAGGTTAAATTTGAGACTTTGAGACATTTTCTACCACTTCAATTCCATGACCGTTGACTTTTCATGGCACGTATCATTTTCGTAACTACCACATAAGTTAGGGAAGATCACATTTTCCATTGTATTATGCATTCTAGCCTCCATATGGCGATATGTTTCCATATGGTTGACCCCATTGTGTTATGATTCTTAAAACCATTTTCACTCACCGAATTAAAAAATCATGACATGATGGTAGAGCCATCCTTTACATGGGTTTCTTAGTTATATCCTCGCTGGCATATGCTGCCCATGCTACAAAGATTGAGTAGGCTTGGGAGTCCTCTTTAGTCCTGCCATGACTTTTGTGATGAAGCTTCATTCTCCTTCTTCTTCACTATCTTTCTGGCTTTATATTGTACAGGCTCCAACATGTTGAGTTGTACTAATGCATTGAATTTTGACTATTTGTACCTTTTGGCCTTAAGCCAACTTCACTTGGACTCATGTATAAGCGACATTTTTACCATGTCTTTCTGTAAAATCAACCTTGCAATCACTTAGCCTCTGCAACTTGATACCTTATGCCCGTGGAAAGAAAATTCCTTTGAGTGTCATTAACTAGTTTTGTCACCTTGCATTGAGCATAGGAATGTTCCCCTCCCAAGAACTAGCATATCTTTATTTGGACACTCGTTCTTTCCACTGTACCGTAGGCATTCTTTTATTATTTTTCAAGATTTTCAAATATGAAAAAGATATATATATTCCAAAGAAGAGCGAGAATAGGACTTTACTTCCACAATTGATGGGAGCAAGAGTTAGTTGTGTCACCCTTGAACAAAACACTCAAATCAAGTCTTTCCTCCATCGCAATGGGCTTTAGTTTGACTTAGGAGAGCCATAACCTTGTCATTAAGTCAGCACTCCTCCGGTTGGTTATCTCTCCCAATCATATGGAGAGTTTGTTTATGCCTCCTACATGAAAAACTTATACGAAGTTATCATATGCTACCATAATCACATTTGAGCCGTACTTTTGGTCAAGGGAAGTAAACCTAAGTCAACCTTTCTGCAGTGTCTCTTGACTCATTTTTAGTCAACCATACCTGGTCTGTCAGAGTTATGTTCAGTATCACATCAACTATCTGGTCCTCTGCTCGTGCTAGTTAAGAAGCTCTCCATTGACTTCTTGCTGTCTGTTCTTCTCTTATTGACTTCGACAAATTTATATGAGAGTATGCCTAGAGTTGCACCTTGGACCTATTTTCATCATTGATAGGTAACCTTATGCTCAACACCGATTAGTATCATGGGTCTTTGACTGAGTGGTTGCCATTGTGGTCGATGTCAGTTTACATTATCACACATTGGGATTCATGCAATACCTTGGTTTTCATTTGACCCTATTTTTGGATTCCTCACCTCTGTGTCAACTTTCATTATCGGTTGGTTCAGAGGGTTTCTATTGTGTGCTAGCTACATCTTCTGTATGCCAGAGATGTGCTTCGGTATGGTTACTTCATCTTTCCTCATCTGTTTGCTTCCAAATTATTAGCTTGCGAGTTACACTTGCACTGGATTGATGTGGGATGCCTTAATGCATTCCTTCCAGCAGATCTTTTCTGATCGACTCCAACTCATTACTCCGGGAATAAGATCTAAAGTCATTTTTCAGTACCTTAGGTTTTGCAGTCATTAGTGGAAAACTCTTTCACTATCAATAGAGAATACATCAATGTATCCTGATTGATAGATTCTATCAAGTGTTCAATGTCAGCTCATTTATTTGCACTTGTTAGATTGTACTGGGCTACCTTGATTCTCATCATCATTATCGATGAGTTGTCTCACATTTAAAAATTATACATCAATTATCAGTGATCAAATGATTTATCACATGGTCAAATTCACGTCATCTATTCCCATAGTGTAGAAATGTAACATGGCAGTTGCTAAAGACCTCAAGTTGCATAAGCATTTCTTGGTTCACTTGTTAGTCCCTCCAGTTTTCTGCTAGTGACACCATCCACCTTATATGTTGCAGTTCATCACATCAACATCTTATATGTTGATACCCGAGTTACATGTAGTACCTTTATTCTAATTTTTGACTTTGTACTTTGAGGATCAGTTATGTGACTTGAGTGATTAGATATCTACTTCAACATCATTGATCAGTTCTTATATATGTGATATTGTGACATGGCCTCAATATGTACTTTTGCGAATATGATAAGATGATCCACTCTGTATTTCTAAATTGCCTTTGTACCTGTATACAAATTGGATCTGCTCTACACTTGATATGCAAACGTGCTTCACTATCTCTGAGCATGGGTATGCCCGCCTTAGACATGAGCTTTCTTTCTGATCTCTTCCATTGGTTTGGTAGGTTGGAATCTGGTGATCTACTCCCAAGTCCTCACATGATTATTTATATGCACTTAATACACTTCAGCCATCGTGTACCCCTTCTGACCTCATCTATTAGGCAGAATTTTTTATAGAATCATTTGTCGCCCTTATATACTTACTACTCTGATTCATGGCCTTGGGCAACCCTTTCCCTTCAGAGTTGGTCCAATTACTAAAAAACATTATTTTAAATTGCATACACAATTCTGCCCTTAAAAAAATGCATGCACATATAGGTCTAGCTATACCCAGCCTGTATATATGATTTAAAATATGAAAAAAAATATAAAATCCCTATTTTATGAATGGGGTTTACAGGTTATACCGGAAGCCTACCTATAGGAGCCCGTGGCCTAACTGTATCCCAACTGAAACAAACTATTTTGAGGTGATATAAATACACCTCATGGGGGAGGCCTAAGGGGAGAGAAAGATAGGATATTGACATTATATCCAATTGGTCCCTGATCAAGTCTGATTTATCCCTTTGCCTCTTGCACTCCCAGCGATAGGAAACCCTTGTTTCCTCATAGAGACGTCCATATCCTTTATATGCCATCCATGTTTATGCATTTGAAAGAGGCTTGTTAAGGCTTGGGCTAGATGGATCCAGAGGAAGGTTTCGGTAGGAGTCATGGATGAATCAGGTTGTATTCTTCCACATTAAATAAGCTCCATCTTTTTCCTAATGTTATGATCTTAATTCTTTAATTCATGTTATGATCTACTTATGTATGATTTCATGTTTTATATTTATACACTTATATGATTTGACATCTATATCTTGAACATGATTTGAACTAGTGCTACTCTATATGCTTTTCTTGAATGAGTTGTAGGTTTTGAAGCATTGGAGGAAGTAGAGGGTTTGGACCCTATGGGAATGACCTCAAACATAGGACCTTTGGGTACTATCTCTTCTTCCTACTTTACTAGTTTAAGCATTAGGACTACTTGTTTGCTTACTTCTTGTTGGAGTATTCCCTTCGATCTGTTGGGGTTCTTAACCCAGACCCTAGGGTGTATCATTCCCATAACATCAACTTGCAGAGATGAATATTTGTGGAATAATGAGGAATCTAAAAGATTCCCCAAGGGCAAATTTTGACAGTTTCAGAACCAGGCCAACTTTATACTCATTTTACTCAGTTTTTCACAAAGTGCGTGGTTGTGGAATCATATTT
Organism: Pinus tabuliformis; assembly: GCA_031772625.1. Lineage (NCBI taxonomy): Eukaryota > Viridiplantae > Streptophyta > Pinopsida > Pinales > Pinaceae > Pinus > Pinus tabuliformis. The sequence goes on from CM062815.1 coordinate 873,521,200, forward strand.
TTCATCTGAGCAACAGATATTCAGTCAACTTGCAAACAAGAATCTTTATGGAATCATGAGGAATCTAAAATATTCTATAAGGGCCAAATTTTGACAGTTTCAGAACTAGGCCAGATTTATACTCATTTTACTCTATTTTTCATAAGGAGGGAAGTCGTGAAGTCATATTTGTCATCTAAGAAGTAAAATTATAGTCAACCAGTGAGAAGGAATCTTTGGGGAACATTTGAGATTCTCGAAGGTGTAGATTTTGACTAAAGCAAAAAGGGGTCGAGTTTATAGTCATTTGTCATGATTTTTTTCCCATAATTCAATGGTGCAATCCATTTCTTCAGTAGAGATGTGCATTTTCAGTCCATCCACAGAAGTGGAGGTATAAGGTGTCTTTTGTACATGTGTGTAATTTTATTTTTTCTTAATATTAATGAAAGAGGCCTCCCCACATTGAGCAGAGCCCGAAGACGTAGCCCACACTGGGTGAACTCGTTAACAACCTATTGAGACTTTTCTTCTCATGGTGGTTTATTTCTTCTTTGTTTATGTATATGCATATTATGGTTACATGCTCTTTAAAAGATCCATCTTATGGTATACATCTTTGAAATGAAAAGATCTAGATCAATTTTGGTATCAAAGTGGGTCTTCTATTGATGTGAATTGCAATTCTATGATAACTAGGCCAAATATTGAAAGATGTAGGTTTTAACCCTATACACAAATTACCTGCATACAAATTCTAAAAATAGAAAATAAACAATGGCGAGATAATAAAACATAAAACATATATACACGGATATTTTCCCCTAGACCCCAAAAATGGGATTACCAGATTGATTTTTCATTATATTCTTTTCAATTTTACAATACATATAGATACATGACGAAGCATCCATAAATAGCAATCCATTAACCTTGGATAGGAACATAACCATAGTTCTCTTGACTGGATGTACAAAGTACCATGGAAAATAAACTATCATGCCCAAGACCATGTGCGAAATCCATGCACAAAACCATAGGTATGTCTACCCACCTAATATAGGGTCCAAAATAATTTTCCTAAGGTGGTACCCCAAACCCCATGTAGGGGGGCTACCATCCCCTTGCACACCCCCTGACAATGCCCGATGCAATGTACAGTGAGAACTACCACCCCCCAGCACCTGGGGTAGTAGTGGAAAGAATATAAAACAACCCAACAAAAGAGGTGAAGGAAAACTTAAGTCCTTTGATCCAAAAGTGAGGCGTGCAACACGCATAGGGAAAATGGAATATTAAGATGATCGATCTAATTAAGAGAGAAACTATCACAAGGCTTTCTACTCCATGGAAAAAAAGTGGAATTTATTTTTGCAAAGTATGAGAAGACAATTGTGAAACCAAGGAAGATGGAAGGACTAGATGATCATCCCTTGGAGAATCATGAAAGAGGAGGAGAAGAGCCTCTTGAACCTCCCTCTCCATCTTCTAACAAAAGTTCCTCTTATTTCTCTTCTCATCATTCTAGAGGTAGAAAAACTCATAAAAATCCCTTTTTCAAGTTGGATGTCAAGTTTGATATGCTTGTGTTTAGTGGAGAATATAATGCATAAAAATTAGATAACTGGATTAAACTGGTTGAAGTATATTTCTGCATCCAATGAATTAAAGAGGATGAAGCCAAGATCTATCTAGCATCCCTTTGATTGAGTGGCACTGCTCTTATCTGGTGGGAAGGCAAGGTGCAGAAAGGTGGTAAGAGTAGTCATAAACTTCTTTCATCTTGGCCTGAGTTTTTTTCTTCTTTAAGAGGAAAGTTTTACAAATTGGGTTACAGACAAAAGGCCATGATGGAATGGAAACATTTGAAAAAATGTAAAGGTCAAATTGTTCAAAATTTTATAGAGGAGTTTAAGAAACAAGCATTAGCATTGAATGTTCCACTAGAAACTTCTAAGACATTGATGAAATATATTGACTCTTTGCATAGTTATTTGTGTCATCCATTGTTATTATTTGAACCTAAAACTCTTGATGAAGCTAGTGTAAAGGTTGTACATATTGAAAGCAGGGGGGAGCATGAGCAAGAAGAACACCCAAATAGGACAACAACAATTAAGAGAAAGGAAACAAAGCCCTATTGTACTCATTGTGATAAAGAAGGGCATGATGAAGGAACATTGCCAGAAACTGCATCTGGAATTGATTCCTAAGAAGAGCGATAGAAAAGAGAAGCAGAAGGTAGTTGCACCTATGCAAAAATAACAAGAATAAAAATCAGAAAATGATGAAAAGATCATAGCTGCAAGATCGTAGGTGTTGGACCAATTGACTTGGGATCGAACTTAGGTGATGAAATGAAGATTGTAGCTCTTGGGATTGTAGAAGGTGGACCTATTGACTTAGGTTATGATTGATGTGATGAGAAAAATATTTCAACATACATTGTGCCAAAGGTGAGAAGGGAACCAAAGACTGCATGGCTCCAAGAACTTGAAGAGATCAACCAAAGAATTCAAGAAGAGAATGTTGAACTAAAGAGACTACAACAAAAACAAGAGGAGGAGAAACAAAGGTTGTAGTATCAGTTAAAAGCTAAGGAGGAGGCCTTCGTAACATTACATAATAAAAAGCTTGAGGTAAAAATTGATTCTTCAACTTCATGTTCTTTTTATGTTGATGATTTTCTTTCTTTTGAGAAATATACTACAGGAATTGGATCAAAATTGTTAAAGAAAATGGGGTATCAAGGAAAGAGCCTTGATATTAATGGCTAAGGAATATTAAATCCCATCAAAGTGTAGGAAATGAATCATTGTGTAGGACTTGGATATGTCAGAAATGAGGTCATGGAATGCTCCAAGAAAGCCAGTGACCAACCAACAACATATGATGAGAGAACTTCATCACATCCGAATGATAGTGAGGATTCCATAGGAACTTATCCCAAGCGCACCAAGAATAAGTGTTCCTAGATGATCCATAAAGTTTTGAGGACAAAGAATCATTGTGGTTACTGTTACGAGGATGGACACCAGAGAGCCACATGTTAGATATTCCATGCCTAGAAAGCACCTATGAAGAAACTAGTTGGTGAAAATGTACAACAAGCGACTCAACCACAAAGAGATGGCCCATTCACTTTGGTTAGTGAGAGATGGTTTTATTAGATATATTGGATTCTCATATTATTGTAAATCATATGTTGCGAAATGATTATAAAAGTGATGATTTGTTTTCCATCACTTATGAAAGAAAAATAATGATGTTTTGGCCTCTTTTTATTGATAGTTGGGGTATTTGTTTCTATTATGATGTACACTTGACCAACGAGTGTGTCATATAAACTCTTAGAAAGTATGGAGATTATTGGGTCATGATTCATCATGTAATTGAACATTTACTTTTAAACTATTGTACGATAGGTTTGAAGAGGATGCAGGTGTTGGCTCATCACTTATCTCCAAAGAACAAAGGTGAAGGAGAAAGAAGTGTGAATTGTTAGGGAAATTGTTGTACAGACAAGGGAACACGATAGGTTATAGATTATGTTCATGCTTTTGTAGGACTAAAAGCTCCTCAGTGAGGAGGAATGATCCAAGCGGCTCCCAAAATACTCAGTGATCAAAGAGAGTTCAAAAAAGGCTCAAAAATGAAAGTTATTGGATTACCATGAAACTAGGGTCAAATCAAAGAGGTTGTCACAAGATTTCCAACACAAATGACATTTCAATCCGAAATCATATGAAAAATTCTGGCTAGTAAAAGTTTTGCTCAACTAGGCTCCTTGGCTAAATTTAGCAGATTGAGAACCAAATTTGGAAGTCCCGCTAAATTTGGAGAAAATTAATGAAGAAATGATTTGGCACTTTGCCACGATGGTTTCTGGGGACCAGAACTAGCAAAATTGTCACCTACTTAATTTTTCTAGTGACCCCAAAATTTCAGCCAATGAATTTTGTCCATATTAAAAAAAAAAAAAACCTAAAAAAATTAAAATTGGCCAATGGCCCAACAAATTAATACTTCCAACCATTCTGCTAGGAACACAGGCTTAAAAATTAATGGCAATTTTTTTTATCTAAACTAATATTTGTGACAAGAGAATAGGGGCATGAAACCCAATGCAAAGGTGGAACCCTAAGAAGGCATGAAAACCGAGGAGCAGAACCCTAATACAGGGGAATATGCAAGGAACCTACAAGATTCCCTGAGCGCCAAATTTTGACAGTTTTAGAACCAGGCCGACTTTATACTCATTTTTTAGTAAGGAGTGAAGTGATGAAGTCATATTTGTCATCTAAGCAACACACTTTCTGTAAACTTGCAAAAAGGAATCTTTGTGGTATCATGAGGAATCTAAAATATTCCTTAAGTGCCAAATTTTGACATTTTCAGAACCAAACCAACTTTATACACATTTTACTCAGTTTTTCACAAGAGCACAACTCTGAAGTCAGAGATGTCCTTTGGGCAGCAAATATTAAGTAAAATTGTAAACAGGAATCTTTGTGAAATCATGAGGAATCTCAAAGACCCCCTAAGGGCAAAATTTCAAAAGTTTTGGAACCAGGATGACTTTATACTCAATTTACTCAGTTTTTCTCAAGAAGCACAGTGGTGAAGTCATTTTTCATTTGAGTAGTAGAATTTCAATGAACCAGTGAGAAGGAATCTTTGAGGAATATTTGAGATTCCTGAAGGTCCAGATTTTGACCAAAGTAGAAAGAAGTTGAGTTTACAGTGTTTTTTTCACAATTTTTTGCCAGGAATTTAATGGTACAGTCCATTTCTTCAATAGAGGAGTGCATTTTTTAGCCATCCCTGGAAGTGGAGGTATACGGTATCTTTTGTACATGCATGTAATTTGATTTTTGTTGAATATTAATGAAATATGCCTCCCCATATTGATCAGAGCCCAAGACATAGCCCACACTGGGTGAACTCCTTTATCAACTTGCTGTGTTTTTGCTTCACATGGTTATTATCTATTTCTTTTTCATTTATGTATATGCATCCTATAGTTACATGCTCTTTGAAATGTGATTTTGTATGCATATTTGAATTGAAAATATCTTGATCATTTACCAAGTTTTACAAGCCCCGTGGGGTAATTACAAGCCTAGTGTCACTATGATATGACCCTATATCCAAGTTCTAGTTATGGAAGTGGGGCCTATAAATTGGAAGCAAATTGACATCCCTCAGAGATTACATATCACGTAGGAGTGTAGAAACCACCCTATGTGATTAATCCCTAACCTAGAACTATTTTTCACAAGGTTTACTCCCTAAATGGACCCATAACCCTTCATGCATGTCATTAGGAGTATATAACTAAACACACAAGCTTGTCTCCATGTGGTCATGACCCAAAATTTATGATCTATGCATGCGATCATAAAATCTATGCCACTTTTTAGGATAACCTATAGAAAACTACCCAGAACTGAATATAACTTTGCAAAATCATGATAATGATGATAACTATGCTAAACAATCAAAACTTGAGTAGGATCTTTACCTAGACATGCCTAATACATGATATACATTTCGTCAAACACATGGTAAACATAGAAGCTGCAGGTCCTAAATGCATATCTAATCATAAAATTATGAACTTCATTTGAGAATAACCAAGAAGGCTCTATGCCTTCTTTAGCTAGCTACAATAACACTTCTTAGCCCATTCATTCATCAACCATCCAGTAACCTATTAAATCATGAACAAGAGCCATAGCTAGAGCACATCAGAAAACCATGCATATAACTAGAATAGAACCCATGAAAATCAACCATAAAATCATCATAATAACCAGTACAAGTGATCCTAGATCACAATCAGAAAATAACTCATATTAACATATGAAAATGACAACCAAGTGAGGGACATCCACATACCACCCAACCATAGATTGGATAAACCAAAATCTCTCTTTCATTCAATCACCTTCGTATCATATTCCAAGCATGACTATGGGATCATTTGAGCTAAACCAAAATAGAACCAACTAGGGATTTTAGAGGCCAAACCACCACAACCATCAATCATAGTGATTCTGCCTAAACCAGTCCAAAAGTAATTTAACACCAAACAAGTTAGGATGCCTCCAAATTCCTTCCCAGCTCTAGAGGAATTTTCCTATCTCTACCCATTTTTCAAGAGTTCCATGAGAAATCCCATCTCCACCCTTTACCCTTGGGAATATTTCCAAGACCACCTCAACTAGGATCCAATTCCACTAGCCATATAAATCTGAAAGCAAACAAAGAACCAATAGCATCATGGCTATCCAGGAAATGGAAAGGAAAAATATGAACACATTGACGATCTAGGAAATCCCATGGCAATGACAACAAACTTAAACAAATAACCAATGCATGCACCATGGATTCAAAACCAAGCATGCTAAATCTCACATGCACATTGTTACCTACAATCCATAACTAATTTATGTCCTTACTTGTTGTTGTCCAAGCTTCCTTTTGCGCTCCCTTTCTTTCATTTTCTTTCTTGTACAAGTTCTTTTTCTCTCCCCTTTGTTGATCCTTCTCTAATGATGAGAAAAAATGGTCAAATGATTCTCAAGTTCTATTTATCATTGATGCATAGTCCCTTCCTTTCCTTTTCATTTTTTCTTCATTTTCCTCCAATTCCCCTTGCATGAAAATTTGTGTCTCTTCACCTTCCTTTTCTCCTATTTTATTTATTTCTCATAATTCAATGACAATTATTTCCTCTTCACACTTTCAAATTTCCTTAGCCTTTAATAAACCATAAGTGATTCCCACTACAACATTTTCCCACCTTTGAACTTGGAATATGTGCCCATGAACTTAGTCTTATTTTTATTTACATGGAAAATTGACTAGGAGTTGTTACAATCTTGAAGGGACCATACCTCAGAGCCTTGATTTTCTTACCAGACCCCTGTAGCCTATCATTCAACTATATCCATACTCTGTCTCCCACCTTGAATGATTTCTCTACCCTTTGGTAATCATGTATAGCCTTATCTTTCTCCTGTGACTTCTATATTATCTCTTGTGCTAGTATATAGATATGCCTAATCTTATCTATAAAAATTTTAATCCTTAATTCATATCCTGTAAGATATTCCCTCACTCCTTGATACCCATATGCAATCTCCAAAGGTCAAAGCAACAAATATCTGAAATGAGTTTCAAATGGGGACTTTCTTGTAGAAGTGTGCATTGCTTTGTTGTAAGAATGTTGTGTATGTACTAGATTTTCATCCCAGTTTTTTCAGTGCTTCTATTTTTATCCATCAGAAGCTGTACAAAATTCCAATTTAATATATTTTTTTCTTCCCATCTGTCTGTGGATGGAATTGTGTAGATCACTTCAACTCCATGTCAATATCATCCCAAAATGTGTTCTAGAATACCTTGAGAAATATTGTATCCCTATCTGAAATGATGCTCCTTAGTATCCCAAAGTGTAGCTAAACTTGTCCAAAGAAAACAGTTGTTTCTTCTTTCCCATCGATCATCAAAAAACACATATTGTTGAACATGTCAAATACCATGAAATAGTAGTCATGTCCCTTCCTAGTGGTTGGTAAACGCCCCACAAAATCCATGGAAATTATTTTACCAAGGATGAGTGGGTACCAGTATGGGATGATATTGACCCTATTTCATGTTGTTAGTCTTATTGGGACAAAAAACCATGCATGATCTTATGAACCTAGATACCTACTCTATCATCTTGGGCTAATACACATACCTCTACAAGTTGGTCATGGTCTTCCCTACTCCAAAGTTCCATATACCTTGGAGGTGTGAGCCTCTCTAATCAGTTGTGTTATCACTTGGATTGAACCTTAGGCTGAATAAGGAAAATCTAGGGTAGCCACAAACCACGCTTGGCTAAGTAGCTAGCCCTACTAGGCTAGGATAAGACTCTCTCCGTAAGGATCTTAGCCAAGATGACTAGATCAAGAAAATGATATTAGGCTAGGTATAGTAGCACAAGGTTGGATTTGATTTTGAAGGGTTTTGCTGGATCAGGAAGAGCCAAAGAGTTAGGGCAAGGAAATTAGGTCAAAATTGCAGGGTGTTCGATGGGGCAAGGTAGGCAAAAGGCTCAACACTCTAGGGTTTGATGGGTGAGGTGATTCAAGATAGGTGACAAGCTAGAAAGAGCATGTAAGAAACATGTATTCTTACTAAACTGAAGAAAACATTAACTGTGAATATTTTCCCAAAACAGAGAATAAATATTATGGGTTATGACTATAAAATTGAAAACATCCACTTAAAAGCAATGAAATGATTGATGAAGTAAAAAAAAATTATAACATATGATCACAATAGAGAAAAATGAACTTAACATCATACCATATGGATCCCAAAGAAAAAGCTGCAACTTTTCATTAATCTCCTACTGAAACGGATACAAAATGATGTATACTCAAAGCATAAGCATATAACTAAGTCCAACCCTTTACAATGAGAGAGAAGTAGAAGATATAGACATTGAGTCAACCTCCTCCCATCCTTAGGGGTTGAATCCATAGGATGAGGAACTAATCCATCAAAACTGAACAAGAAACTAGAATCTAGGCAACCTAACAACTTGCCTCTGAAAGAGAGGAAACTGATTCATTTTTCCTCAAGATAACTTTTGATCTAATGAATCTACCTTCTAATAACTATTATCCATCCTATTTACATGCCTAGTTACCATTTACATCAGTAAAAATATCATCCATGAGAGAAAACTCAAAATTATAGTCATGGCATAGTGAAGTGAAAATTCAGCATAAAATTTCCCTATGCACAGTGCCCAAGCTCTATGTGCAATGCTTTTTACAGGACCAATTTGGAGGTCTTCCCAATGTCCAAACTGAGCTCATGATAGCTCATTGGAATCTTGTCCTCTCTACTTTCGAAATCTTCCTTTAGTGTCCCATTTGGAGCTGATTTGACCCCTCAAAAACTGATTCTCCCAAGACTGCTTTTGTGGCTCAAAAAGAAGGCAGAAAGGTCATGTTTTGGGTGGTTTTTAACCTTTTGGTTGACTATTTCTACTCCAAAAGCTTATAAAATGCACAAGGTGCATGTAATAATCATTTTGAATCCAAAAATACTGACCATTTCCTGTTTAGATGCCCCTAGGAAAATCGCAACGCGAGTCAAAAATTGCAAAATTCTTCAAAAAGGAAAAAATTTTCAAAACTTACTCAAAATTTGTGGGGAACACCACCATCATGTGTCTTTGTTAGCCAAGGAAGCTTCAGCAAGCAACCTAAGCCTATCACCCTCCATTTTTCCTTTGAGTTCTTGGTTTATCCGTGTCTTCATTTGCTTGACTCTTATGTTGCAAATCTTGTTCCGGGTCCTATAATGGCGAGCTATGTGCCTAATGATTTGACTGTCCCTATTGACCCTTTGTAGTAGCTTCTCCAAATGCAAATTGAACCTATCAAGCCAATTTTCTCTATCCTCCTCAATCTCCTTCTCAAGCCTTTGTTTTGTAGTCGAGGTGGCTAGGGTTTCTTCTTCTTGCATTACTGACTTGCCTTTGTCACCTTTCCTCTTGCTTTGAGAAGTTCCAAATCCATGAGGACTTGTTTGCCACTTAGCTACTTGTTCTCTTGCTCAAGGTATGAAATGACATAATTAGCTCTCGCCAAGTTGTCCATCAGTGCTTGGATCTGTGCATCTTTTTCCCTTATGGTTAAATTTTCATTTGTTGCCTCATCTTGAGCCTCCAAGTCGACTATCTCAATGCCATGATGAATGTGTGGATGTTCTAGTCCATCATGTTCCATCAAATAAAATTCCCTTTCCTCTTCATCATTGAGGCTTTACTCCATAATCTTTTCTTTCCCTTTATGCACCTGTTGTACCTGTTGTGTTGATGAATAAGGCAAAGCCCCTTCCACAGTTTGTGGATCAAGAATTTTCCTATGAGCTTATGAAGAAGGCAAGGCCCCTTCCACATCAAGTGGAGTAAACACTTTCCTATCCACTGCAAACAACTTTCTAGCCTCTCTCTGATATGTTTTGTAGGCTTCTAGCTTCTCAACAACTTTAGTATCTTTAGCCTTCTCATTTTTATTTACTTTGGCACTGCTGGAAGGCATTTCTTCTTCTTGGGGCACCGGTGGAGGAATTTGAGGACCATTGAAGATGTAATTTGCAATAAATGAATCCCAAGACATGTTGAGGAGGTTGAGATGATGTAGCACAATCATCTTAATCAAGGAATACTGATAGATATTACTCATCTGCTGGGGGTAGGGCTTTTTTTGTACAATGTAGGCCATCTTCCCAATGTTCCTGATGAGAAATATGGGATGTTCAACATTTTCATTGTTGTGAAGTGCATAAGAAGCCTAATATGATAGGTGTACAATCTAGAAAATTTTCCCTGAGTGACATGTAAAATACTTCATAATGATCCTCATCATAGGGACATACTTGTCTTCAAGGAACTTGAAAGGAAAGGTCGTCTTATTTTCATTCCTATACCTGGATTTGATGTATGGCTCATAGTAGTGCTTGTCCAAATCTTGTGCTTTATACCATTTTCCCCCACATTCGGAATCTTTGTAGAATCATCAATGATGGAGGATGAAACTGTAAATTTCACCCTAGCAAGAGTTACCTTGTTATCATGGAGATTGGCTACAAAAAACCTGGTTAGCTTAGGATGATGTTGAACTCTTTATGCCTGCTCACAAAACTCATAACACCCTAGATGCCTGAAACAAGAGACAGTCATATGAGAAGCCTGTAACTCTCTGATGTTTGATGGTTCCTCTCTGATGTTTGATGGTTCCTCTCTGATAATTCTGCCTCCCTTATGTGCTTTTCTTTGATGCTGAGGTTCATCTCCTATGCTTTCACTGCCACTATTTTCCTCCTCCTCATAACCTCTATCCTCTTTATCCATGTCTTTTAAATTTGAAGCTTTAAAACCCTAGGGAAGGTAATCAAGAAGTGATTTATGGTGAATAGGGATAGGGGAAGGGGAGAGGATTTTGTGCGATGTTGGATGAGATATGTATGATGTGAGAGTGAGGAGGGTATTTTTTGGTGGGGATTTTTTAGTAAATAGAGGTTTAAGGATTTTTTTGTGGGATTTAGGGTATAGGGGATAGGTGTAGGGATTTTGTTTTGGGGATTAGGGTATAGGGGATATGTGTAGGGATTTGTCAACAGAATGTAGGGATAAAGGTATGATAAGCAAGGAGGGTTTTTTAGGCAACCTAGGGTTTGAAAATTTATATAGCAAAAAAACTTCAAAATCATGAAATGAGTGCCGAGAGGATAGTTCAAGGAGGTTACTTACTTGTTTAGAGGCTCTAGATAACAAAAGAGCGATTTAGATGGTTGATAGGGTCATTTTGGTGTTTTCTGGCCCTATGTACAGTGCTCCGGCTCTATGCACAGCGCTCCCTCCTCTATGCGCAACGCCTCCACAATCTGTCCTGTGCGCAGCACCTCCTGCTGTATGCGCAGTGCCTCCTACTCTATGCACAGTGCCTCCTCTTTTCTCAGCCACCAATTGGCTTCAGCTCCCTTCTCTCCTTCAACTCTCTTCTTTCTCTTTGTCAAATGAATATGATGAATTTGAAAAAGGATTTTGAAGTCTTATATAGAGGGTGATTTTGATTTTTCTTTAAAAAAAACCCAAATCTCTATTTAATACTTTTCACTCTTTGTCTCTTTTCAGGTGGATGATGCTTGGATTGAACTGATTTCTTCAATGGATTTCATTACTTGTAGCAAGGAGAAATGCTTGGGTAGCTTATAGGAACACTTATTATATTAAATGACTTGAATTACATCAAAAAAATATAAATCATCTAAAATACTCTATTTTCATCTCAAAAACATTTTTTTGAGATGAAAATTACATTAGTGAAATAAAAATTTTGTATAATAACCATGACTTACTAGCAATCACTCTTTGTTTATTGGTCTTCCTCATACCTTTGCTGCCCTTTATTTAAACTTGAAACTGTACTTTTGACCTTGGAAATGGACCCTAAGACCTAATGGAAACATAACTACCTTGACTCTAAAATAACATAACTGAAACCATAATTGAATGCAACATGGAGGTGGGTCAGCAAATGTACCTCATGAGGGAAAATTTGATTTTTTGAGAATAAGACAACCATCAGTGGACCATTTTGGCATGACCTAGTGGAATGATAAAAAAATTAGTATGAGACACCTAAAATGAAAATTAAAAGAGTAGATTTGATCCCTAATGGATGTATGCATATACTAACACTAACAAGTTGCAATCGCTCACCTTTACGAACAAATAGCTTATATAGTTTTTGATGGGGCTAGATCCCACCAAAATATAGGGTATCTCATCGATATGAAGTCCTAATTCAATCTCACACCATTTGGTTTAGGAACCCCATCTAGAAATGTGGCCAAACTGCCATATATTGAAAGATTGTCTTCAGTTGCAGTCGTTAGCATGAGAGAGAAACACACATGTACTTTTTCATGATAAAGTAAGTATGACTTGTGGAATGTTCAATTGTAATATGTATCCATGTTATTTCACCGGAAGGGAAGAAAAAGTGAGAATTTAGAAGAGAAGTATTAGTATTATTCCAATAAATACACACACACATGCATATAAAAGAATTGTTGACTGTCTAGTGAAGTAGCTCACATGGACATAGTGATCATTAAAATAATTGAAACTCACATTCAACAAGATGAGGAATAGAGAAAATGAAATAGTTCAATTTCCTTAGTACATATGAACAAAACACATACTCCAAACATATAAAGAATAGCCTTATTACATTCACGATATATGCATGGAAGTGTGTTGGGTTAATGAGATTTGAATATTAAGCCAAATTTCCTAGATATATCAATATAATGAGACACCACTAGCTCCAATAGTGGAGCATTAAGCCACTACTTTCTCTCCAAAAGAAAAATCTTCCTCTCTAATGCTTAGGTGGAGGAGCCAAGGTGAAAATTCCATTGCTTGAGTAATGAGTCCTCTTTTATACAAGAGGAATGACGTTTCATGTTACTCATTACTCTTGGACTACACTCATGACTCTTGAACTTCTAATGTGACCTTTTGAATTCCATAATGCTTTTGGAGTTTTCCTAATGACTCTTTTGTCCATATGTGACTCTTAGACTTAGACATAATTAAATTTACAATATTTTCCAAAATTATATCATCGTTTCCACATAATCATGTAACAACAACATGACAAGTCATTGACATTGATGACTTGGACTCATTGTGACATGTAACACAAATTTCTTTGAAAAGTGGTGACGCTTCCACTATGTCTTCCATACTTGTAACATATATTTCATTTTTGTTGTGTTCTACACTCCAAATATTCTTGAGATATAATGGAGTCTTCACGAGTCACTTTGATCTTCCAGATACAACATTCTTTCAACTTTAACAACATATGCCTTTGTTTTCAAAGTTCTTCCTTGGGTAGCATCTCTTGACATATCTCCTAACAAATATTTTCCATGATTAGTAAGAACATCTACGCTGAAGATCGCTCATGGAAAGCAGACATTATCCCAAAAATTTCCTACTCTATCATGATTCATGCAACTTTTCTGACTATGGATCAAGAATGAAAAAGAGAGAGAGGGAAAGATCTTCTGGGCATAGAGAGCACTTGCAAGGGAGAGGAGAGGAATGCAATACGCACTATTACTACGCCATGCACATCTATGGAGGAGGAGGAGGCAATATGGGGCATAGGTCGTAGTTGCAAGAGGTAAGACATTAGGACTATCCACTAAAGTTGCACCATGAGTTAAGGAGGGAAGCGAGGGTCACATGGAGGGAATAGGTCACAATCAAAAGGAATATGGGGAGGCATCACTGCTGATGAGCCTCATCATTGGGTAATTATACGAGCCTTAATTCACCTCCTATCTTATTCAAACCAACTATTATCATAACTTATTGCATACTTTTGATTATATTTTGTTTATGAGATGAGTTAGAGTTGGATATTTTTCTTTGTGGTCTAATGTGCATTTAATGTAGGATTAAAGGAGAAGAACAAGGAATTTTGGCAAAGACCAAGGTAAAAACTTGAATGGGACAAGGGAGATGGATTATAGGAGGTAAATCCTCCTCATTTACTACCCCTCCACCCAAATATTCCTCCATCGGCTCAGAGTGCAAATAGCCAAATCAAGAGGACTAGAAGGCAACCGCGCAAGTGAATGACAAAGCACCAGTTTATCTCGAGTTTGGGAGCTGAGCCTCCCTAATTTTAAGGAAGTCATTGGAGACTTCAGATGTATAAGTAGAGAGGCCTAGGACCTCAATAGATTTTGGATTTTTATTTTAAAACTCTACTCTATTTTCAAGCTGCAAGACTTTTGACAGTTCTTTTGATGTAATCTATTATGTTGGTAATAAAAATGAGTTTTGTTTTGAGCCAGCACTGAGTTAACTTAGAGGGCTGAAGCTCTTGGGTTAGGGCCCAACCCTAGCAGACAAGGCTCCTCTTTATTGTACATGTATGCTTAGTGTAGACTCATAGCTTAGTTGTTAGTTTGCTTATTAGATGCTTCTCCATTACAAGTAGTGTAGATTAGATTGGTTGTGTGATATTTTGCTTCCATTTGTGCCTTCTTTTGGTAGCAGGTTAGCAAGTGTTATAGCTCCAAATATAACCCTTGGTATTTGTGATGCTTGGTTTATGGCCTAGGGCAACCCCTCCTTCCAGACTTGGTCCAAATATTTTAAAAACAGTGTTTTACTCCCTGTATGCTACTTTGCCCTATGATAAAAGTGTGTACCCGTGGGTTAGTCAATATCCAACCCGCGTATATGTGTTAAAAAAATTAAAATAAATAAATTCCCTTAACTTTTGGTGGAGTTCATGGGTTTTACCTGTTGGTTACCTCCTAGTGCCCATGGCCCAACTGTTTCCCAACTAAAAAACTAATTGGGAGAAGTATAAATAGACTTCTTTGGGAAGGCCTTGAGGAGGAGAAGAGATAGAATTACTATACTGAGATTATCCCCTTACTGAGTCTGAAGTATCCTTGTGCTTCAAGCACTTCCCCAAGTTTTAGGAAACCCTTGTTTCCTTGAGTTTTTATATTCTCCCACTTGCTTGAGATATCATGATATTGGTTATGGAAGGAGGCTGTTGAAGACTGGGACTGGACAGATCTGGAGGATGGTTCTGCTTGGAGCCAGAAGAAGAAGACTCAAGTGAATTCTCTCCGTGTTGGTTATAGCTTTCTACAATAAAAAGAAATGTTGTCCTTTTCTTGAGATTAACTTTGTTTATGCATCAGATATTGTTGTAATTCATGTATGAATGTCACTTTGATGTATAACTAATCATCTTGCTTATATGATATAAAGTTGATTTTTTTAATATGCTTTATCTATATGCCGTTATGTATGTTCGGATTGGTTGATTTGCAGATTTGAAGATCATCAGGAGTTGCAGAGGGTCTGAACCCTGCTGGAACTACCCAAATGATGGACATACGGGTATGATCTTATCGCATATTTTGTTTATATAAGCATGTTGCTTGAGTTGTATGAGTGTTTCTTACTGTAGTTTGTTCTTGCTCTGTTAGGGTTTCAAACCAAAGCCCTAGGGTACTTATTCCCATAACAGCAAGGAGAAAAAGGATTACCACAAGGTTGTCAGTGGGTGTCTCGGCCTCACTTCCTCTCTCTGGGACCATGACTTGAGGAAAGGACCCTTCTGCAGCCCCAAAAACACATATTTCTAATTCTTTTATGAGCTTTGGAGTTTGTTGTCTTTAATATAGTATTTGGTTAATGTTGAAAGGTAGATTTCATTGTCATCTTTTTCCATCTCCATTTCTGCAATAAGATCTCACTCATTCTTTCATTCCCTTCAACAACTTTCTTCATGCATAATATAAGCAATTGATTCATTCTTTTATAGTTTATGAAAATGTATCTTGTTGCATAGTTTTTGGAAGACATGCATGTTTTAAGCAGAGCAGGTGCTTCAAGAGGAGACCAAGACTTCATAACCATCAACCACCTTCCACTTCATCCACCTTAGCCATCCCTTGTATCACCATCACCCTCACTAGTTTTTCATCATTTTTCATTGAACTTCTCCTAAGCACATTGAGCGAATCTAGCCATCTCTTATCTTGGATATTGACTCCTGAGTGCTCTTAGACCTTCTAACACTCCATTCCACCCATCACACACCTTTCCTAGGCTTCCCAACACCTCCAAAACCTCACAATTAGCTCTCGGTCATATCCTATAGGTTTCCTGTAATTCCTATAAGATCATCCTATAGGTTTTCCTGAAATGGACTGTTTTGAGGCCGAGTTGATGGGAAACCTCTAG
Source organism: Pinus tabuliformis (assembly GCA_031772625.1). Lineage (NCBI taxonomy): Eukaryota > Viridiplantae > Streptophyta > Pinopsida > Pinales > Pinaceae > Pinus > Pinus tabuliformis. Next base: position 873,537,551 of record CM062815.1, read on the forward strand.
GAAGTCACAAAAAATCCTCCTAGGACCCCTCCACACCATCCAACCACTTCATAAACCTTCTAGCCATCCTCAAACACCATCAATCCACCTGTCACATCCACAAGAACAATTAGTTTGCATGCTTGATTTTGCCTAAAAAGACCAAAAAAGTGAAAATAGAGTTATTTTAGTTTCGTTACTTGCACATTAGTATTTTTTGATGCTTTTTACTTCAATAGCTTAGATAGTAGCATTTGTTTATTGTTGATTTAGAATCTCTGCTTAGCATAGCTTCTTAAATGGTTAATTAGGGTATAGTGTGGTTTAGCATTACATGTTGTTTTTTTTTTCATTACTACAGTAGAGTAACTCTTTTAGAGTATATTTTCCTTTCTTTAATCAAAGAATCAAGCTTCTTCAAACTCTATAGAAGTCTCGCTTGGAACCCCAGTGGTCCCTCACCAACTAAACAGTGACAACAGGTAGAACCATCACTTTTACTTGTGCATATAGCACTGTCACCTCCAAGTTTGTACGACCCCAGGTTGATAAGTAAGGCTGGTAGCCCAGGAGTTGCAACATCCTTGTTGCAATAGTGGCGCTCATCACTTTTTGGCATCTTTTTTAGGGAGGTGTCTGAGTAGAATGTGATTACTACTTTCTCTTCTTCTATTTTTTCTTGTCTTCAATATTCTGCAATTAGTTTATTTCTACAAAAGTAATCTAGTTGTTTCCTTTCTTTCATTTTTCATTATTTTGATTTCAATTTAGCAAGTAGCTTTTTCATTCTGTTAGTAATTTTCATTCAATTAGAAATTTCAATTATGCAAGTACTTTCGAATTTAAAAAAAAAGAATACAAAACCAACCCAAAAATATTTCCTTTCATGCCTCGTAGGAATAGGGACAACTTAGGGAAATTTTTGCCAAATACCCCACTACATCCAACAGCCAACCTTCTCCTTCTGCAGTGGCTATGAATTGGAGGAACCCTTAAGTGAGCAACCTGACATATTTGAAGAACCTATAGGGGAAGAATTAGAAGAGGAATCCATTTCTACTAAACCAATGGCTGAAAACCAAAATGACAAAGGGAATAGAGAGAGAGTTGAGGTTGCCTTCCCATCAAGGAAACCAATGGGGACACTAAGATGAAAAATATAAGTCCCTCTTCCCTACCTCATTTCCATGGCGTGACCACAAAGGACCCTGAGACTTTCCTATTTGAGTTTGTTATTATATGCCGAACCTATGACTATACATATGATGAGAAAAAGTTAAAAATATTTCCATCTACCTTCAAGGATGCAACATTGCACTGGTTCATGGGTTTACCTGGAGATAATATCAAAACTTGGGCTCGGATGTAGTAGGCCTTTAATAAAAAATATCGAGACTACTATCGGTCAAAGGATACTAAAGAAGAAATTTTCAGGATGACCATAGGCCATGATGAATCCTTAGAAGACTACGAAGAAAGATTCTAGCTCAGTTACAAAAGGGCCAGGTGCACCCCTGAGTCACTAAAGTTGGTCCTTCTTAGGGGAGTAATAGAAGATCTTCTGGATACCTTACATTTGTTAGCAAGAGGAGATATCTACCAATTACCTTATGAGGATATCAAGATTTTCCTTAGAAACCATTCTAGGGCAGCTAGGAAAAAGGGTAGGGTTAGTCAACCTATGGCCAGTACATCATCTTCAAACTCATCCATCAACGATGAAATTGGAAACATGCTGATAGATTTCAAAAGTGAGATGCTCCAAACCCTTGCCTATCAAATGGACACCATGAACATTAAAAGGAAGCAAGAGGAAGCAGAGAGAGCCTTGGCTAGCTTTTGTCCTAGATGCACCAGGAAGCATCCTAAAAATGGATGTCCATTGAACTCTATTGAAATTTGCTCAGTCTATGAGGAAAACCACTCCACAGACAAGTGCCCTTCTTTACCCAGACTCAAAGATGTATATCAAGGAGCTAAAAGGGTCATTGAGTATCTTTTCTACATTAACCAAAGGAGACCTCCTGGGCCTAGACCATACCAGTAGGGTATGCAAGGGTCATCCCATGCATATTACAACCTCAACCAAACCACAACTATACTTTCTTGGGGACCCCCTACTCATCCTTCCTGGTCTACACCCCCTCCTTGGTCCTATGCATCTCAATATCATTTCCAACTAACCAGCCAGTCATTTCAACCTTATGCTCTACCACAACCTCAATGGAATACACCACTCTAGGGGTGGAGGCCCCAGTACAACAATTCTCTAGCTCTATTTCCTCCACCACCTGCCCAACCATAGATCCTACACTTTGCTCCACCCAAGCAACCCCAGATGCCTGCCCAGCCAAAGTCGAATCCGAACAATAGGCAAGCTCAACAAGTATACAATGGAGAGACATCATATCTAGCTTATGCTGTGGAAATCTAGGAGATTAACCTGAGATCTGGGAGAATTCTCCCAGATAACCATCCTCCCCCTCCACCTAGGGAGGTTGAGGAAGAAATAGAGGAAATCAACCTTCAAGTATATCCACCCTTTCCTGAGAGATTAGCCCAACCATTCTAGCCTACCCCAAAAGAGACTGAAATTTTGGGAGAATTGAAAAAATCTATGTGTAAAGATCCTCCTTCTCCAGGCAATAAAAGATGTTCCCATTTACAATAAGTTGATTACGGATAAATTCTTCAAGCATCCAGGGAGGTGAAAAAGGGATGCCCCTACCATTAATGTCATTGGGTAGCTACTCGACTTAATGCTGGGGTAGGTAATATGTCCAAAATATTTGGACCCTAGAAGCCCTGTAGTAGATGTCCACATCAATGGCACCATTGTCCCACACACTCTGATTGATCTTGGGGTTGCCATTAATGTGATGACCAAGGACACCATGCTCAAGCTCAACTTCCAAGGGTCATTGAGGAAGACCACAACAGTTCTACAACTTGGATACTGTTTCACAGTAACACCTAAAGGAATTGTGGAGGATGTGATGGTCTCCATTGACTCTTGGGAGTACCCTGTAGATTTCCTAGTTCTCTAGCCTAAGGCTAAGCTTATTGGTTATCCTCTCATCCTTGGGAGGCCATGGTTGGCCACAACTAATGCTTACATTAGCTACAGAGCTGGGAATATGACTATCAAGAATTGGCATATGTCCAAGAAGTTAGTCCTATACCCTCCTGCTCAACCTTCTCTAGAGAATGATTTACCTTTATGGTTGGAGGAGGAGGAAGAAGATGAAGTTTATTCCACCCAACTTTATTCTTTGGAAGCAACCATGGGAGGAGGATAGCAAGATGAGGATGACTTGATTGAACACCTGCTCCAAAGTCCAACTCCCGGTTCATTACCTTTAGAAGAAGTAGTAAAGGAAACCTGGAACACTCATCCAATTGACTCATGCTTGGCCGATTCCAACCCACTCTGCATCAAAACCATAGAATTTGGCCTAGAGAGGACCTTGAAAATCAATCCATCTCTTTCGGCTCTTGAAGAGGAGAAGCTATGCAACATGTTAAAGGAAAATCTACAAGCCTTCGCTTGGAGTTACAAGGAAATGAATGGAGTACACCCCTCAGTGTGTACTCACCACATATACATCAAAGAAGGTTGCAAGCCAGTCTGGCAACAACAAAGGAGGATGAATCTAGCTCTTAAAGATATAGTCAAAGAAGAACTACAAAAACTGCTAGATGCAGGTATCATTTACCCTATCTCCGACAGTGAGTGGGTCTCTCCTTTGTTGTTAGTTCCCAAGAAAAATGGTAAGTGGAGGATTTGTGTCGATTACAGGGAGTTGAGCAAATCCACAAAGAAGGATCATTTTCCTCTACCCTTCATAGACCAAGTGCTAGATGGCCTGGCAGGGAAAAGGTTTTTCTCTTTCCTAGATGGATTCAGTGGGTACAACCAAATCCAGATCTTCCTAGATGACTAGGATAAGACCATATTCACCTGTCCTTGGGGTAATTTTTCCTATAGGGTCCTTCTTTTTGGTCTATGCAATGCTCCTGCCACTTTCCAGAGAGAAGTCTTGAGTATTTTCACCGAAATAGTCCATGATGCGGTGGAGATTTATATGGATGATTTTACACCTTCTGGCTGTGATTTTCAAGAAGCCCTATATAACCTAGGCAAAGTACTGCACAAGTGCATTAAAACAAACCTGTCTCTTAGTCCTGAAAAATGTGAATTCTTAATGACTACAGGGACCATGATAGGTAATTCAATATCTCAGCAAGGACCACAGGTGGACCCAAACAAAATAGACATCATCCAAAGGGTCCCACCTCCTCAAAAGCAGAGAGATGTCAAAAGTCTCCTAGGGTTATTTGGATACTACCGAAGGTTCATAAAGGACTTCAACAAGTTGGCCTCTCCTTTATTTGGTTTGTTGGCCAAATATTCTGAGTTTATATGGTCAAAAATATGTTGATAGGCCTTGGACATTCTAAAGGATAAGTTAACCACTGCACCAATTCTCCGAGGCCCAAACTGGGCCCTCCCCTTTCATATTCTTGCTGATGCCTCACATAAAGCCATAGGAGAAGCCCTAGGTCAGATAGATGAAAAGTTGCCTTATGCTATTGGTTTCATCAGTAAGAACTTATCAAAGGTTGAACTAAATTATACAATGACCGAAAAGGAACTCCTGGCTGTTGTGCATTCATTAAACAAATTCAGGCATTACATTACAGGCTATCAAACATTTGTGCATACTGACCATGCTGCAATCAAATATTTAATGAACAAACCAGATGTGAATGCTCGAATTATAAGATGGTTACTTTTATTACCGTAGTTTGATCTAACCATTGTTGATAAGCCTGGTAAGGAAAATGTTGTTGCAAACTTTTTATCTAGGGTAAATTTTCCTGCAGGTGAAGAAGGAATGGTGGATGACCAGTTACCAGACGAGCACTTATTTTCTATTTCAATTCTCTCTCCATGGTTTTCTTATATAGCAAACTATTTGGTATCAACACAGTTCCCACCAAACTTGTCCTTCATAGAAAAGAGCAAGATAGTCAGGAAACGTGTCCCCTTCACTTGGATTGGGGGCAATCTTTTCAAACTTGGCCCAGATCAAATCTTGAGAAGGTGTCAGGGAAGAGGAAGCCTTTGACATCCTTCTAACCTATCATGATGGGCCTTGTGGAGGTCACTTTGCAGCAAAGAGGACAACATTCAAAGTGTTAAAAGCAGGCTATTATTGGCCCACTCTTCATCAGGATGTGAAGAAATACACTAGTTAGTGTGATCAGTGCTAGAAGATGGGAAGGCCTACTCCAAGAGATGAATTACCTCTGCAGCCTTATGTGACTTTCGATCCATTTGACAAGTGGGGCATGGACTTCATTGGGCCTACTGACCCTCCTTCAAAGAAAAAATAGTACATTATTGTGTGCATTGATTATTTTACTAAGTGGGTTAAAACCAAGGCAATTAAGGCAGCAATAGCAGAGAAGGTGGCTAAGTTCCTAAGGGAGAATGTATTCTACAAATTTGGGTACCCTAGAGAGCTGGTCACAGACCAAGGTAGCCAATTTACCTCCAATGTGATCAAAGACTTGCTAAGCCATCACAAGGTCAAGCATAATACCTCCACTCCCTATCATCCACAAGCTAATGGGAAAGTGGAGGTGACGAACAGAGCATTGGAGGGCATATTAACCAAGGTGGTGAGTAGCAACAGGAAGGATTAGGCAGAAAGGCTAGTTGAGGCCACCTGGGCCTACAATACCACATGGAAGACCACCACTAGATTCACACCCTATGAGCTGGTCTATGGGAAAAAGGCCTTGTTGTACATTGAATTTTAATATAACACATTAAGGATGGTAGACCAACTAGATTTGGATCTCAGCAATGCACAGAAAGGGAGATTGTTCTAGTAGAATGGTTTTGATGAATTCAGAATGTAGGTCCTCCTACATACAGAGGTAGTCCAACTTCAAAGAAAGATCTGGCATGATAAAAATATCAAGGAGAAGAAATTTCAGGAAGGCAATTAGGCATTGTTATATGATTCTAGGTATAAAGACTTCAAGGGAAAGCTAAGGACAAGATGGCTCGGAGCTTATGTTGTGGAAAGATTCCATGATAATGGTTCAGTGCAAATCAGAACCATAGATGAAGGAGCCATTCTTTGCTTGTTAATGGACACTAATTTAAAATATACAAGATACCTTTAACGAAACAAGAGTTTGTTGATGATATCAATAGTGGAGCAAGTTCCAGCTCCTCCCTCATCAAATCACCAAGGAAAAAGAGAAAAATAATAAGGACTCAGGTGAAAACCTCCATGAGGCGCTTGAGTCCAATATTTGGGTTGAAAACCTCTCTGAGGCAGCCTAGTTGTTTTTCAAAAAAATAAAAATAAAAAAATAATTCATGAAATTTCCATTTGTAGGTGGGTGAGAAGGATAGTTAAGGAGCAAAAGAGGATCCCAAGGATACCCCTGCCACTCACATATTCATTTTTTCACTCATTACCATGCATCCCTCCATTAGTTTTGTCATTTTTCCACTCCATTGCTTTGATTTATACAAAGAATGTGTTTTCTACAAGATCCCCTGTATTCCTACAGGATCCCTTGAAAACCTACATGATGATCATGTAGGAATTATAGTGACCCAGAAATCCTATAGGAAGCAATATGAAGGAAAATTATGGACTTGTTAGGTACCTAAAATTCACCCTCTTCATGATGTAGCACCTCACCTCGTCCACCATCATCATCCTTGTGGTCACCATTCAAAATAGATTAGTTTCAACAACTTTTTTCCAGTCTTCAAAGAAAAAAAAAGAGGAAATAGAGAGGAGTAAAGAGCATCATCTGAGTATCCCTTGCTCTCCACACTCCCACTCCTTCTTTCCATCCATGTCACCATCCTCACAGCCCAAGCAAGCAAAATGATTAAAGAATTCCGAGGGAGAAGTAGCTACAGGACATCCTGTAGCAGCCTATCCCACAAAATACCAATCACACCAGCAACAAGTCTTCACCATGATGATCTAGGAGCTCCAAAGCAACAAGATCAGATATTCAACCACAGATACTTGCAAAAATAGAGAATCCATCAACAAACAACAAGAGGAGGAAGAAGAATGGAATGCAGCAAATATACATAGCATCACCTCTGGTCTTCAACAACTACAGGATAGCATTGAAACCACAGGTAAGTATCCCACTCGCTCTCTCATCTGCATCATGTAATCAAAATTTTTAAGGGTTATGAGATATTTGCTTTATAAGTGGAAAGGTGGCCAATTAACTTGGCCACCTTTGTTCAGTCAACACATGCACAACTGGGTGTCCTCTCACACATGGCTATAATCAACTCAAAAACAGAGAAGGAGTAGGACAAAAAGTGGTTAAACTATGGATCTACAAGGTGGGAGTTGATTATGAGGAGTGGGAAATGATGAGGTGGTAGTGGGGACCAATGTTCCAAAAATGGCAACGTACCTTTCCTTCCAACACAACACCTCACCCCGAATCACCATAAGAGGAAATAAAACATTCATTCCCATGCATTCATGCATTTCACCTCCTTGAAACTCCCTCACTCAAGTCACTCTCATAGCCCAGGCCACCCACTGGAAGCAAAGATACATTGTTCACTGCACAAGAATTCCCACAAGAGCATGCAGAGGAATTCCTATAGGATACAGAGAACTATCTACAAGATACACAGAGACTGTTTATAGGATTGGCATAGAAGAGTTCAGAAGGGATATCACAGGAGTTGGCCACTGAAACCAGTCTAAAGAGGTAGGCTCTAAAATTACATTCCCCTTTGCAAGTAAATGAACCAACGATACTCTAAATTTGAGTGAGTTTAGCAACTGTGTGAAGTGAATTAAATACATAGTCAACTCTGTTTTTCTCCTACATTTGAAAAATTGTTTCAACCTTCTCATTTTCTCCTCAAGCTTCACTAGCAAGATGACAGGAGGGTTTTAGGAGAGAGCCCACAAAAACCATGAGAATCCAACAACACCCCTAAGTGCTTGAAATCTTCACAAGACATAATTGGATGGGGTTTTTCGAAAAATTCAGAGGGTATGATGATGAGGTGGATCAAGAATTTGTTGTCTCCCTCACTCCACACACCAGAATCCATGCCACTATTGTAATAAGGGGCCTCACTATCGATCTCATTCCTGAGCTCATCAGCAGAGTCACCACACTTCCCCTAGGAATACCATGGAGCAAAGAAGACAAAAGAGATAGCCAGGTTGCCAAAGGACAATTATTTTAGAAGGTGAGGAACCCACTTAGGACAAAAATGGAGTAAGGAGGGAAAGTCTGCCATATCCATGGAGTGAGGTAGGCTACAAAATAATCAAATACATCTCATGTGAGGGTAGATATAGTGTTTTATATGGTTATCATTTCAGGATCCTTGAAGAATTAATATTTGGAGCAGAAACACCCCTCACCAAAGGCTTAGCATACCATATTTATTTCTTCAATCACTCATAGACTAAAGCATCAAAGTGAAGGAGGGGAATAACTAACAATTATCTCACCATGGGTTGATTAGGATGCTCATTGAGGATGCCCTCCAAAACCTCAGAACCCCTATAACATGGTTAGTTTTAAGAGACATGCCAGCATAGAATGACATCAAAGATCTCACTTATGATGTTAGTCCTACTGTTAGTGAAGAGGAAGTAAAAAAAGAAGAGGAAGATAGAGAAGGAGATGAGGATGAGATGGATGAAGAATGAGATGACACAAAGGAACATGATGAAGATGAAGAAGAAGAGGGAGAAGAGAAGGAGGATGATGAAGAAACAGAGGTAGAAATTAAGTAGGAAACTGATAGAGATGATGAAGATCTACAAGAAAAAGAGGACATGAAAGATAGAGAGGAAAAAGGCAATAGAACAGAGGGGACAAAACACAAGGAAGAGTCACTTAGGGTGTCTCCATAGGCCACTGAGAGAGAGGTAGCAGCTTCCCTCACTGCTCTTAGCACTCCTATCAAACAAAAAGAAAAAAGGCAGAGGCAGACCCACTATATTTGAGCACAAGAAAGAGCACAAGAATAAGACAGGGGAAGCCACAAACATCAACCAAAATTCCTATTGAGATTGAATATTCCCCTACAAAAAAAGATAAAGTTCCTTCCCCTAAGTCCCCTATCACCTATGTAAGGAGGCCTACTACTAGATCAACTTCCTCAAAGAGTAAAGCAATCCTACAGGATCCGCAACAAAATCTACAGGAAGCAAAAATAGTCCTGAAACTACAGGAGGCACAAAAATTTGAAAGAAAGGTAAGAGAGCAGTAAGAAGCTAAAGAGGAGGACCCAGAGATAAAATAACCCAGCCCCCAACCTAACCTAAACTCCTTTTACTGGTTTATTGAAGGAGGCAGGGTCATACCTAAAATTTTTCCATATTCTTAGAGCTTGAGAAGGAGAAGGCCAGAACTCATCGATGGATGAAGATTTCCAAATAAAAGGGGGTGGAAGAAATTGAGCACATGAAGGAGAAACTCAAAGAAATGGGTAGAGTGCTAAGTGTCTTAAGGGATAGAGAAGCCATAATGAGAAATCAATTAGAGACAGAAAATGCATGGCTGAGGGGAAAAATGTAGGAAAGAGAGAACCAATTAGCATGTATGGCCAACTTGTCCTTAGAGGTAATCCAATGTAGGATTCCAACTAAATCCTATGCTCTCTACCTCAAAGAACAATGGTTGTAGTTTTAGATTAAGACACTAGCACAAAGGGGAACCATGCCATTTCAAGACTACAAGCAGTTTATTGATCTTTGTGATCAAAGTACACTAGAGGATAGGGCCAAAATGGCTGAGTTTTATTTGCACAACATGGCCGTCATAGACATGAATGTATGGGACCCTAATGCCAAGCTAGGAGATCTACAATTAATGGATCTGGCATCACGTATGAACCATGAGGAATCAAGGGATACAAAGATGAATATTGGCAAGAGAGAAAATTGAACCTATTTTGATCAGAGTTGAACAATCAAATCCCATGGCCCTCATCAGTACCCATAATTTGATTGCAAATGATCCTCAGCTGGCACCTAGATATCTTGCTTCCCAAGAGCAAGAAATTTCACATTTTAAGGACATGTTTAGGCTGCTAGGAGATGATAGTATACATGCTTGCCTAAAGATATGGAACACACTGCCATACAACTTAAAGATAAGAGAATATCACTCCCCTCAAAGGTTGAGAGAGTCACTCAACAAGACACCTATGTATAAGCAATCTATGGAAAGGTTGAAGGTCAATTGGATAGGCCTAAAACTGAGTCCACCACTACTCTTAGGGGTGCTAGAAGGGAGAAAAGAAGAAGAAGAAAAGTGGTAGTGGGAAGAGGTAGAAAAGAAAGTAGGTTTCTATGAACATAAAGAGGAGACCACAACAGAGGCATGGGATGTTAGAGAGGCTACCAGAGCCATGAAGGATATGGATATTGACTAAGTTTCTTAGAGGATAAGCAACACTTTCAGTAGGGGGTTGATGATGAGCCTCATCATTGGGTAATTATACGAGCCTTAATTCACCTCCTAGCTTAGTCAAACCAACTATTCTCATAACTTATTGCATACTTTTGATTATATTTTGCTTATGAGATGAGTTAGAGTTGGATATTTTGCTTTGGGGTCTAATGTTCATTTAATGCGGGATTAAAGGAGAAAAGCAAGGAATTTTGGCAAAGACCAAGGTCAAAACTCAAATGGGACAAGGGAGAGGGATTATAGGAGGTAAATCCTCCTCATTTAATACCCCTCCATTTGAATATTCCTCCATCAACTCGGAGTGCAAATAGCCAAATCATGAGGACTAGAAGGTAGCCGAGCAAGTGAAAAACAAAGCACCAATTTATCTCAAGTTTGGGATCCGAGCCTCCCTAATTTTAAGGAAGTCGTTAGAAACTTTAGATGTATAAGTAGAGAGGCCTAGGATGTTATAGATCTAACCCATAATATTATAGATCAGATACGAAAATATAAGAATGCAAATAAACCCAGAAATAATATGAAATGATTCTTTATTGATCAAACCCTTAAGGTAGGGCAACACCATACATTCACTCCTTAAGGAAGGAGAGCACTCCACAAGCCATATTCCTATTCATACAATAATCCTTGACTATATTCCTTGACTTGGAGTCTCTAGCCTCTATATAGGCCTCATACATACAATACCATGGGTCATTACCATGGTTCCCTCATACCATCAACTAATACCATGGGCCCCTTACATTATTATTAACTACTTGTGGTCCTTTACATGATATGGGTTAACCACCTTATTTATTACTATGGCCCATCCCATTATTACATTATTGCCTTGGGTACCTCCCTTTGTATTCCATATTACCCCCCCTAGGTATATAACATTCCACCCCCCTTAGCATGTTTCGTCCCCGAAACATGGGAACAACATAAATAATAAGATCTACTCAAAAGAGTAGTCCACTGATACCATGCACGTGCATCTAGCCATCCAAGAGAAAGGTGAACCCTCGATCTCGCTGGTGCCTCGCTCGCTTGAGATGGAAGTTGACCGTGGCAGCGCTTCTGTGTTGATGTGTAGTAGGTGGATCTTCTCTCCTTGCTATCCGTCATACGGAGGTTGTTGTCCTTGTGACTACTTGGTTTCCATCTTGATGGTTGTATTGCGGGGTGATGTGGGTGATGATATGTTGAAGTTTTAACCCACGATGTCTTTTTCTTTAATTCACCCTGCTGTGGTGCCTGTTGTGGTGTCTTCTTTTCCAATATGACTTCAACCACTGAACCCTCATCAGATGTGTCATCACCTGTTACCTTTTCGGCTTCAGCCTCTATTTGTGTTTGATTGTTGACCATCAACTGCTCATCATCTGATATGTCAGTCCCTGGAACATCTTCTGCGTCAACCTCCGTGGACTCTACCTGTTTAATGATGGAAATATCCTGTAATGTAATTTTCTTCTTTTTATACCAAAGCTTCAGGAATTTCTTCTGCACATTAGTATTGATAGTACCCACAGATTCCATCCAAGGATATCCCAAAACAACATCCATATTATCCATCTCTGAAGTATAAAAATCACCATGCAACACATACTTATCCATAGAAATCTTCAAATCCTTATACACTTGAACATCCTCATCCTCCATCTGTGTGTTTTTAATGTTTTTTGCAGGAACTTGCAATTTTTTTGCCAAATTAACATGGATGAAATTATGCTTGCAACTAGGATTTATAGAAACAATCATCTTCTCTTTTTGAATCAATCCATGAACCTGCAATAAGGATATACCAGTAGGAAATAGCCCTACATGTTTCTCTTTATCTTGTTTTCTGGCATGAGACCATCTGTCTAAAAGTAAATTTTCAAATTCTTCATCGGGCAGGTTGGAACACTTCTTTTGGTTAAGTAATCCCCACCATGCGGCTGCCTCATCTTCAAAATTAAGCACCTCAAAAGTTCTCCAATGATGTGTCCATAATAACTTGTGTGTTTTTATGTATTCTTCAATAGTAGGACCATTATCGTTTCCTATAAAACATAGAACCGCCATGAAGAGGGTTCTGAAAAAATTCACTTACTTGGTGAAATTTGAAATTGTCACAGTTTAGTCAATATTGCTCAGAATCCCTATTATGACCTATTTTCAGAAATGGAACAGTCATTCTGCATCTACCCATGTGATAGAAATCTTGATCCCGACACTAAAATTTCAGATCTGCGCTGCAACTCTCCCACCGTCACCAAAATTTCTGCAAAAAGAGCTGATTTTAAATCAGCGATATCTCCCTTATCCGGACTCCAATTCGACTAATTTTTTTTTTGAAATTAGGTATTTTTTCACAAAGATCCTATATCTATAATTAGATTTTTCATATCTAGCACCAAGACGTCCAGATCGGCACCGCAAACTTGCTGCCATGAAAATTTGTCTGCAACCCCACTGATTTTAAAATCAACGATATCTCCTTCATCCGGACTTCGATTTGACTGATTTTTTTTTTGAAATTAGGTAATTTTTCTCAAAAAATTCAGATCTACAATTATATTTTGTAGATCTTGTACCAGGACGTCTAGCTTGTGCCGCAAACTCGCTGCCCGAAAAATTGTCTACAACACCACTGATTTTTAGATCAGCGATTTCTCCTTCATCTGGACTCCGATTCGACCGATTTTTTTTTTTAAATCGGCTCCTTTTTCACAAAGAATACAGATCTACAATTATATTTTTGAGATTGTGCACCAGGACATCCAGATCTGCGCCACAAACTCGCTGCCCTGAAAATTTTCTACAACCCCACTAATTTTTAGATCAGCGATATCTCCTTCATCCGGACTCCGATTCAACCGATTTTTTTTTTTGAAATCAGATATTTTTCATAAATAATCTAGATCTGCAATTAGATTTAGTAGATCTTGCACCAAAATGTACAGATCTGATTTGCAAACTCGCCGCCCCTGAATCCTGCAAAAATAAAAAAAATTCTCCACTTTTGTGCCCAAGAAAGTGCTCTGATACCACTTGGTATAGATCTGATACCTCTTGTTATAGATCTAACCCAGAATATTATAGATCAGATATGAAAATATAAGATAATGCAAATAAACCCAGAAATAATATGAAATGATTCTTTATTGATCAAACCCTTAAGGTAGGGCAACACCATACATTCACTCCTTAAGGAAGGAGAACACTCCACAAGCCATATGCCTGTTCATACAATAATCCTTGACTATATTCCTTGACTTGGAGTCTCTAGCCTCTATATAGGCCTCATACATACAATACCATGGGTCATTACCATGGTTCACTGATACCATCAACTAATACCATGGGCCCCTTACATTATTATTAACTATTTGTGGTCCCTTACATGATATGGGTTAACCACCTTATTTATTACTATGGCCCATCCCATTATTACATTATTACCTTGGGTACCTCCCTTTGTACCCCATATTACCCCCCCTAGGTATATAAAATTTGCATACTTTTGATTATATTTTGCTTATGAGATGAGTTAAAGTTGGATATTTTGCTTTGGGGTCTAATGTTCATTTAATGCAGGATTAAAGGAGAAAAGCAAGGAATTTTGGCAAAGAATAAGGTCAAAAATCAAATGGGACAAGGGAGAGGGACTATAGGAGGTAAATCCTCCTCATTTACTACCCCTCCATTTGAATATTCCTCCATCAACTCGGAGTGCAAATAGCCAAATCATGAGGACTAGAAGGCAGCCGAGCAAGTGAAAAACAAAGCACTAATTTATCTCAAGTTTGGGAGCCGAGCCTCCCTAATTTTAAGGAAGTCGTTAGAAACTTCAGATGTATAGGTAGAGAGGCCTAGGACCTCAGTAGATTTTGGATTTTAATTGTAAAACTCTATTCTATTTTCGAGCTGCAAGACTTGTGTCAGTTCCTTTGATGTAATCTGTTGTTTTGGTAATAAGAATGAGTTTTGTTTTGAGCTAGCACTGAGTTAACTCAAAGGGTTGAAGCTCTTGGGTTAGGGCCCAAACCTATCATCCAAGGCTCCTCTTTATTTTACATGTATGCTTAGTGTAGATTCATAGCTTATTTGTTAGTCTGCTTATTAGATTCTTCTCCATTACAAGTAGTGCAGATTAGATTGGTTGTGTGATAGTTTTCTTCCATTTGTGCCTTCTTTCAGTAGTAGGTTAGCAAGGAGAAAAAGGATCACCACAAGGTTGTTAGTAGGTGTCATGGTCTCACTTCCTCCCTCTAGGACCATGACTTGAGGAATGGACCCTTCAGCAGCCCCAAAAACACAGATTTCTAGTTCTTTTCTGAGCTTTGGATTTTGTTGTCTTTAATACAGTATTTGGTTAATGTTGCAAGGAAGATTTCATTCTCATCATTTTCCATCTCCATTTCTTCAATAATATCTCACTCATGCTTTTATTCCCTTTGTTAGTCTCCTATACCAATAGGTTTCATTTTTCATGATTGTCAGTGGAAGTGCCAAATATGTTCATCTTTGATGCTACAAAGGTTCCATATTTTGTGAAAAGAAAAGAGAGTTAAAAAATGTAAAGAGGGTATGCCTTAAAAGAATGATCAAAAGGCAAGAAAATGAATTGGTCAGAAAAAATAATTGAAATGAACCCCAAAGAAAGACCAGGAAAGTGGCTAGCCAAAATGCCACTGCTAGCTTGTTGGGTGGCCCAACAGTTCAAACTGGACCATGCCATGTTTTAAATTGCTTGTTCTAGGCTAGGGAATGAATATCTGCCCAAACAGTTCAAGCTTGGTAGATGAGTAGCTAGATAGAGAAATGAAGGAGCCCAACTGCTTAATCTGGGCCCTTGGAAGAGATAAGGGTAGATTTAGATAGGAGGGCAGTCAAACGAAAAGAGGATAATCAGGGTTTGCAAGGCTAAGTGCACCCATTCAAAAAGAAGAAAAAATGTTAGGTGTATTAGGCTGGGTAGGTAGTTTGAGGTTGCAGAAGCAAGGTCTGACCACCTGATATATTGAAAATCATATCTTATCTCAACAATAAGAGAAGGTTCAAAGAAATGGTCTAAATGGCAGAATTATCAAAGCATGTCTAACTCCCCTCACTCCCCTTAAAAAATTTCTTACTAATATCCCCTTGAGGACTTTAGGATCTGCCTAACCAGTCCTGTATGCACTTCCCCCTTGAGAAAATCAAGTCAGGTTTTGACCTTCTTCAATAAAAAGAAGCCACATTTCTTGTGTAAAACCTCATTTCAAATTCCATCCATTTCTTGTATCTAAGTTTTCAGTTCACAAGCTTAACCTCTCCCTTACACTTCACCTCACAAACCCATATTGACTCCTAACTCTATTATATAGCTCCCTAGCTACTTCCCCACCCCTATTTTCTACAAAAAACTATATAAAATTCCCAAAAAACATATTAACTATCCCACCCCCTAGCATTATAGCTAGGTAACATAGTTATGGGAGATATTAGTCCATTTGGGGCTATTATCAACCCTTTCGCGTCCTAACCCCGGAATTAATCTAACCTCTGGTTAGGATTAATAACCTATGCCTAAACCCCCACCCATCTAAACCTTGCAATTCTGCCCCCGCAGTAAAATTCCTAATGTTTAATGCCTAAAGGTTTAAAATTAAACATTAAATTATACTGCCCCGCACTAACCCAACCCGCAAAACCCACCTAAACCAAA
The DNA here is from genome assembly GCA_031772625.1 of Pinus tabuliformis. Classification (NCBI taxonomy): domain Eukaryota; kingdom Viridiplantae; phylum Streptophyta; class Pinopsida; order Pinales; family Pinaceae; genus Pinus; species Pinus tabuliformis. The sequence continues at coordinate 873,553,731 of CM062815.1, forward strand.
GTTTGAACCCGCCACAGTGCAATATTATTTTATATACAGGAGGGACCCGCTCCAAAGTTGCACGCCACCCCAAAAAGCCCCACCAGCCGTCCGTTCCCCACCGCGCCAGATCCAACTGTGGGCGGGTGTTTTCAGCCCACAACACGACGGGGGTTAACGTCCGAGGGATGGGCGGTTTCCCTGCCATACCCGCCACGTGTTGACCGCCCGGGGTGTTCGGAGGCCCCTCCCCCAAAACCGCCTCCGCTCAAAGGTGGTGCGGGGAAACCGGATACCACCCTCCGTTCCCTGACGTCAGCAATCACGTCGGCTATGACATCACCACCGTGTCCCTGCCGCTGCCCCACGTCACTTGCCACTTTGTCCGCCTGCGTCCACGTTGTGCCACTGTGTCCCGCCACGTCTTCATCCGAGTCAGTGTCCACGTCACCCGGCCGTACCCGGGACCCACCGATGATGTCATGCTGACATCATCGCGAGAAAGCGCCAAAAGCGCATATGTGTCAAATTTGTTATAAAAACGCGCAAAGTGACCGTTTTCGGTCATTTTCATTAAAAAGTTTGGAGAGATCCGTGTTTGCTGAGTTGCCATTTTTACCTCCAGAATTCAAATTTAAACAATTCGGACGCCACCACCTGCAAATTCAACGTCGGTACTCGCCATTCAACCAGCTCAACCACCCTCGACGCTAGTTAAACCAGGTATTTGCCGAATTCCATTTGTTCGCCCCTGTTCTTCCCGTTTTCTCGAATTTGTTCACTCAATTGCCTGCAATCTCCTAAGTTAATGGTTCCGTCCCTCACAAATTTGGCCTAAGTTCACTAATACACCCCCTGTTTAAGAGAACCTCGGTCCATTTACGATTTCACCGTGCCAAAATCCATTTTCGAGCTCGGGTTCCCGATAAAATTTCATACCTGCTCGGCATTGTTCCCTTTTGCTGCATTCCACTACAAAGCCTTAGTGCATTGAGCTGTGATAATCCCTTTCCCCTCTGCATTTGGCCCTCACAGCTCTAAATTCAGAGAATTTGTTAAAAAGAAACCAAAGCATAAATCAAACTCTGTAAAGTTTGTTCTTTTCACCACAGCCACAAATATTGAAGATTTTTGGTTCAGCTGAAATCATTCTGCCACCCCTCTACAAATCCTCACAAGCAGTTATCCTCAGTCTGTTTCTATTCAAAAACTTCACTCCAAAGATAACATCTGAAAAGTTCTATAATGGCTACTCCATCAGCTCTTAGTGTCACTCCTATGAATCCACCAAACAAAGAGCTTGAAGCCATGCCTCTTGCTGATAGAGATTACCTTATTCAAGATCTAGTTGGTGACAGAAATCACTTGCAGACCTTCTGCCAGTTGAGAAACAGCTATCAAAGCAACTGTGACATGTATGGTATATGGGAGTCCAATTTGCCTTATTACTTCCTCCCATCTGTCAATATTTTTCCTGAGATCATCCGCTTATGTGCTGAGAACTATGAGCCAACTCAGAGAGCTGTTAAGTCTCCATCTGGGAGCATACTTTTTCACATTACTCCTGACTCCATTAACCAAATGCTCAACTTCAAACAGACTCAGCTATTGTTTCCCTTTTCCATGAACTATTTGCTGGATGCAGGCTCCAAACTCTCCAGTTCTGAAATTGAAAAAATTACCAAGACATTCATGAGGGCAAACCGCCAGCCTACAGGGCCACCTCCTTTCCTATATGTCCATTTCAATGAGGTGGGCAAGCTACTAGTTGATATGATCTCTTATGTGCTGGGTTTTAAAACAAGTGAGCACATTGATGAAACAATGTTGGTGTTATTAGCTGCATATAGTCCAGGACAACCCCCTGCTTACAAGTATAACTATGCCAAGTTCATAGCCAATAAAATACATGATCAGCTATTGAAAGTGGATAGGGAGGGAGTATTCAAATATTCATCATATATCTACCACTTGTTCATGTATTACCATTCTGAAAGCTTCCAATGCCCCATCAAGAAATTGGATTCTAGGGGTGAAAAGAGGTCTGTCATCTTTTGGTCATCTGTTTTCCATGAGGTTCAAAACTCTCCATTTTCCTACTGTGAGTTCATTGACCAATTTGTATACCTAGTCTCTTGTCTCCTAATGAGATCCCCTCCTCCTAGATTGTCATTTGACATATAGAAGACCTTGCAGCTGTCCAAGAGTTACAAAATAGGTGATTGGTACCTATATCAAAATCACACTGTCATTACAATCTATGGCTGTGAGCTCTGTCCTTACAGGCTTCCAAGGTATGTACCAATGAGACTGTTCGCCTTGGAATACTATAGGCAACTTATTAGTTCTGATCTTACTCATTTTCATAGTGCCAAAAAGAAAGCTCACCTGAAATTCAAAGACCATCTAGGCCCCTTCATTATGAACAAGAAAGAAGGTTGGCAAGATGCTGATCAAATTTTGAGGGACAAATATAAGTTAAAGAGGAGCTTCTGGTGGGTCCCTTATGACCCGGAGGGTTTTATCAGTGCCAGAAGAGTTAAATACAGGCTGCTAGGTTATGACCATTGTAAATATCCACAAATTGAACAATATGCCAACCAAGATGAGTGGTTGCAAGGCACATTAGTTGAGGAATTGACTCAAGAGGAAATAATGGAGAAAAATGTCAAGGATTTAGAAAAGACTCTTGACTTGGATTCTTTGTAGCAGGTAACATTCAAGTTGCCACATCAAATTGGAGAAGGCACATCTGCTGTTGTAGCCACACAAGCCACCGAGGGACCATCTACATCAGCAACAGGTATAGCAAAAGGGAAGGAAATAATGGATGCAGAGAAAGAAGTGATTACAGAACAGCCTGCCTCTTCAATGGAGCAACCTCAAGTACAGGCTCCTCTACAGCAAACAGAAGCACCACAAGTGCCTACCTTATAGACTCCTGCCCATGAAGAAAGAGGCAGAAAAACGAGACCGAGAAGACTCCACACCTGCTAGTGGGTCTACTCAGCAGCCCGAAGCCAAGAGGCAAAAGGTTGATTCTCCAATTGAGGAGGAAGTTAGTGAAGAGATCCTTGGAAGTCCAAGGAAAGATAGAGAAGGGAGTCAACAAACAGCTACAAGCTCTTTCCAACAAGAGCAAGACAGACAGCATGGCATGGAGGTGTCTTCCTCCACACAGCAAAGCAAGAGGCCAGCTAGCATCAAGGCCACCTTTAAAGAAATTAAGGCCCAAAATGAACTGTTAAGAGTACAGTTAAATGACCAATTTCTTAAGGCAACACCTGCCAAGCAGGAAAGGTTGATGGCAGCATATGACATCAAAGAAGAAAAAATGATTCTCAGCCATTTTAAACCCAAGGTTCAGCAGCCTCAGTCAGCTGCAGACTATGTCAGGACAAAGTTAGAGGTTATGGCAAAGGACATTCACCCCATGGATCAAATAGAATTACATAAACAAACAGGGGAAATGGTCTATGCCACACTTGTAGACAAGGCCACACTCGCCCATGAGTTAAAGGAATCTCTGAGGAACACAAATACTCAGCTTGATTTAGAAAGAATGTCCTCCACAGCCAAAGACAACAGAATTAAAACATTGGAGGACATTATTGTGGACCTGGGGCATGATCCTAAGAATCCCAAAGCTATCAAGGCCCTAATGAAGAAAAAGGAGGATGATATTGCTGCTCTAAAAAAGCAAATGAGGCTCTACTCGACTATGCACCCACAAACAGGAGAGCTAGTGAAAGAGAAAGAAGCTGAGGATACATTGGACCTGCTAATGCAAATGAACCAGAGAATAGTTCAAATGGAGGGAGAATTGGAGAGAGCACTGCAAGACAAGCAGGGAGAGTCGACCTCCCAGCCACCTCAAACTGTCCCAACTGCTGCTGCAGCTACACAAGCAGCAGTGACCCCTTCTATTACTATAGCAACTACAACAACTACAGATGCTGCAGCGGCAACAACAACAGCTCCTGAGTCTAGCATAAGCATGGATGAATTGACAAAAGCTGTCAAGGAGCTAGAGCTTCAAGCAACAGAGATAAAACAGGCCAAAGAAAAATTGGCTGATCTAGAAGCAAAATATGATAAATCCAAGATGACAGTGGCTGAACAGACCAGAGAAATTAAGGCCCTGAAGGACAGAATAAAGGCCTTGGAGAAGGAGCTGAATTTAGAAAAGACTCTGGCTGAAATAAAGAAGATTTTGTGGACCAGGATTGACCACTCTATCACTAGGCAGTGGAAATCAATCCGAACTGTGCATGAGCAGATTGAATTAATAGGCCAAGCCCAAATTGAAAGTCAAAAGGCCAGAGCAGCACTAGGAAATATGCCTGAGCAGGCTAGCAAGATGATACACTTCCTGAACACTCACACTAAAGAGGAGTTGGCAGCCTTAGACATCAGTAACAGAACATAAACTGTTTTAACAGCAAAAAAGGTGCTGACCGTTAGAAATTTTGTGCAAAGTTTGGAGAGAAAATGTCAGGAAATGCAGGCAGAGGTAGATGATTACAAGCTGAGGATGGGAGCATTGCAAGGTAAAGGATTGCCCAGCCTACTGACCGGCGCTGGAAGACTGCTGACCCGTGAGCAATATGCCACCAGGATGAGTAATTTCATTTCCAATCAGATCACAGCATCCACAAGTACCTTAGAAGAAACAGGACCTCCATCAGGGCAGAGCCTCTATGATAAGCTGGAAAATTTATTTTACATTGAACATGAAATTAATCACTTGTTTGAGGTCCCACCCAATTTTTACAGATACACAGAGGCAGATGAGACTTTAATAAAAATACGAAGACACCAACTGCCTAAAGAAGATTGGTGGCAAGCAATGCTGCAAATTTTGCCAAAATGATCTCGGTTCTGTCTCTTTTGGTCAACCTCAGGTCAACGGAATTGAATACAGCATGGAGGCAACAGGCAGAGCGGGTGAGAATAGTGACTCAGCAAAATACTGGGACAGCAAGCCCAAAAAGGAGAAAACGCAGATTTTAGACAGCGCAGCCCCAGTCGACTCAGTTGGTCACAAAAGTCAAAACTCTCTGACAAAATGGACAGCTAATGCATTAAATATTTACTGCAGCATTTACTCTTTCAGCTATAATTCCTCAAGAGTTGGCATAGAAGTTATGAGCTATTAACTCATCAGCTAGATATTTTGTATCTTATTTTTTGTATATATACCTCCCCACAGAACGTATTTGGGGTTGGTGATTTTCTCTCTAAGACACTGTCTTGTAAATTTTCAGACTATCTAATACAAATGGCTGGGAAAGTTCATGATCTCTGCACTGTTTGATGTCAAAGTGATGATCTGCGTTCTGCTACAGAATTCCTATGTTGTTTGATGGAGCAATAAGTTATTCTAAACCATGTTTTGTCTTTCTATGTTTGCTTAATTCAAATATATGTTTCATTAACTTAGCAAAAGAGAAAAAGAATAGCTGAGGACTTGTTTGAATGCACCCTCTGCTCAATCTCTGTTGTTAACTGTGTTTTCTTCAGAATTAATCATAAACATGAATTCTTAACTGCTCATGTTTGTATTCATTCTATCATTATGAATGTTATTCAGGAATTCTTAAATGCTCCTAGATAATGTTCCCACTTTTTCCCTCTATCAGCATAGTGAAAGATCCTTAGCTGCCTTTCATTCCCTGATTTCATGCCATCATATTACAGATTTGAAGAATTGTTCCATGGATGCCTGTCTGGCTCTGTAGCATAACCTTTTTTCTCAAGAAACATTTCCAGCAGTACACCATCATCGACTCCATGCCCAATGGCCTAGATTATTCTGAAACAACGTACCAGTTCTGACTGAAATCATCATCCCAACAAATTCAAAACAAAATCCTGTGCATCATAACTAGCCTAAAATTACACCAAAACAAAGCTAAATCAGAAAGAGAGAGCCCTCTCTGGTTGCAGGTAGGCTAGGACCTGTGGCCAAAAGATTGGTTAGTGGTTACCTCGGCCGTATTCCCTTTGGAGTCAAAGGGAACAACCTGAGTGATAACATAATTGGCGACTCCACTGGGGAACAGAATGAATTTTTCAATTGCTGTCTATTCTTTAAAACTACAGATGAAGCCTGAATGTCAGCCAGAAAGCCTTTGAAACTGTTCTTGCTTTGCATTTACAGGAGTAAATAAAAGCTGCTTCAGTCAAACTTCATGCTAGTTTTAAACTCTAGATAGTTGTTCCAAAAATTTGAGCAGTTCCTTGTTAATTCTAAAAACATTCACAGAAAATACCAAAAACAAATTCGGAAGCTGGCTCCTAAGAAGAAAACTCGGTATACCAGGTCAAATCCTGACCCAGATCCTCCAGCTGTTTTTGACAATCCTAATTTAATCCCAAAGATTCTTAGGAAGCAAGAGGAACAAGAAGATCTTGCTGATTCTAGCCCTGAAGCAGTTCAGCAAAGTTATATCCCAACCCCTGCTAAACCATCAGTTCGTCCTCACATAACTCCTTCTTCTCCTTCTTCCTCATCCACCTCTCAAAACACATTCTTCACACCTCCATCCACTGCACAAATTTCCGTTGTTGTCCCTGTTGTTCCAGCTGTTCCCTTCCTTCCTGTTGTCCCATTTATCCCTGTAAATATGGAAAATCGTTATGCCCCTTTACAGCTACCTGGTAATCCTGGGGCTATGCCTCAGGACTACCAAAGTAAGATCACTTATTTTGATGGTACCGGCACATATACTGCCTTACAGCATACCAAGAAAATGCAAGACTACTTTGAAAATTATGAAATAGATGATGATGATGTGAGAATGAAAATTTTTGTCCAAAGTTTAACAGGTGAAGTAAGAACTTGGTTCAGAGCACTTGCTACAAATTCCATAGCCGATCCGGGTGCTCTTTACCAATCCTTCCTAAACAGATGGGAAAAGAAAAAAGACCCACTGCATATCTTATCTGAGTATGACAGCATAAAAAGAGGCCCACAAGAAACTGTCCTAGATTATTGTGCAAGATTCAACAATGTTTACAATGCCATCCCTCAAAACCTTAGACCTCCACCTGATTTAGCCTTAATCAAATTCCCTGATGGATTTGATTCTGACATGGCATATCAACTGAGGGAAAGAGCCCCTCCAACCTTAGCAGACATGCAAAACATAGCTGTTAGTGTAGAGGCAAACCTGATTGCTAAAAGAAATAGGGCAAGAGCTGAGAGAAGAACTACTTTTAAGGAAGAACCTTCAGCATTTGAACAAAAGTTAGATGCTATCATCAAAGGCATGGACAGACTTGGGGACAGGGTGGAAACCATAGAGAGAAAATCATCATGGGAAGGTCAACCAAGTACTGCTAGAAACCCAAACTTTAGAAAGAATCAAAATCCAAATGTTGGAAGGGCTGGTCCCGACCAGAACATTAGACCTCCTTTTCAAGAAAATTATGCTGAGGCCTCAACATCTAGTGAACCGACCGAGGACCCTCACATCAACTTAATGGGTTTGGACAGCGAACATCAGGTCTTTCTAACACAAGAGGATCAAGAGGCCCATAATTGCAATCAATTTCAAACCAAATCAGGAGAGTCATTTGACTTTAGGGAAGGCTATGATGCAGCAGTTTATGAGGTACATAAACAGTATAAACTAAGGAGTAGAACCATAGATGTGCCTGAACCTATCAAACCAAAGGATAATAAACAGCCAAAAAAGACAAAAGATAAAACTGTTCTTCCAGAATCCTCTGATAAAACAGACCCACATCCAAGAGAAGTCACTGTGGAGGATATATCAGATGTACAGCCCTCTGGAAACCAACCATCCCCATCCCTCCCCTCAAAATCAAGTTCAAACAGCATTCCTGAAAATAAATTTAAGACTGATTCGATTCAAAATCATACCAATCATGAAGAAAAGGTTACTGAAAATTCAGCTGAAAAGGAAAAATCTGCTGCCCATAATGCTAAGACTCAGATGGAAAAACCCTTCAACTTGGAAACAAAAATAAGTAAGCTGAAGATAGTTGTTCCTCTTTCTGAATTGGCCAAACATGAAGTGTATAGACAACAAATTAATAGGTCACTCCAAATATCAGACAATAGGGATGTTGTGAATGTTCTAGATGATCAACCTAAATTACTGTTTGGTCCTGAGGTTAACGTAAAGACAACAAATGGAGGAGTTCCACCCTTCTATGTTAGTTTAAACATTCATGACAAGGTGTTACACAATGCAATGTTTGATTCCGGGGCCTCACACAACTTAATGCCCAAATCTGTAATGGAAAAACTAGACCTAGATATCACAAGACCATATAAAGATCTGTTCTCATTTGATTCAAGCCAAGTCAGGTGTCTAGGCCTAATTAAAGATTTGTGTGTTTCCCTGGTCCAATACCCAACCAAAACAATTCTGATGGACGTGGTGGTAGCTGACATTCCACCCAAGTATGGTATGCTTTTATCCAGATCTTGGGGGGCCAAACTCCAAGGATCTTTGCAACTAGACATGTCCTATGCCACCATTTCAGTCTTTGGACAGCCAAAGAGGTTATACCGTGAAACATTAATGAAATATGTGGTGAGTAGTCAAGAAAAGCCCCAAAACTTCCCCATCTATTCAATACATTCCGACATGGATTCATTCATTTTGTATAATGCTGACATGTGTACCAAAGCTAATGCCAAACTACTAGTAGCGGCACAGACAGAGGGGTTGAATGAACAATTTGCTTCTCAAGATCAAAAAACCTTTGATATAATTGATACAACAAAGGAGAATGACACATCAAATGACTTGCAAGAAACCAATTTGCCCATGGTCCAACTTTCTAAAAATCTCAATGCAAACCTTGACCATGAAACCTTATGGTATTTAGAGTTTGATGGCTCTGTAAACAAGTTGGGCGCAGGGGCAGGGGTCTGGATTCACAACATGCAGAATGACCAGGCTGAAGGCCATGCATATAGGTTAAACTTTCGATGCACAAACAATATGGCCGAGTACGAAGCCCTTTTGTTAGGTCTCAAACTCATCAAAAATCTAGGTGCAACCAAAGTTTCAATTCTAGGGGATTCATATCTGATCATACAGCAGATGAAGGGAAACTTTATCACAAATGATCTTAGGTTAAGGGCTTATAAAGGGGCAGCTATTCAAATACTTGACACCTTCTCAGAATCTCAGTTAACTAAAATTTCCAGAAAGCTCAATTTACATGCTCATAGCTTGGCAACCTTTGTCAGCACTTGCAAGCTACCTTTTGAACCCAACCACAGTTTCACTGCTGAAATCAAACATAGACCTGCAGTCCTGGATAACATCAAAAATTGGCAAGTCTTTGAAAGTGACACATAGATAAATAACTTCCTGACTTTAAAGGAAGAGTTTTCCGGCATAAACATTGATACTAGCACTATGGATGATCAACAACAGGCATACACAAATAAGCAGAATATATCAGCTGAAACAGTGAATCTGGTTTTGCATCCTACTACCTTTAATGATGAAAATGTACAGGAGCTGAAGCAAACAGATTTTGATGAAATAGCTGAGACAGAAGCCGAAGTAATTGATCTAAAAGACAATTTTCTGCCCATAGGTTTAACCCCTTTGGAGGATTTGTTTGATTCAAATGATATCTCAAGGAAACCAAAAATGCAACCACTGAATGCTGAAATTGAAGACTGTAACATTGGAACCACAGAAAATCCCAAAATGGTAAAATTATCCAAGGCATTACCAGTTGATCAGAAGTTTAAATACATTGAATTGTTCAAAGAGTTCCAAGATATCTTTGCCTGGAGTTATGAGGACCTCAAGTCCTATGATACCTCAGTCATCCAACACACTATACCTTTGAAAGAGAACCAAAATCATTTTAAACAAAAGCTTAGGAGAGTGAATCCTGTCCTCCTTCCCCTCATTGAAAAAGAAGTTAAACGTATGTATGAAGCAGGAATCATTGCTCCAATTAGGTTCTCAGAGTGGATTTCAAATCTAGTGCCTACTAGGAAGAAGACGGGAGAGATTAGACTGTGTGTTGACCTAAGGAATTTGAACAAAGTCTCTCTCAAAGACCATTACCCCTTACCAAAAATGGATCATATCCTACAAAGGGTAGTGGGAGCCTCTAGGATCTCATTATTATATGGATTCTCCAGATTCAATCAGATTTTAGTACACTCGGATGATCAAGACAAAACTGCCTTTACAACACCTTGGGGAACTTTTAAATATGTCAAAATGCCTTTTGGGCTTAAGAATGCAGGGGCCACTTTCCAAAGAGCAATGGACATAGCCTTTGCCAAAGAAATCCATGATTTCCTAGTAGTCTACCTTGATGATCTCACTGCCTTTTCAAAATCAGATCAAGAACACTTAGAACATTTAAGGCAGGTTTTCTTAATTTGCAGAAAATATGGCATATCTTTGAATCCAAAGAAATCACTGTTTTGCCTAGAGGAAGGCAAGCTCCTAGGTCATATAATCTCAAAAGATGGCATTAAGATCGACCCGGACAGAATTCAAGCTATCCTTCAAGTGCCTCATCCGAGAAACATCAAAGAACTACAAGGCTTCTTAGGAAAGATCAACTTCTTGAGAAGATTCATTCCTAATTTGGCTGAGCTCATAAGACTGTTAAACAATATGTTGAAGAAGGATTCTAAGGTCAAATGGACCATGGAAGCTAAACAAGCCTTTGAGGATATCAAAAGAGCATTGACAAACACACCAATCCTCACAAGTCCTAGGTTTGATAGGGATTTCATCATTTTTTCTTTCGCATCTGAGCATACAATTGTTGCTGTCCTATTAAAAAGATGACCAAGGGTGTGAAAAGCCCATTGCATTTTTTAGCAAAGCCCTTAGAGATGCTCCCTTAAAATATCAGATTATGGAAAAGCAAGCCTATGCCTTGGTAAAAGCCATCAAAGACTTCAGAATCTATATTTTATACTCTCATGTGATTGCCTACGTCCCAAATGAAGTGGTTAAGGATATTTTAACCCAAGAAGGAATTGAAGGCAAAAGGGGCAAATGGATTGCCAATATCTTAGAATATGACATTGAAATCAAGCCTACCAAACTGATAAAAGGACAAGGGCTAGCCAAACTAATGACTGAAACCAATTTCCAAGCCCTTGATATTAATGAACTGGACAACGAAGAGGAGATGGCGACTCCACAGATCAATCAAGCCTTTTTGCAATCTCCTTGGTATGCTGATATATGTTTTGTATTGTTAAACCTGCAAGCTCCTCCAGGGTTGTCCAGAACTAAGAAAAGGTTCTTGAAAATGAAAGCATCAAAGTTTTGTATCATAGACAATGTTTTGTTTTGGAGAAATCATGAAGGAATTTTACTTAATTGCCTAACATTGGATGAAACTGACAATGTCCTCAAGGAATTTCATGCAGGTGACTGTGGAGGACACTTATACTGGAAATCCACAGCTGATAAAATCCTAAGGGCCGGATTTTATTGGCCTTCCTTGTTTAATGATGTGAAAAATTTTGTAATGTCTTGTCACAAATGCCAAATTTTCGAAGGCAAGAGAAAGCTGTTACCTTTACCACTCAAACCTGTTTCAACTGAGAGACCATTCTAGCAATGGGGTTTAGACTTCATTGGTGAAATCCACCCTTCGTCCTCTGGCCAACATAGGTGGATTTTGACTGCTACAGATTACTTTACCAAATGGATAGAGGCCATCCCTTGTAGGCAAGCCAATGACTCCATTGTTATGCAATTTTTAGAAACCAACATCTTGTCCAGGTTTGGCTGTCCAGATAAAATTATTATAGACAATTCTCCTACTTTCAAATCCAAAAAAATGATAAACTTTTGCCATAAATACCACATGACCTTGGGCCATTCCACAACCTATTATCCTCAAGGCAATGGCCTAGCTGAGTCTTCCAACAAAAGCCTCATCAACATCATTAAAAAGGTCTTGGAGGAGAACAAAAAGAATTGGCATAAGACGTTGGTAAATGCACTATGGGCAGATAGATTGACCACCAAAAGATCCATTGGCACAAGCCCATATGAACTAGTTTATGGAATGGAGGCAAGATTCCCTTCATCTTTAGGAATCCCTGTAATCAAGTTGCTGCAAGAAATACAAGCTGAGCCTAATGATATTCAAAGAAGGATCAATCAGACAATTCACTTACAACAAACAAGAGAGGAAGTGTATCATAGAACCCAAGTACTGCAAGAGAAGCTCAAAAGAATGTTTGACAAAAGAACCAAAGCTGAAGACTTCTTCATAGGAAGCAAAGTGCTGAGATGGGATTCTAGGAGAGAGGACAAAGGAAAACATGGCAAGTTCGATTTCTTGTGGAAGGGACCTTATGTCATTTATGTTGTACAAGGTAATAACACCTATTTTCTGAAGATTTTGGATGGCTCAAATACTGAGGAAGGCCCAGTCAATGGGAGGATGCTCAAACATTATTTTGACCCCCTTTGATGAAACACAACGCAGCTATATATTGTACATAAATATTTGTATTTCCAGCATTTTCATTTACAGCGGTTAGATAAGGGACCAAGTGAAGCAGATTTTAAGGAAAATCAGGGTACTGCACCATTTTTGATATATGTTTTGATTCTATCATTGGAAAGCAAGAGAAAACACTTGGGAGCTATGAAGGTGGTGATGAATACTCAGAGAAACCAGTAAAAACAGAGCTGTAATTTCACAGCAAATCAGCTCAAAGGGTACTTCATACAAGTTACAAGGATTCAGATCAATGGTCTCTAACAAAAGGAAAATTCAGACTGCAGCAAGAATGGAAAAATAAGGCGATCTGACCTGCTGTTCTTGGCTTTTCATCTGGAAAAGCCATCCCCAAGTGGAGCCACTGTTAGTCTCCTATACCAATAGGTTTCATTTTTCATGATTGTCAGTGGAAGTGCCAAATATGTTCATCTTTGATGCTACAAAGGTTCCATATTTTGTGAAAAGAAAAGAGAGTTAAAAAATGTAAAGAGGGTATGCCTTAAAAGAATGATCAAAAGGCAAGAAAATGAATTGGTCAGAAAAAATAATTGAAATGAACCCCAAAGAAAGACCAGGAAAGTGGCTAGCCAAAATGCCACTGCTAGCTTGCTGGGTGGCCCAACAGTTCAAACTGGACCATGCCATGTTTTAAATTTCTTGTTCTAGGCTAGGGAATGAATATCTGCCCAAACAGTTCAAGCTTGGCAGATGAGTAGCTAGATAGAGAAATGAAGGAGCCCAACTGCTTAATCTGGGCCCTTGGAAGAGATAAGGGTAGATTTAGATAGGAGGGCAGTCAAAAGAAAAGAGGATAATCAGGGTTTGCAAGGCTAAGTGCACCCATTCAAAAAGAAGAAAAAATGTTAGGTGTATTAGGTTGGGTAGGTAGTTTGAGGTTGCAGAAGCAAGGTCTGACCACCTGATATATTGAAAATCATATCTTATCTCATCAATAAGAGAAGGGTCAAAGCAATGGTCTAAATGGCAGAACTATCAAAGCATGTCTAACTCCCCTCACTCCCCTTAAAAATTTTCTTACTAATATCCCCTTGAGGACTTTAGGATCTGCCTAACCAGTCCTGCATGCACTTCCCCCTTGAGAAAATCAAGTCAGGTTTTGACCTTCTTCAATAAAAAGAAGCCACATTTCTTGTGTAAAACCCTCATTTCAAATTCCATCCATTTCTTGTATCTAAGTTTTCAGTTCACAAGCTTAACCTCTCCCTTACACTTCACCTCACAAACCCATATTAACTCCTAACTCTATTATATAGCTCCCTAGCTACTTCCCCACCCCTATTTTCTACAAAAAACTATATAAAATTCCAAAAAAACATATTAACTATCCCACCCTCTAGCATTATAGCTAGGTAACATAGTTATGGGAGATATTAGTCCATTTGGGGCTATTATCAACCCTTCCGCGTCCTAACCCCGGAATTAATCTAACCTCTGGTTAGGATTAATAACCTATGCCTAAACCCCCACCCATCTAAACCTTGCAATTCTGCCCCCGCAGTAAAATTCCTAATGTTTAATGCCTAAAGGTTTTAAATTAAACATTAAATTATACTGCCCCGCACTAACCCAACCTGCAAAACCCACCTAAACCAAAGTTTGAACCCGCCACAGTGCAATATTATTTTATATACGGGAGGGACCCGCTCCAAAGCTGCACGCCACCCCAAAATGCCCCGCCAGCCGTCCGTTCCCCACCGCGCCAGATCCAACGGTGGGCGGGTGTTTTCAGCCCACAACACGCCGGGGGTTAACGTCCGGGGGATGGGCGGTTTCCCTGCCGTACCCCCGCCACGTGTCGACCGCCCGGGGTGTTCGGAGGCCCCTCCCCCAAAACCGCCTCGGCTCAAAGGTGGTGCGGGGAAACCGGATACCACCCTCCATTCCCTGACGTCAGCAATCACGTCAGCTATGACGTCACCACCGCGTCCCCGCCGCTGCCCCACGTCACTTGCCACTTTGTCCGCCTGCGTCCACGTTGTGCCACCGTGTCCCGCCACGTCTTCATCCGAGTCAGTGTCCATGTCACCCGGCCGTACCCGGGACCCGCCGATGACGTCATGCTGACGTCATCGCGGGAAAGCGCCAAAAGCGCATATGTGTCAAATTTGTTATAAAAAACGCGCAAAGTGACCATTTTCGGTCATTTTCATTAAAAAGTTTGGAGAGCTCCGTGTTTGCTGAGTCGCCATTTTTACCTCCAGAATTCGAATTTAAACAATTCGGACGCCGCCACCTACAAATTCAACGTCGGTACTCGCCATTCAACCAGCTCAACCACCCTCAACGCTAGTTAAACCAGGTATTTTCTGAATTCCATTTGTTCGCCCCTGTTCTTCCCGTTTTCTCGAATTTGTTCACTCAATTGCCTGCAATCTCCTAAGTTAATGGTTCCGTCCCTCACAAATTTGGCCTAAGTTCACTAATACACCCCCTGTTTAAGAGAACCTTGGTCCATTTACGATTTCACCGTGCCAAAATCTATTTTCGAGCTCGGGTTCCCGATAAAATTTCATACCTGCTCGGCATTGTTCCCTTTTGCCGCATTCCACTGCAAAGCCTCAGTGCATTGAGCTGTGATAATCCCTTTCCCCTCTGCATTTGGCCCTCACAGTCTCTAAATTCAGAGAATTTGTTAAAAAGAAACCAAAGCATAAATCAAACTCTGCAAAGTTTGTTCTTTTCACCACAGCCACAAATATTGAAGATTTTTGGTTCAGCTGAAATCATTCTGCCACCCCTCTACAAATCCTCACAAGCAGTTATCCTCAGTCTGTTTCTATTCAAAAACTTCACTCCAAAGATAACATCTGAAAAGTTCTATAATGGCTACTCCATCAGCTCTTAGTGTCACTCTTATGAATCCACCAAACAAAGAGCTTGAAGCCATGCCTCTTGCTGATAGAGATTACCTTATTCAAGATCTAGTTGGTGAAAGAAATCACTTGCAGACCTTCTACCAGTTGAGAAACAACTATGAAAGCAACTGTGACATGTATGGTATATGGGAGTCCAATTTGCCTTATTACTTCCTCCCATCTGTCAATATTTTTCCTGAGATCATCCGCTTATGTGCTGAGAACTATGAGCCAACTCAGAGAGCTGTTAAGTCTCCATCTGGGAGCATACTTTTTCACATTACTCCTGACTCCATCAACCAAATTCTCAACTTCAAACAGACTCAGCTATTGTTTCCCTTTTCCATGAACTATTTGCTGGATGCAGGCTCCAAACTCTCCAGTTCTGAAATTGAAAAAATTACCAAGACATTCATGAGGGCAGACCGCTAACCTACAGGGCCACCTCCTTTCCTATATGTCCATTTCAATGAGGTGGGCAAGCTACTAGTTGATATGATCTCTTATGTGCTGGGTTTTAAAACAAGTGAGCACATTGATGAAACAGTGTTGGTGTTATTAGCTGCATATAGTCCAGGACAACCCCCTGCTTACAAGTATAACTATGCCAAGTTCATAGCCAATAAAATACATGATCAGCTATTAAAAGTGGATAGGGAGGGAGTATTCAAATATTCATCATATATCTACCACTTGTTCATGTATTACCAGTCTGAAAGCTTCCAATGCCCCATCAAGAAATTGGATTCTAGGGGTGAAAAGAGGTCTGTCATCTTTTGGTCATTTGTTTTCCATGAGGTTCAAAACTCTCCATTTTCCTACTGTGAGTTCATTGACCAATTTGTATACCCAGTCTCTTGTCTCCTAATGAGATCCCCTCCTCCTAGATTTTCATTTGACATACAGAAGACCTTGCAGCTGTCCAAGAGTTACAAAATAGGTGATTGGTACCTATATCAAAATCACACTGTCATTAGAATCTATGGCTGTGAGCTCTGTCCTTACAGGCTTCCAAGGTATGTACCAATGAGACTGTTCGCCTTGGAATACTATAGGCAACTTATTAGTTCTGATCTTACTCATTTTCATAGTGCCAAAAAGAAAGCTCACCTGAAATTCAAAGACCATCTAGGCCCCTTCATTATGAACAAGAAAGAAGGTTGGCAAGATGCTGATCAAATTTTGAGGGACAAATATAAGTTAAAGAGGAGCTTCTGGTGGGTCCCTTATGACCCGGAGGGTTTTATCAGTGCCAGAAGAGTTAAATACAGGCTGCTAGGTTATGACCATTGTAAATATCCACAAATTGAACAATATGCCAACCAAGATGAGCGTCTGCAAGGCACATTAGTTGAGGAATTGACTCAAGAGGAAATAATGGAGAAAAATGTCAAGGATTTAGAAAAGACTCTTGACTTGGATTCTTTGCAGCAGGTAACATTCAAGTTGCCACATCAAATTGGAGAAGGCACATTCGCTACTGCAGCCACACAAGCCGCCCAGGGACCATCTACATCAGCAACAGGTACAACAAAAGGGAAGGAAATAATGGATGCAGAGAAAGAAGTGATTACAGAACAGCCTGCCTCTTCAATGGAGCAACCTCAAGTACAGGCTCCTCTACAACAAACAGAAGCACCACAAGTGCCTGCCTTACAGACTCCTGCCCATGAAGAAAGAGGCAGAAAACAAGACCGAGAAGACTCCACACCTGCTAGTGGGTCTACTCAGCAGCCCGAAGCCAAGAGGCAAAAGGTTGATTCTCCAATTGAGGAGGAAGTCAGTGAAGAGATCCTTGGAAGTCCAAGGAAAGATAGAGAAGGGAGTCAACAAACAGCTACAAGCTCTTTCCAACAAGAGCAAGACAGACAGCATGGCATGGAGGTGTCTTCCTCCACACAGCAAAGCAAGAGGCCAGCTAGCATCAAGGCCACCTTTAAAGAAATTAAGGCCCAAAATGAACTGTTAAGAGTACAGTTATATGACCAATTTCTTAAGCAACACCTGCCAAGCAGGAAAGGTTGATGGCAGCATATGACATCAAAGAAGAAAAAATGATTCTCAGCCATTTTAAACCCAAGGTTCAGCAGCCTCAGTCAGCTGCAGACTATGTCAGGACAAAGTTAGAGGTTATGGCAAAGGACATTCACCCCATGGATCAAATAGAATTACATAAGCAAACAGGGGAAATGGTCTATGCCACACTTGTAGACAAGGCCACACTGGCCCATGAGTTAAAGGAATCTCTGAGGAACACAAATACTCAGCTTGATTTAGAAAGAATGTCCTCCACAGCCAAAGACAATAGAATTAAAACATTGGAGGACATTATTGTGGACCTGGGGCATGATCCTAAGAATCCCAAAGCTATCAAGGCCCTAATGAAGAAAAAGGAGGATGATATTGCTGCTCTAAAAAAGAAAATGAGGCTCTCCTCGACTATGCACCCACAAACAGGAGAGCTGGTGAAAGAGAAAGAAGCTGAGGATAAATTGGACCTGCTAATGCAAATGAACCAGAGAATAGTTCAAATGGAGGGAGAATTAGAGAGAGCACTGCAAGACAAGCAGGGAGAGTCGACCTCCCAGCCACCTCAAACTGCCCCAACTACTGCTGCAGCTACACAAGCAGCAGTGACCCCTCCTATTACTATAGCAACTACAACAACTACAGATGCTGCAGCGGCAACAACAATAGCTCCTGAGTCTAGCATAAGCATGGATGAATTGACAAAAGTTGTCAAGGAGCTAGAGCATCAGGCAATAGAGATAAAACAGGCCAAAGAAAAATTGGCTGATCTAGAAGCAAAATATGATAAATCCAAGATGACAGTGGCTGAACAGACCAGAGAAATTAAGGCCCTGAAGGACAGAATAAAGGCCTTGGAGAAGGAGTTGAATTTAGAAAAGACTCTGGCTGAAATAAAGAAGATTTTGTGGACCAGGATTGACCACTCTATCACTAGGCAGTGGAAATCAATCCGAACTGTGCATGAACAGATTGAATTAATAGGCCAAGCCCAAATTGAAAGTCAAAAGGCCAGAGCAGCACTAGGAAATATGCCTAAGCAGGCTAGCAAGATGATACACTTCCTGAACACTCACACTAAAGAGGAGTTGGCAGCCTTAGACATCAGTAACAGAACAAAAACTGTTTTAACAGCAAAAAAGGTGCTGACCCTTAGAAATTTTGTGCAAAGTTTGGAGAGAAAATGTCAGGAAATGCAGGCAGAGGTAGATGATTACAAGCTGAGGATGGGAGCATTGCAAGGTAAAGGATTGCCCAGCCTACTGACCGGCACTGGAAGACTGCTGACCCATGAGCAATATGCCACCAGGATGAGTAATTTCATTTCCAATCAGATCACAGCATCCACAAATACCTCAGAAGAAACAGGACCTCCATCAGGGCAGAGCCTCTATGATAAGCTGGAAAATTTATTTTACATTGAACATGAAATTAATCACTTGTTTGAGGTCCCACCCAATTTTTACAGATACACAGAGGCAGACGAGACTTTAATAAAAATACGAAGACACCAACTGCCTAAAGAAGATTGGTGGCAAGCAATGCTGCAAATTTTGCCAAAATGATCTCGGTTTTGTCTCTTTTGGTCAACCTCAGGTCAACGGAATTGAATACAGCATGGAGGCAACAAGCAAAGCGGGTGAGAACAGTGACTCAGCAAAATACTGGGACAGCAAGCCCAAAAAGGAGAAAACGCAGATTTTAGACAGCGCAGCCCCAGCCGACTCAGTTGGTCACAAAAGTCAAAACTCTCTGACAAAATGGACAACTAATGCATTTAATATTTACTGCAGCATTTACTCTTTCAGCTACAATTCCTCAAGAGTTGGCATAGAAGTTATGAGCTATTAACTCATCAGCTAGATATTTTGTATCTTATTTTTTGTATATATACCTCCCCATAGAACGTATTTGGGGTTGGTGATTTTCTCTCTAAGACACTGTCTTGTAAATTTTCAGACTATCTAATACAAATGGCTGGGAAAGTTCATGATCTCTGCACTGTTTGATGTCAAAGTGATGATCTGCGTTCTGCTACAGAATTCCTATGTTGTTTGATGGAGCAATAAGTTATTCTAAACCGTGTTTTGTCTTTCTATGTTTGCTTAATTCAAATATATGTTTCATTAACTTAGCAAAAGAGAAAAAGAATAGTTGAGGACTTGTTTGAATGAACCCTCTGCTCAATCTCTGTTGTTAACTGTGTTTTCTTCAGAATTAATCATAAACATGAATTCTTAACTGCTCATGTTTGTATTCATTCTATCATTATGAATGTTATTTAGGAATTCTTAAATGCTCCTAGATAATGTTCCCACTTTTTTCCTCTATCAGCATAGTGAAAGATCCTTAGCTGCCTTTCATTCCGTGATTTCATGCCATCATATTATAGATTTGAAGAATTGTTCCATGGATGCTTGTCTAGCTCTGTAGCATAACCTTTTTTCTCAAGATACATTTCCAGCAGTACACCATCATCGACTCCATGCCCAATGGCCTAGATTATTCTGAAACAACGTACCAGTTCTGACTGAAATCATCATCCCAACAAATTCAAAACAAAATCCTGTGCATCATAACTAGCCTAAAATTACACCAAAACAAAGCTAAATCAGAAAGAGAGATCCCTCTCTGGTTGCAGGTAGGCTAGGGCCTGTGGCCAAAAGATTGGTTAGTGGTTACCTCGGCCGTATTCCCTTTGGAGTCAAAGGGAAAAACTTGAGTGATAACATAATTGGTGACTCCACTGGGGAACAGAACGAATTTTTGAATTGCTGTCTATTCTTTAAAACTACAGATGAAGCTTGAATGTTAGCCAGAAAGCCTTTGAAACTGTTCTTGCTTTGCTTTTACAGGAGTAAATAAAAGCTGCTTCAGTCAAACTTCATGCTAGTTTTAAACTCTAGATAGTTGTTCCAAAAATTTGAGCAGTTCCTTGTTAATTCTAAAAACATTCACAGAAAATACCAAAAACAAATTCGAAAACTGGCTCCTAAGAAGAAAACTCGATATACCAGGTCAAATCCTGACCCAGATCCTCCAGCTATTTTTGACAATCCTAATTTAATCCCAAAGATTCTTAGGAAGCAAGAGGAACAAGAACAATTAGTTTGCATGCTTGATTTTGCCTAAGAAGACCAAAAAAGTGAAAACAGAGTTAGTTTAGTTTCGTTACTTGCACATTAGTGTTTTTTTATGCTTTTTACTTCTGCAACTTAGATAGTAGCATTTGTTTATTGTTGATTTGGTATCTTTGCTTAGCATAGCTTCTTAAATGGTTAATTAGTGTATGGTGTGGTTTATCATTACATGTTTGTTTTTTTTTCATTACTATAGTAGAGTAACTCTTTTAGAGTAGATTTTCCTTTCTTCCATCAAAGAATCAAGCTTCTTCTAACTCTATAGAAGTCTAGCTTGGAACCCCAGTGATCTTTCGCTAGCTAAACAGTGACAACAGTCAAAACCATCACTTTTACTTGTGCATACAACACTATCACCTCCAAGTTTGTACAAACCCTGGGTTGATAAGTAAATATGGTAGCCCAAGAGTTGCAACATCCTTGCTGCAATACTCACGCTCATCAACTGCCCACTAGAAGTGTACACTGCACCAGACTAGGAGATAGGGGCTTGATTGGCGTAGTGAGGGATGGAAAGTAACAAGGAGGAGGGTCTACTGACTAGATTTTCACAATGTACAAGAGAGAGAGAGAGAGAGATGGCTTAGCATAGCGCATGTCCCAATTCTAGCTAACAAGGAGGATATTGATTAGGCCTTTGAAGTGTCGAGTGAGTTGTTCCTAGCCTAGATGGCAGGCTTGCAAAGTTAGAAAAATGTATAAGTACAGAATGGTGAAACATGTGAAAACACACCAAGTTAGGGGTATCTTGAAGCGTTACATATATCAACTCATCAGTAAAAATTAGGCAAGATCCAATACTAAGAAATATACATCAAAACTCCAGTTCAAAAACACTCTTCGAGTGCAACATACAAATTATGTACTGTTGTGACACAAAAGTGTCATTTTGTGACTACTTAGTGCACTATGACTCAAAAGTGTGTTACTGCTTCTCTTAATTATTTAAAAACACTTAGGAAGGGGTATGGACACTTGAAATATGTGTAAGAACATTAAATGAAACTTGAAGACCAAAAGAGACAATTCACATGGCAGAAGGTAGGCTCGAAAATTAAAATATAGCAAAATTTTGTTGACACAATAGGCAAATTTCAATTTCTATGTCTAGGTATTGATTTCAACACAAATTTTGTCCCTTTGGAAAGTATTTAATCATCATAAGGATCACCACAAATTCACCATTTATCCCAGTTCACTACATAAATCCTCCCATATGATTGGCTTGAACACATTGAAAGATATGTCAAAACTCAACCATTTCGATTAGGAAATGAAACTAATGTATCGAGATTCTGATAATCAAATGTTAACCACATTTCCAGGTGTCACTCCACTACCAATGATCCTATTCAATACCCCTCTGGAGTCACCTTAAGGAATCAAAGGCATTTATTTTCTACCATCAAGCTTGTTCAATACCTCAACAAAGTTGCTTCCTTCAACTCTCTGCGTAGGAAGCCTTTCTCTTCTTCACCTATTTATTTAGTTACTAATAGAATTTGCAAAGGAACTTATTTATTTTGAGGTAAAAGAGAGATCCTATATTATTCTATATGAAAGATATTTTTTTTTGTTGGTTGAGGGATCATATAGTGTTTGAAATTGATATGCTTGCTTTGAGGTTTTCTACTCAGTCAGGTCGATGCATAAACACACCACTGAGTAAAATGCCAACTCAAAATGAAGATTTGTGGGTTTGGGAATCATAGGTAAAATAAGAGTTTTCCATTCTAAATGACTCATATTTTATGTCTAGACATCACTTTACCAAATACTTAGACCCAAAGAATCATGGAAACTTAACAAACAACCAAGCATTGTAGTTGTCACAATCCCTCTTCATTTCATCACATAATCTTTTAAGGCCATACATACACTCTCACACAAGGTCTTATTTATGTACACTCAGCAAAACATAGGGAAAACAACAAAAGACAAGAAAAGAAAATTGTATAATGGTAGGAATGAAGTGTAGGGTTGCTACGAAAGTAATTCTTAAGATCTCAATATTGATAGGAATAGGGTCAATCCTCCCATCTAATGATTTCAGCTTATAAGAATGGTGGCCAAGATTCTCAATGATGGTATAAGGTCTAATCCACAAAGATTGAAATTAGGTGTGCTTTCCTTTTCCTTTCTGGGCTTTGTGTCACTTCAGTACTAAGTCACCCACATTGAAATTTTTGTTCCCTGTAGACTTATTTTTTAACCAATGATTAATTTAGTTCTAGTGTATGAAAAAAAAATCTTTCTCTTTGAGCCTTTCTTCCTCTAGCTTGACAAAAGTATATATCCAACTCTAAACAAGGAGACATGGGTTTCCTTGAGATTCTTTAGAAAGTTACAAGGCAATAAGGTACATGTTCAGTGGAAGGACTGCTTATTTTCCATATACAAGGAAGTAGGGAGAGGTCTTCAAAGAGAGTTTGGGAGTGACACGGTCAGCCCATAATGCATTTACCAAAGCATGATGTGTAGTATACCTAGGGGGGATAGTATGAGGTACAAAGGGAGGTACCCAAGGGAATAATGTAATAATGGAATGGGCCATAGTAAAAAATAATGTGGTTAACCTGTATCATGTAAGGGACCACAAGTAGTTAACAATAATGTAATAAGATCATTGTATTAGATAGATGGTATTGAGGGAACCATGGTAGTGACCCATGGTATTGTATGACTGAGGCCTATATAGAGGCTAGAGATTCCCCATGGAGAGATGTCAAGGATTATTGTATGAACAAGCATATGGCTTGTGGAGTGTTCTCCTTCCTTAAGGAGTCATTATATGGTGTTACCCTACCTTAAGGGATTTGATCAATAAAGAAGCATTTCTATCTATATTCAGATATTTTTATTTATTGGGTATATTTCTATTTTCTTTATTATATATTTACAGGTCAGATATATAACAAGTGGTATCAAAGCACTTTCTTGGGCAAAGTGGATAATTTTTTTTTATTTTACTTTTTTGCAGGATTTTTTTCGGCGATGAGTTTACAGATCAGATCTGTAATTTTGGTGAAAACTTGGCAGAATATAATTGCATATATGGGTGGTTTGTGAAAAAATACTCAATTTGAAAAAAAAATCAACCGAATCGGAGTCCAGATGAGGGAGATATTGTTGATTTAAAAATCAGTTGTGTTCCAGAAAATTTTTTTGGGGTGGTGAGTTTGCATATCCGATCTGTATATTCTGTTGAAAAATTTGTAGAATCTAATTGCATATCTGGGCTATTTGTGACAAAATACTCAATTTCAAAAAAAAAATTGGTCGAATCGGAGTCCAGATGAGGGAGATATCGCTGATTTAAAATCAACTCTTTTTCAAAAAAATTTGTGACGACGAGACACTTGCAGTGCGAATCTGAAATTTCAGTGCCTAGATCGAGATTTCTATCACATGGGAAGATGCATAATGGTCATTCCATTTCCGAAAATAGGTCATAATAAAGATTCTGAGCAATATTGATTGAGCTATAGCCACTTTAAATTTTCTCCAAGTATGTTTTTTTTCCGTGCCGTCTAGGAAGATGTTTTTTTACAGGAAAAGATGATAGCCCTACTATTGAAGAATTCATACAAAATCAAAAGTTCATGTATGGGAAACATAGGAAAGTTTTATTATGGCTTGGTTTGTAGGATGAGGCTGCCATATGGTAGAACTCACTTGATAGCAAGTAGTTGTCCAAACATTCAGATGAAGAATTTGAAAAACTCCTTTTGGACAAATGGTCTCATGCTAGAAAACAAGGGAATGAGACATGTAAGGAGTTGTTTTCTACTGGTATCTCCTTGTTACAGGTTCATGGATGTATTCAGAAGGAGAATATCATTGTGTCTATAAATCCTAGTTGCAAGCAAAATCTTATAAATGTTAACTTGGCAAAAAATTGCAAGTTCTAGCAGAACACATTGAAAACACACAGGTTGATAATGAGGATGTTGAAGTTTATAAATATTTGAAGATTTCTATGGATAATTATGTATTGCATTCTGATTTTTATGCTTCAGAAATGGATAGTGTGGATGTTATTTTTGGATACCCTTGGATGGAATCTGTTGGTACTCTCAATATTAATGCGTAGAAGAAATTCCTGAAGCTCTGGTATAAAAAGAAGAAAATTATATTGCAGGATATTTCCATTAAGACCCAAGCAGAGACTATGGAGGCAAAAGCACAAAGCTCTAATGACACTGACACATCAGATGATGAGCCTTTGATGGTCGACAACCAAACACAAACATCAAACCAAGTACTAGAAAACCAGGTAGAGTCCAAGGAGGCCGAAGCAGAAAATGTTACATATATTGATACATCAGATGAGGAATCCGTAGTTGAAGTAATATTGGAAGATAAACAAAAAAAATAGGTGCCACAACATGTACCAAATACCAATCAGGCTCCATTAGGTGTTGAATTAAAGAAAGATACATCATTGGTTAAAACTTCAACATATCACCACCCACATCACCCTGCAAGAAAACAAACAACACGATGGCAAAAAGATAGCCACAAGGACAAAAACCCCCGCATGATAGATAGCGAGGGACAACAATCCACCCACAACACATCAGCACATAAGAGCTGCCAATGTCAACTTCCATCTCAAGTGAGCGAGACACCAGCTAGATCGAGGATTCACCTTTCTCTTAGATGGCTAGATGCACGTGCATGGTACCAGTGGACTACTCTTTTGAGTAGATCTTATTATTTGTGTTCTTCTTATGTTTCAGGGACGAAACATGTTTAAGGGGGGTGGAATGTAGTATACGTAAGGGGGATAGTATGGGTGCAGAGGGAGATACATAAGGGAATAATGGAATAATGGAATGGGCCATAGTAATAAATAAAGTGGTTAACCTATATCATGTAAGGGACCACAAGTAGTTAGCAATAATGTAATAAGCTCATTGTATTAGATAGATGGTATTGAGGGAACCATGGTAGTGACCCATGGTATTGTATGTGTGAGGCCTATACAGAGGCTAGAGACTCCCCATGGAGAGATGTCAAGGATTATTGTATGAACAAGCATATGGCTTGTGGAGTGTTCTCCTTCCTTAAGTAGTGATTTTATGGTGTTACCCTACCTTAAGGGTTTTGATCTATAAAGAAGCATTTCTATCTATATTCAGATCTTGTTATTTCTTGGGTATATTTATATTTTATTTATTATATATTTACAGGTCAGATATATAACATGATGTCAGTTCTTTAAGATGGTTTATTGATATTATGGATAGTATTTTTATATTTAAACTTAGCCAGACCATTTCCCTATGGGTAGTAGTTTGATGCGTGCTTTAGAATAATACCATTCTCTAATGCAAAATTGTAAAGATTTAGCAAGAAAAAAATAAGTTGCATTATTAAATACAAGAAATGTGGGAACACTGAACCTATTTATGATGTTTTGTTTAAGAAATTGGATGACTTCCTAACCATTAATGTTGAAAACTGCAATAAGAAAATCCTAATTTAATTTTGTCCTTGAATTAAATTTGGAATTAAATTCTAATTCTAATTCTCATAGAAATTTGCAATAGTTAACTAAGTTAATTTGACTTAGTTGGCTCAGTTAATACAATTTGGGAGTCTATCTAGGGTCACATAGAGTGGTTCCTAGATTTTATGGGCCCAGGTTGAGTTTATTTTGAGTTGTAATTATTTAATTCAGTTTAACTAAGTTAAATTATGTTAAACTAGTTCCAACTGAGAGAGGAATTAATGGGGGATCCAGTAGTGGGGTGTAACTTGTAGTAGGGGGGTGTAACCAACACTGCTCAACCAATAAACTGAAGATTCAATCATAGTTAACTCATGCATGTCAGATTAGGGAAAGACCCAGTTGAGGCTGGAGTTCAGGGACAATGTACTATCAGTTGTATAATCATCTGAATTGTACAGATGGTGCATGCAAACAGAGGAAGGCATATGATGGATTTCACATTTATGGATGAGGAATTTCCTAATTAAATATGGGATAATTGCCTACGAAGCTATGCAAGGAAATAGGGGCTTCGCAGGCAAGAAATTTGGCTAAGTATGCGCTGGAGCTTGCTTGTGAAGTAGTGAGATAGATAGATAGTGCAGAGGTTTCTCAAGCCTGATAAAAAACATTGTAATCTTCTCATATTTTATAATTAATGTAATATATAAATAGCAAAGGTTTTTAGTTGTGGCTTTCCCTAGAAAATTATTGCGTTATGTGTGATTGAATTCTTTCTCTTTTATGCATCATGATTTCATCGATCAATTATTATTTTTGTTGATGAGGAGAGTAGATTCAAGTCAATGTTTTAGCATATTACAATCTAAAGTTTGAATCTACAAGGAATTTCTACAGTTAACTTGTCTTAGAAAAATTGCTTCGGTCCACTTAGTGAAATAGTCAGTTGTGGTTAAGATGTATTAGTGTTTATTTGATGACTAAGGAAATATTTCAATGATAACATCCAATCCCCATTATTGGAATGGTTCTTTTACTACTATGGGTACCAATGGGGTAGCTAATATTTGATCATGAATAGAATTCCTTTGAAAAACTAGCCTCTTTCGGGCATATGCATAAGCATCCTTAAATAATGTGGGCCAATAATAATTGACTCTCATCACCTTATGGGTAGTGATATCGCACATGAAGTTTCCACTTATTGGTCCATCGTGAAGATCTCTTAATACCCTTTTTGTATCGGGAGGCTCTAAGCATCTAAGTAGGACACCATTGCGGTGGTTTTGAAAAAGAACACCATGCACGAGTTGGTAAGATAATGCGTTAAGATGTATTTCCCTCTTCTGTTTAATCAATAAATGTGAATGCAAGGTGTCATGCTCCAATTATTGTCATATATCTGTATACCAAGATGCGGTTGTACTTGTAGGAGGAACTTGTTCAACACTATACTTCTCAATTTCCTTTTCCCACCCAGAAGGATCTTATTCTAGGGAATCCATCACTTTAACTGTGAGCCAGCAGATACCATGGAATTTAATAATAGGAACCAACTTGAATTCAATATAATATTATTGTAGGAATTTAATCCAGTTCACCCTCCTCTTAGCCATCCCCTTTTGTACAAAGAGTGTTCTAACTACTAGGTGAGGCACATAAATAATCATGCAAGCTTTTAGGAGGTAAGGCCAAAAATGCTTGACCATCTTCTATACCATTTATTGTTGCTTATTAATGGCGAGATAATTTAGTTATGATCCCTTTAATATAACACCCATGAAATATATTAGTCGTTCATTTCCTTTATTGTCTTTCTATGTCAAAGTGGTCGCAATCGACGTGTGAGAAGCAAAAGTATATAATAGGAAATATTTGCCAAAGTTTGGATTGTATAAGGCTCAAGATCAGTTATGGCTTGCTTGATTCAGGAAATGGAATCTTTTTCCCTCTTACCCCATTTGTATGTAGCATCCTTATTTATCATCTCTTGTAATGGTTTAACAATATGTGTATAATCGGAGATGAACTTGCATAGAAAATTGATCTTTCCCAAGAAATATTACACCACTTTCTTGTTCACGGGAAAAGGGATTTGAGAAATATTTTAGACCCTTTCTGGATCAACATTAGTTCTACTCTTATCAATGATATGTCCTAAGATATTACCTTCTGACACACCAACATTTTCCTTTTTGGATTCAATGTGATTCCATACTTGCAACATTGCTAAAAAATATGCTTTAGATGATAGATGTGATCAAAGATATTCTTTGAAAACACTATCAAATCATATGAATAGATCACTACACTTTGTCCAATCAATCCATAGAATGTGATTTCCATGGCTTGTTGAAATGTAGCACCAGCATTGATAAGTCCAAATGACACGCACTTAAAAGAAAAATTCCCCCACTTTGTCCTGAACGTGGTCTTTAGTCTATCTAGTTCTGCTACTAGCACCTGATTATATATAGAAAACCCATCTTGTAGCTAGAAGAATTCTGACCCAAATACCATCTAGAATATATACTCCAAATATGGCACGAGGTAATTTTCTTTGTTTGAAGCCCGATTGAGGTTGAAAAAATCAACACATAGGTGTATTTTGCTGGACTTCTTTCTAAGAAGAACCAAGTTGGAAACCCATGTAGAATGTCAAAATTTAAAAATTATGTGAGCATCCTACAAATTCCTTAATTATTTTTTAATAAGGGGTTCAAGCATTGGATGGACTTTCCTTAACTTTTGTTGAAATGGTTTCACCCCTTCTTTGATAAGAATGACATGTTGGATGATATGTGTCTCATGTGTCTTTAAATCATCATACATCCTTGCAAATACATCTCAATACTATTTAAAAAGCCAGATAAAATTCTTTCACTCTTGAGTAGAAAAAAATGCACCGATGTTTACATACTTTGGATCTTCTTTGGTTCCTAGATGTAGGTTTTAAACCTGTACAAAAATTACCTACAAACGAATTCCTAAAACAAAAATATACAATGGTGAGAACATAAAACAAATATATACACAGATATTTTCCCTTGGATCCCAAAACCAAGACTGACATATTTATTTTTCATTATGTTCCTTTCAATACATATATATACATTCTGAAGGATTCATAAAATTCAATCCATTAACCCTGGATTAGAACGTAATCGTAGTTCCCTTGACCGGATCTACAAAATAACATGTGAAGAAAACAATCATGGCCAAAACCATGTGCAAAATCCATGCACAAAACCATGGGTAGTTCCTCCCACCATCTTTGGGTCTGGCCCCCATCCTTGGGTCCACCCAAATATTATTGGGTTCGCATAAAAAAATAAATTGGGGCAATATGCCTGACACAACATACAGTGCATGCAACTAGTCGTGGAAAGAATATAACACACACCCAAAATTATCCC
This sequence comes from Pinus tabuliformis, assembly GCA_031772625.1. Classification (NCBI taxonomy): domain Eukaryota; kingdom Viridiplantae; phylum Streptophyta; class Pinopsida; order Pinales; family Pinaceae; genus Pinus; species Pinus tabuliformis. Next base: position 873,583,129 of record CM062815.1, read on the forward strand.
ACTTATTGTTTTCTTTCCACATAGGGGGTCACAGGAGAGCTTAGTCATTGGTCTAGCCCTACAACACCCATTGTTTCTCTACACCAAGAAAACTTCTTAGTGCTCACAAAATTCATCAATGCATCTACAACATTCTTCAAAGTGTTTGCCTTTACGAACAACACCTTTTTTCATCAACCATATTCCTCACAAAGTGATACTGAACATCAATGTGATTTGCCTTTGAATGATAAGAATGGTTCTTTGCCAAGGAAAATTCACTTGGGATATCATAGTCTATCCTTATAGCTCACTGTTCTAACCCCATACTTGAACACAATCTTTGCAACCAAACTTCTTCCTTACTTGCAAGAGTGGCTACCATGTATTCTGCCTTTGTAGTTGAAAGTGCCACTATAGACTTTCTCTTGCTCATCAAACTGACTACTCCTCCAAATATGTTAAACACATACCCACTTGGAGATCTTCTATGATCCAGATCTCCAGCCCAGTCTGCATCAAAAAATCCATGAATTTCCAAAATTTTTTCCAATACTATTCTTCCTTGGCAACACAAAACATAATCATTAGTACCACACAAATACCTGAAAACCTGCTTCATTGTTGTACAATGCTCCTTCCCATGTTTTGACATAAACCTACTCAATACTCCCACTGGATGTGAAATGTATGGTCTAGTACAGACCATTTCGTACATTAGGCTACCAAATACACTCGCAATAGGAACATGGGACATGTCCTCTTCCTCTTCTTGTGTCTTGGTACATTGTTCAACAAATAAATTTACACCTACATGAATATGAACCTTCACCAAATTACTATCTTGCATATTAAATCTTTGCAATATTGTCTTCACATACTTCGTCTAGTCTAACCAAAGCTTCCTCTTTGTCTCATCTCATTTAATTTCCATGCCCAAAATATAGTTTGTAGCACCAAGATCATTCATATCGAATTTGGAGGAAAATTGGGTCTTAAAATCCTTGATAATTTATTTGTTATTTCCAATTAGCAACATATCTTCCACATACAATACCAAATAAATAACATGGTCACTAATTAATTTAAAATACACACATTGTTCCACTTTTCTCCTTGTGAAGCCAAGTCCCCTGTTAAAAATAGAAACAAGAAATACTAATTTAATTTGTCCTTGAATTAATTAGGAATTAAATTAAAATTATATTCTCATAGAAACTTGCAATAGTTAACTAAGTTAATTTGATGTAGATGTCTTAGGAATTTCAAGTTGGAAATCTATCTAGAGTCATGTAGATTTATCACAAAATTTTAGGGGCCCAGGTTGAGTTTTTTTGAGTTGTAATTAATTAGCTCAGTCTAACTGAGTTATAATTAGTTAAACTAGTTCCAACTGTTGGAGGAACTAATGTGAGGTATAGTAGTGGGGACGGGGACTAGTGCCACTTCACTACTCCACTAATTAACTGAATATTCACTCATAAATAACTGATGTATGTCAGTTTAGAGGGAGAACCAGCTGAGATTAGAGTTCAGGGATAGTGTACTATCAGTTGTACAATATTCCGAGTTGTACATATGGTTCATGAAATCAGTTGAGGGCCTATGATGGATTGCACAGTTATGGAGAGAGAATTTCCCAATTAAATATGGGCTAATTCTCTTAGTAATTGTGTAAGCAAGTAGGAGCTTGGAAGGCAACAGATTTTGCTAAGTGTTGGCTTGAGTTGGTTTGTGAAGTAAAGAGAGATATTGTACTTGTGTAGGAATTGTTCGGGTTGAAAAAGAATTGTATTTTCTTCTCAAATCTTCTAGTTAATGCAATATATATATTCAGGGTTTTGAGAAGATTCTTTCCCCAAAAAAATATTGTGTTATGTACGATTGATATACTTCCTTTTATGCTTATTGCTTTCATCAATCAATTTTGGTTTTTGCTAAAGAGTAGAGTATATTCTTGTCTTTTGTTTTAGCATAGCACATAATTTGTTGAATCTACAGTAAAAATATACATGGTATCAAAGATAAAGACAATATAGAAGAGGAGAATTCGATTTTTTTGTGCAGGTGAAATCAAATCTGCAAGTTCATACTTCAGAGTCAGCAATATTTCATTCTACGGTTTGAGACTTGAGTATGCCTTGTGATGAGGCTCATTAATAGGTAAATTATATGGACCTTAAGGCCACTCTCTAGCTTATTAAAATATTTTTTTCTCACATTTCTTTACATATTTTATTATATTCTTCTTAGTGAGAAAGGTAAAGATGAGATGTTATGTCATGTGACCCAATGTGCATTAATCATAGGATTTGTAGGAATTTTGGCTAATTTAAGTGCAGGAACTCAAAGTAGACAATAAAGAGGGATTTTAGGAGATTGGATCTCCCTCATTAACTCCTTAATCACTCAAAGATTCCTCCACTAGATCTCATTAGCTCAGAGTTACAAGCAACCAAGCCCACCGAGGTCATTGGCATCCAAGCGAGTGATATTTGAAGACAAGTTGATCTCGAGTTGTGAGCCAAGCCTCCCTAATTTTAATTAAGTTGTTGGTAGCTTCAACGGCATATATAAGAAGGGCTAGGGCCTCATTAGGATTCATTTTTTTTTTTTTTGTAGCCAAGAGGCATTTTCGAGTTAAGACATTGTGACTAATAACTCTTATGTATTTTTGACATTTTGAAAAAAATGAGAAGCATTCTCTTGATGCAGCACTGAGTTGAATCATAGGGATGAAGCTCTTGGGTTAAGGCCCAACCCTAACAACAAGTTTTCTCTTTTTGCATATGTATGCTTACATTATATTCATATTTAGTTGCTTATGTGATTTTGGTTTTGTTTAATCTGTAAGTATTTGGATGATTACTTAGTTTGCTTCCATTTGTGAATAGATAGATTAGTGGTACAATAGTGATAGTAAACACTTCAGAAAATATTCTGGTAGCCTCATCTCCCTTATGGGATCATGGTTTGAGTGTTCCATTCTCACAGCTCAAGAACAGATTTATTGTTTGATCACTTCATAACTTAGGATTTCTTGTTGCATAGATCACTATTTCTAAATTTCTTAGGAGTACCTACAATTTTCATTTTGGGTTCTTGCATTTGTTATGGTTTAGAAGCACTTCCATTCATACACTTAGCCATTAGCTATTAATAACTCTATTTTTCCTAAATTCAAAGCATATTTTCCATATATAAATTAAGTTGTGCATAAATGAAGAAAAGAATGTATGTTGTTTCAGGAGTTTCTGATCTGTAGAGAGACCTCATCTCACCAGCCTCATCCAAGTCTTTTCCACCTATGCTTCCAAAGTCCACCAAACCCTAATCTGAATTTCTGTTTTGTAGCAAAGTGGACATTTTCCTTGAGCACGTCCAACCATCCTGAATACTTGGGTTGAGCCTTCAATAATGTGCACCTCATTTGTGCCTTATTCCCACATTAGACACCTTTTCCACACTTCATTCTACCTTTCCTACCCCCTATAAGTTTTTGTGCTATTTCCTATAGTAAAACAGGGCATCTTGTAGTCGAACTAGGACATCCTGTAGTACTACACAAAACCCTATAGCAATCCATTTTAAGCCCGTAATGAGCAGAAATGGTCATCTAAGATTAGGTTAGGCCTCCACTATGCTTCCATACCCTCAACACCATTCTAGACCTATTTCGCCATGCTTGTCTCCCCTACCAAAGAATAAATTGGTTAAATTAGCATTTGCATTTATTAAATTGAAAATCAAAAATGCTTTTCTGCAATTTCTAGTTAGCACATGCATGCAACATTCATAGTAGTTTTAGGATGATTTCCATGCTTATTTAGTCTAGATAACTATATGTTAGATGCAAGGTTAAAGTAGGTCTCTTTTGCAAGAAATAGGTGTATATACTTAGCTAGATGATTTCATGTCACTTTCTATCATTTTCCAATTCATCACTTTCATTTCCTAGAGTAGGTAGCATTTCCTTTCTCCATTGAGAATGGTTTTCCATTTTCTATTTGGTAGTCAAACTCCTTCTAGTCAATAGAAGGTTGGTTTGAAAAGCCCTAGTGGTCTATCGCCCCAATTGAAAAGTGACAAGAGTAGACCATTGCATCTACTATGTATACAACAGTGTCACCTCAAAGTTTTTACAAACTCTGGGTTTGTTACACAAAAATATCGTCACCATGATTATTTGCAGTCAGTATGGGTCTATCATCACTTGTACTGTCCTCCTAAGCAAGTCTCAGACCTCAGATCTTCAAGTCAAGCTTTGAAAATGAGAGAAAGACATTGAAAATCAATGAAACTCTGGTTCTGCACTTTCTCTCACTGTTACCTGCGGTCCCGCACCTTCTGTTTACAAAAACTGTGGACCTGCCCGCTCTGTCCCTAAAGGTGTGGGTGCGGACCCGTGTGAAAGTCAAAAAGGCACAAGTTTATTCTAAAAAACTCACTTTGGGTTAATTCTAGATGATTCTAGAAGGAATTTTGACGTGGATTTGCCGCTTTTAGGTGGTTCATGCATCCCAAAAGAGAAGGAGCTAATCCCTTGAGGAGAGGAGCTATCCCTTTGAAGGAGGGCTTTATCCCTTTGAAGAAGGACCTAGTAACTTCCCTCCATTGCACTATAAATTCAGGCATTGGGCTAGTTGCTAGGGAGGTTAGAAGCTGAACAATTTTGAGGGTAAATGCTGGTGAAATTAATACTTCCTAGTTGAGCTTGAGAGGAGAGATCACATACCTTTTTGGCTTCATTGGGAAGAGAGTGAAACTTGTCAAAGTAGAGGAGACTTCTTGCTAGACCCCGGGAGGAGCTTGTACAACGTCAAGGCTCAGGTTGTAAAGTTCTTCTTCTTTTGAATTAATACAATCAAACTCATTTTTCTCAACAAGTATCTCATGTTATTTGTTTCATGAACTCCTTGACTTTCATGTTAAATATGTTTTATGATATTGGCTTTTCAGCTGCTATTTCATTTGTTTGCTTGTTTGTGTTTGCAGATTCGTGACAAAGGAGCTCATTTGGATCGAAGGAGCGAAGGCTTCCACAAACTCGCGTTGGACCTAAGGTAGGCCCTAAAACACTTGTTTGCCTTTGTTTATAAAAGCGTATTTAGAGAAAGATAGTGTCTGGTTGGTTTGCTTGTCATTAGGTCTTCTTTAGATTCTAGGAAGGTCTATCTTGTCTGCAAGATCGACTTATTCTGTGTGACAGGGTTGATGAAGTAAAGTTGGTAGCCCTAGGAGTTGTAGCATCCTTGTTGCAATACTGGAGCCCACCACTTTTTGCCACCGCTGTCGGGGAGGTGTCTAAGTAGATGTGATTTCTGCTTTTGTTTTTGTTTTGCATTCAACAGATAGTTGCAATATTTGCTTTCTTTCTAATTCTACAAGTAGTTCCATTCAATAAATATATGAAAATTATTTATTTCTTTCCATTCTACAAGTAACTCTGAAAAAAAAAAAAAAAAAAACTGAAAAAAATAAATATAAAAACTAATTAAAAAAAAAAAGTTCCTTTCATTCCTTGTAGGAGTAGAGGCAACTTAGGCAAAATATTTCCAAATATCCCCACCACATCTAACATCCAACCTTCCCTCTTCTTCAGTGGTTGTGAGCTAAAGGACCCACTAGGCGAACAACCAGAGATCTTTGAAGAGCCTATTGAGGAGGAAGAAGAAGAGACCATTCCACAAACTGTTGGTTTAGGGGGTCCTAACCCAGGTTCAGAGTTAGTTGTGCCAACTAGCAAAACCATACACTACTGGCCCTTTTTGCAGCAACACGTGGAGCGCAGGCTACAGTCTCACCTGAAGCAGTATGGGGGGATGCAAGAACCAAGTTTCTGCATCTAGAGACTAGTGTAATGTCTTTCAACACCTCATATATGCCTTCACGCAGATCGAAAAACTCTTAGGGCACGTTGCTGAAACTCTGTTAAAATAGAATTCAGACCTTCGTGAAGGTCTATGATAAGTCCTTGTAGACCTGTAGCAGTCAATTTTCCTACTTACATGGATCAGAGAGCAGTCCTAAAATAGTTTTCATGCAGATTTATTTAAGTCATTAGTAAACATAAGAGAGATCACCATAGTCTTCATGAAAGTATTTAAACATACATTATGTACATTATTAAGGATTATTAAATAAGATCATGTAACATTCAATCAATATCTCATAAAACAAGTCATTCATCAACATCGTATAATATTAATAAAGATAAACATAAATACTCAGGAATTCTTTAGAAAATTGTCTTTATTAATCTTCACTTCAAGATTACAAACTCGAACTTCCCTGCGCACATAGCCACAGAGGTTCACGCACTCAGCTACAGACTCTTCCTAGGCCTTCATGAACTCAGCTGTAGAACCTTTCTTTCCCTATATAAGCGCATGAAGTAGAGCCTTCATACCCTAGCTCTTGCCCTAGACTCTTCTATCAACCCAATTCTATATCTCCTCTTCGTCCAGTTTTTCTCTACTACTGCCTTAGACTTTCGAAGACACACCTATTTATATACTTTTCATACAATGCCATGGTCCATGGACCATGGGTGAATCTCAGAACTGACTCAAAACTTTATATAAAAAAGGGGCTAAGCCCCTTTGACTCCTATTCATTTATGCACTCCACATCCAAAAATCGCGGAGACTTTACATTATTTACAAAATTTTACCAAAATTTAGGTTATCTTAACCCCAAACTAACCCAGGGGACCCCATCCCAACACCAACCTAAACCATGGATGAAAATAGAAAGGGGAGTGAAAACATAAAAGGAGTTGAAAATAGAGCTGAGGGTGCTTTTCCCATCAAAGAAACTAATGGAGATGCTAGGATGAAGAACATGAGGTCCTCTTCCCTTCACCACTTCCATGGCTTAACGTCAGAGGACCTGGATACCTTTTTATTTGATTTCATTGTCATATGCAAACTTATGATTATACCTATATGACCAGAAGTTAAAATTTTTCCCATCCACCCTCAAAGATGAAACCTTGCACTGGTTCATGGGTTTAGCTGGGGACAACATCACCACCTGAGCTCAAATGCAACAAGCCTTCAACAATAAGTAAAAGGAATATTGCAAGTCCAAATATACCAAAGAGGAAATTTTTAGAATGACCTTGGGACATGATGAGTCCTTGGAAGATTATGAGGAAAGGTTCCAACTCATCTACAAAAGGGCTAATGCACCCTCGATCTTGAATCACTTAAGCTAGTCCTTATTAGAGGGATCACGGAAGATCTCCTAGAAACCCTAAAAATGATGTCAGGAGGGGACATCCATTAGTTTTTGTATGGTGATATAAAGACAATTTTCAAAAATTATTCTAGGGCAACCAGAAAGAAGCATAGGGCTAGTCAAGATTTGACATGTTCATCCTCCTCCAACACATCCATCAAAAGTTAAATCAAGAACATGCTGGAAAACTTCAAGATTGAAATGTTACATACCCTTTCTCTGCAAACGGACACCATGCAGATGAAGAGGAAGTAGGAGGAAGTAGAAAGAGCCTTAGCTATCTTTTTCCCTAGATGCACTAGAAGGAACCTGGAAAATGAATTTCCATTGAATCTTATAGATATATGCTCGATCTATGAGGAGAACCACTCCACAGACAAGTGACCTTCTCTACTTGGATTAAAAGTTTTGTATCATGGAACTGAAGGGGTGATTGAACAACTTTTCTATATCAACCAAAGAAATCCTCAATGACCTCGACCATACTAGCAAGGCATGCAAGGGGCATCCTATTCATATTACAACCCTAATCATAATACATCCATTCCCCATTGGTGCCCTCCTGATCATCCTTCATGGTCCACACCTTCTCCCTGGTATTTTGCACCTCAATACCATTCCCAACCTACAAATCAATCATTTCATCCATATGCTCCTCCACAACCTCAATGGAAAGCACCATCCTAGCAGTGGAGGCCCCCATACAACCAATCTTCAGCCTTACTACCTTCACCTCCATCTCAACCACAACTACTTCACCATGCTCCACCTAAGAAACCTAAAATGCCTACTCAACCAAATTTGAACCTGAACAAGAGACAAGCACAACAGGTCTACAGTGGGGAAACATCTTACCCTGCATATGTTGTGGAAATTCAAGCAATCAACCTTAGGTCTGGAAAAGTGCTTCTAGATAATCAACCACCACCTCCACCTGAGGAGCTTGAAGAGGAAAAGTAGGAGATTGTTCCTCAAGCCAATCCATCTCCTTTTCCTAAGAGATTAATCCATCCTATCTAGCACACCCCAAAAGAGATTGAAATTCTGGGTGAATTGAAAAACTTGTGTGTTAAAATCCCGCTCCTCCAAGTTATCAAGGATGTCCCCATCTACAACAAGTTAATCAAGAAGAAATACTTCAAAAATCTTGGGAGGTGAAAGAAAGACACCCCTACCATTAATGTCATTCGACAATTTTCCGACTTAATGTTGGGGTGAGTGATTTTCCCGAGGTATCTGGATCCTCGAAGTCCTATGGTAGATGTGCACATCGATGGTATCATTATCCCCCATACCTTGATTGATCTTGGGACTGTGGTTTAGGTAAATTCTTAGTGCGAAAAAAAATAATTACTCAAGCCTAAGAGAGTGATTCGAGCCACAAACAAATAATCTATTGAAAATATCCTGAAGCTAGAATCAATTAAGAGGGCCTACCTCTTAGAATGCTATTTCGTTTGGTGTTGATCCTACTTCCTCACTCCAACTATGTTTCGTTTCATTCCTTCGAATATCTAAAACAATAGGTCAAGGAACATTAAGCCATAAAGGTGTAAAATGACACTTCATGTAGGAAATAAATCAATAGTTGCATTTATATAAATAAAAAAGAGATTACAACTAGTGCCTTGATGTTGCTGGTCTCTTACGACATATTCGGGTCCCCACACTTCTACTAGCACTTCATGGATAGCCCCAACAATCGAAGTTTTAAGACCTCTTTCCCTATAGTCTCCAACCAAACAAAAATCACACTATTCTCCCTCAAACATACACTAGAAAGATACAAGCTATAGATGAATTGTTGGTTATTCAAACTTGCTCCAAAACTCCAACTAGCTTTTGCTTGGGATAAAGAAAGGTTCAGGAGATGGTTCCTCTCATCATGGGAGAATGCCTTATCTCTTGAGTTTTTTCCATACTAACAGGGGAAAGGATCCCAAACTGATTTCCTCAGCTCTATCTAGCCCAACCATCTACGAGACTTCCGTTACGAAGCCTCTAGACATGGAAGCTTCAGCTCCTTATTTAAAAAACCTTCCAAAAGAGGATTAGTGCAACTAGAAAAGGTCTCAGTCAATCCGAACAGTGCAAGGTCTATTTTTAACCTCTGTAAATCGGCACGAGGAGAAAACTAGTCAGTAGCATTGGTCTTGTAAACTGGGATAGAAGGAATATTCTTGGGAAATTATGCAAAGGGGAATTATTCTGCTCATGAAGGGAAAGCATGTCAGGTACACTATAGAGGTCCTCTAGGATCGTAGATGGGGAGTATAGGGACAGTGACAAAATGCTATGTAATATATGCCCCCTAAAGCGTGAAGGCTGAACTAGAGTGAGGGTTGAAATGCTTTACAAGTGGAAGAGGGGAACCAGAGTTCATCATCATAAAACCTGCAAGAAAGCATAGATACATATACATCATTGAAAACTATGAATAATGATGCATGAATCATGGTATGGACACAACCATCTAGAGAATGACCATCTAAATGGATCCAAGGCATGGGCACAACCATCCAACAAAAAGGATCATAACGAAACCAAGGTATGGTCACAGCAATCCAATAATGAGAAGGATCACATATAACAACTCATGGTGTGGTTGCAACCATCCATATAAAAGAGACATGTATATCAACATGACCATGTCACATCGCCTCACAACCTGAACTTGTGTAATCTTAGCCTAGGGTCTTGCGCTCCAAATGACCCAATCAAAGTACAAATCCTAGCATGTGAATTAATGTGTTGAAGTCGAAAATGCTAGGAATTTTCTTAATTACGAGTTAATAATGTGAAATGTTAACAAGTGCGAGAGAAACCACCAATAATGACAATGGCTCTTAAGTTACTGGCGACATATTTCATGGAATGTGAATAAAGGAATTGATGTCAAGCACACATGAAATCACCCGATCAAAAGCCAATGACGTGAACTTATCGTTGAGTGCAAAGAACTTGCCATTAAGGCATGCAAGCTGTAAGGTACTGGAAGGGATTCTCTCGGCTAGCTTCCTGGATGATGAGTTGAAGTCGACAGGAAGAAACCATGTTGAAGGAGGGCCATGATGTATCCCATGTCATCGACACGAGACAAAGGGATGAAAATTATTTCAGATGATACAGACAATTAGGAGAAAGTGTAACTACAAAGAGACTGACTCTTGAACATATCAACGACACGACTCCGGAGTTTGGTAGCTGTTGGATGCATAGGATCGGTGGTCATGATGACGTGGCAGAGATAAAATGGAAGGAAAAAATTAGCAGACCAACCTAGGAAGGCCAAATGCAAAGGAGGATATCCCAACCCAACACAAAGTAGAAAATGTCATGTTCAAGAGTGAGTTGACAACACGAGTGATAGAATTTACAAATTTTCCCCCACCATTTCTTGTAAGTACCCCAATTATTTTTTATCGCAATCTTGAAGGGGATAGCATATGCTTGCACTATAAGTTCATCCTTCGGACGTATCTGACCTAGTAAGTTTAATGAGCCCTAGGAAGGAGAAGCTCATGTTCATCATGGCGATGAATCCAATGTCATTTAATGAGTCCGAAAAAGGGGTAACTCAATATCTTTTTCATTTTTAGAGAGTTTGAAAAAGACACGGAAAAAAAAAAATCCACATGGTCCCTTTTCGTACATTTGTGTCTCTCAAGCCCGAAAAGGTAGAAAATAATACTTGAGAGAACCAGTTGACCATTTCAGTCAAGGAGTACCTTTTTCGTAAATAGTGCATCGCAGCCCAAAAAAGGGGTAAATGTATATTGCGTGAACGACGTTTCGCAACTATTGGCTTATTGGGCCCTGATCTAGGTTCGGAAGAGTTTTTAGCCAAACAAATCTCGTACTACCAGCCCTTTCAGCAACAATCCATGGAGCGTGGACTGAAGTCTCACCTGAGGTAGTATGGGAGGGCGCTAGAACTAGGTTTCCGCACCCTAAGGATGTCTTGATGAGGTCTGGAGGGGTCACAACCCGATCTACGCACTTATGCTGTTTTGCGCAACAGTCTCATCTTCGTGAAGATCCGCGAAGGGGTATTTCTTAGATCCTTAGTCTTATTGTAGTTATTATAGATCTAGTTTATTCTTTAAGGTCTTTAAGCGAACATTTAATAGTTAAACCTAGTGCGCACAACCATAATACTTAATTATACTTCATAAAATCATAACATAAGCATAAACATTCAGACCTATGATCAGATACACAATAATTTAGAAACACTTATCTTTATTAATCTTCCATTCAGTACAATCCACTTTCCACCCTGTGCCCTCAGCTGCAGGGGTCCATGCACATAGCTGCGGAATCTACCAGGCCTCTGCACACATAGCTACAGAGCCTATTCTAACCTCTACCACCCACTACTCGGACTTACAGACTCAGAGCACTCTCGCTTTCACAAACCCATACACTTTTAGATCTTCCATAAAGCTACTATCAAGAACTGCCCTCTAAACCTAGATCCTTGCTTTATTTATACATTTCCATGGTTCGTGGACCATGGGCAAGCTAACATATTCTAGATTAATCTCTAATATTTTAGGGTGGAATACCCTTGGAGTTAACCCATTACAATTCGCGCTCTGCACACTTCACGGAACCTTTACCATACTTTTACCCAAAATTGTGGGATTGAGCCCCAAAACCATTACGCGGGGGGTTTGCTACCCAACAGGCCCCCAACACAATCATCATGACTCATCCCAAATCACTCAAAAGATGTAGTGATCTTTGTGTGGATGTTATTCAGCAACTTCTGTGCTTCGCTTACTTCTGTAAGAAATTCTTTTGCCATCTGATGTACTTGTTGCAGACAAGCCTCTGAAACCGCATTATCAGCTTCACTTGCTTCTCTGAAATCGTATCCTATTTGCATGTGGGCTAGCCTTCCTTCGATGCTAGCGGTGACTGCGAATGCCTCATCAAGCCACAGTTGGATGCATTCTTTAAGGACATATTCTTTCTGGTGAGCAGTGTTGACTTGTGCCTTGAGTGCCTGAGCCTCCCTCATCTTGGCCAAGTGTTGAGTAATGGCAACTGTCTGCGGAGTCCCCCGGACATTATCATAGGCTTGCTGTAACTCTTGTGATTCTGTTTCTACCTGCTATAGCGTTGGTTCTTCCTGCAGTGATGTGAGTGTAAAAAGGGACTGATCCAACAATCCCTTGCAATCCTGTATAGCACACTCCATTACTACCAGTCCTTCTTGAGTGGCGCAATAGTACTACTCTCTGACTTCTGGTGGTGTTGGGGGCTGCACTTTTAGTCTTAGCTCTGTGATCTGCAAGTTCAATTCCCATTGAAATTTGGCAGCATCCTCCCGAGCCTTATGAAATCCTTTGGCTATATGATGAATATTTTTAGCTGCTGGAAGTTCCACTGGCACAGCCATCTCTGCTACACTACTACAAACCTCTGCCATGGCCTGTTCCAATTCTTGGTTGCGAGCGACCAAGTCATCGCGCTCGAGATTGATCTGGTCTAGATTTCCCTTTTTCTCTGTCAAAATCTAGAGGGTGTGGCTTTCCTTGGCGCGGATTGGTGAGCACCAGTATTGCAACAATAATGCTGCAACTCCCGGGCTACCTACTTTACTCTTATCAACACAGTAGTTCGTAATAAACTTGGAAGCGTTGGTGCTGTATGCACAAGTACTAGTTCTCACTGCAGGTTGTCACTTAGTTAGCCAACGCAAGATCACTAGGAGCGCAAGCCAACTTCTAAGTATTCCAAAAGAAGCTCTTATATGTGAAGAAAGGAAAGAAAGATTACTCTACATATGCTATTCTAATTGCAGAAATGAGAAAGGCTGAAATGTAAAGCAAACCTAGTAAACCCTAATTAACCAACTAATTCTACTTTTGTAGAAAGCATTATGAAAACCGTGAAAGGAATGCCATTACCTACTCAAGGAAGTAAACAACATCTAACTATGTTATTCTTGGAAGTAAATAAGCAAAGAACATATTTTTGGATTTTCATGTATTTTTATGTGATTTTGACATGCATGTAATTTATTGTGTGTGAGTGTGGCAGCGAATAGGTGGTGTTGAAGGGTGGTTTTGGGACTTGAGAGCATGTAGGATGGTGTGGATGGGTCCTAGGAGGTCTTTGGTGGCCTTCTGGAGGCTTTTCCCACACTCGACCTTCAAAAGAAATCCTACAGGAAAATCTACAGGAGGACACAGGAAATCTACAGGAGGAAAACAGGGAACTACAGGAGGCCTACAGGAGGAGTCCGAGAGCGTTTTCACTATTTTGAGGGTGTGAGAGTGGGTGAAAAAGGTGGATGAAGGTTGGAATGAGGTGTTAGGGTGCCTCAGGTCAACCATGAATCACCAGGAGAGAGAGGGATGATTAGATTTTCTCAAGGAGAGAGGAAGAAGTTCTGTGGAAAAATGCGAGAAACTAGGGTAGAATTGAGGTGAGATTTAGGAGACCTATAGGGCATGGATCAGATGGAGGGTGTGATTGCTAATAAGTTTTCCTACTATTGGAAGAGATCTCTTGCATAGAAACTAACAGTTAACCAAGGAAATCAAGCAACAAGTGAAATGAATGCATTTAGGAAAAACAGAGTTTTGCATAAAAATGGTCTAAACTATGATCTATGAAAGGAAATGCTGAGAAATGTTGTAGGAAAGGAAAGCATGAAAGAAGACTATTGCAAATTAGGAAGTGAGCATGATGAAGAAGGTCTAAAGCAAAGCAAATATAGAATTATTAATCTAATAAAAAGCTGCAAACACTTCCTATGAATGAGGAAAATATGTGTTTTTGGGGTAGCAAGAGAGTCTTTGCCTCAAATCATGGTCCCAAAGGGAGGAAGAGAGGCCAAGGCACTATTTCTAGCCTTTTGAATATTTTCTGATTGTTTCTTAACCTACTACAAAAAGCACAAACGGAAGCAAACTACTAAATCATCAAAAGAAACCTATTCGTAACCATAAGAGAAATGCATCTAACAACAACTACGCTACAAACTGAAACAAAGAATACAAATACAAGTAAAGAGGAGCTTGGCTGCTTGGATTGGGCCCTAGCCCAAGATATTCAGCCCTCTAAGGTAACTCAGTGCTAGCTCAAAAATGATTCCATCTTTATTTTCAAAACAATAGCAAGATTACATGAAACTATCACAAAAATAATAAGCTCGAAATTTGAGCAGAGTTTACATAAGAAAAAATCAGACCCTAGTGAGGCCCTAGGCCTCTCTACTTATACAAATCAAGCTATTAATAGCTTCCTTAAAATCAGGGGGGCTTGGCTTCCAAAACTCGAGATAATCATCTGTCATCCTCCACTTGCTCGACTGCCTTCTAGTGCATGATTTGGCTCCTTGTACTCTGAGCGGAATGAAGGGGAATTCGATGTGAGGAGTAATAAATGAGGGGGATTCCCTCCTATAAGTCCGCTCCTCTATCCACTTCAAGTTATTGCTACCATATGTCCATTGGATCCTTGACTTTGACCTTGAAATCCATCAATAATCTACATTAAATACATGTTAGACCACATGGTAAAATAACTAACTCAACTCACTCTATAAGCATAAATATAATCAAAAAATCATGTAATAAGCTAAGAGAATGGTTGATTTGACTAGGTTCGGAGGTAAAATGAGCCCATATAATTACCCATTTATGAGGCTCATCATCACCCCCTACTGAAGGCATTGCTCATCCTCTAAGCAACCTAGTCAATATCCTCATCTTTTATGGCCGTGGTGGCCTCCCTAGCATCCCAGGCTTCTGATGTGGTCTACTCTTCTTTGCCATAGAATCCTGCCTTCCTGTCTATGTCCTTCCACTGCTCCTCCTCTTCTTCTTCTCTTCTACCTTCTAGCATGCCTAACAACAGTGGGGGACTCAGTTTGAGGCCAATCCAGTTGACCTTCAGCCTCTGCATGGAGCGCTTGTACATTGGAACTCTTTTCAATGCCTCCTTTAGCCTCATTGGGGAATGATATTCCCTGATCTACAAATTGTGTGGTAAGATATTCCATCTCCTCATGCATGCATGGACATAATCATCCCCAAGTAGCCTTTTCATATCCCTAGAGTGTGCAATGGCTTGTGCCTGATTGGTAAGATATCTGGGGGCAATCTGAGGGTCATTGGTAAGAAGGTTGTGCGTGTTGATGAGTTCCTTAGGATCTGATGGCTCAGCTCTTATCATTAATGGCTCATTCCGCTCCTTTATCATCAATATTTTTATTTTTTCTGCCCTCTTTTCTTCATGGTTCATCCATGAGGCCATGGCCATCAATTACAGGTCCCTTAGCCTGGCATTGGGATCCCACACATTCATGTCTATGAGGGCCATGTTGTGTAAGTATAATTCTACCATCTTTGCCTTATCCTCTGAGGTTCTTTGGTCACATAGATCCATGAACTACCTGTAGTCTTGGAAAGGCATTTTTCCTCTTTGTGCCAAAGTCTGTCCAGGCCTACTAGCAGTGGAGAAACACTAGATATGAAACGAAGAATCTAATGAATATACTGTTTGTGAACCTATATACCCGTCAACCCCAATTGAAACAACTATGTTGCCTTGACTTGGAATGTGTGTCAATCGACCAAGAGTTTGGTAGATGCTACATATTAAAATCAAGCCAGTGTGAAACCAAGATGAGCTGAGAACTGAACAACAATTCTAGAGGTGTTAGACTTTCTTTTCATGAACAAGGTCCATTTAGGGAGCTGGAGTTCTACCAGTGTGTCACCAAGCATTGTAGTGGCTACAACCACCCTCAAAATTCTTTCCTTAGCCCATTTTGGAGCCTCCATACCAACCTTACACAACACTTTGTCTTGCTTCATCAAGTACACAAGCTTTCAGGTTTTGCATGCACAAAGGTAGCCTGTCGAGCACATCTTGATGCATTCCTCTCACAGGTTGTCCACCTGGACTTGGTCCAGCTGCAGGCTGAGTAGCTTCCCCAAGAAAAATGTGCATTTTTGGAGAGCAACCAACCTTCCCTCCAGAAATTTCTCAATCCTCTCTGGAAGCCTACTAGGCTCCAGGATTGCACAATCATGTGAGTGAACACTCCCAACAAGATTTGTGCAAATTTCCCCAGCAGGGCTGCTCAACCCAGGATTTGGGGAAATTTGGGCAGCAGTCAGCTGCTCCAAAAAATTGTGCAATCGTCCTGGGCAGTCAGCTCAGCTCCCAGCCAGGAATGCACATTTTTCCCAAGCAGTTGAGGCGCTGGATGCATGAGCAGTTTGGTTGACTAGTTCCACCTGGGACCAAGGAAAATTGACTTGCATGCATGCATGACTGGTTCTTCCCAGAATAGCAAAAGGTAACATGAAAAAGGCATTTCTTGATGTAGGGAGCTATTTTTAGCATCCGGTGGTTACATGCAAAGTTTTTTACATGCAAAGTTGTTTTAGAAGTTTCCCTCCAAGTGTCGCTTTCTCCTAGATTTGTGGCATGTGCGTCATGAGCCCAAACGTATTTATTCAATGCATCAGAGCTCATTCTTTCACATCGATCTTGGAGCTCTAACATCCCACAACAAATCCAAGACTCTTCGACACATCCAGCTTAGCTATTCATGGGTAGGTGGCCTCAACTTGTCCTTTTCAGAATTTCTGTCACTTTTTGTGTATTCTCTTGTGTGAGTGTTGTTTGCTTGATTTCTTTGAATGCTTGCTGTCATTTACATGTATACTAGTTTGTCTTAGCTCTGTTTTAGTTTTTGTTTCTATCTCACTACTGTCACATGCATGAAATTGTTTTGCACAAACGTTCATCGAACTAGCGAATTGCTTCACCCACATGCATGTTTATCTATTTGCTGAATCTTTCATTCATGTTTTGCATGCATTGTCAATCACTTCTGTTGTTGCTTAGTGTCATCATGCTTTCACTGTCTTATTTTCTTTCAGTTGCCCATCGGCAAGTTGGGCCAACCTTGGCTCGAACTCTGCATCACTGAGACTACCTTGCAAAATCTAGGGAAGGAATGCCCTACCTTCCTCTCTAGAAATGCACATTTTTTCCTAACACTGTCCTCCAAGACTGTTTTGCGCATTTCTGTGATTATTCATTAAAAATTATTTAGTCCGTCCAGCGCATCTACCTAATTTTCTGATGGAAGACTCTATTAGACATTTACAACAGAAAATAGAAGATTGTTCTAGTACCTAGTGTTATAAAACTCTAATCTGGAAAAAGTATTTTGGGTTGTTTCCCTAAAAATATTTATAAAATTTTCAATCCCAAAGCCATTTCAGGGAGAATTTTAGTTAGGGAGAAATTTAGTATTATTTCGGAAAATTTGAATGCAACTAAAAGAAATTCTTCCCGTTTTCTCAAAAGATTCCAGCACAAAATATGAGCGAATTCACAGAACTTAAGATTTGGAAATAATTAATTTTCACTTCACTTTTTAGGACCATATATGAGTGAATTCACAAAACCTGAGATTTGGATTCTAGAAACACTTAAATTTCACCTCATTTATTAGGATTGGAAGTTCCATGAGATATAAACATGTAGCATTAAGGATCTACTTTCCTTGTTTAAGGAAAATGTTTAGTTTATAAATAGTGATACAAGAATCCTTGTATACATGCCCAACATAGTTCTTTGGTCAAAACTAATGAAACTGAACTTTGTCAATACATAATAGACAAGGTAGAATGTAAGAGAGCATCTACTTTTCAACATATACTTTGACAAAAATAAACATCTACACAGTCATATAAAGTTGTCACCACACCAAAGAAGGAATTAAAAAGCAAAATAAAAATAGGAATAGGCTTGGATTATTATGGTTACTCTAACAAAATGTTAAATAGGATCAATATGTTAATATGGAAAATAGTGTAG
Organism: Pinus tabuliformis; assembly: GCA_031772625.1. NCBI lineage: Eukaryota > Viridiplantae > Streptophyta > Pinopsida > Pinales > Pinaceae > Pinus > Pinus tabuliformis. Next base: position 873,601,210 of record CM062815.1, read on the forward strand.
TTGATTATGATTTATTGAACCCAAGGGGTTAGCCCAACTGAATGTCATTAATGTTACTTGGTATTTGGCTAGTTGTGCTGGCAGGTGCCCTATTTGAAATCCCTTGGGTGAGGTGCACTAGTCAATGCCAATGGGTTTACCAGGAATGCCATACATGAATGTGAGGAAACATCCATTGGGATTCCCAAGAGAGTTTTTCTTGGAAAGAATAAAAATAGGATTTCCTCAAGAGAAATTTTGAGATGCATACAATGTACACCCAGTAAAATCAACTCTATAGATACAAACCATAAAAGAAGGAAAAATACATATGCTTTTACCTATGTTCCCTCGTTTTCCCTCCTACCCTATGAAAAGTGAAAATATGATACTCTTAAATTTAAAAGAAAGGGTGAAAAAAATAGTGAATTTTGAACCAGTCCTCCTTGTGTGGAAGAAGACTAAAAGTGGGGTGGAAAAGCAGCGAGGTTAGAAATGAAACATACCTAGGTGCCATTAATTGATTGAAGAGGTAAAACCTTAACTCACAACTCTCTTCAATCTCGTTTTCCCTCCCGCCCTGTGAAAAGTGAAAATATGCTACTCATAAACTTAAAATCAAGGATGAAAAAAATAGTGAATTTTGAAGCAAAGATATGAGGTGTGTGTACTCCTCCCTGTGTGGAAGAAGACTAAAAGTAGGGTGTAAAGGTTAGAAATGAAACATACCTGGGCGCCATTAATGGATTGAAGATCCAATGGTGGGGGACCTGAGGTGTGTGTACTCCTCCCTGTGTGGAAGAAGACTAAAAGTGGGGTGGAAATGCAGTGAGGTTAGAAATGAAACATACCTGGGCACCATTAATGGATTGAAGATCCAATGGTGGGGTTCGATATTAGTTTGCTATTGGTAAAACCTTAATTCACAACACTCTTCAATCTAGTTTTCCCTTTTGCCCTGTGAAAAGTGAAAATATGCTACTCTTAAACTTAAAAGAAAGGATGGAAAAAATAATGAATTTTGAACCAATCTTCCTTGTGTGGAAGAAGACTAAAAGTGGGGTGGAAATGCAATGAGGTTAAAAATGAAACATACCTGGGAAACATTAATGGATTGAAGATAAAATGGTGGGGTTCGATATTAGTCTGCTACTAGTAAAATCTTAATTCACAACTCTCTTCAATCTCATTTTCCCTCTTGCCATGTTAAAAGATAAAATATGCTACTCGTAAACTTAAAAGCAAGGATGAAAAAAATAGTGAATTTTGAACCAGAGATCTGAGATGTGTACACTTCTCCCTGTGTGGAAGAAGACTAAAAGTGGGGTGTAAATGCAGCGAGGTTAGAAATAAAACTGGTAAAATCTTAATTCACAACTCTCTTCAATCTCATTTTCCCTCTTGCCATGTTAAAAGATAAAATATGCTACTCGTAAACTTAAAAGCAAGGATGAAAAAAATAGTGAATTTTGAACCAGAGATCTGAGATGTGTACACTTCTCCCTGTGTGGAAGAAGACTAAAAGTGGGGTGTAAATGCAGCGAGGTTAGAAATAAAACATACCTGGGTGACATTAATGGATTGAAGTTCTAATGGTGGGGTTCGATATCAATCTGCTACTGGTAAAACCTTAATTCACAACTCTCTTCAATCTTGTTTTCCCTCCCGCCCTTTGAAAAGAGAAAATATGCTACTAGTTTTCCCTCCCTCCACCTTATGAAAAGTGAAAATTTAATTCACAACTCTCTTCAATCTCGTTTTCCCTCCCGCCCCATGAAAAGTGAAAATATCTACTAGTTTCCCCTCTAGTTGTTTTAGAAGGTAAATGAAGATTGGAATTAGGAAGGCTTTGTTACATCAAAATTAAGCCTGAATTTTTTCAAAAATGTTAAAATTTCCCTCCCTAAAAAACAATAAGTACAATATTTATAGAGTATAGAGTAGATGTGTAGGTGTAATGTAAGTATGTAAACACTTCTAAATATGGGCTTAGTTAAAGAAAAATAGTAATAATAATAACAAAAGTCAAAAGTATGGGGATGAGTGCAAAAATCTAAATGTTGGCTCAATTAATAATAAAAATAATAAAATTCAATTTTTTATATTTTGATTTTGTTATTAACTTGTGCATAGGTTTTGTTACAATACCATGAGCCAATACCATGGTTTATCAATACCTGTAGAGCCTCTAACTTGCACCTAATTATCTATCATTACCTACAACTTTTCCTCACTTATCCCTCTCTTTTGCCCTATTTTCCTCATAAACCTATCCAGATCATTACATTTGATGTCTTTAAGCATGATTGGTTAACTTTGCTAATGTTTGACTGTTTGTCTAGATTTTTGACATATGCACAGAGATTCCGCAGCTGTCTGGCAATTCCGCAGCCATTCAGCAATTCCGCAGCTATCTAGTCATTCCGCAGCCTTTTCATTGATCTCTATGTTCCACGTGTCATTTTGAAAAACGAATTACATGGACACGTGGGAATGAAGGTGTTAAAGGTTCCTATGCTATTGGTTCGGTCAGCAACGCCACGCACACCTCCGATCAATGTGGATCAAACTTCGGTCAACAAAGCCAGCTCAAACGGTGCTGTGTGAGCTGATAGGTCACGTCACTCCAGATGGCTATTCCTCCACGCTATGCAGGTTATGGGAGACAGGATCCAACCTTGGATTCAACCTCCATGACGACCGTACCCTCCAGATAACACATGGACCTGTTTACGTGTTGCTGTCCCATTTAATTAGCATGACTGTCAGTTAATTTCTAGTTTCATGTTTTACGCAGTAGGCAGTTGTTCATACGCCTATAAAATCCAGCGTCTGCGCATGCTTAAGGGTTAGTTTTTAGTTGCTTTGTTTATGTAATTGCTACAATTTTAGTGTGTACAGAAACTCTGTTTTGAAGCTGCTGTTTCAGCACTTTTTACTGTAATTTCTGCATATGAGTTAATAGAAGACTGTGTTGTTTTGACTCCTTCAAGTAGCTAATCTTTCCTTGGGTTTTGTGGATGGAGGACCCCCATTCATAACAGCCTTTGTACAGTAAATTTACCTTTATGTTCTTGCCATTTCCTTCTTTTGAATTCAGCAATTTTCCTTTTCTTTAATACATGTACAGTTTTGATTTACTTTCACTGTCATCTCATTTCCAGCATTTACTTTAACTGATCAGGATTGTTTTCTGCAGGTGTTAGCCTGGGATTGTGTGTCTTTGTTGTATTTGCTTTATCTCTAATGGTATTTTCAGTTGTCATATTCATAGTTGCTGCCTTTACTCTGTTTTTCTAGCTTGATTTCTAGTTTAGTTTCTCAAGTTGTATGCTAACATATTGATGGTCTCCTTATCATAAGTTGTTCATCTTTAAGAGATCAGAATACTAATAAATCACAGCTTGCTTTGAGTAGTTTTTGACTTATATCACTAACTCTTTCTTCACTTGTTACACATTACAATGAATGTTGGAAGCAGAATGTTGGAGAGAGGCAAAGTGGTGTTATAATTTGTCATCTTAGAGCTTGAATACTTTTTAGACTTATATCTAACTACTTCTTAATCGTGTTTCACATAGTACTATATGTTGGAAGCAGAGTGTTAGGAAGAGATGAACATTATAATTGGTCTTTAAAGTGGTTTTTCTTACCTTTTTATTGCAGCAGCATGAGTAGTGACTAGTGCCATTAGAAAGTGGTTTTTATGCTTTGCTTTCAGTTTCATTTCAAGTTATTTCTTTCAAGCTCTTTCTTTGCAAGTTTAGAAGGTAGTTAGAAACCACCAGTTACACACACTCACTCATTTAGAAACCACCATACACACACAAATCACTCATTTGTTTATAAAATCATCACTCCATCTTAGGAAGTTAAATTGACCACAACACCCCCAAACGACAAAAAGATCTAAGAGGTTACTTAAGTATATATTGTACACCTTCACTTCATCAGCTTACGAGCCCCAGGTTGACAATTTATGATAGCAATTTAGACAACACTAAATTGACTAAACAATACCTCAAACCCAAAAACCATAACTTATTTCACAACCAAAATATTTAATAACGATATGACAAAATTCTTAACCATGGGTATTCTCCCCCCACTTTACAGTGGATATTATTAACTTGTAAAAAATTGGTTTTGTTATAATACCATGGCCCAATACTATGGCTTATCAATATCACATGCTCTAAAAACATAACTTATTTCACAATCAAAATATTTTATAACAATATGAAAATATTCTTAACCATGGATATTCATTCTCACTTTACCATGGATATTATTAACTTGGAAATAGACTTTGTTACAATACCATGGGCCAATACCATGGCTTATCAATATCACATGCCCAAAAAACATAACTTATTTCAAAATCAAAATATTTTATAAGAATATGACAAGATTCTTAATCATGGATATTCACCCCCGCTTTGTCATTGATATTATGAACTTGTGAATAGGCTTTGTTACAATAGCATGGGCTAATATCATGGCTTATCAATACCACATGCCAAAAAATCATATCTTATTTCACAATCTAAATATTTTATAACAATATGACAAGATTCTTAACCATCGATATTCACCCCCACTTTACCATGGATATTATTAACTTGTAAATAGGCTTTGTTACAATACCATAGGCCAATATCATGCCTTATCAATACCACATGCCCAAAAACCATAACTTATTTCACAATAAAAATATTTTAATTTTATTTAATTTTATAACATTTTTTATTTGAAGCTAATAGGAAAAGGGTTGTAATTAGTTTTGAGATATATATAAACCCTCTATCCTCATGACTACTAAAATTATTCCCATATAAATTAAATTAAGGTTTTAATAAAATTAAAAATGAGAATACTTTTGTATTTAAAGATGTGAAATTTATATAATACAAATACTAATAAGAACCAACATAGATCTATCTTAACTAGGCATCCAAGTGATGATAGCAAGCAATGTGAAGGGAAGAGAGGGGGAGGGAGATAGTGACAAAGATGGAGGGTGGAGAGAGAGAGAGAGAGAAATAGAGAGTGAGAGAGTGATGGGGGAAGACAAAGAGAAGGAGGTAGGAAGAGAGAGAGGGGAGAGACAGAAGAAGAGAGTGCGGGAGAGAGATATGGAGTTGGAGGGGGAGAGAGGGAGGAAAGAACTAAGGAATAGGGAGATAGAGGAGGAGAGAGAGGGAGGAAATTGCTAAAAAGTGTGAAACAAGAAATGCTTGTTGAGAATGCAACAAGATGATGGAGCTTAGTGGAAAGGAGTCGCCTTCACTAAGTGGGCCCACAGGCAAATTATGGCGCAAAGTCTATTTTTGGATCACAGCAGGAGTGATCACAGCAGGAGTGATCAGAGTCTATTTTTAGACTGCTAGTCAAAAATAGAAAAGTCAATTATTATTGTCTCATAATAATATTTAGACTATAAACTTTATCTTATTCTCTTGGAGCACTTCAGTTTGAGCTACAGATGTGGCACATGTAGCTGTCAAAAGTAAATAGGTTTTTTTTATGAGTTAGTTGAGTTTTTGCATGCAGGACATCACTTAGAACTCATGTGGTTGAGCTCTGTGGAGTTGGATGAGCAGTTAATGGAGTTGTGTTCAGTTTGACTTAGTTGAACTAGTTGTATTTAGTCTAACTGATCAATAGACTAAGCGATGAGTTGTGTGAATTAGTTATTAATTAATTCACTAATTATTAACTCATAATGCAACTGAAGAATACATCAGTTAACTCAGTGCATGTACAGTTCAGTGGAGACAGGTGTTAGAGGTTGAGATTGCTATCAGTTGTGCATGAGATTGTGCACATGCATGGGATTGAGTTATGCCAATGATCTCTGCGTAGTGTGGGCCAATACCAAGTGAAATATAGCTTGTGCTCACGTGATTTACAGTGTGGGTGATTTTCACAAGGTAAATAGGAGTTTGGATCAGCCATTCTCATTCATTCTCAGTAGGTATTGTGCAGTGGAGGCAGGCAAGCAGCGGAGGAGATTTGGAGATCAAATCTGAGTTGTATTGTGTGTAACAGGTGGAGATAGTACTGAGTACTTGTGAGGAGTATTGTACTATGTTTGTTATATGTTCTCAATCAATATAATATACAGATAGTTGGGTTTTTTTGCGAGATGCTTTCCCCAGGAAAATACTGTGTTGATATGTGTGATTGATGCTTCTATGTGCGCACGTTATTGTTTCTACTTCTGTAAATTGATGATCAACGTAGAGGAGGTTATGTATTATGCATGTTTTCTGCAATAGTGTATAATCGGGATAACCTCTATTGAATAAGTGTCATATTATTCAAAATTTCTACATGGTATCGGAGCTATTGATCATCAGATCTATTATTCAGGAAGTGTTTACATTTTATTTCTTCAGGCAGAGTCTGCAATCGGGCCAGGTAGCCTCTGGATTCATCCTTCCTTTGGAAGGTGAGATATCTGGTGAATGCCCATACAGTCGATCTCTGTACAAGAAATACTTTGTTCTCACGAATTCTAGATCAGAAGCGGTTGAGTTTTTGAGCTGGTGGAATGGCGCTCAAGGATAAACTCAGAAACATCTAAGTGTGAGAATGGAGACAGTATGCCCCAGTATCTCATGAAGTTCACCCAATTTCGGGATGAGCTGGGAAGTGTGGGGGTAACTATTGAGGATGAGGATATGGTGAGTCTAGCACTCCTTGGCCTTCCTAAGAGTTAGCATAGCTACCAGGACTCGGTGAATGGAAGGGAGAAATTGCCAGGATGGGAGAGACTTTGGTCAGATCTTGTGCAAGAGGAGATTAGACAGTGCACCAGAGACAGTTCTTCATCTATGCATCATGAGGAGAACTGTGCCTTAGCGAGTAAGGCAAAGAAGGGGAAGGGGAAGGTTTCTCTTTTCGAATCCAATTCTTCCAATGACGGGAACAAGGTTGACAAGTCTAAGGTGCGATGCTTTCGTTGTCATGAGTTGGGCCATTATGCTACTAATTTCCCAAAGAAGAAGTCTAAGAAGGGATCCGGGGAAGGATCTAAAGGTGAGGCACTTGCTTCATAGTTTGAGTTGGATTTCACACTCTTCGCATGCATGGTTTCATCCATGGTGGGAAGTGGTTGGTTTCTTGACAGTGGAGCTTCTTTCCACATGACCGGTGACAAAAGTTTGTTCAGTACTTTGGAGGAGAAAGATCTCCAGATACTCATAGCGATGGGTAATGATGAGAAGTATAGTGTCTTAGGTGTAGGCATGGTTATTTTTCAGAGGGAGCATGGAGCTCGCCTTACCTTGACTGATTTCAAGTATGTACCAGGACTGAAGAGAAACTTGGTGTCGATCGCGATGCTGGAAGACAGAAGCTATGATGTAGTCTTCAATAAGGGAAAGGTTTTCCTTAGACACATCATCACTAGACAGGTGAAGCAGATTGGTTCACGAGTCAAGAACATGTATGCTCTTGAGGTTCAAGATGCATGCAAAGCCTTGAGCAACGAGGCAACTGATGGATACTTGGTGGTTGAGAGGGAGCCTATATTACCTCTCAACATGCAGAGCCAGAAGAAGTCTCAGACGATTGTGGAGGAGCCACGATTGGTGAAGTAGCTTCAGGACATTGTGGAGCAGCCACAACAAGGGAAGCTGAGAGGAGATCGAGTAGAGACATCTACTTATGCAGAGACCTCCAGTAGGGGGAAACTTCAAGCCAGGTGGCTTGAGGGATCGCATGTAGCCATACCTCTAGGTAGGAGGCGGGGTGATGTGGATTGATCGTTCCAAGGAGGAGGGGCAGGATCCTTGAGGTACCCAACCTCTTGGATGAGACCGTGCTATGGGAGCCCCGATGTGGAGTAGCAGGAACTGACTGATTGGGTAGAGACAGATGCGGATGGAGCAGCAGAGAGAGCGACAGTGTAGGGAATCCTAGGACAGCGCATAGCATGCAGGTTGCAGCAATGCGAGAGGCACAAGTGTTTTGCATAGTGCTAGGTGGCACAGAGAGGTGTGCAATGGTGCGAGATGCATGGAGATGTTGCAGTAGTGCAGATGTCAGAGAGGGAGCACTTGTCAGCAGCAGGTAGAGCTTCAGCATCAGAGTATGTTCCTAGCCCAACAGAGTGGTCAGTTGGGAGTGTTTTTTTTCCAAGTGTTGTTGGAGCAAAGTGGAGCGGACAGATGTGTTGCATTCAGAACATTCCAGAGTTACAGGATCAGGTTTAAGAGGAAGCCTTTCTTGTTGAGAGGGAGTGTTGAAAAGTGTGCAGCAAGAAATGCTTGTTGAGAATGCAACAAGATGATGGAGCTTAGTGGAAAGGAGTCGCCTTCACTAAGTGGGCCCGCAGGAAAATTATGGCGCAAAGTCTATTTTTGGATCACAGCAGGGGTGATCACAGCAAGAGTGATCACAGCAGGAGCGATCAGAGTCTATTTTTAGACTGCTAGTCAAAAATAGAAAATTCAAATATTATTCGCTCATAATAATATATAGACTATAAACTTTATCTTATTCTCTTGGAGCACTTTAGTTTGAGCTACAGATGTGGCACATGCAGCTGTCAGAAGGAAATATGTTTTCTTTATGAGTCAGTTGAGTTGTTGCATGCAGGACATCACTTAGAACTCATGTGGTTGAGTTTTGTGGAGTTGGATGAGCAGTTAATGGAGTTGTGTTCAGTTTGACTTAGTTGAACTAGTTGTATTTAGTCTAACTGATCAATAGACTAAGTGATGAGTTGTGTGAATTAGTTATTAATTAATTCACTAATTATTAACTCATAATGCAACTGAAGAATACATCAGTTAACTCAGTGCATGTACAGTTCAGTGGAGACAGGTGTTAGAGTTTGAGATTGCTATCAGTTGTGCATGAGATTGTGCACATGCATGGGATTGAGTTATGCCAATGATCTCTGCGTAGTGTGGGCCAATACCAAGTGAAATATAGCTTGTGCTCACGTGATTTAAAGTGTGGGTGATTTTCACAAGGTAAATAGGAGTTTGGATCAGCCATTCTCATTCATTCTCAACAGGTATTGTGCAGTGGAGGCAGGCAAGCAGCGGAGGAGATTTGGAGATCAGATCTGAGCTGTATTGTGTGTAACAGGTGGAGATAGTACTAAGTACTTGTGAGGAGTATTGTACTATATTTGTTACATGTTCTCAATCAATATAATATACAGATAGTTGGGTTTTTTAGCGAGATGATTTCCCCAAGAAAATACTGTGTTGATATGTGTGATTGATGCTTCTATGTGCACATGTTATTGTTTCTGCTTCTGTAAATTGATGATAAACGTAGAGGAGGTTATGTATTATGCATGTTTTCCACAATAGTGTATAATCGGGATAATCTCTGTTGAATAAGTGTCATATTATTCAAAATTTCTACAGAAATAACTAAGGCATAGGGAGATAGAGGTGGAGAGAGAGGGAGAGAAGAGAGGAGGGGAGAGAGAGAATAGGTGGGGATAATGATAGGGAGAGAAGGGAAAGAGAGAGAGAGGGAGGAACAAAGATGGATGGGGGAGAGAGAGAGTGATGGGGGGTGATAGAGGGAGGTGAGAGAGAAAGGGAGAGAGAGGAATAAGAGATGAAGTTAGAGGGGGAGAGAGAGGGAAGGAAGAAGAAAGACATAGAGGTAGAAAGGTAGAGAGAGAGATGGAGTGACAAGGGAGAGATGGAGAGAGGAGAGATATAGGGAAGAGAGAGAGGCAGAGAGGAAGAGGGATGGATAGAGAGATAGATATGGAGAGAGAGTGTGTATGTTTGGGGGGTGAGATAGAGAGAGGGAATAAGAAAGAGACACATAGATACAAATATAAATATTATATAGTATTATATAACCATCCTAGATCCATCTTAACTTGGATCTATCAAGAACCAAAAAAGAGGATTGCACATCGAGAGATTGGATCCCTCTCGGCGCTTGATAGATCTGGGTTAAGATGGATCTAGGCTAGCTTAATACGTTTGTAGTTGTATTTGATAAACTAACACATTTTTAATGGTTGTGTTTGAAAACACTTTTTCCATATTTGGTGTATTTCTCATAATAATAATAATCTGATTTTTATTTAATTTTAAGCTTACCTTTTTTATGCAATGATTATGTTGCTAGTTTATAGAGATAGACATGTTATACTTTTGGAATTTGAAAAGGAAACACGTGCTCTTAACTTGGTTGTATTGAAAACATTTAAGTGTAAGAAATAAACATGCCCTCTTAACTTGGTTGTATTAAAAACATAAGTGTTCTTGTATACTAGGTGGGTGCAAACAAGAGAGAGTATATGGTAAGTGGATTAAATAGTTAAAAAAAAATGTTAGTTAAGGAGAAAGTTACAAAAGTATAACAAATAGGCTAGGGTTAGGATATTAATGTTTTGGGACATCTAAAGTTGAAGGTACATTTTATGGAGGTGTAGTCTAAGCCCTTGGGTGTAGGGCACATATTATGTGTATCTTGTACTTTTGGTGTGTGTTAGTGGTGTCAAATAGTGGTGGAGTGTCCAACCAATGAGTAGGCAAAGTTTCTCATTTACAAGGTTGGCATCAATCAAGTATTCTCCCTCTCTACCCAACTCTAAGATGAGGAGTGTGCATAATGGACTTATTATTGTAACAAATTGCAAATATTTGATTATCTTTAAGTTCAAGGGCTTGAAGTGGCTACCTCAACCTACAAATATTTAAAGGAAATATGTGTTTTTCAATTAAACCCTTGTGGTCAAGGAGCTACAAAAGAAGAAGGCCTTATGGCTATTTTTAAGGGGTTGTAATGACCCTCGTCTTGTGGTAAATATGTAGATATAATGCTAATGGTCCTGATCTTAGTACATTCACATATTTAATATGATATATATTTTGTGGATACCCTGATGTACATGTTGAAGTTCCACTTCCATGATTATGGGAAACACTTCTCAGTTATCCTTGTGTACATGGGGAAGCTCATAATTACTCTATGTGATAAAAGAACCTAGTAATATTTTCACACTGAACACTATACAATAAACTTAACCCTAATATCTTAGTGAAGAACAAGTAATTAGCTAGACTCTGGAAGGGTTTTTGGATTGACTATTAGTGAAACTCATTACAGTTAGGTGTGCCAATGTGTGGTGAGTGTTAGTGAGTGCTAGGGAAACACAAGGGAGCACTAGGTCAAAATGCATGGAAATGAATGAATAAGAGTGTGTGATAGGGAGTGTCAATGAGTTCCAGCTGTGTTAAGAGGGGAGTGACATGGTATGCTAAGCAGTGCTAAGTCATTCTTGTTGGAAATAATACTGAGAGGGGGGGGGGTGAATCAGTATTAGCAACTCAATATAACTTTTTCATTTCATACTATGACTCATAAATGCTACTTCAGTTAAGGTAACCCGCGTGTACACACAATTGTGATTAATGCAACTAGCATATATCCAGTAAACTTATGATTCAGTTAATCCATCATATGTTGATCTTTAATTAGTGCATCAAAACTTCATTAACCATACAAATAGTAAACAAGAGTAGTAAAACATAACAGATCATCACACATAAGAAACACACATGAACACCATGATATAAGATGGAAACCCAACGTGAGACAAAAACCACCTGCTGCCGTTTTCCTTTAATATAAGAAAAACCTGTTTACAATCTTGTACTGGCGCAGACTCATACCAGTACGCAGGCACCCACCTGCAGAAGGCTACTGTTGAGTGATAAAAGGGTCTTTTTAACTCCTAATTATCTTCACATTAATTATCAATCTAGGTACGATTTTTTATTTCAAGAGTGTACTCAGTCTGAGGTGGTCATTTACTCAAGAGTAATGTTTCTAGATTGCAGTACAATGCTTCAAATACAAGAGTAAATGGATGCTTGAAATAAAATCTAATTGCAATGACAAGAAACTTAATATTTTGAAACTAGATCATTCACTCAGGAAACTATAGCAATCATCTGTCAAGGATGCAGTAGTAATAACTCTTTACTCTATCAACTGATGCAAATAAAATAAAACAAGATCCTCAACCTGAGAACTTAGACAATGATAGTCCATGTCCTTTACAGCTGTTGATCTTACACTCCACACCAAAGCAATTAACTTGAAATGAACACCAAAGCTAAATTAATGGAAATGAACAACAAAACTAAATTAACAACAATTTGTAATGAATGGCAGAGTCCGAAATGAACAGTGAAGCTTTATAACTAGAATGAACAACATAACAATTTAAGTTGCAAAGGATAATAATCTTGTTATGATAGAAGAAAATGGCAACGTGATTCAGTTACAATTTTATGCCATAAAATGATTTCAGGGAAATGTAAAGAAACAGGAAATTGTAAAGCAATGCAATTCAAAGAAATGAAAATTAAATCAAACCATCACACAACTGGAATTGTAAAGTGATGGTACAAATAGCAAGTGGATCCGCCAAGGTCGGGCCCTTAGCCACTGGTGAATAACACCGGATTACTTCAGGAGATGTGAAGCAATTGCGACTGTTTTTATATATTCATCATTGCATAATCATTATAGCAAGTTCGTGCTCTGCTTCAACAGCGAGAGTCAATGATCAAAGTTACAATTTCAATAGTAATTCTTCCATTCCTCCTATCCTATTCTATCTATCTCTAATATAATGATCCATCTAATTCTCTCTCTAATCATCCATCATGAATCCCCTTCTTTGATCTCTATTCTCATTTAAATACACAGAGAGAAAAGACAAGTTACAACTGTGATAATTAAAAAATGATTTCTATTACAAAATTGGATTGTTCACAACAAATTGATAAGCAAGATCATATTTGAAATATCTTCTCTTCAATCATTCAATAGGAACAGGTTGAATTTGGCATTGTAACTATGATAATTTGGAAAACGGCCACAACAACGAATTAGAGAAAAATGTCTTTAGAAAACCTTCCGTTTCTCTTAGTACGGATTGAATTTGGGAAAACTGGTCACAAAAAAACTAATACGGTCCGTTCAAAACAAAACCCATGTTTCAGATTTTCCAGATTCTTCTCCATTTGCCCGAACCATTCAATACAAAATTGTCACTTCTTATTCCAACGAATTTCTGAGTTGGCACATTTAATGATGAGCTGGAGATCAAATGGAAAATATCTTGGAGGCTAAAATGGTGAGTGATGTTACAACCAATTTATTAATAAACCATCATTGGTAAAAACATGCATAATAATCAATTTATTAAAAATAAAGGAGAAGAAATAATATTTATCCATAAGAGCATAAATAATTATAAAATGGAATTATATGATAAATCATGATAAATGACATGGTAAAGAAGAGTAGAAATGGATTAAATAGGTGTTAAAAAGTGATAATAATAATGACATATTAATAGTCCAATAGCTACAACCTTCTCTCGTTCTCCAAATACTACTAGAAGGGAGCTACAACCCCTTGGCTCTTGTACTGGCCGATATGTTTACTAGTACGTAGGCGCTGGCCTACTGAAGGCTCCAACGTTCACTCATTTTCCAGCTACTATTAGAAGGGAGCTCCAACCCCCTGGTTCTTGTATTGGCTGATATGTTTATAAGTACGTAGGCACCGGCCTACAAAAGGCTATGACCTTCTCTCTTCCTCCAGGGACCACGTTTCATAGATTTTCGGACTAGATACTCCTGAAGCACAACACCATAATCTAAAGGTCATGTTTCATCCAATTTTCATACTGGACCCATAAAAAACATTGAAGCACAAAATTAATCACCACTACAATACACCCATCAACTACACCTGCATCATCAATCTCTGAATCACCCAACACTAAAACATTGAAACCCTATCAACAAAACACAGACACCAGAACACAGAGCAGACCACAGAATTCTGCAACAACAACCAGATCCAACTGCAACTTCAAATATCATACTTCATACTGTATATGCTACTCTGATGAGCCGAACCAGCGTGTATATGCACTTTTACCAAAGTGAACCCGCGTACAGATCTGCAAATATTTACTCATAACTTTGCAGTTATTCCAGACATCAATCATACCCATATCATAACATTTATATAATAAAACATGCATCAATAATTTAGATCTAGTATATCCATGATCAAACCACATAATGATAATACATTCCAAGCCTTATGATACTGATCCATCATCCATCATCAACCGCATAGGTGCATCCTTGGTTCAGATCAAGCAAAGCATCACAAACCCATAACCAACATACTAGATCTCACACTTCATTAGATATTCATCACTTGCACACTTGCACACCTTGGCCTAATGATCTTCTCCTCCTTATATAGGTTTAGGCCTCTCTCAATACCATGGTCCAAAACCATGTAGAACCAATACCTTGGACCCAATACTTGGGGTCAATACCTCGGATCAAATACCATGGGTCAATACCAAAATACCATGGACCAAATACCATAGACCAAAAATTAGATTTCCAACATGTACGCACCTTTCCTTCTATGCAAGTGCATGTGTATGCTATACGCTCATTTTGGTCTATTAACCAGCGTGTATATACTGCTTTGTCAAGGTGAACCTTTGTATACCTATCTCTAATCATTAATTCTTTGCTCTTGATTTGCTACAGTATGATATGTCATCTGAGTGAGTTTTGATCAAGGACAACACCTGTATCATACCTGTATCATAATGCCAACAATCTCCCCCTTTGGACTTGATGGCAATAACCACACCAAGTCACTCTCCCCCTTTGACATCAAGGGCAAAAGGTGGACCAAGATATTCTCTCCCTTGATATACATTTTGATGTCCATACTGTTACAGAGTAATTTGTCACTGTCTTCACTCCAGTCTTCCTACTGTGTCATGTGTCCAAGTTGTACATGCTCATGTTAGACAAATGCTCTCTGATGCTGCCAAATGACCCACTTTTCCAAAGGTTTCTGCCTCATCGCGTATATTGGCTAAATAAGCGCGCTGAAGGGCACTCTAAAATAGCCCAGGAGCTCTGTCATCACGGAAGTACACCTGATTCCCGCGATGGTCCGATTTTATGTGCTAGCGCAACTGTCTCTTGCAGTCTCTAGCAATGACCTGACTAGCTACGTTATTCAATAGCGATGTCAGCACGGAAGACTAGTTATGTGCCCGTGATGATCCAGATTGGGCGAATTTGTTTCAACAGTCGACCTTCCAGATGACTCCAGACCTGGTTGTTGGCCTAGTTTATGTCGCCCTCCTTTCTTTGGCGTGGTTGCTCCGTCATTTGTTCTACCTTCCTTGGAGATAAGCTCACTCTCCCACCTTTCATGGGGACTCCTTCTCCTATTTAAACTCTCACCATTGATATGTGCTGCTAGTTTGGAGTTCTTAGTCTTTGGAATGGTTGCTGATAGTGCTGTTAGTATTTGTGAGTTTGTTAGATAGCTGGTGTGAGTGTGACAAGTGTGGGATTGTTGATAGCCTGAGGAAGGTTGTGAAGTGCCTTTGATCTTGTGTAAAACTTGTGAGTGAGAGGGACTTGTATGTTGGGAGATCCATCTTCAAGAATGAATGCTTGAGGAACATCCTGGTTGGATCCCTCTGAGAAGGCAGCTTGTGACGTTAAGACTTTTGTTGTAAGCTTACTCTTATTTCATAATTAATGCAATCAATGATGTTTTCCTATGTCTTGTATGTAATGTACTTGATAGCTCATGACTTCTTTACTTTGTGAGTAAATAGATCATTGTTGTTCTGGTTACGTGCTTTGTTGTATTTCCTTTGCATTGTTTCAGGTTGATTACTCATTAGGAGAAGGAAGTGGAAGCTGGAGCAACGCAATGCTACTCCATCGGCCATCGGTTGAGGTAAGCCTCGAACTATGACTGTTTAAGGAAAGCTATTGTTGATCTATCCTTGTTTGTGACTAGACCCACTCTAGGGCTAGAGGGGTTGCCTATGTCCGCAGAGGGAACACTTTCCTGTATCACAAATTGGCGACTCCACTGGGGAGCATTGGACTTTGTTCTTTTCTTGTTTACTCTTGTCTTGATTTTTGTTTGGTCTCTTTTGAAGTTTTGGGGATTAGTTACCAGTCTTCTGAGTTTCCTGGTCTGATCTGGGAAATGCCCTTATTTGATTAAAGATTGATTGTCTTTGATTTGGGAGTTTTTGGTTCACCTGTTACTGTTTTGAACATCATCATGGCTTTTAATTTAATAGCCACGCTGTCATCGCGTCACCCCTTTTGTGATATCCTGTTCATCGCATAATTACACCTAACAGTCGCAACAGTTCTGTAAATTGGACCATCGCGGAAAATTCGTGTACTTCCGTGCTGACATCACTTTGTTGCTACAGTGTGCTCCCTATCAGCGCTTGTTGCTTGTGTATCACCCGCATTGATTGCTGTAGAATTGATTTTTTCAATTCCACCTCCTGAATCGATCAATATTACTAGTTGTTACAAGGAAAAGTGTCTACACAGAACTACTTATCCCACTAAGGTGTGGTAGCTACCTAAGAAACAAACAAAGTAAAGCTACTTTCGTTTTTCCTTTATGAAATATAGATGAGAAAAGAACAAAGGAGACCAACCTCTGTCTTGCGCTTATCTCCTAGTTCGATTCCTCTCTCTCCTGATAGTCCTTCGCTACTTTCTTCCTTGTACGGCCAGCTTCACAGAGTACCTGTAGGATCAAAGTAGCATAACACTATACAAGAAAATGGATCTATAATCATAAACAATCTAGGATCAGATGTAAATTGACCATACAAATGCATAAAACATATATGACACAAGAGTATGGAGGAAAACTTGAATAGCTTTTATTGATAATCAAGAAAGAGCCAAGGGAGTCACAACCAGTTGTTCTGACCCAGCATCATCCTCTCAGCAAGTAAGCCCTTCTTCACCTCATACAAAGCTTAGATCACCCAACACTATGATGTTGTCTCAAGAAACCAACAACAATTCCTTACAAGATGCAAAATTCCAGCCTCTGGATCTCTGGGATGAGGGATCCATATATAGATATCTGTAAGGGAGATGAGTCAGCTTGTGATTTGATTAGTTTCTTCCCTCTGATAGTTCTTGCTTCCACTTGGAGATTGATGATCTCTTACTCATCCTTGGTCGAATTCAGAGAGGCAGTGTCACAAGAGAAGTTTCTGTAAGATTCCATGCCTCTCCACCTCGCGGATTGACACTGCCATTTGTCACTTCTCGCCCATTGCACCCCATAGAAGGGCTTTCTGAAATGCAACGCACCCACAGAGTGTACTTAGGTGAGATGCAACGCACTTTGCCTATGGAGCAGCTGAAATGATCATGTTTTGACCAGTTCTGAGCAGTTTTTCATGGAGAACTTCTGGGAGAAGCTGTAATCAGTTGACCTTGTTCCTTTAGGGGTTAGAACAAAACTTTTAGGGACTTAGGAGCCCTTGGTTTATGGACATTTTATGCTTGGGGTTGCAGTGCCCAAAAATGTCTATAACAGTTGCCCCCTAAAGCATGAGGTCGTTAATCTTTTGATGTCGGGTGAAATGATTTATTATGAGGATCCGAAGTTCTTTTAAGCTGTGAGGAGACCTGTAATAAGATACAATACAATACATTATCTTCATAATTTTTTCATGATCTAGCTGAGGCAGGAATTCCCATGCTCAGCTTTATAAATTCATTTTCATGTACATAGGACAGACAATCGTCTGAGTGTAGACTGATGATTCTGGTAGAGCCATCATCCCTTTGATTGGATGATTATCTATGCAGAAATGATGTACATTTGATGTCCTTATTTCCCTGAATATATATCGCAGCCCGGATGGATGAAACTAGATCCGGGGTCTTCAATCTCATTCGATCTTCACTCGAAGTACAAGTCTATCCATGTGAGAGATGTTCTGGAGTCGAACATGGAAAGACATCGCCTGATTACCAGCCAATGATGTAAGCTGTTAACAGGCACAAGAGGAATCACCGATAATGATAATGACCCTCAAGGTACTGCAGTACAATTCACGTGGTGTGAATAAAGGACTTGGCGTCGAACACCACGCAAAATATTTCGGTCGAAGGTCATTGATGTAAACCTGTCACCGGAAGTGAGAAACTTGCCATTGAGGCATGCAAGCTTCAAAGTACTGAATGGGGTGTTGCTAGATCGACTTCTTGGATAATGAGCTGATGTCGACAAGAAGCGATCCATCATAGGAGGGCCTTAATGAATCCCACATCAATGACACGAAACGGAGCAAATGATTTTAATGGAGGTGAAAACGATATGGTGATATAAGGTTCAGGGTGGTGGTCATGAAGGAATGGAGTGTAAATGTATTGCAGTGGGTGAGACACAGGTGAATTCTCTGGATGACTTCTCTTGAACATATCGGCGACACTGACGTGATGGATTGGTAGCATTAACCCCAAATGTGGATGGTGTGATGGGACCATGGTGATGTGACCGGTGAATGAAACAACCCAACCCGACTTGGATGCAGAGTGAAAGTGTCATGTTCAAGAGCGACTTGCTACCAACAAAGTTTCTTAAAGTTTTCTTCCCAATTTTTCCCCAGTCATTGCTGACCAGTACCTCTTTATTTTTGTCAAGCTTGAGGAGGATAACATATGCTTGTTCTATAATTTGCCCTTCGGGCAAACCCATCACTATGTTTTAACGAGCCTAGCGATAGTGAAACTCATTCTTGTCTGCTATGGACAAGTTTGTCTCTATTAGGTTTTAACGAGTTTAACGACAAAGATAACTCGGTCCTTTTCAATTTTAGAGAGTCTAAAAAGGGATGTAAAGGAAACTCCAAAATTCCTTTTTCGTCATCTAATCCCTTACGTCCGAAAAAGTATAAAACAAGATAGAAGGGATGAATTTTCGATACTTTTAACGAGCCGAACAAAACAAGCGCTCGATCTTTTTGTGTAATAATCCCTCAGGTCCAAAAAGATTAAAATCTAAAGGAGGGATAGCACTTCCGGTCCCTTTAACGAGCTGGAGAGGCCAATGGCTCAACAACCTTTTCATATTTTACGAGTCAGTTGAAAAGAGCTTAAAGAAGACTCGTTTTTTGAGGAACGAGTGATAAAATTGGGTAGCAGCTGATTCCAGGTAAGGTTTGGAATTTTCCAATCACGGCAGTGTTACAAGGATGGCTAGATGGATCACTCTTCGCAGTTGTTCCTCAAAAGGGGTAAACAATCAAATGGAGGTGAATGATCGTCCAATACAGAGTGGAGGTGATGATGAGAACATGACCAAGGCTTTAAAGGCTGAAATACTACATTCACGATGGTTATTTACCGGGAAATAGTTCATTTTTTAATGAGCTTAAACGCGGGGACAAACATTTGCTCATGACTTATGTTTATTTTTTAACGAGCTTGAACTATGTGCTAAAACTGCTCAATTAATCCAGTGGTAAAATAAGAATGTCTCATATATGAAAATGGCAATTTTTTGAGTTTTTCCCCACATCCTTTCTTTATGCAAGTTAGGAAACGACCAATCCTACGAGTTTAAAGGGTTAGAGGACCTACAAATTTAAAAAATAAATGGTCACTCTTCGCTTGCACGCCAAAAGGTTCGCATGCCCCCAGGTATAAAATAAAGCTTCAAGGTCACCTTTCATTCTACCGACAAAACATTTGTTTTATCAGGAAAGGTGTACCTCTTTCAGGTTACCAAATATTGTTCTATTCACACGCAAATAAAACACTTCTTCCGCGATGTGTACCGAAATAGAAAAAGGTGAGACAATCCACTCACATAACTTTGACGAGGGAATCTTATTCCAATCTAACCCCCTTTTCCAATCACGGACGAGAGTACAGATTAGTCATATATCTCTCACGGAAACCTACCCTATACCTGAAGTTTTCCTGCCGAAGCAGACTAGGGTGCATGCCCCCTGGGTTTCAGTCATGTCCCTCGAATCACTCGCGCTCATCAGGTGGATGGACTGGAGATTAATGAGACATTCCTTGTGTGAAAAGACCATTCAGGGATGGCATATGACTATTTGCTCTGTGTGATCGGGGAAATGAAAGCTGGTCTACGAGCTCGACCACTCTTCCTTCGTGCGGAAAACACATTACTCTAAAGATTGATGAGACAATGGCTCCCACGCAATAAATATAGTCTCATCCAAGGAGTAGATTATAATCCAGGGGTCCTTGAACTACCATTACGTTCATGTGAACGGTTTTCCCTCTCAATGTTATGGGCACATTGGGAAGGATCCCTAACAGTCGACTGGTTCCTTTGTCAAAGCCTGTTAGATTTCTCATTTTAGGCAAAAGCGATGGCGAACCAAGCGCTTTCCAAGCAGTCGAGGAAAGGATACTCATAGAAGCCCCTTCATCTATGATGGTATCGGCCATAACCATTCTATGTATTTGAGCAATGATTCAGAATGGTACACTAGCCGGTAAATGGGGTTTGCCTAGTTGATTCCAGTCGAAGGAAACAACTAGGTTGCTTGGAGGTGGGACCGAATAGACGGCCGGGTACGACTCTGACGAAATTCCTTCCTGCGGTAAAGGAATGGGTAAAATGCCCCCATGTTCATCGGATTCTGTGCTCATGAAAAGAATTTGGACGGTGTCATCCTTGTTCTCTTCGGTGACTGTATCATCTGAAGATGGAACCTCTGAAGGCAAGACCGGGTCAACTGCTACCTCGACCTTTTGAATTTCGTCTGGTATGGGTTCAGATGGTTTGTCTTCAATGATAGATGCTTCGGCTGACCACCTGGGTGGGTCAGCCGGATTTTCAACTGGTGACGGACTCTTGCAGGTGGTCAGCCAGATTTTCAACTGGTGACGGACTCGGCAAGAGTTTTTTATATCCAGGAGGAAGTCATAACGGTGAAACCGGACAATCGTCCAAAACTCTTTTAGCCTCGTCTAAGAAGGGACAACGGTGGACGGCATGATCACCTTCGCACAGTTTACAAGGAAATCTATATTTTCCTTTTTGTCCTGGGGCTTCACTTTCACTAGTCGATGGTGTGTTTTCAACATGATCATCAGAGGTTGACGACACCGGGTTGTGCAAACGAGGAGACAAGTCCCTTAAGATCCGAGGGATGCAGGGACAATCTCGATGATAGTGGTCTCCTTTGCAAATGACACATGGCGACTTAGGCCTGGTCGGTGCAGTGTGTGGATTTTCGCTAAATGACGCTTGGTTGCCCCCTTTCGCTTTTGGCTCCTTCTTCTTCTTCTCTTTCTTCTTCTTTTCCTTCTTCTTCTCAGGTACTTGATTTTTGGCTTTACCAGCCCCATCAAGCGAAGAGGAAGGAGGAGAGGAAGAATTGGAGGAAGTAAAAAGTTGGTGGGTAACTCTAGATTCGTCTAGTTGCTGACTCGATTGTTCAGGAATTACAATGTTCTGAACGAAAGAGGTTGAGAAGAGGCATACGGGAAAGCTGATTGTCTATCCTGGAAGCGACAATGTCGCCATATGGGGTGCACCAACATCTCCCCAAGAGGAGAAGGGACTAGGATTTCCTCCAAGGGGAATTCCTTGGTTGGTGGATTCCATTTTCTCAACCTAAGATCAACGTAGGAAAGGGTGATGATTATTCCGTTTAAAATAAATTTTAGACGCTTTGACACAACTTGTTTTTTCAATTTTAAAGAGTCAAGAAAAAACAAAAGATGACTCTAGTCGCCTTCGATTTTTAATGAGCCTGAAGTGACAAGTGCTCAGATGGACCTTTTCCGTTAAGGAATCTAAAAAGGACCAAAAGGGACCACTCTAGAAATCTAGGTAGAGGGATTACCAAACCAATCGCAAAACTGCTGAATACTTTTTACAGTACGACAGTCAATCTTCCTAAATGCTGTGTTCAACGCATTGCGATCGATAGGGCGGCAGACACGGCTTCCTATGGATAAAGGATCAAACCTATTGTGGTTTCCAAAAATATACTCGACGGTACGTGGGAGCACAAGTCTGTACTGGCACTTATCGTCTCAAAGTGGAGGAATCACCCAACCATCAGTGAGAACAATAGTTACCAGGCTTTACGACGCCAGAATACATCTCTAGCCTAGACTTCTAGATGTTGTGCGTTAGGTTCCAAAGCATTGTTAGATTCATTAAATTTATTTTATAGTTGATCTTTCTTAAGAAATTTACCTTTCAGGTTCACCGCGAGATGTAGATGTACAATTCCTAAAATGCAATCTAAGATGATAAACAGTTTTTTATCTTCTTTCTGCAATGAAAATCCTAGCTACTAAGGAAAGAGAGACGGTATTCTTTCACAAAGAGCAAAGAGCACACACTATATGCACTATCCTAAATCAAACCAATCAAACAGTCTAAATGCAAATGCACATGTATGTATTTGTTTTCGGCTTTCTTAGTATGTGAATGATAAAAAGAAAGCTAATGCGCAAATCTGAATTACTTTTCAAGCGACAATTACTAACAAGTTTCTTTTCAAAATAAAAAATGAAGACAATCACAACACTTTACGATTCGGAAATGAATACTTGCTTTCGACACTAGAAAAACTACAAATTCAGACCAAATACAATAGTAACAGGGTAATCGACTATCAAGAGCAACCAAACTCTTTCCTATGACTGAAAACGACACTTGCGACACTTTCAAATCAAGAAACGACAGTACAATTACGTTACTTTTTGCAAAGGAGAACTGAAAATGACTCAACAAATACACAAAAACATTTACAGTTCTTTTGCACAATGGAGGTGGAATATCAGCAAGGAAAGGGGTTTCAAATAGAGATATACTAATTACAAATAGCAAAACTCATGAATAGAACTGAAAAGAATGAACACAGAAACCAAAACTGAGGAACAATGCCTAGTCTGATCAACGCACCTGTAACACAGTGAACTTGAAATGCAGCACACCTACTACACTCGGAAAGTGCGCTGAATTTCAGATTCACAGAACAGAGCCTACGCTGGGCCAGAGACGAGACTTTGCTTGGGTTTCGGGTCACAGTTTACAGTTCAGTTCATGGGTTTTGGCCGAGCAAATGGTAATCAGTAAATCAATAATAAGGGTAGATCTAAGGAGGTTCCAAGAGCTACCACGAGGGCAATTAGAGATTTTGTAAATCAGTTGTTTAATTCATAAACAAATCCCGGAGATTGACTGAAGCGGCATTTATCTACTTTGCATTTGCATAGCAAATGCAGTTCGAAAGCTACCTGGCTAGACTTCAGGCTCCATCTGTAAGTTTATAAAATAAACAACAAGGAAGATAAACAAACAACCTAGTCGCTCCCCAGCGGAGTCGTCATTTTGTTACAGGGAAAAGTGTCTACACAGAACTTCTTATCCCACTAAGGTGTGGTAGCTACCTTAGAAACAAACAAAGTAAAGCTACTTTCGTTTTTCCTTTATGAAATATAGATGAGAAAAGAACAAGGGAGACCAAACTCTGTCTTGCGCTTATCTCCTAGTTCGATTCCTCTCTCTCCTGATAGTCCTTCGCTACTTTCTTCCTTGTATGCGGCTTCACAGAGTACCTATAGGATCAAAGTAGCATAACACTATACAAGAAGATGGATCTATAATCATAAACAATCTAGGATCAGATGTAAATTGACCATACAAATGCATAAAACATAAATGACACAAGAGTATGGAGGAAAACTTGAATAGCTTTTATTGATAATCAAGAAAGAGCCAAGGGAGTCACAACCAGTTGTTCTGACCCAGCATCATCCTCTCAGCAAGTAAGCCCTTCTTCACCTCATACAAAGCTTAGATCACCCAACACTATGATTTTGTCTCAAGAAACCAACAACAATTCCTTACAAGATGCAAAATTCCAGCCTCTGGATCTCTGGGAAGAGGGATCCATATATAGATATCTGTAAGGGAGATGAGTCAGATTGTGATTTGATTAGTGTCTTCCCTCTGATAGTTCTTTCTTCCACTTGGAGATTGATGATCTCTTACTCATCCTTGGTTGAATTCAGAGAGGCAAGTGTCACAGGAGAAGTTTCTGGAAGATTCCATGCCTCTCCACCTCGCGGATTGACACTGCCATTTGTCACTTCTCGCCCATCGCACCCCATAGAAGGGCTTTTTGAAATGCAATGCACCCATAGAGTGTACTTAGGTGAGATGCAACACACTTTTCCTATGGAGCAGCTGAAATGATCCTGTTTTGACCAGTTCTGAGGAGTTTTTCATGGAGAACTTCTGGGAGAAGCTGTAATCAGTTGACCTTGTTCCTTTAGGGGTTAGAACAACACTTTTATGGACTTAGGAGCCCTTGGTTTATGGACATTTTATGCTTGGGGTTGCAGTGCCCAAAAATGTCTATAACACTAGTCCCTTGCTGTTCTCACTTGTTTGATAACTTGTTTTTCACAGTTTATAGGTTGAGACACTCTCTTGTGAGCTTTGTGGAATGAATCTTGTTTTTCTTGCTTTGTGACCTAGCTTCATTGTTTCAAGTCTTTTGGATCAGTTTCGCTTGGTTTCTTGATTGCTCAAAGATTCGTTTGTAGCTTGCTGATTGGTTTGATTGAGCCTTCCCCTTTGCTTACTTTTGGTTGATTGTTTAGTGATTTTTATTGGACCAATCTTGGCATTGATTCGATTTCTTTTCACTACCCGGACATAGATTACAATTGTTTGGATCAACCGTTTTTCCACATTTGTTTATTGTTGATTGGTTTCTTTTAGATTTAAGAGACATCAAAATCAAGAAGATTGCATTTCATTTAGCATGCAAAAGTGAAAGTGAATTTGCATTTCAAGTTGCATATTAAAAAGCGAATGATTATATCTCTCATTAGTAGTATCTGTGCACTTTAGTAATTGGTGTCTGTTTGCATTGAGTGACTGTTTTGTTGCCTTGGTTCTCTTGGTTTGGGAATGATCTCTCTACCCTACCATAGGTAGGTGTTCATTGAAAAAAAGGATATTTCATTCATTCTAGCTGCATCCTAGGTTCTGTTATATACATACGGTAAGGCCTGAAAACTGAAACATAATCCAAGATCAACTTTAAAATGAACTGAATAAATCTAACAATGCATTGGAACATAATGCACACATTTAGAGGTCTAGGCTAAAGATGTGCTCCGGCGTCGTTAAACCTAGTCGCTTTTGTTTCCACTCAAGGTTGGGTGATTCCTCCTTCTCTGACTCAATAGTGGTCTAGCACGGACTTCTTCTCCCATGTACCATCTAGTATATGCTGGGAGACCCCACTAGGTTATCATCCTTTATCCATAGGAAGTTGTGTCTGCCGCCTTACAAGCCATAACGCACCGAACACAACATTCAGGAAGATTGACTGTCATACAGAAAGTCCTTGGTTTTCATATGACTGCCAAGGTGTATATGCAATTTTACGGATTTGTTTGGTAAACCTTTTGCCTAGTTCTCTAGAGTAGTCACTTTCGTTCCTTTTCGGACTCCCTAAAAGAAAAGGTCCATCTGAGCACTTGTCACTCCAGGTTCATTAAATATTCGAAGGTGACTAGAGTCATCTTTTGTCCTTTTATCGACTCTTTAAAGATGAAAAGGTCAAGTTTTGTTCCTGTGTATTAAAATTTATTCGACCATGATTCATATTTACCCTGTTAGATCTTGTTTGCATTAGCTTGAGTAGGGTCCTTCCTCGTTAGTTTTCCTAGGATTTTTTGAAGTCATCATCTTGGTGGAATCACCGATCCTATCTCTTGTTCCAAGTGACCAAGGGTCTCCTTCTTCTGTTTCTCCTGAGGTACTGTTTATGAGTGATACTCTCACTGTTGTTCCAAGTATCGAACCAATTAACTCTCATGCTCCAGAGGACGAGACTTACGAAATTCAGTGGAACCCCATTTGGGAACCTTCTAAAGAAGATATTCCCAGTACTCCTCCTAGTGTTTTAGTCCCAATGTCTTCTTATGATATGGAAGACACATCCCCCGTCACAAGTGAAGAATCCATTGCGACGAGCGGTGAAATTCCCACCTCAATGTAAAATCCACCTTTTCGTATCACCCCTCTTGGTGTTACGTTTCCTTTACGCTATAAGGCTTTGAGGGATGTTATGTCTTTTAGGTCCCCCCTTACGAGTTCCATGTGGTCACACACAATCACTCCAACTTCGGAGTCCTTTCTTCCTCAAATGCAGAATGTGCCTGTCACTTCCATCCCGACTATTCCAACTGTCTGTGTGGCTTCTTCAACCCCCGTTGTCAGTGCCATTACTGCATCCTCAGTTGTGACCAATGCTGCTGGACCTTCTTCAGGGTCAACTAATAGTGGCCCATCGGCATCCGTACCCGGAGTTGTTGACCCTACACTAGGTGCCCCACCTTCTTCTAGTTCTATTCCAGCAGGGGGGCATACGATCAATATTTTCATTCTCTTCAGAATGCAAATCCTCAAATCCATTTCATTATTATGATTCTAAAGGGGCTCATATCTATTACCGCGGACCTCTCCCACCTTAGTCTACGGTTGAGGTCATGGTCCTGTTATCCGTTTCTTGGACCACCACTGGTTATGGCGGTGGCCAAGTATCGCCTACACATATTCAAGGGCCACCTTATCAAGGCCAACCGTCTTACATGCAACCTTATGGGCAGCAGTCTTATCTAGGGAAACCTGGAGGCCCACAAGGACAACCCTTCCAAGGACAACCTTCGACCTCTGGTGGTCCGTCTTTTACTTATTTCGCACAACCTTCTGGTAACCCGGGACAACCTTACACGAAACAAGGTCAACCTAGTGTCCAGCAAGGCTACCCTTCTGGGCAAGTTGGTCAACCTTACATTCAGCAAGGCCAACCCACTGTCCAGTATGGTCAACCATCTGGACAAGTCGGTCAGCCTCAAATCCAATCAGGTCAACCAACTACCCAGTCTGCTCAGTCGTCCGGTCTATTAGGAAAACCCTCAGTTGTGCAAGGACAGCCCAACACCCAGCAAGCTCAACCTTCTGGGTAGATGGGTCAATCTCAATCTCAACTAGGTCAACCTTCTGGCCAGATGGCTCAGCCTCAATTCTCTCAAGGACATCCTTCTGGGCCTGCTCAATTGGGTACTCAAATGATTGTTGCCTCTCAAGCTCAACCCGGTTTTCAGCCCCAGGCTAGGATCTAGACCCAATCTGGTCTTCAAATGCAAGTTGGATCTCAATACCAACCGGCCTATCAAACACAACCTGCTTCTCAGGCTTAGTTTGGAGCCCAGCCACCTTATGGTTTCCAGTAATCCCAAGGGAAAACTCAATTTTCCCCGTATCAAAATTATCAACAACTACAGGTGAGTCCTTATCAGAATTACTAGCAACCTTATGTTGCTCTTGCAAGCCAAGTTGGTAATCAATTGATTGATGGGGGGCAAATCTAGGGTCAACCATCCTATAACCCCTATGGACAAAACCCTCTTGGTCCAAGTCCATCCGGATAGAATCAATGGGGGCAACCAGAAGCTAGCTGGAACTCTGGTGCCACCTCTTACCCGCGACCTCAGATGTCCTTTAACCCTCAATTACCTTTTTAGCAACATTGGAATTACCAGATGTGTCCAAACTGACAAATGATCCTATTCTTCATAATCTGTATTGGCCCCCGATCCCAACTAAGATTCTCGGTGATTGTCCCAAATTTGATGGTAAAGCTAGAGAAGATCCCCAGGCTCACGTCATGACTTATCATCTATGGTGTTCATCGAATTCATGGCTTGATGATTCAATCCAGCTCTGCCTTTTTCAAAGGACTCTCACTGGCTCTGCTGCTAAATGGTATATTGAGTTATCTCGCGGATCTTTTCAGGATTTTAACTCGTTGGCTATGGCATTTTTAACTCATTTTCAGTTGTTGATTCGATATGAAACGGGCACACACCTCCTGACATCCTTAAAATAGACAAAGGCTACGCATATCTCTGATCATATCCATGAATGGAAATGGCGTCGTCGTTTGATTAAGTTTTGGATTCCCGATCACCTTCTTACCGACTGGTTCATGACCTCATTCGTCGGTCTGATAGCATGGGACATTGCTATGGGGGCATGTGTAACTGAAGAGCAGGCTATTGCGCATGCTCAGTACCTTGACATGGTTTACTCCTAGGCCGGTATGCTATATGATTATTTTCCTGATGCCCCGAGACCTAGAACTTCCAAAGCCCCACCAATGCCATCTCTTGATGGTATCATCGGTTCCGTTAATCCACCTTCCAAGAAAACTTCCGTGAACCCTGGGAAGTAAAATTCAAATGCTTCGCATGAAAATACTTATTAGGCTGTTGTTACGCAAAATATTGTCACCATGACTATTTGCAGTCAGTATGGGTCTATCATCATTCATACTGTCCTCCTAAGCAAGTCTCAAACCTCAGCTCTTCATGTCAAGCTTTCAAAATGAGAGAAAGACCTTAAAAATCAATAAAGCTTTGGTTCCGCACTTTCTCTCACTATTGCTTGTGGTCCCGCACCCCCTGTTCATGTTACCTGTAGACCTGCCTGCTCTATCTCTAAAGGAGTGGGTGCGGACCCCTGTGAAAGTCAAAAAGGCGCAAGTTTATTCTTAAAAACTCACTTTGGGTTAATTCTAGATGATTCTAGAAGGAATCTTGACGTGGATGGTTCGCTCCTAGGTGGTTCATGCATCCCAAAAGTGAAGGAGCTAATCCCTTGATGAGAGGAGCTATCCCTTTGAAGGAGGGCTTTATCCCTTTGAAGGTGGACCTAGTAACTTCCCTCCATTGCACTATAAATTAAGGCATTGGGCTGGTTGCTAGAGAGGTTAGAAGCTGAACATTTTTTAGGGTAAATGCTGGTGGAATTGAGACTTCCTAGTTAAGCTTGAGAGGAGAGATCACATACCTTTTGGCTTCATTGGGAAGAGAGTGAAACTTGTCAAAGTAGAGGAGACTTCTCGCTGGACCCTGGGAGGAGCTTGTACAGCATCAAGGCACAGGTTGTAAAGTTCTTCTTTGATTTGAATTAATACAATCATATTCATTTTTCTCAACAAATTATCTTATGTGATTTGTTTCATGAATTCCTTGATCATCATGATAAGTATGCTTTATTATATTGGCTTTTCAGGTGTTATTTAATTTGTGTGCTTGTTTGTGTTTGCAGATTCTCCATGAGGGAGCTCATTTGGATCAATGGAGCGAGGCTTCCACAAACTTGCATTGGACCCAAGGTAGGCCTAAAACACTTGTTTGCCTTTATTTATAAACTGCATATTTAGAGAAAGATAGAATTTGATTGGTTTGCTTGTCGCTAGATATCATTAGATACTAGGGAGGTTGGTCTTGTCTGCAAGAACGACTCATTCTGTGTGACAAAATGGCGACTCCGCTCGGGACTTGATTTTCTAATTTCCTTTTATTTTGACTTGAGAAACTGTGTTTTTGTGTCTGTTTTTTGCTTGTTGTGTGTGGAACTGGGTAGGTTTAGTAGATCTTGAATTATTTTTTGTTTTTCATACTTTTGGGAGAGGACCACACCCTTTGCTTGTAACATAGTGCGGACCTATCCACACTTTTGCTTTACACACAGAGTAGTACCGCACCTGTGTAGACTGCGGGCCTGCGGACCCTGTCAAAATTTTGAAAAACTTAAGATTTTCTCTTTCAGTCAACTTAGGATTTGTTTAGGTGTTTTTTGCCTCTGCCGAAACCTGCATGTGACTTGTAAGAAACTTTTCTTAGGTTAATTCCATTGGCATTAGGGTTTTAGGTGAAATTCCTAGAAGTTTTGGTTACCGGGCTTGGTTTTCATTTTGGTCTTGTAGTAGCTCAGAACTTAGAAGCCTTAGAAGCCTAAGATCACCTTGGTTTTTATTGGCATTCTTATGAGTCTGACCATTTGCAAAATCTGCCTTTGCTGAGGAATCCATCTTGTGTTTCTCTTTGCAAAACTTCGAAAGGACTTGTGTTAAAAGTTTTGGATTTCATTTTTAGAAAAGAAAACAAAAATTGGTTGTTTTTTGACTGATTTGTGATTCTGGACAAATTAGTCCTTAGTTTGCTTATAGCTAAGTAAAACATCCTTGAAAAGAAATCTTGTAAGCTTTTACCTCAAATAGTTCTTAGAATTTATAGATCTCAAGATTAGATTTTTCCATAGTTTTGAGTGTTTTATAAAAATAAAAAAAAAATCTCTTTTGGAAAAAGTTTGTTTTTGTAGTATTTGAGTGTTTGAAAGAAAAGGGAAATTTTCGTGAGCATAACTAGTTGTCTCGTTTTTGAGTGTATTGGAAAAGACAAAAAGCTCTTCTTTTGATTTGTTTGTTAAGGAAAAGATTTTTTTTTACAAGCATTTGCATTCTCAACTCTATCCTAGCTAGAAATTCATTGAAGGGAAAAGATTGCTTATCATCTTAAGTGCATTTTTTTTAGTGATTTGGAGTCGAGTCTTCATACCATAAGTTTCATCTCCGCACCTTTTGACTTAAGAAGAAACCAATAAAAATAACTCTTAAAGTAAAATCTATCTAGTAATCTTTTTATTTCTAGGGCTCTATATCACCAACATAGCTTAGGCTAGTATCTTGGAGTAGGGATTAATTAACTCTCCAAGATAGTAAAAGAAACAAGTAGTTGTATATTGCAGTAGGAGATAAAATCCAATTGTTACATCTATGCTCTAGGAAAGCTCCTCTTAAAGGAGAAGCACGAGACCATGTCTCAACCAGTGTGGGAATCAATCCTTCCTCATTGGGAACGATAGAAGAAATTCACGTATTAAAAATGGTAAACCTCAGATTAACCATTGTTGAGGAGCCTGGGTCACTTGTTGGTAAACCTTGGATTATGTCAAGGAGTCTTCAAGGGGATTGAGCTTGTTACTTTGCCCTTGCGTGCATATCGGATCCTAGACTGTTCCCCCAGGTATATTTGTTTCCGTTGGTAACCATAGTGACCATATTCTATAGGATTCTTTCCTAAGGTGATGGTGGAGGGAAGATCCCACTGTACCTGGAGTAGACGTCAGCTAGACTCACTTGGATTTTCTGGGGGGTTCTCTTCACTCGAGACGGTTTAGTGGAGAAACTTGTGCCAGTCTATTCAATAAGCAGGTTGCCGGGGTAACTGTTCCAACTGCCATTTCTCTATTGAACTCTGCGACATTGGATTTCATCACCAACTAGTGTTTTCAGTGCGGAAAGTTACTGTTTGTGTGTGGTTTGATCTCCTAGATTCTTTAGGCGTGTGATTCAAAATTGTTTGGTTCTTTAGAGACTTTAGGTGGTTTTCACTGAGATTTTTCTTTGTTTACGTGTGAAGTAGTTAAAATATTTAATCGTGGCTGAATTACCGAGGAAGTCCCGTAGACTTCGGGGTCAACCTCCTAAGTTTTCACCGAACCAGCCTGAAGGGTTACGAGCCCTTGTAACTCCTAGAGACAGTAGAGTTGGATCACCTGAAGAAGGAGAGTCTTCTTTAGTGGTACATCCTGATTATCAAGCTCTAGTAGCAGATTATAATCCACAATCTGTTTTTGTTTCTGAAGTTACTGGTAGTTTTTCATCTACTAGTGATTTAGGTGAGGAACCTAAAATATTTGAACTTGAAACTGAATTTGCTGTTATGCCAACATCAGGATTTGCCTCTCCAACTTCTAGTGGTCCTAGTTCACCTAGGGTAGAAAGAATAATTACCCAAAATCTTCCTTCTGGACTTATAGCTATTGAAGAACTTGCTACTCCGGAAGAAGAAGGTATCCCTATCCCTGAAAATCAACTAGTTATAGAACTTAGGGAGCGTGAATCAATCTTTTATAGTCCACCTAGGAGCAATGCTTGGTATCTTTCATTGACCAATTTTTTGGAAAACATGGGACTAAGTTTTTCACCACCTCGCATTCATTTTCACCCGACACTAAGGGGTTATTATCCTCCGTTAAATATGTCAATACAATCATCCATGTTCACTCAATCTCCATAAACGTTTTTATATAGCGGTCCTTTTGTTCCCTCTGGGTATCAGTCACTTACTTGTACTTTTTCGGGAGCATCTCCTCAACCTATTGAACAAGGGTTATTAACTGGAAATAATGGAACTAAGCCGTTGAGTGTAGAAGATATTCTTATGATATCAGGTACCATTCCTAATCCTCAACCTCAAGGTGGCCAGTTACCGCCTGGGGGGCAGCCTCAAAGTCCTCAATTATCGCTTGGGGGGCAACCCCAAGGTACCCAATTTCCACCTGGGGTGCAACCTCAAGGACAGTACATACGTACGGGACAATACATTCCTCAAGGTCAATCCCAGACTCAGTATGTACCTCAAGGTCAACCTCAGTATCAATATGTACCTCAAGGTCAACCCGAGTATCAGTACATGCCTCAAGGTTATCAACCTCAAGGTCAGTACCCAACCCAAGGTTACCAACCACCTTCCGGTCAATCATTTGTCCAAGGAGCTGGAAATGTACCTTTGAATTATCAACCTTACCCTCAACCCAGTTATGGTCCTCAATATTCTCAACTTGTTATGGGTTTGTACCCCACAATGAATTTAGTGTGGGATCCATCTCAATCTCAACAGATCTTGCAACCGAATGTACAGTTGTCATCTCAAACTGGACAACCCTTGGTTTCTGGTTCACCCCAGCAACTGGTCCAGTCTACTATTCAAACTTCTGCACCTAAAGTAGTTTCTTAGTCTGGGCCTAGTACACCTCGCACTCCGCCTCAAACGATTGCTGCAACTACTGCAACATCTGTTCAATCTACCCCACCTACTTCTGGAGTATCGACAGCTCCGGTTTCTACTGTTCCTGTATCAACTCCTCAGACATCTTTACCTCAGTCTGGATCCACAATTCAGACTTCGGTTCAAATGCCTGTAGGACAACCTGGTCCAAGTACGGTTTTCACAAGTCAACCTCAATTTACTTATCAACCGTACCAGGGACAGTACCAATTCGGTCCTGCTGTGCAGCAGCCAGTCTATCAGTATCAAGCGTACCTTGGATATACATATCAGCAACCTCAACAACCCCAGTACGGTCTAGTTAATCCTGGTTTTCCCGGAGGATATAATATCCCAAATGCAATTCCAATTCCTAGTTATACTAGATATCCTCCTCCTGGGGCTGGTCTCATGACCCAAGGTTTCAGGGACCCTAATCGTCAGTTACCGTTTATTGCAACTTTGGACTTGCCTGACTTGTCGCACCTTCCGAACGATCCAATTAACTATCTTCCATTTTGACCGCCAATGCCGAATAAGTTGCCTAGTGATATTCCTAAGTTTTAAGGCAAATCAGGAGAGGACCCGTCGAACCATGTGATGACTTTCACCTCTGGTGTGCGTCTAATTCCATTTCAGATGATTCAATCCGTTTAAGGCTTTTCTAACGCACTCTAATTGGTCTTGCGGCCAAGTGGTACATTGAGTTACTGCGAGCCACTTTTTAGAACTTTAGTCAGCTAGCTACTTCATTTTTAACTCATTTTCAGTTGCCAGTCAGATATGACAATGGCATGGAATTATTAACTTCATTAAAGTAGTCAACTTCCACTTACATTTCAGATCACATTCGTGAATGGAGACGTCAACAGTGTTTAGTGAAGGTTTTTTTTTCTGGATCAGATCTTAGCTGAATGGTTTGTAAAATCTTTATTACCGAAGATCACTGAGGATGTAGCTAAGGCCGAATTCGTTACTGAAGAGCAAGTAATTGCTCAAGCTCAGTACCTTGACTTAGTTTATACGCAGTCAGGTACGTTACACGAGAAAATCCCTGACCTTCCTAAACAAAATCAAATAACTGTAGCTCCTTCAGGGTCTCATGCCGCTGATGGTATGATTGGTATGGTTAATACCAAAAGTAAGAAGAAATCTTCCAAGAATTCTTCTCCTATCATAAATTTGCCAGATTCCCCGACAGGAGATTCTTCTGTGGAAATTTCCGCCGATATTCATGTTGTAGAGTAATCTACAGCCAAATCAAAATCCAGCGGTAAGAAGAAAGGGAAGAAGAAAAATAAAACAGACAAAAATTCGAAAGAGAAACCAGAAAAAGCAGAATCAACTGATGAGAAACGCAAACCTCTTTATCCTTGTCTCATTTGTGATGAAGAGCATTTTACAAGAGACTGCCCTCATCGTGCAGAGGTTGTGAAAATTGTCAAAGGTTCCCAAATGCCTGCTGTCTTGAAGGATCCTTTTCCTAGTCAAGACAGTAAGATGGTGGGTTCTTCCTCAAATGCCTCTGAAGAACCCATAATGATGATGTCCCATGTTAGGATTGCGACTCGATCGCATGATTATGGAAGTAAAATTCCTGTTGATGGTAAGAAAGAAGAATCTTCTCATTCAAACCCATCAACTTCAACTCCCGGTTCCGATCCACTTCAGATCGAGAAACCTAACCCAGACTTAGTAATCAAACCGCCCGCCAAGTGTATACTTCGAAAGCCAGCTTTCAATCCACATGCGAGAGTGGCTCAGAACTATAACATTGTTGAAGATTTGGCTATTTCACCTTCAGCAATGTTGGCTTTGGAAGTGCTACAATCATGTCCACCACAGCGTAAATTGCTATTGTCGGCTATAGGAGCTGTTGACGTTCAGGACTCGAACCTTATAATTCTCGATATAGAAAATAGTACACTACGCTTACCTCATCAAATGGCTTTCCAGATCCCAGTGTTAGTCAAAAATAGACCTTGTTATAGGACTGTGATTGATGAGGGAGCCTCAACGTGTATTATGTCGATACAGCGTTGGAGATCGCTTGGTTCTCCTACGCTAAATCATCCCTGATGATTCTAAAGGCCTTTGATGGCCATGGGTTTCATCCTTTTGGCATTCTACAGGATTTACCTATAGGGGTTGAAGGCAAAACCATTAAACTAGATGTGGAGGTGGTTGATGCCCCTCTAGATTACAACCTTCTCTTGGATCGTAGTTGGTCTTACGCTATGATAGCTGTCGTTTCATCGGTCTTTCGGCTTATAAAGTTCCCTCATAATGGAAAGATCATAACTATAGACCAGCTGACTTACTTTTCATCCGACCCAGCCTCTTCTGAAAGTATTCAGCATGTCGGCAAAACAACTATCCCGTATAAGGATGTTGGAGTAGGACTAGTTAAAGATTATGGTTTACTAGGAACTTTTCCTTTTCCTCCTATCAACACATCGTCTTCTACTGCAACCATTCATATGATTTCATCAGACACTATTGTTTATGATGATCCTTGGATCGTACCTTCCGAATCTGAGATAGATTCATTTGGTGATGTTATGCCTTTGAGTCCAGATGAAGTTGCGTATCAGGCCGTGCAGTTGTTTTCCGACCCTGCTTCAACCAAAATTGACTTAATGAATGTGGTCCATGAAGAATCACTTCCAATATCAAACTCAGACTCAACAACATTTTCCGAACTTTCCACACTGATGAGAAAATTCGTGAAATCCTATGTGTCAATGATTTACCATGGGAAGATCTTCATCATAGATCTTCGTTTTACCTGAGATTGATCGTTTTGAAATTGATTTTTCATCTATTTTTACGACTGAATATGTCAAGGAACCTCAGAACCCAATGAAAAATCCTGATTTTGAGCTAAATTTGGGAAACATTTCTTGAACTATTCCTATTGATATTTCGGTTAAGCCTGGAATTGTTGAAAACATTCATATAGGTTCCTCTTGTACGGAAGATGAAATTAAAACATATAAGGCCCTATTTCAAGAATTCCGCAACGTGTTTTCCTGGTCATATGAGGAAATTCTAGGAATTGACCCCGCAATTGTTGTTCATGAAATCAAAACTTACCCAGATGCTAAACCCGTCCAGCAACGTTTGCATCAGATCCACCCGCGAAAAGCTACTGCTATTAAAGCAGAAGTTGAAAAATTACTCAAAGTAGGTTTCATTTATCCAATTTCGTTAACGAATTGGGTATCGAATATTGTTCCCCCTTAACAAAAAGCAAGGGACAATAAGAATATGTATCGATTATAGGGATATTAATCAAGCCCGTCCAAAGGACAATTACCCAACACCCTAGATCGACAAAATCATTGATGATTGTGCTGGTAGTGAAATATTCTCCTTCATGGATGGTTTTTCCGGATACAATCAAATAAATATTCTACCTGCTGATCAACCAAAAACAGCTTTCATTTGTCCGTCGAGGACATTTGCTTACTGCAAATTACCTTTTGGGCTCAAGACTTTTGGGGCAACTTTTCAAAGAGCCATGTCTTACGCGTTTCATGACATCAAGCACATTGTGAAACCCTATCTCGATGATTTACCTGCTCATTCATTACATCAAGCTGATCATCTCATCCATTTACGAGCAATCTTTATGAGGTGTAGGCATTATCGAATTAGGTTAAATCCACACAAGTGTGTTTTCTGTATATAAATGGGTCGGTTACTGGGATTTCTTGTTTCGAAAGCCGACATTCATGTCGATCCCTCGAAGGTTGAAGCTATTATCAAATTGCTTCCTCCCTCGAGTCTTCGCCAACTCCAAAGTTTGCAAGGGAAAGCAAACTTTTTACGTCGATTTATTCCTAACTACGCCGAGATCACAAAGGGTTTTACTCAGTTGTTGAAACAGAATACTCCATTCTTTTGGGATGAGATAGCTGTTAAATCTTTTGATGCACTAAAACACGCGTTGACCCATGCACCGTTATTGCATCCTCCCAACTACAACCAGGACTACTTCTTATATCTCGCCACCTCGCATTCCACCATTGGAATGGTGTTAGCTCAGGAAGATGAAGTCGGTATTGAACATGTGATATATTACCTTAGTCAAACTTTGAATCCAACTAAGCTAAAATACTCACATGTGGAGAAATTGGCATTGGCAGCTGTTCAAGCTGTCCAACGTTTTCGTCATTACATTTTACTACGTAAAACTATAGTAATTTCTGATTGCAACCCTATGATCTATATTTTAACCAAACAATTGCTAGGGGGCAAGTACTCCAAACGGATTGTTGTTATAGACATTTTTGTGCCTTGCATCACTGAGCATGAAATGTCAATAATCAAGGGATCCAAAGTCCCCAAACATGTTGTTCCTACCCCTAGAGGAACAAGGCCAAGTAACCACAGCAATTCACAAAAGTTCTCCACCTAAAAACACTCAGAAACAAGGCAATTCTGGATCATGTCAACTGCTCCACTGAGCATCTGCGCTGAATGTCAACTGCTCCACTGTCTACCTACGTTGAATGTCAACTGCAAAGAAGGCTACCTGCGCTGAGCGTAACTGGACAAGTGGCAGGCTCATTTCTCAAGGTGTCAATGCCCAGGAAGCTTCCAAAATGACACTCGGATCAAGGAATTCGACTGGTTATGAGTAAGAGGTTCCAAATCTCCAAGTGGAAGCAAGAACCTCCAAGTGGACTCAAGAACTGAAGTGGGAGAGGACACTAGTCATTTTTATACCAGCCTAAAGCTGACTCATCCTCTCTCCAAAACTCCTATATATAGATCTCTCTCCATGAGGTCAAAGGAGGCTGGAATTTGGTATTTGCAAAGAATTGTTGTTGGTTTGTGGCTAGAAACATTGGGTGTGTTATGCTTTGAAAGGAGCTGAAGAAGGAATTCCATTCTGCTGGGAAGGAGATGCTGGGTTGGAGCCCTATGGGTTGTATCTCTTCCTGAATCCTGTTACTTTCAATAAAGCTATCTTGATTCTTTCCTATATGCTGGTGTATTTTGTATGATTGCATTAGTATATTTGATTTACTTCTAATCCTGAATCATTTATGAATATGTATATTTGGCTTTGTATTGTGTTCTTCTCTTGTCGCAAGTAGCTGTTCTCTTGTCACAGGTAGCTATTCTCTTGTGATCTCGTGGGATTCAAGTAGTTGTTCTCTTGATCAAGCGAGGAGGCAAGTAGTTGTGGACACACAAAGAGAAGAGGATCTAGTTCGAGGGACAACCGGAAGACAACGGTAAGTCTGCCGATCTCCTCTCTTTCATATTTCATAAAGGAAGAAATCATGATAGCTGTATTCGTTTGTTGCTAAGGCGCTATCACACCTTAGGTGGATAGGATCGTCCTAAATAGGCATTTTTCCCCACAACAAATTGGCGACTCCGCTGGGGAAGAATTTGTTTATTCATTTCATTTGTGTTTCCGTCATTTGTTTACTTCATAGACTTGACAGCAATTCTTGAACTGCATCTTTCCTGGATGCAAAGTAAAAGTTGTTGCTTTGATCCAGTATGTTGGACTTGTCTATGATCTAAACTAGATCCACAAATGATTTGATTGATCCTTGTGATAGTCTTTAGTACCCTATCAAAGCATCCCTCTGTTTATACCTTGCTTGTGTTTCTGATTTGGCCTGAAACAGTTGATTTTTGAGCATTTTGTGACCCAGAAACCAAGAGAAACGAGAGTTTCTCTCTTCAGCGCAGGCACTGTGAAGGCAGTCTGCATTTCAACGCAGGTCCCGAAGGGGCTACCTGCGCTGAATGTCAAATTGACAGTGTTGGACCTGCACTGAACCAGTGTGGCCTTGAGCAGCTGGGGTTCTTTGTCCTTTGTTGCCCTGTTTTGATCTCTGTTTTTTGCAGCCTTTAACCAGCATAGGTACTAGCCTGATAACCTTTTTCTTTGCCTGAATTCCGCCCCATTTTTGTACAAAAAGATTGTGAATGTTTTTATGTGTTTGTGGCGTCATTTACAATCTTCCTTTGCATGAGTAAAGTAGTCTTTCTGTAGCCTTTGATTCAGATCTGATTGAGAGTGATCTTAGAAGAGAGTTCATTGGCTGTTTGTTCAGATTGATTATAGTTTTACTTTTGCTTATTGGTTTGAATTTGTCTCTTTCAAAGTATCAAAACAAGTCTTTATTTTGAAAATCGAAAAGTGATTGTAATCTCTTCTACCCATGTTGATTTCGAAGAAAGTGAACTTGTTTATTTTGATCATTGTAAAAGCAAATTCAAAGTTGTGCAAAAAGCTTTCTTTGTAGGCATTTATACTAAGAAAGTGAAAACAAACACCTGCATTGTGCATTTTGCATTTGATAGTTTGCATGTTGGATTTAGGGAAAGTGCATTAGAGTGTGCTAATTTCTCTTTGAGAAAAGATAGTCGCTCTCTTTTCCCTTAGTAGCTAGGATTTTCAAAGTTGAAAGATAATAAAGCTTGCTTATCATCTTACACTGCATTTAGGAATTTGTATCATACATCTCGTGGTGAACCTTGAAAGGCAAACTTTAAAAAGATCAACCTAAAATAAATTGAATGAACCTAACAACGCTTTGTAACATAACGCACAACATAGAGGTCTAGGCTAGAGATGTGTTCCGGCGTCGTTAAGCCTAGTGACTGTCGATCTCTAAGAAGGTGGGTGATTCCTCCTGAGAGACGGTAGCGCTAGTACGGATTTGTGCTCCCACGTACCGTCGCGTATATATTGGGAGACCCCTATAGGCATATATCTTTTATCCTTAGGAAACTGTGTCGGCCGCCCTACTGATCGCAATGCAGTGAACACAGCATTCACGAAGATCGACCACCCGTACCGTAAACGTATTCTGTGGTTTTGCGAAAAGTTTGGCACACCCTCTGCCTAGATCTCCAGAGCAGTTTCTTTTGGCCTTTTTCAGACTCTATAAAAGAAAAAGTCCATCCGAGCATTTGTCACTTCGGGCTCGTTAAATCATCGCAGGAGACTAGAGTCATCTTTAGCTTTTTCTCGACTCTTTAAAAGTGAAAAAGCAAGTTGTGTCTAAAGCGTCTAATAAAATTCATTCAGTTCGGAAACACAATTTTCCCCTTTTAATATTTTGGTTGATCGAGTAATCCGCAATCGTGGAAGAAAGTCAATTGAAACCCCGTCGTTCGCGGAGACTTACGAGTCAACCATCTTTGTCTCCAGAATCGAAAACAGTACGGACAAAGCGAACTCGTTTAACCGATTCAAAATCTCCTATAAAAGTTAGAACTAGTGTTCTAGCTACATCTGAGATTCCGGTTACTCCAAACATTTCTGGAAACCCTGCCTCTATAGAAGAAGTTCAACAGCCACAGAAGGACAGTAATACTGATCCTAGTCTGGGGGAAAATACTTATATAACTGAACCAGTTCCATCTGTAACCGGTCCAGAGAGTTTTGTTCCTCAAACAACTGTCGCTGTCGAAACAACCCCTTCTTCGGCACCAGAAATATTTTACGGACCTGACGGTCTTCCTCTTCCACCGGGTTTGATTGCGATAGAGGAAATTGCAGAGGATCCGTAAGCAAGTACTCCAACCCATTTTGGAGTCGGGGTCACTCTATTTCCTTCATCAGAAATTAATCCGCCACAAGTGGAGGTTCCTGTAGAATCGCTAGGCAATCTATTGGATAGACTTAAAATGTCTGAACAACCGTCATCATCTAGGACTGTGTCAAACGACACAGCAACAGTAGAAGCCCCTGCCGTCTCTCCAACAATGTTTTCCGGCATACCATCTGTCCCAACTAGCTCACAGCCGCTAGAAGGAGTCCACCAAGGGACTATTTCGATAGTGTGGTCTATTCCAGTTTGTTCATCTGGAGTAATATCCGGCAACTCTTATGTTGAGACTTGCCAAATTGATCCATTTGGAGGTCAATTTGGGCAATCCAGTCCCCAAGGACAATCAATCCCCTTGAGTTCTGGATTGCTACCATATGGGGGGCAGTATGCCCTTTCATTACCCCCTCCGGGAGGGTACCCATACGGGAGTTCGCAACAGTATTCAGGCTATACTGGAATTTCATCAAGTGGTTGGGTACCTATGCTACCTCAACAACCAAGGGTTGTATATTCTATGCAACAGTGTGTACCTATGACGAATATCCCAACCACACCAGCTATTGTAACAGTGTCACAAGTTCAAGCGATGCCTGTTGCATGTCAACCTCAGATTTCTCAGGTTGTAATGCAACAGCCCCTTGACCATGGGTCACAACCACAATCGCCAACTGGTGGGGCGACACAGGTCCAAACGGGTACAATTACCCCACACCTTGGTCCAACGGTTAGCATAGCACAACAGAACATGGCTTCACAACCGTGGCTAGTGCAATACCAACAACCACAATTCCAGCAGGTGTACCAAGGTTCTGAGCAGCAGATCTTTGCGAACAGTGGACAACCATATATCCAAAATGGTCAAAACCAACCACTTTACAGTGGTCAAGTCCACCAACCGTATCAGTCATACCAACATCAATTACATTATGCTGGTATGCAAAGGCCCACTGCTCAAGCGATTCCATCGTACCCTGGTTATGCCTCGCCTAACCTGAATCAACAGTTACCATTCGTGGCGACTTTAGAGTTACCCGATTTACACCGGTTAACCAACGATCCGATTGCTTATGCCCCTTGGTGGCCAGCGATTCCTCACAAACTTCCATCTGACATTCCTAAATTCAATGGAAATCCAGGTGAAGACCCATCGAATCATGTGATGACTTTTCATCTGTGGTGTTCGTCGAACACCCTGAACGATGATTCAA
The DNA here is from genome assembly GCA_031772625.1 of Pinus tabuliformis. Classification (NCBI taxonomy): domain Eukaryota; kingdom Viridiplantae; phylum Streptophyta; class Pinopsida; order Pinales; family Pinaceae; genus Pinus; species Pinus tabuliformis. The sequence continues at coordinate 873,642,610 of CM062815.1, forward strand.
TAAGGCTTCACCTTTTTCAGAGGACATTGACAGGTCCAGCGGCTAAATGGTATATTGAATTACCTAGGGCCTCTTTCGACAATTTTAGCTCCCTAGCCACGACTTTCTTAACCCATTTTCAATTACCGATAAGATATGAAACGGGAACAGAAATATTAACCAACTTCAAATAGACAACTGCCACCCATATATCTGATCATATACATGAGTGGCGTCGTCGTCGTAGGATGGTGAAAACATACGTTCCTGATTAGCTGTTAGCTGAATGGTTTATAAAGTCGTTACTTCCTGCTATAACGGAAGATGTGGCGAAGGGGGGAGTCGTAACAGAGGAGCAAGTTATTGCTCATGCACAATATCTAGACTTAGTTTATACTCAGTCTGGCACGCTCTACGACAAAATACCTGACGCCCCTAGACCGGAATTTTCAATTCCTCCTCCTCCAAAATCCAATAGTGACTCTCATGCCGGTGATGGCGTGATTGGCACGGCAAACGCGAAATCGATAAAGGCTTCGTCTAAGAAAGCCCGTAAGAATTCAGATTAAAATGCAAAAGAAGAAATTCTTGCTTCGGAAGTAAATGCCGTATCAGCAGATAAAGGCAAAGAAACCAATCAACCAGGAAGCAAGAAGAAGCAAAACAAAGGGAAGAAGAAGAAACAGGGTGAATCATCTCCTGAAAAGAATTCTTCAAACCCTCCTGGGAAAGGGAAACCAAATTATCCATGTCAAATATGTGATGACGAGGATCATTATACAAGGAATTATCCATTCAAAGCTGAGTTAAAGGGTTCTTTAAAAGTTCCCAAACCTCAGCTGTGTTAACTGATCCATTTCCCAACCCAGGTCAAAATTTGGTTGATAGTGGAAAGGCTTCCCTGTCACAAGTACTTATGTTGTCGGTTTCAAAACATCAGAATGATGCTTTGATTTCGACAAGGAACAAAGATTATGGAAATCTGTAGCTGTCAAACGACAAAGGTAAAAATCAACCAAGTAGTTCGACAACAACTTTGACAGAAGTTGTACCGCCCATCATTCCTGAATTACCAATAAAGCCGCCAAAGGGAGTAGTACACAAGTCGACGTTTAATCCTCGTGCCAGGGTGGTGCAGCATTATAACATAGTAGAAGATTTGGCCCAATCGCCATCCGCTATGTCGACTCTTGAAGTATTACAAAATTGCCCATCCCAAAGGCAGGCTTTGTTATCAGCTATTGGTGGGGTTGATCCTAAGGATTCCAATCTTATATCCTTTGATCTCAAAGGATACGATCCTCAGTTACCAGCTCAACTAGCTTTCCTTATTCAAGTGAAAGCCCTCAACAAGACTATTCACAGAACAATTATTGATGAGGGGGCATCTACATGTATTATGTCGATGAGTTGCTGGAAAACTTTAGGATCTCCAACCTTGTCGCGATCTTTGACGACATTAAAAGCTTTCGACGGAAGGACTTATACCCCATACGGTATCCTTAATAACTTGAAGGTTGAACTGGGAGGAAAAACAGTAGAAATTGATGTTGAGGTCATCGATGGAAATCTTGACTACAACATCCTATTGGGTAGACCATGGATCTATGCCATGGCAGCTGTTGTGTCGACTTATTTTAGGAAGATCGCGTTCCCGTTTGAAGGAGGGATTATGGTCGTCGACCAACAGAACTTCCTCCCTAATGGTTCACAAGTTACAGGAAGCATTCCCATGATCCATGAGAGCAACCATTCACTTCAAGATATCGGAGTAGGATTATTGAAAGACCCCACAATGATGGGAACTTTCGCGCTACCACCTCCTATTTACATAGGAAATATACCGTTTGTAGCAACCTGCAACATGATATCTTCCACGAAGGTCGCAAAAGACAGTGCCGACATGGATCATGCAATTGTTTTGCCCCCAAGCCCTTTAGAAATATTGTAGCAATCAATGTTTCAAGCATGGGAGGCGAACCCAAATCAACACTCGTCAAGCGTTTGGGTAGATAGGTCTAGAGAATATGGTACCCCATTAGATCCTTGTTGGAAAGTACATGGGACTGACGAAGGAATCTTACAATCAATGTCAATTGAGGGGGCACCATGGAATGATCACCACCATCATTCCCTTCTTCCGAAATATGAAGAGGATACTCAACGTGACCTTTATCACCCTTCAGTTTTTGAATTCCTAACAAATACTGTAAATACGGTGGATTCCAAGCGAAACGTATCCAATATTGAAGAGACTATAGCCATAAATATCTCCACTAAAACAAATGTTGTAGAGAATATTTATGTCGGCAAAGGTTGTTCCCCTTCAGAACTGGAAATATATAACGCTCTTTTTCGCGAATTTAGAGATGTCTTTGCTTGGTCATATGATGAAATGCCAGGCATTGACTCGAGTATCGTTGAACATGAAATTAAAATGTATCCTGATGTCAAACCAGTAAGACAACGGCTTCGACAGGTGCACCCCAAGAAAGCCGCTGCCATTAAGGCAGAAGTTGAAAAACTTCTCCATGCTGGATTCATCTACCCGGTTCCTCTAACCGATTGGGTATCGAATATTGTCCCTGTTATGAAGAAACAAGGGACGATTAGAGTGTGTGTCGATTATAGGGATGTAAACCAAGCTTTTCCGAAGGACAACTACCCTACACCCTTCATCGACCAGATAATTGATGAATGCGCTGGATGTGAAATCTTTTCATTTATGGATGGATTTTCCGGGTATAATCAAATAAATATCCGCCCACAGGACCAGTCAAAGACTGCATTTATTTGTCCGTGGGGCACATTCGCTTATCGAAAATTACCCTTTGGTTTGAAGAGCGCAGGGGCGACGTTTTAGAGGGCAATGAATTATGCCTTCCATGACATCAAGAACATTGTTCAACCTTATCTCGACGACCTTCCGGCTCATTCGCGAAAGCGGACTGATCATCCGCAGCATTTAAGAGCGATATTTCTACGTTGCTGACACTACAAGATAAGACTCAATCCACACAAATGTGTGTTTTGCGTCGGTTCTAGTCGTTTACTTGGCTTTGTAGTCTCTAAGGATGGGATTCGTCTCGACCCCTGCAAGGTTCAGGCAATCATTAATTTGCCTCCACCTTCAAATTTGCTTCAGATTCAGAAACTCCAAGGGAAAGCAAACTTTCTGAGGAGGTTCATTCCAAATTACACAGAACTTGCTAAAGGTTATACTCGTCTTTTGAAAAAGGATGTACCTTTCGTCTAGGACCAGGTGGCACAAGCTTTCTTTGATGCTCTGAAGGATTGTCTAGTAAAAGCATCATTAATGTACGCCCCGAACTATCAAAGAGATTTTAACCTGTATCTGGCTGCAGCAGATACGACCATTGCAATGGTTTTAGTTCAAGAAGTAGATGGAATTTAACATCCTATCTATTATCTAAGTAAAAACTTAAATGATACAGAAAGTAAATATTCTTATGTTGAAAAACTAGCGCTTGCAGTTGTTCAAGCGATTCAAAGGTTTCGACATTATGTCCTCTTTCGGAAAACTACCATTTTGTCAGATTGCAACCCCATGACTTATATACTGTCACGACAGTTGCTGGGGGGCAAATATTCAAAATGGATAGCGATCCTTCAAGAGTTTGATCTGGAATTTGTAAAATCCAAATCAAAGAAAGCTCTAGTTTTCGCAGAATTATTGTGCGATCTCCCATCGTCGTCTAACGATGAAACATCAGAAGAGTCAATCGTGGACGAAAGTTTGTTTCTGATATCTACAAGCGATGAGTGGTATGGAGATATCATATTTTATCTCCAAACCCAAAAATTCAGGCCTAACACCTCTCACTCTGAACAGAAACGTATACGATACCAAGCAAAAGACTACATGATTGTCGGTAATACACTTTACCGTTGTGGTATCGATACAGTTCTGAGGAGGTGCCTTACCCATGAGGAGGCCGAAAAAGCCCTGAATGAGTGTCATTCAGGCGCGTGTGGGGGGCATCAATCTGGATATGCAACATCACAAAAAATCTTACGAGCAGGATACTTCTGGCCAACCATGTTCAAAGATTGCATAATCACAGTCAGAAGTTGCCATGCTTGTCAAATTTTTGATAGCAAAACCAGAAGACCGCCCGCACCTTTACAGCCGATAGTTGCTATTGGGCCTTTCGCCAAATGGCGCATCGATTTCATGCAATGTAACCCCACCTCGACCGGGGGGCATGGGTATATTATAGTCACTGTTGACTATTTTACCAAGTGGGCCGAGGCGATGCCTACATTGGATAACACTGGTGAAACAGCTGCCCTTTTCTTTTTCAATCATGTAGTCGCCAGGTTTGGCATACCACAGGCTATAGTTACAGATCATGGATCGCATTTTCGCAATCACATGATGGTCGAATTAGCTGCCAAGCTAGGGCTATCTCACGACAGCTCTACCCCGTATTATCCGCAAGCCAACGGACAAGTTGAAGCAATCAACAAGGTCCTGAAGCGTATGTTGCAAAGGATGATCGGGGTTCATAAAAGAAGGCGGCACCTAATCCTGTACTCAGCCTTGTGGGCTTACCAAACGTCGGTAAAGAACGCGACCGGGTTCACACCTTTTCAACTGGTGTATGGCCTGGAAGCAGTCTTGCCAATCCAGTGCGAAATTTCGTCGCTTAAACTCGCAATTGACCTCCTCCCCGGAACTTCAGAAGAAGAGGCTCGTTTCTTGGAATTAATCCAGTTGGATGAAACCCGTCGTGACGCCGCTTTGGCCAACGAAACCCATAAGAAACGAGTCAAGGCGCAGTTCAACAAAAATGTCAAACCCCGTGTCTTCTCAGAAGGTGATTTGGTCTTGCTTTATGACCAAGAATCCGATAAATTGGGAGCAGGAAAATTCAATTCCTTATGTATGGGCCCCTATATTGTTAAAAGGGTGTTAGCAAAAGGAGCCTACGAGTTAATGGATTATGACGGAATTCCACTGGTGCAACCCCGTAACGGGTTGTACCTCAAGCGTTACTATGCTTAAATAGTAACCTGCATGCTTTTGTTCTATTTTGTTTTCGCTAAAAGTATTTGTTCTGGTCGAGTGATCCACCTTTTTCATTTGTTGCAGATGTCGAACCTTCTAGAGACATGTGTTGGATATGCCAACAGAGCGAGTCATAGTTCGCGGAACCTATCTTCCGCAGCCTGGGCCATTTTTGAGCCAAGCGGCGAGTTAGTAAGTTTCAGAGGAGTGTGTATTGGGCAATCAACGAATAACATCGCTGAGTATAGCGCGTTGATAGAACTACTCTCTGATGCCATCACACGTGGCATACGCCGACTAATTGTCAGGCTAGACTCATAGCTCGTAATACTACAACTCAATGGTATATATTCCGTTCGCAATCCAGCTATTTATCGCATGTTCCTAAGGGTTAAGATTTTGGAAAGACAGTTTGATTCAATTCAATACCAGCATATTTCCAGAAACTTAAACACATTAACCGACTCATTAGCAAATTATGTGTTAGATAGACATTTGCAACATTTATAAAAAAGACACATCATCAATGATTGTACATATGGATCATATAACTCAACCAGAATAAAACTCGAAAATCAAAATATATATAAGCTGTTCATAGTTCATACATAATGTTCTGTAACCAAGACAAAATTGGTCATATGACCCAAAAACTCAAAATGCTAGGGGGCACCCTAGTCTAGTGATGCTCATGATAGCACGTCACGGCCTGTGCAATCATGCGCAAGAGACGAGTCCATCATCTAGGCACACCAGTAGTATGTCGCTGCAACCGTAAAGGTAACTCGTCAATCCTCACATCGGGAATACCGAGTGTAAGGCTCTCAACCTGCTCCTGCACAGCTGTAAGAATCTCTGCCACATCAAGGTCGCGGAGAATAACCCTCCCAGCAGTCTCCCCTGCTGGGGCATCAACTGGTGCTTTCGGGCGAGCTACTGGACGAACAGGACCAACATCTGCACGCACACATGAGTTTGATTAAAGTCTTGATAGAATAAAGCACAAGGACATTATAAGTAAGAACAGTAAACAGTGATATGGTCAAAAGTTTTACCAATAGCGCCCCACTGTTCGCCATCCGGTAACACCAAATCCGGATCACCTCGGAAATCCATGCCAACATATGGGTACTCAGAGTAGACCATCTCCTGGCGCTCGAACCACCTGAAAAAGGTATCAGTGAAAGTAACCTGAGATTGACCAGCGTGCCTAGACATGTGGTCAACCCATCTCTGCATGCGTGGCTCGGTAGGAGAAGGCAAGTCGAGTGCGATATACTGAGGCTGCATCAGTGGTATTTTCTCCAAGGCAAAGGCAGTCAGAATAGAACCATACTCAATGTTCTTCAGCTTCCCATCCTTTACCTTGGTCAATTGACTTTTCATCTGAGCAAGTACTGCATCACACCAGTTGAATACTTTCGGTTGGAGACACTCCAAGGCGTGCTGCACATAAGATCTGTTGGCAACATGTAGAGATGCGCTACCGGCCATCCAACCAATGGTATACAGAATGGACCTGAGAGACCTGTCAGTGATCTCACGGATAACAACCTTGCCGTCTCTGCTCGGCTGGGAACCTTCCTTGCAATACTGGCGGACATAATCTCTCACGGAGTCATCCCCCGGGCCGAACCTGACAAAGAAATGGGGGCACCCCGCCTTGACAATCCAGTCAAGAAGTAAATGTCCTCTATGGTCAAGGGGATGGATTTTCCCCTAATCTGGAATACTTGGTTAATGGGATCCCAAGCATCAAGCATATACTGCAGTAGAGAGATCTGTGCTCTCATGCTAGAGATACGGAAAAACTTCAGCAGGCCACAGTTCCGCAGCGCGTTCACCGTGACAGGGTCATTGAGGGAAATCATGTCCTCCTCTTCATGTTCTCGTTCTCGCCATGTAAGGGACATTTTGTTCAAAGATCCCTGCAAAACAAACAAGAGAAGGAGTAAGTTCCTGAGTTTGGTGAGAAACTGGAAAAATTTCATCAAAAAATGTGCATAGAGCTGTTTTTCTGAGATCAGCGCAGTTGGCAAGTGTCCTACCTGCGTTGAAGGTCAAACTGCCTTAAGGCAGCTTGACATTCAGCGCAAGTTTCGAATGGACTGCCTGCGCTGATGCCAGAGCGCCCTAGTGAAACCCCAGGGGCTCATGGGGGCAGGAAAACAGGCACAAAATGGGAAAAAGAAACCATGAAAAGAAAGAGCTAGAGTTTAGCTCCTACCTGGTCCAGACGGCGCTGAAAATCGTCCGCAGAATCTCCCGGAATCAGCTGGTGAAAATCAAGGGGGAAGAGGCACCTCCAGAGCTCCAACAAACCAAATTCAAGTGAAATGGTAAAATGAGAGTTAAAAACACCTTTTAATGGCTTTTTACGTAGTTCGAAGCGAAATATTAGGGTTATGATCTCATTTTCATGCAAATATTGTTCATTTCTAACAAAGTTTGTTGCAGCAATTGAGAATGTAGTACTATCCTTGAAAAGAGAAAAGCTATTTATGGTAAAAATCAAATTTTTTACTATATGTTCGAGCAGTTTTAGCATAAAGTTCATGCTCGTTAAAAAATAAACGCAAGATCCGAGCAGTTTTAACGCGGTCTTCATGCTCGTTAAAAAATAAATATAAGCAGCGAGCAATGTTTCCTCCAGAGTTTAAGCTCATTTTTAACTAAAAAATGAACCTATCCCGGTAAATAACCACTGTGATCGTAAATTTATCAGCCATAAAAACCTTGGTCGTGTTTGCACCTGCCACCTCCATCTTTCATTTGGCCGATCGTTCACCCCCATATGATTTTTTACCCATTTTGAGGAACAGCTGCGAAGAGTGATTTCACCTAGCCATCCTTGTGACACTGCCGTGATTGGAAAATTCCAACCTGTACCTGGAATCAGTTGCTATCCCTGTTTATCACTCATTCCTCAAAAGACGAGTCTTCTTTAAGCTCTTTTCAACTGACTCGTAAAATATGAAAAGATTGTCGAGTTTTGGCCTTCCAGCTCGTTAAAAGGACAGGAAGAGCTATCCCTCCTCTAGATTTTAATCTTTTTGGACCTGAGGGATTATTGCACAAAAAGATCGAGCGCTTGTTTTGTTCGGCTCGTTAAAGATATCGAAAACTCATCCCTTTTGTATTGTTTTATAATTTTTCGGACTTAAGGGATTAGATGACGAAAAATGAATTTTGGAGTTAACTTTATGTACCTTTTCAGACTCTCTAAAAATGAAAAGGACCGAGTTATCCTTGTCGTTAGACTCGTTAAAATGATAAATAGCGACAAACTTGTCTTTAGACGAGAACGAGTTTCCCTATTGCTAGGCTCGTTAAAACATAGCGATGGGCTTGCCCGAAGGGCAGGTTATAGAACAAGCATATGTTATCCTCCTCAAGCTTGACAAAAATAAAGAGGTACTGGTCAGCAATGACTGGGGAAAAATTGGGAAAAATCAAGAAAACTTTGATGGTAGCAGGTCGCTCTTGAACATGACACTTTTCCTCCATATCACATTCGGGTTGGGTTGTTTCATTCACCGGTCACATCACCATGGTCTTGCCATACCATCCATATTTGGGGTAATGCTACCAATCCATCGCATCAGTGTCGCCATATGTTCAAGAGAAGTCATTCAGAAAGAGTCAACCGGGTCCCATCCACTGCCATACATTATCCTTCATCCATTCAAGACCGCCACCCTGAATCATATGTCACAGATTTTTTTCACCTCCATTAAAATCATTAGCTCCATTCCGTGTCACTGATGTGGGATTCATTAAGGCCCTCCTTTGATGGATCGCTCCTTGTCGACATCAGCTCATTATCCAAGGAGTTGATCTAGGAACAACCCCTTCAGTACTTTGAAGCTTGCATACCTCAATGGCAAGTTTCTCACTTCCGGCGATAGGTATACATCAATGACCTTCAACCAGAAGATTTTGTGTGGTGTTCGACGCCAAGTCCTTTATTCACACCACGTGAATTGTACTACAGTACCTTGAGGGTCATTATCATTATCGGTGATTCCTCTCGCGCTTGTTAACGGTTTACATCATTGACCGGTAATCAAGCGATGTCTTTCCATGTTCGACTTCAGCGCAATTCTCACATGGATCGACTTGTACTTAGAGTGAAGATCCAACGAGTTTGAAGACCCCGGATCTATTCATCCATCCGGGCTGCGATATATATTCAGGAAAAATAAAGACATTTGACATGTACATCATTGCAGCAGATGATCATCCTACTCAAAGGATGATAATTTTCACCAAAATTATCAGTCTACCATCAGACGATCGTCTGTTCTATGTACAAAAATGAATTTATAAAGCTGAGCATGGGAATGCCTGCCTCATCTAGATCATGAAAGCAGTATGAATCATAATGTATTGTATTGTATTTTATTACAGGTCTCCTCCCAGCAGATGGATGAACTTCGGACCCTCTTGGATAAAGCATTTCACCTGATAAACGGCCTCATACTTTAGGGGGCAACTGTTATTGACATTTTTGTGCCTTGCATCACTGAGCATGAAATGTCAATAATCAAGGGATCCAAAGTCCCTAAACATGTTGTTCCTACCCCTAGAGGAACAAGGCCAAGTAACCACAGCAATTCACAAAAGTTCTCCACCTGAAAACACTCAGAAACAAGGCAATTCTGGATCATGTCAACTGCTCCACTGAGCATCTGCGCTGAATGTCAACTGCTCCACTGTCTACCTGCGTTGAATGTCAACTGCAAAGAAGGCTACCTGCGCTGAGCGTAACTGGACAAGTGGCAGGCTCATTTCTCAAGGTGTCAATGCCCAGGAAGCTTCCAAAATGACACTTGGATCAAGGAATTCGACTGGTGATGAGTAAGAGGTTCCAAATCTCCAAGTGGAAGCAAGAACCTCCAAGTGGACTCAAGAACTGAAGTGGGAGAGGACACTAGTCAGTTTTATACCAGCCTAAAGCTGACTCATCCTCTCTCCAAAACTCCTATATATAGATCTCTCTCCATGAGGTCAAAGGAGGCTGGAATTTGGTATTTGCAAAGAATTGCTGTTGGTTTGTGGCTAGAAACATTGGGTGTGTTATGCTTTGAAAGGAGCTGAAGAAGGAATTCCATTCTGCTGGGAAGGAGATGCTGGGTTGGAGCCCTATGGGTTGTATCTCTTCCTGAATCCTGTTACTTTCAATAAAGCTATCTTGATTCTTTCCTATATGCTGGTGTATTTTGTATGATTGCATTAGTATATTTGATTTACTTCTAATCCTGAATCATTTATGAATATGTATATTTGCCTTTGTATTGTGTTCTTCTCTTGTCGCAAGTAGCTGTTCTCTTGTCACAGGTAGCTGTTCTCTTGTGATCTCGTGGGATTCAAGTAGCTGTTCTCTTGATCAAGCGAGGAGGCAAGTAGCTGTGGACACACAAAGAGAAGAGGATCTAGTTCGAGGGACAACCGGAAGACAACGGTAAGTCTGCCGATCTCCTCTCTTTCATATTTCATAAAGGAAGAAATCATGATAGCTGTATTCGTTTGTTGCTAAGGCGCTGTCACACCTTAGGTGGATAGGATCGTCCTAAATAGGCATTTTTCCCCACAACAATTGTGATCCTGCAGGAGTTCGACTTGGAATTTGAAAAGTCTAAGTCGAAGAAATCTTTAGTTTTTGCGGAGCTAATGTGTGACTTCTCGCGTGCTGACACAGAAACTGTGGTGGAGGAGCCCATTGCGGACGAATCCTTGTTTCTAATCAACACTTTAGATCCGTGGTATGGGGATATCATAGTTTATCTCCAGACCCAATCCTTTCGACCAGAAATTTCAAGGTCAGAACATCGAAAAATACGATTCTAGTACCAACAATTCAAAATTATTGGAGATACACTTTATCGTCGTGGGGCGGACTCTGTTTTTCGACGTTGTTTAACTCACGAGGAAGCTGAAAGGGTTCTAATTGACTGTCACTCTGGAGCGTGTGGCGGTCATATGTTTGGGTATGCCACAACCCAAAAGATATTGCGCGCTGGCTATTTTTGGCCGTCTTTGTTTAAAGATTGTATTAATGCGGTCTGAAAATGCCACAACAGCCAAATTTTTTATCGAAATATGCGCGCTTCACTTGCTCCTCTCCACCCTATAATTGCCATCGGTCCTTTTGTGAAATGGGGTATCGATTTTATTACATGTAACCCTCACTCGGCCGGGGGGGCATGCGTATATCATCCTTGGGGTAGATTATTTTACCAAGTGGGCCGAGGTGATTCCTACATTTGAGGCAGACGACAAAACTGCTACGATTTTCATGTTCAATCATATAATTGCTAGGTTTGGTGTTCCACAAGAGATTATCACTGATCATGGGCGTCATTTTCGAAACATTATGATGACTGAACTTACAGGCCAACTTGGCTTGTGTCACGATAGTTCAACTCCATATTATCCACAGGCTAATGGTCTGGTTGAAGCCATCAACAAAGTTCTAGTAATCATGATCCGACGAATCATTGGGATTCATAGGTCGAATTGGCATAACATGTTATTTTCAGCGCTTTGGGCATATCAAACCTCAGTAAAAACATCATCCGGGTTCACTCCTTTCCAACTAGTTTATGGTCTGGAAGCTGTGTTACCCATTGAATGTGAAATTCCGTCATTGAAAATGGCCATCGAGTTACTTCCAGCCACTTCCGAAGAGGAAAAACGTTTGTTATACTTGGCTCAGCTAGATGAGAATCGACGTGATGTTGCATTAGCGATCGAAACTCATGCCAAACATATTAAAGCTCACTATGATTGAAATGTTACCCCTCAAAATTTTTCGGAAGGAGACCTAGTCTTATTGTATGATCAAGCAAATGATAAATTAGGTGCTGGGAAATTCGTACCCATGTGGCATGGTGCTTATGTTGTTAAGAGAAAGCTAGCAAAAGGGGCCTATGAATTGGTAGACTTTGACGGGGTCTCTTTAGGTAAACCCAGAAATGGTCTTTACCTGAAGAGGTATTATGCTTAAATCTGGGTGTGGAGATTTTTAGTTAGGGTTAGTTTTCTTTCTAGCTGGTGTGTTTTAGATTAAAAAGTGTGCTTAGCTTAGAGAGTGTTTTTCGTCATTATTCCTGCTTATCTTGGTTTTACTCTTGATATTGCAGATGTCGACGCCTCTCCAAACATACATTGGTTTTGTTGATGGTGCTTGTCATAATACACAAAACATTTCTTCTGCAGCTTGGGTTATCTATTCACCCTCTAACGAGTTGGAATCTATGCATGGGGTAAGCCTCGGTCAAACAACAAACAACATTGCAGAGTATAGTGCAGTGATTGAGTTATTATATGAATCTATTTCATTTGGGATTCAGAGTTTGATAGTGAGGTTAGATTCTGAACTCGTTGTATTACAGCTTAATAGAGTATATGCCATTAGAAATCCAGTGTTATTGAGATTATTTTTGAGAGTTCGTCTCTTGGAATGTGAATTTGACTATATTAAATATCAACATATTCCAAGATATTTAAATACATTAGCAGATACAATTGCTTCTCGAATGTTAAATAGACATTTGCAATAGTCATACAAAGTAAATTTAAAAACATTCCATAACATATTTTACAATGTAAGCCGGTAATAGTGATATAGTATAACATAGGAGTGTGTCAAATATACATCGTCTTCGATCATAGGTTGAAAAACACCTTATGATCGGCAAAAATGATAGTACAAAAAGCAAAAAATGTCATATGTGTCTACAACAGGCGATCATCCTATCACTGGTGATGATCTCGATAAGAAACCACTGTACGGACCATCCTGCAAAGGAACCTCCTGAAAGGTCCTAGGACCCCAATCACATAGCACTGTAGCCTAAGAGGAATGTCATCTATGCTGGTCTCCGGAATGTCTGTTGTCAAACGCTCTAGATGGCTCTCCAATTTGGCTAAGGTCTCTGCTGATTCGTCCTGTGGGACTGGTGCTGCTACAGCTGGTTGTTTCCTCTCATAGGGCCAGAGAGCGGCTGGTCGCCGTGGACCTACATTTGCATTTGAAACTTTTACTATCAATTTTGGGACGAGATAAAAAAAATAAAAAAAAAAAATTAGAAAATATTGAAAATGATTTTACCTGAGTCATACCATTTCCCTCCTGGTGGAAGAGCCATGTCTGGGTCACCACGAAAATCTACCCCACCATAAGGAAAGTCTTGAATAGAAAAAACTTGGTTCTCCAACCAATGAAAATAATCAGGAGTGAATCGGACGACCTCCGTCCCCTCCTCAGGATGACGGGCCATAACTGCAACCCATCGCATCAGTTTGGGCTCTCGGGGAAGTCCAGCTCCAATAGTGAGATGCTATGGGACCAACATTGGGACCCTCTCTAGACCAAAGCTCACGACTAAAGCACCATATCCAAAGATCTTCAGTTGTCTGTTCTTTGCTCTAGTCAGTTGGCCTTTTATATTAGCCAACACAACATCGCACCAGTTGAAGATGGTGCCTCGAAAGCAGTCTACTGCCATCCGCATCTGGGATCCAGTGGCTATATGTAGTGCTGCACTTCCGCAGAGCCTGGTAACAGTAAACGCAATCACTTTCAGTTCAGGAAGGGATATGGTTTTGATATCTATCCCTTTGTCTCTAGTCTGGTCATTGCAAAACTCTAGCTGGAGGCTATCGACAGACTGGCCACCTGGCCTAGTCCCGAATAGAGTCAAGTGTTCACCTTTCTTAGGCAAACCAGTCAAAAAGTAAATGTCTGCCGGCTCCATTTCGAGCTGGTGACCACCAATAAAGAAGCACTGGTCCTGTATGTTCCACCTGTCTACCAGCCACTATAAAAAGTCCACCTGGGCCCTCATGCCAGGTATGGCCCAGAATTTGTATAAGTCGCATGCCTTCAATGCATCAGTCGAAGGTTGTGTTGGAAATAATACTGAGAAGGGGGGGGTGAATCAGTATTATCACATCAATAAAACTTTTTCATTTCCATATTTAGATTCATATATGCTACTTCCACAACTTCTTATGATTCAGTTAGTTGATCCTTAATGAGTGCATTAGAAAATTATCAACCATATTAACAGTAAACAGGTGCAGTAAAATACAACAGATCATCACACATAAGCCACACACATGAACACCATGATATAAGGTGGAAACCCAATGTGGGAGAAAACCACCTGCTGCAAGTCATCTCAATCTTCTTCTTAATAAGAAAATCCTTTTACAATATTTATGTACTGGTGCAGTCTTATACCAGTACGCAGGCTTCTACCTGCAGAGAGCTAGAACTCCCATAGATCTTGTACTAGCCGATCCATTTACTAGTACGCAGGCTGCTACCTGCTACAATGCTCTTGTACTAGCTAAGATACTAGTACGTAGGCACCAGCCTACAATCTTCTTTCCTTCGGGTACCACGTTTCATACATTTTCAGACTGGATACACCTGAAGCACAATACATAATCTGAAAGGCCACGTTTCATTAATTTTTAGACTGGACCCATTAAGATCATTGAAGCACATAATCAATCAATCTTTTGAATCACCCAATCACCAGATCAATACACTTTACAAGGATAGTATGTATGTCAACAATCAGATCTAGTCCATCAAATCATATAAGGATAAGCCATTATGAACATAACCAAATCAATCACTTCTTACAATGCTGCAAGTGTCCGCAGCTACTCAAACTTCTTCTTGGCAAATCAAGTATAGAATTACCCAAGCATCAGATCAATATACATGACAGTTATCACCCGATCTAGTCAACTAAGGCTGATATCAAGACCCAAACAGAGGATTTACTTACTGTTGCGCACACGGAGGCTAAACATTATTACTACATAGGAAACACTTAATATTGCGCACCCAGAACCCTTTAGTAAACAGTAGAGGCGGCTAGAGCATAGTTACAAAATGAATGCAGCGTTGTTAAATGAATGCAGCTTTGTTAAAGGAAACTTCTGTCTTATGCGTGTCTGCGGCTGCACAGTTTCCTTCTCGGAGAATATTTGCACTTACTGCTACAGGTTGCCCATTTCAAGCCTACGATCCTTCGCTCTGATCTCTAATCTACGCACTTTCTCCTCGATTTAGATTCTGCAATTGCTCCACTCAAGAAATCCGATCTATATCTCCTTAAGATCTTCAATCCTTTTTCGATGCCTTGCCAAAGGATCTCTTTTCTTCTTATATAGTCATGCTTTTGATAAAACCATGAGTCAAAACCAGAGGATCTGAAATCCTGGGGCTCGCTTGCTTTGACCGATCTCTTAAGGAATGATTTAAGTGATAAAAATAGCGGGAAAACGATAAACAAGTCCAAACAACAAAAGGCGGACTTTAAACTTAATGCATCCATAACAATAATATATCGGGTCCGCTCCTTATCGGTGTATAACATCGTCTATTTGCCGATGGCCGATCTGATGGATCGGATGTGACATGTCCCATTAACCAGCCTATATATATGATGATGATGATGATGATGATGGTTAACATCCACTGAGACCAAATTGGTCTATCGGACCTACAATTTTCTTAATTTTTACTTGTCTGGCTCCTCGTCTTTCTTGGCGAGATTGGTGTTGTAGCTTTCTTTCTTTTCTCTACGGTCTTCCAACTTCCTTTGTCTTGCATCTCCTTCATCTCTTCTGGTTCTTGGGACATTGGTGTCTTAGCTTCGCGATCTATAGTCGGAGAAGTTTGGTTTAGGAGATCTGCTTTGCTGTTAAATGAAGATTTATTTTCTGCGGTATTCAGATCCTCATAACTGTTGATTTGTTGGGGCGGGCTTTCTCCTTGCTTGCTTTGAGAGTTGTTTCCTTCTTCCTTGATTTCTTGTGACTCAGAGTTTTCTCTAGAATATTCTTCTTTGATGACAGTGTAGTGTTCTTTTTGTGCTCCTTCCCACCATGTAGATCTGTGGTGGTTTTTTCTAGCAAAATTTTTCTCAGAGGCTTTTGGGCAATTTTTGGCTAGATGCCCCGTCTCAAAGCACGATCGACATCTGAAGAGGACACTTTCATAATCAAGCTTCTGGTTCCACACATAGTCTTTACTTGTTAGGTTTATTTCCGCTGGGAATCCGGCGCTGAAATCCATTTCCACACAGATGCGTGCATAGGTGGTTCTGGCATATTCCTCTGTTTCTGGGCACCTGCAGTAAAATTTCCCAATTGCATTTCCGATGGCTTTTAGCGAGGAGAGATTCCAGAGATGCAAGGGTAGGCTTGGCAATCTCACCCAAACTGGTGCTGAGGTTATCACTGCTGTAGAGGGATCGAATGATGGGTTCCATGGCTTCATGAATAGGCCTGATTTTTCCCAAAACCAAGGGCCGGAAGCTAGAATACATTGTCTGCTTTCAGGATTTTCAAAATCTACTATAAAGAAACCTCTAGCACAGGGGTAGATATTAATTTCATCAGAAATGATAGGCTTCCATACCTCCGAGATCCAATTGTGGAGTGCTATCAGCCGCGGCCAAAAACCATTGAACCGGCAAATTAGGGCACTTTCGAAGAACTTCAAAGCTTCATTGAGTGAGTCCTGGACCACTTGGATAGTGGGAGCTGGGGCTTCACTCACGATATGGGCAGGAGATTGCCCTCCAGAGGCGGATGAGCCACCAGTTATTTTTGCGAAGGTCAGAGCCATATTTTACGCAGATCTGCACCAGATCTGAGAATGCTGGAACAGCAGCAAATATTTGAACCGCAGACCCTAAGAATGCTGGGACAGCACCTGTGTCCTCCACACGTTACGTTGCCTCCAAAAGATTACGAACAGCTTTTGAAGCTACGTCCTCCACACGTTCCGCTGCCTCCGACGGGATCTGTGGAAGAGATCTGAAATGTTGAAAAACCGGAATAGATCTACGGAAGAGATATCTAAATTGAAAGAAAAAATCGCCCAAAATCTGCGAGATCTGCGAGATCTGCCCAAAATCGCCCAAAATCACATCTAAACTGCGAGATCTGCGTGAAAAACCAGAAGAGATCTGCGAAAAAACTGCGAGAACCGCAGAGAATGATCACCGAAGGATCACCGTAGAACCGCAGGATATCTCACCGTAGAACCGAAGGATCACCGTAGAAGTCAAATGCCAAGAAGCAGAGAACCGCAGCGCAAGCATTCGGAGCTGCCGTGAGGAGCGTTAGCACGCATACAGCGTGGGAGTTCTGGAAGTTTTTCAAAGGCGTATTTTTTCACGTGGAGTACGTGGGTTGTTCTTCTTTGGAAACCCACATGCGCACCAGATCTGAGAATGCTGGAACCCGCGTTCAAAAACCGGAATAGATCTACGGAAGAGATATCTAAATTGAAAGAAAAAATCGCCCAAAATCACATCTAAATCGGGTCCGCTCCTCATTGCAAACAATGCATGCCCGTATCATGGCTTATTCCCGACTTCCGATCCGATGGATCGGATGCGACATGCCCATTAACCATGTTTTATATATATATATATATATATATATATATATATATATATATATATATATATATATATATATATATATATATATATATATATATATATATCGGGTCCGCTCCTTTTATCGCTATCGGTGATTAGATGTGGGAAGCCTTTATAAAATGGGTGATTACCGTGGATGCGATGTTAATATATGTTGCCTTTAATGCTTCCATCGGGTCCGCCACCTCTTATCGCAATCAGAGGATTGGGGTGGGCAACCCTTTATGCATTGCGATATACTGCGGATGCGATATTATTATAAACCAAAAGCGATATGCCGTCGGGTCCAATGCAGTCGGAGGTTTCAACGGTGTTACATACCCGAACCACCGATGCGCATATATGCCGAAATACATGTATTAACACATATAACTGTGTTTATCCGCCGAAAGGGGGAAATGCATACATGCTATTGTTTATTATGTAATACATATATATATGGGTTTTAAGCGCCCAAACACCTCCCGATAGTATTAATGAATGCATATATGGGATTTGATCGCCCGAACAACTCCTGATAGAGTTAAAGCATGCATATATGGCCTGATGACTCCCGATAATGATTAAGCATGCATCCAAGGGTTATATAAGCCCGATTCTTCCCGATAAGCTCTTTATATATGTGAATGTGCCTCTATTTATCTGATAAGCTCCCAATGGCTCAATGGCTCCCGATAACTGCTTCTGTTCTCCCGATGGCTCTGTCTGCGCTCCCGATAATTCTGTTTGTTGCTCCCGATGGCTCCCGATGGCTCCCGATAAGCTCCCGATATGCTCTTCTGGCTTGGTAGTGTCTTCCAAAGACCTCCTTGCATATGAGAGTGCCTTTCTTACTCTGATAGGCTCCCGATAGTTGTGTATGCTCCTCTTCTTTGGCATATATATGTGACATATACATATATATGGCTCCTCTTGTCTCCTCTTGGCTCCTCTTGCTCCATCTGCGCCTCTTTGCTTATGGCTTGGCTTTCCTGATGAATCTGCTCTACATCCCATGTATTATGGCCCATCTGATATCTCTTCTGTAGTTCTTCTATGAGTGGGTTGCCATCAAGTACAACACATGCATCATAATGCCAACAGGTTGATGATTTATAGCGGCAAGGTCTACATCCTCGTGCTCCCATTCTCGCCAATCAAGCATGATGTATACTCTACATTCAACAAAAAGGTGAATTAGAATATCTAAAAGCAAAATTTTTGGGTGAAATTTGAGAAATTTAGGTTTAAAAACCCTTGCTGCGGGGACCGCACCCTCTCTGTTAGAGACAGTGCGTGGGTTCGCACTTTGCCTTCACGGCAGGTGCGGACCCCTGACTTTTTTCCCTTTACGAAAAATTCGGGGTCCGCAGGTTACTTGTGTTATGCCTGCGGACCCCCATGCGCAGGTTTCTAACCTAAAAATACCTTAAAAAATAAAATTAAAGCCTAAAAAAAAATTGAAACGGATGAAATTAAAGAGTAGGATGATGTAGATTGCCTGGAGGAGATGGTGTTCGATTCCAACAGACGGATTTTTCGCAATCTTCACGGGAAGTTTCTGACCAAAAGCTCTATTTTCTCACCCAGAACTCAAATGGTAAAAATGAATTTACAAAAGCCCTTTTTATAAGTTTTTTGAATAAATGAGTTTTTAATTTGTTTATTTTTCACTTTAAAGAGGTAACTTTTGAAGAATTTTTATCCATTTTAAATAGGTATGAGTAATGTTTGAGTTTTTTTTCAGGATAACGGATTTTTCAGGCGAAATCGGTCATTTTCGACGAAAAAACATTAGAGTCACCTTTAAGCTCTTTTCTGACTCCTAAAACATGAAAAGATCACCGAGTTTTTCTTTTTAAACTCATTAAAACGGAACTAAAAAGACAGTCCACTTACAGCCCTTTTCTGACCTTAAAAACATGAAAATATTGCCGGATCTTTGTCATTTCAAATTTGATATTGGTTATAAAACGACGTGTCATTGATTGCTTTTTTACTTTTTCAGATCAGAGGCACTAATTACGAAAAGTACTCCTTGGTCGTAATGATCAAGCGGTTCTCTCAAGTATTATTTTATACTTTTTCGGGCTTGGGAGACACAAATTTACGAAAAAGGACAACCATGGAGTCTTCTTAAGTTTTTTCAGACTCTCTAAAATTGAAAAACGCCAAGTTTCTCCTATACTGGACTCGTTAAAATTTAACAGTAAAGGACCTGTTCAATTACAAACAGGAACGGACCACTCCTTCTTAGGGTTTGAATTTAAACTAAGTTGGACTCATCCAAAGGATGAGCTTATAATCAAGCAAATGTTATCTTCCTCAAGCTTGTCAAAGATAAAGAGGTACTTGCTAGAAATGGTGGGGGAAAAGAGAGACAAATGAACCTGTTTTTCATACTTTGTAACCACTCTTGAACACGACACTTTTATTCACCTGGGTTGGGAAATCCTTTGCCTAACAGTTGATCAAACCATATTGAAAGTCTTCAGCCAGTTTCTGGGTGTTAACTTTGGGTCAATTGTCACCAAACCATCTGCTGTGTCGTTATGTGTTCAAGAGGTCAGCACAAATAAGCCATTCATCTGTAAAATATCTGTCATCCATCTTGACCATCCCTGAGTTAGTCCTTGCAACTAAATTTCTTCAAACTTGATCTATGATTTCGTGTTGTGGGCTTGCCTACGACGGATCGCTTTCTATCGGCTTCAGTTCATTATCTAGAAAGATGATCTAGAAATTGTTAGTACCTTGGGATCTGCATGCCTCAATGGCAAGTTTCTTGCCTTCGACAATGGGTTGCATCATTGACCTTCGATCAAAGGATTCCGTGACATGTTCGACATCAACACATCTATTCACATCTCATGGATTGTACTGAGTACTTTGAGAGCCATTGACATTACTGGTGGTTTCTCTCACACTTGTTAACAGTTTACATCATTAGCTCGTAATCAAGTGGTTTCTACCATGTTCGACTTCGACACATTCATTCACATGGTTAGAATCGTACTATTTCGGGAAGTAGAAATCAAGACCCTGGATCTAGTTTCCACCATCTAGGCTGCGAGGAATTTTGTATTCATTATACAGTGGACTATTCATAAACAGATGGCTGCGTCCATACTGTGTCTACATGTGTCTATACTTGTGATGTATTACAAGATCATTCCTATATCAGAGCAGTAGTTAGTTTTCTAGTCAGTTTTGATCTGAGTATGGGAATGCCTACCTCAGCGATGATATGATCTCATATATATATTTTGCATTGAATGTTTTTACAGGTTCCAACCGGGCTCTCCACAAGATGATCCTCGAAATGATAAAGTACTTCACTCTTCCTAGATGATAAATGAAATCCTCATCTACTACAGACTTCGCACTTTAGGGGGCAATCTGTTACACAAAATATTGTCACCATGACTATTTGCAGTCAGTATGGGTCTATCATCATTCATACTGTCCTCTTAAGCAAGTCTCAAACCTCAGCTCTTCATGTCAAGCTTTCAAAATGAGAGAAAGACCTTAAAAATCAATAAAGCTCTGGTTCCACACTTTCTCTCACTATTGCCTGCAGTCCCGCACCCCCTGTTCATGTTACCTGCGGACCTGCCCACTCTGTCTCTAAAGGAGTTGGTGCGGACCCCTGTGAAAGTCAAAAAGGCGCAAGTTTATTCTTAAAAACTCACTTTGGGTTAATTCTAGATGATTCTAGAAGGAATCTTGACGTGGATGGTTCGCTCCTAGGTGGTTCATGCATCCCAAAAGTGAAGGAGCTAATCCCTTGATGAGACGAGCTATCCCTTTGAAGGAGGGCTTTATCCCTTTGAAGGTGGACCTAGTAACTTCCCTCCATTGCACTATAAATTAAGGCATTGGGCTGGTTGCTAGAGAGGTTAGAAGCTGAACATTTTTGAGGGTAAATGCTGGTGGAATTGAGACTTCCTAGTTAAGCTTGAGAGGAGAGATCACATACCTTTTGGCTTCATTGGGAAGAGAGTGAAACTTGTCAAAGTAGAGGAGACTTCTCACTGGACCCTGGGAGGAGCTTGTACAGCATCAAGGCACAGGTTGTAAAGTTCTTCTTTGATTTGAATTAATACAATCAGATTCATTTTTCTCAACAAATTGTCTTATGTGATTTGTTTCATGAATTCCTTGATCATCATGATAAGTATGCTTTATTATATTGGCTTTTCAGGTGCTATTTAATTTGTGTGCTTGTTTGTCTTTGCAGATTCTCCACAAGGGAGCTCATTTGGATCAACGGAGCGAGGCTTCCACAAACTTGCATTGGACCCAAGGTAGGCCTAAAACACTTGTTTTCCTTTATTTATAAACTGCATATTTAGAGAAAGATAGAATTTGATTGGTTTGCTTGTCGCTAGATATCATTAGATACTAGGGAGGTCAGTCTTGTCTGCAAGAACGACTCATTCCATGTGACAGCTGTATCCAATTCTGGTAGTACTTCCGAGGTTAAAGCTGTTTAGTCCACCACGATAGACAAAGCCTTGAAAGGAAAGAATAAAGCGGATCAACCTAAGCAGGATTCCCCTAAACCTCCACTCGAGGAAGGCACCAAACGCAAGCCTAAGTACCCTTTTCTTATCTGTGATGAGGATCACTATACCAAAGACTACCCAAGGCGGTCTAAAGTTAGTCATTTGTTGAAAGGTGCTCCCGGGACTCCTGCTATGCTCAAAGAGCCTTTTCCCTCATAGCAACCGCAAATGGTGACTGATCCATCCCAATCCTCTTCTCCCTTTGGTTCTCAGGTATTTATGGCTGGGATGATTCTCGTCCACATTAGTACTCAGGCAAAAGAGTATCCGTCACCTGCTGGGAAAGAGCCCGAGGTCCCCTCTAGTGCTCCTCCATCTAGTTCTGGTCCACTCCATATTGAGAGACCTAGCACTGAGACGCCCCTCCGACCCCCTCCTAAAGGTGTACTCCAGAAATCTTCTTACATCCCTAATGCTCGTGTTGCCTAGCACTATAGCATCGTTGAGGATTTAGCTCAGGCTCCATCGGCTATGTCTGCTTTAGAAGTACTCTAGAGCTACCCCTCTCAGAGGAAGTCCTTGCTATCAGCCATCGGTGGCATAGACCCGGCTGACTCGGATCTGATTACTTTTGACCTGGAAAGCCATATACCGAGACTGCCTCACCAAATTGCCTTCCTCATACAGGTCATCATCAATTCCAAAATGATTCATCGTACAGTCATTGATGAAGGCGCTTCAACTTGCATCATGTCTGTTGCCTGTTGGAAGGCTATTGGTTCTCCGACTCTGAGCCAGTCTCCTACGACCTTGGAAGCCTTTGATGGGAGAGAGTCTCATCCTTATGGTATACTCCAACGTTTTCCCATTACTTTGGAAGGGAAGACGGTCGAAGTGGAAGTTGAAGTTGGTGATGCTAATCTTACCTACAACCTCCTTCTAGGGCGTGGCTAGACATATGCCATGCAAGCCGTGGCTTCATCTCTATTTCATGTTATTCGTTTCCCTCATCAAGGGAAGATCGTCACCATAGACCAGCTGTCCTTCTTTGCCTCCTCTTCCGAAGGCAATGTGCCTTTTGTGGAACATACCTCCATCCCATATGAGAGTGTGGGAGCTGGACTTTTTAAAGATCCTGCCCTGATGGGTGTTTTTTCACTCCCACCTCCTAACGTCGCTCCTATCAATATGATTTCCATTCGCTCTAATCCATGGGTTCTCCCCCCGCTGATCAGGTAGAATCTTGGGGTGATGAGATGTCGTTGAGTCCTACCGAGCTCAACTACATCGAAATTGTTTCTGCATCGGCTCCACCTTCTGAACCTGCTCCTTCGAGCAGAGCTCCCAACTCATACGCTCATTCCCCTTGGCTTGGAGATGATGCTTCTTCAGATACTTTAAAGGAAATATTTCCTTCTGATGAAGCCATTATCGCGACCATGTCTCTCAAGGAACCCCTTGGTTTGATCATCACCATCGTTCCTCGTTCCTCCCTACCCACCGGGAAATGCTTACCTGTCTCGAGCGATTTGCTCCTTATCTCCCATCCCAACCCCTTCAGACACCCATTCAAGTTTATCAAGTGTCTTCTGAAGGAAATATGGGAAACATCACGCAGACCCAGCCCATTGACATCTCTGTGAAACTAGGGATTGTCGAGCATATCCATGTCGGAGTAACTTGTACTCCAGAGGAAATTTAGCTCTATACTGATCTTTTTCGCGAATTTCGTGATGTCTTTGCTTGGTCCTACGAAGAAATTCCTTGCATTGATCCTAGCATAGTGGTGCATGAGATACCTACATATCTAGGTGCTAAGCCTGTTCGCCAATGTCTACGCCCCGTGCACCCCTGAAAGGCTATGGCCATTAAAGCGAAAGTTGAAAAGCTTCTTAAGGCTGGTTTATTTACCCCATCCCACTCATAGATTGGGTCTCCAATATCGTCCCTGTGACTAAAAAACAAGGTACTATTTGAGTCTATATTGATTATCGTGATATTAACTAGGCCTGTCCCAAAGATAACTTCTCCACACCCTCCATTGACCAGCTCATTGATGAGTGTGCTCGGAGCGAAATGTATTCACTCATGGATGGTTTTTCTGGGTATAACCAGATCAATATTGCGCCCGCAGATCAGCACAATACTGCCTTTATCTATCTGTGGGGCACTTTTGCCTACAAAAATCTCCCTTTTGGTTTGAAGAATGTCGGTGCTACCTTCCAACGTGCAATGGCTTATGCATTCCACGACATTCGACACATTGTACAACCATCCCTAGATGATCTACCAGCTCATTTAGCAAAACGTCAAGACCATCCCACTCATCTTCACGAAATCTTTCTCTGCTGTCGACACTACCGCATCAGGGTTAATCCTCATAAGTGTGTCTTCTGCATTGAGTCAGGCAGACTGCTTGGGTTTATCGTCTCTCGAGAGGGAATCCACTTGGATCCCCTTAAAGTCAAGGCTATTCTGAATCCTCCTCCCCCTGCCTCTTTGTAGCAACTATAGAGTTTGCAAGGCAAAGCGAATTTTTTAAGACGATTCATTCCAAACTATGCTGAAGTGGCTAAAGGTTTCATGCGGTTATTAAAGTGAGATACCCCTTTTCATTGGGATGCCGCTACTTAAGAGTCCTTCGAGCGTCTTAAGGGTCTCCTTGTTTCTACTTCGTTGTTGCATCCTCCGAATTATCATCATGACTACACTTTGTATTTGGCCGCTGCCGATACCACTATTGGCATGGTTCTGGTTCAAGATGATGATGATGACACTGAGCATGTCATATATTATCTCAGCCGCAATTTTCTAGATATGGAAACTCGATACGCTTACGTTGAGAAGTTGGCATTGGCCGCCGTTTGTGTCGTCCAATGTTTCTGCAATTATATCTTGTTGTGCACTACGACCGTGGTTTCTGATTGCAACCCAATGACGTACATTCTGTCACGTCAGTTGCTGGGGGCAAGTACTCGAAGTGGATCATCATCCTCCAAGAGTTCGACTTGGAATTTACCACCGCCAAGTCTAAGAAATCTTTTTTCTTTGTTGAGTTACTTTGATCTTTTCCATCTCCTACCGCGCCCTCTCGGTCAAAGGACCATATCCCAGACGAAACTCTGTTCCTAATTAGCACCCTTGATCCTTGGTATGGGGATATCATTGTATATCTGTAGACATCCTCTTTTCATCCCGATGTGTCTAAGGATGCTCGACGACAGATTCGTCATCAGTCTCAGCCCTATCGTATTATTGGGGACACCCTGTACCGTCACAGTGCCGACTCTGTTCTCCGCCAATGCTTAACATTCGAGGAGGCTGAGCAAGTTTTGAATGACTGCCATTCTGGTGCCTGTGGTGGTCAAATGTCTGGATATGCTACTGCTCAAAAGATCCTCCATGCCGGTTATTTCTGGCCCTCCATCTTTAAGGATTGCATTCTTTCTGTTCACTCCTGTCATGAGTGCCAGATCTACCAGTGGAAGATGCATGCGCCTCCCGCTCCATTGCACCCTGTTGTCACCATCGGCCGTTTTGAAAAATGGGGCATTGATTATACGACTTGTAACACTTTCTCGGCCAGGGGGCATGGGTATATTATCATTTCCGTTGATTACTTCACAAAATGGGCCGAGGCGATGCCCACATTAGCTGAAGACGGTCACACAACGGTGCAATTTTTGTTTAATCATGTTATTTCACGATTCAGAGTCCCTCAGGCTATCGTCACTGATCACAGGAAGCATTTCCGTAATCACATGATGAATGAGCTAACAACCTAGCTAGGCTTACAGCATGATAGTTTGACTCCACACAATCCTCAGGCCAATGGCCAAGTAGAAGCCGTCAACAAGGTTCTAGTTACGATGCTTCAACGTACCGTTAGCATGCATAAGTTTAATTGGCACTTAATGTTGTTCTCCACCTTGTGGGCCTACCGAACTTCTATGAAGGATGCCACCAGTTTCACCCCATTTCAATTAATTTACGGACTGGAGGCTACCCTTCCCATCAAGTGCGATATCCCTTCTTTGAAATTGGCTGTTGAATTACTCCCCAACACTACTCTGGTAGAAGAATGACTTCTTTACCTAGAATGGCTGGACGAGACTCGTCACCTACCCTCTCTAGCTATCGAAGCATAGAAGAAGAGAGTGGAAACTCACTTCGATCATACTTTCCATCCTCGTTCTTTTGTTGAGGGAGATTTAGTCGTGCTCTACAATCAAGCGAATGATAAGCTGGGGGTAGGAAAACTCGAGCCCATGTGGCACGGGCCTTATATTGTAAAGAGATTTTTACAGAAAGGGGCATACGACCTAATTGATTATAAAGGGAACCCTCTCGATAAGCCTCGAAATGGGCTTTACTTGAAAAAGTACTATGCGTGAATTCCATGCACTTTGGTTTGTACATACGTGTGTTTTAGCAGGTGTGTTGTGTGTGTGTTTTCATGTTTTTGGCTTGGTGTGAAGGCGTGATTGCCGCTTATTGTGTCTTTTGCTTCTCGTGCAGATGTCTGGAGCACCTTATGTTGGTTTTGCCGATGGTGCCTACCACAGTACCCGCAACTTGTCCTCTGTGGCGTGGGTGATCTACGATCCTCATGGTGAGTTGATAGACCTTCAAGGTGTTTGTTTAAGTTGTACCACAAACAATTTCGCTGAATATAATGCTGTGATTGAATTACTGGCTAAGGCGATTAATCTCGGTATTCGTGCATTGGTTGTGAACTTGGACTCTCAGCTTGTTGTCCACCAGCTCAATGGGCGATATTCCATCAGAGACCAACGAGTTTTAAGGTTGTATTTACATGTTAAATTGTTAAAGAGGAATTTTGATTTCATTACATATCAGTATATTCCACGACGATTAAACATGTTATCTGATGCATTGGCTAATCATGTATTAGACAGACATTTGCGTAACATGTAATCAAAACAGCATACAAGAAGCATGTAAAACACAATAATAGACCATAGGAATATGTGTGTGTGTGTATATATATATATATATATATATATATATATATATATATATATATATATATATATATATATATCGTGTGGTGCACCGAGGTGCTCAAAAACAAGTGTACATGTCCAAATAGAGTTTGTGTTCTCCATACATCTGAGACACATGTCTCTCGAAAAATAACTAGCAGGAAATAAAAACCTAGGGGTATACTGCGGTGGGTTGTGCTCCCTATAGTACACTGCCGTTGGTGTCACCCACCTCAACAGGTAGTGCATCCTGGGTTCCACTCCTACTATGTGGATTTGGGACGCTCTGGAGACCTCCTCAATCCCCATGTAATCTAGAATCCCTGTTAACAGGCCCTCAAGGTTCTGGATAACTATCTCCATCATATCATCAATTGGAGGGGCCAAGGCTAGTGCTGCAATGCCCTGCACATCCCTCCGCACCTCTGGAGCTAGCCCAACGGGTCTCACTGGTCCTACATCTGCATACCATAGCATTCGTCATTAGGACATATACATGAAAAAATAAAAAAACATCATAAAAATAAAAATGAAAAAAATGTGATCAAGTGTCTTACCACCATCATCCCACTACTCTCCAGCTGGCAGCTGCATGTCAGGATCTCCACAAAAGTCCATGCCAGCATATGGCCAATCCTCCACGAAGATCATCTGGTGCTTTAGCCACTCTCGGAACAATGTCCCCGACGCCACCGGTCGTCTGCCACCTCCTCGTGGCATGACGTGAGCCCATCGTGTGGCCTGTGTCTCACATGGTCTGGGTAAATCCAAATCCATGTCCTGTAACTGCAGTTCCGGCACCCACTCCAGCATGAGCGGGACTAAGAGGGATCCATAACCAAACTGCTTCGTCTCTCCTCGATGACAGTTGGTGAGTTGCCTCTTTATGTTTGCCGTCTCTGCCTAGTTAAACATGGTGGGATTCAGACACTCGAGAGCCAGTCGGAGCTGGGTCTTCGAAGCCTCATGTTGGGTTTGGGAGCCCGTTGCCCGTGTCACCATGAAAAGCATAGAATGAAGGACTACATCATCCACTGTTGGGATCGCCACCTTCCCACTCCTTGTCTTGCGTGCCCATGGGCACACTTGAGCCATCAGCATCTCTAAGGAATCACCCCCGAGTTGCTGCCCCTCCAGAATGGGCCTCTCACCTCGACGGGACAGCCCGGTCAAAAAATATATGTCTGTAGCGTCAAACTCGATATCCCAGCCTCGGATGATGAATTTCCCATCCGTGGGATTCCAGGCCCTAATCAGTAGCTCCAACAAATCAGGTTGTGATCGGAGATGCGGAGTTAGGAAGAATTTGAGCAATCCACATGCCCGTAATTCATTTCGGCACCCCACATTGGCAAAAGCTTCTATATTGTTGTTATCATGTGTGCGTTCTTGCCAGACCAATTCCATTATAGCCTGCAGGACGAGAAAAGTTGGATTAGCACTTCATTTGGAAAATTCAATGTGGAATTTGCATAAAAACATATGTTTGCGTCGCCATCACGTCTGTTTTTTAAACAGATGCGATGGCGTGAGGTCGCCAATTCACATTTTTCGCAGTCATCGTGGAAGTACACCACTTTCCCGTGATGATTGGAGCACGCCGTGTGTAAATTTTTTTGGTCATCGCAGACTTGATAGGGTCAACCTGCAATGATCGAGTGGCGGTGCCCAGTTTGAAAATCCACCTAAACTAACACATGGAACGTTCAAGACGCATAAAAAGAGTATTAAATTGAAGCGCAGGGCAACGTGTGTCTACCTGGAACAAATTTTGGGATGAATGATGCACGAATGGAGCCGAATTTCGTTCGCCAACTTCAGTGCTCCAAGTCGCTCCACGGTGAATTGAACAGCACTGTGGTAAAAATGAATGAGTTAATCCCTTTTTATAGTAATTTTTGCAAATTTAAATTATATTTTATAAATGTAGGTTTTTCTCATTGTTTTGCCATATGGATAGTCAAAATATGATTTTTACCTATGTTTTTATGTATATTGTTCATATTATCTCGAATGGGTTTACGTGTGACATGTTTTTGTGTAGAGCTTCAGGCAGTCGAATTATGACAGTTTCATGAGCATTTGATCCCGAAAAGTCACTTTTATGCTCTTTTCCAATTTGAAAAATGAAAAGATAGCCGAGTTTTCCTTTTGGCTCATTAAAAGAAACGAGAGGCGGTCACCTTTAAGCTCTTTTCAGACTGTTTAAACATAGAAAGATTGGCGGTCTTTTGTCATTTCAAGCTCATTATCGGTTACGAAACGACATGCCTCCGACTGCTATTCTACTTTTTCGGGTCGAATTCACTATCGAAAATTACTCCTTGATCGTAATGGTCGGGCCGTTCTTTCGAGTATTGTTTTATACTTTTTCGGGCTCGAGAGACACAACTCTATGAAAAAGGACCCCCCTGGAGTTTTCTTTTCCATGTCTTTTTCAAACTCTCTAAACATGAAAAAGACTCCGAATTTTACCTATGTCAGACTCGTTAAGCCCTGACGACATTGGAATTGTCACCATGACGAGACTCGAGCTTCTCCTCCCTAGGGCTCGTTAAACTATTACTAGGTTGGAGTCAACAACAGGTTTATCATTGATTGTCTATGGCAGATAGTCCCTCTTGAACATTGACACTTTTGCTTCTTGTTGGGTTGGGACATCCATACATTGTCATTTGGTCTTCCATGGGTTTGGGTTATTATTCTAGCCTCATTCCATTCGATTCATGCCATTTCCATCGAGCCTCTGATCCCTTGATGCCTGAATGCTGCCACCCCCCCTCTGGAGTCGTGTCGCCAATATGTTCAAGAGTATAATCCTTCTACAGTTTACACCCTCATCTTCTCCTTTGATCTTCTGTTTCGCCATATGCCTCTTGTTCCTTATCTCATGTCGTTGATGAGGGAAACATTATGGCCCTCCTGCGACGGGTCGTTTCCTTTCGACATCAACTCATTATCCAGGAGATTGATCTAGAGATCCCCTTTGGTACCTTAGAGCTTGCATGCCTCAATGGAAAGTTCTTCGCACCTGACGGTCGACTTTCATCATTGGTCGTCGATTGGGTAATTCCATGAGTGTTTTACTTCAACTCCTTTTTCACTTCGTGGATTGTGCTAGACAGTACCTTGAGAGCCATTGAAATTATTGGTGGTTTCTCTCGCGCTTGTTAACGGATTTCATCATTAACTAGTAATCAAGCGATGTTCTATCATGCTCGACCTCAGCACATCTATTTGCATGTTAGGATTTGTACTATGATCAGATGGGTTCAAGACCCCGAACTCAGATTACACATGTTCGGGCTATGTGGATTGGTTTAAGATTACATGAGTCATTGATGGATGGCTACGACCATGCCTGAGTCTTCATGGATGGCTGCGACCATACCTTTATCATCATCATGGTCTCATTAGCTGGATGGCTGCATCCATACCGCAGCCCTATTTCGTATTTCTTTTGGATGGTTGCGCCCATGCCTAGACTACATGTACTTCATCATCAGAGATATCAGTTGTACTTGCGTGCAGGTTCTTCTAGATGGTGTTCCAGTTCAGTCAGTTTCGTAAAGAATTTCACCCCTCCCTATCTCTCGAGCTTCATACTTTAGGGGGCATCTGTTACACAGTAATTTGTCACTGTCTTCACTCCAGTCTTCCTACTGTGTCATGCGTCCAAGTTGTACATGCTCATGTTAGACAAATGCTCTCTGATGCTACCAAATGACCCACTTTTCCAAAGGTTTCTGCCTCATCGCGTCTGTTGGCTAAATAAACGAGTTGAAGGGCTCTCCAAAACAGCCCAGAAGTGTTGTCATCACGGAAGTACACCTGATTCCCATGATGGTCTGATTTTATGTGCCAGCACGACTGTCTCTTGCAGTCTCTAGCGATGACCTGACTAGCTACATTATTCAATAGCGATGTCAGCGCGGAAGACCAGTTATGTGCCCGCGATGATCCAGATTGGGTGAATTTGTTCCAACAGTCGACCTTCCAGATGGCTCCAGACCTAGTTGTTGGCCTAGTTTATGTCGCCCTCCTTTCTCTAGCATGGCTATTTCATCATTTGTGCTACCTTCCTTGGAGATAAGCTCACTCTCCCACCTTTCATGGGGACTCCTTCTCCTATTTAAACTCTCAACATTGCTATGTGATGCTAGTTTGGAGTTCTTAGTCTTTGGAATGGTTGCTGATAGTGCTGTTAGTATTTGTGAGTTTGTTAGATAGCTGGTGTGAGTGTGACAAGTGTGGGATTATTGATAGCTTGAGGAAGGTTATGAAGTGCCTTTGATCTTGTGTAAAACTTGTGAGTGAGAGAGACTTGTATGTTGGGAGATCCATCTTCAAGAGTGAATGCTTGAGGAACATGCTGGATGGATCCCTCTGAGAAGGCTTGTGACGTCAAGAATTTTGTTGTAAGCTTACTCTTATTTCATAATTAATGCAATCAATGATGTTTTCCTATGTCTTGTATGTAATGTACTTGATAGCTCATGACTTCTTGACTTTGTGAGTAAATAGATCATTGTTGTTCCGGTTACGTGCTTTGTTGTATTTCCTTTGCATTGTTTTAGGTTGATTACTCATTATGAGAAGGAAGTGGAAGCTAGAGCAGCACAACGGAACTCCATCGACCACTGGTTGAGGTAGGCCTCCAACTATGACTGTTTAAGGAAAGCTATTGTTGATCTGTCCTTATTTGTGACTAGACCCACTCTAGGGCTAGATGGGTTGCCTCTGTCCACAGAGGGAACACTTTCTATATCACACACACTCCCCCTGAGTACATGTTGAAACCTCTGATTGAGCTCTCCCTTTATACATGCCAATATGTACCAATCCGTCCATGCTCCCCCTAAGCACATGCAGAGTCTGCAAAAATATTTTTCAAAAGAATAACATGACTCTATAACTCAACTAAGCAAGTATGACCTTCCTATCACCAAAGACTCATACACATATCAATCCCCCAACCAAGTGGGGATACACCATTTTTGGCTCATCCACCCAACCAAGTGGGGATATACCAATTGTTTATACATGACTTCAAGAAACATTACATCATCCATCCCATGCATATTGGTGTTACAAATCATGATTTTTATAACAAAGAACAGCAATCTAATCAAGGCCATGATAGTCATCAGCAACTATCATACACCATATATGATCTGTACCATAAGCATCTGTCATCAACATCCAGACCTGTAACCTGCAATACCATTCTTTTAACCAACCAACAATAAGTAGTAAGATGTATCATTTAGCCACATAAGCATCATCACCAAAGACTTCTATCCATAATGTGAACAATGCATTATTTGAAGTATATGCTCCCCGTAAACTTATGCCATGCCATCATCAAATAGTGACTGAAACATATCTGACTTCTGTACCGCTGCTTTTCTTCAGAACATATCATACGTGACTATGCAGCATCTAACTCGTGTATAAACACAACTTCTCTTCATGAAACATGCATATGAGGTTTAGAACATTGAAGTTTCACACTTTCAGCTTCCTCTGAGTCTATCATGTCTATATACTCTGCTATGCCATATCTTTCTGACTGTACTTCCTTCTTCTTCCATATCTTCGACTGTGATGATGTTTTCTCCTTTTGGTATGGTGCCCGTACCTTGTTCTCGCATTCCTTTGCTATATGTCCAAACTTGTTACATGCATAACATCTTACATGTTTCATATTCCTTCTATAGCGGTTAATGGATTTGTGACCAAACATATTGCAAGCAAAATAGTATCCCTTAAAGTACGTGGAATGTGATGATCTTTCTGTGTGATGACCTTGCACCATTCTACTTCTGCATCTTGTTGCAACATGTCCAAGATTATGACATACATAACACTCAACATTATTCATCTGAGAAAATGACCGACTATCACTTCCATAGTTTGGAGTAAAAGATTTTCTTTGACGGATTTCTTTCCTTGGTTGTTGATGTTGTTGACCTCTTATCTCCTTGTTGAGCATTAGAGTTCCTTGCCTCACCTTGAGAGCTAGATTCGCCTTCAACAGATTCATGAATGTTAAAATTGGCAACTAGGGCAAAACTTCATGTGGGTCATCTTATTAATGGCTGATAATATTTTTATTAGATTCCTCTCGTCGAGAGGTGTAGGATTGATATAAAGATCATCCAATTCCGATAAGTATTCATGGAGATATGAATTTATTTTGATTATGGAATTATTATCAAGCCGACCTACAACTCATGTAGGCTCAGAAGCCCAACAGTCGCATCTATTCACCCACCAACGTTGTGTATAAATATAAGCGGAATTTTCCTCATTTAGACTCACTCATCTCATCACATCTCTCTCTCTCTACTGTGCAGATATGAGTCTCTTCTCTACTGCGCTGAAATGGGTCTCTCTCTCTCACACATGTGAAGCCGAAAGCTGTTGAATTTGAAGCTGCAACTGTAGAAGTAAAGATTGACTTGTGTGGCCTAGAAGATCTCCTCTTTGGAACTACGTTGTAGGTTCATCTGAACCTCCTTTGAAAGCCGCAACTTTTGGTGGTGGAATGAATTCAATCCGACGAACGGTTTGCAAGATATCGACTGCCCTAGTTTGAAGCCGGAAACTGCTGAAACTGAAGCTGCAACTGCAGAAGTAAAGATTGACTTGCGTGGCCTAGAAGATCTCCTCTTTGGAACTGCGTTGTAGGTTCATCTGAACCTCCTTTGAAAGCCGCAACTTTTGGTGGTGGAATGAAGTCAATCCGACGAACGGTTTGCAAGATATCGACTGCCCTAGTTTGAAGCCGGAAACTGCTGAAACTGAAGCTGCAACTGCAGAAGTAAATATTGACTTGCGTGGCCTAGAAGATCTCCTCATCTAAACTACACTGTAGGTTCATCTAAACCTCCTCTGGAAGCCGAAACTTTTGGTGGTGGAATGAAGTCAATCTGACGGTCGGTTTGTGAGATATCGTCTGCCCTAGTTTGATAATGAAGCCGCTAATACTGATGCTGCTGATCTAGGGTTTGCTACTGCTGATATGAATCAGATTTATTGTACTATTTCTCTCTGCTGAATTATTGAAGATAAAAGAAGATTGATCAAAGGGTTTCCCCACACATTGTGGGGTTTGTCCCTGACTAGCCGCCACATCTTGTGTCTCTTGTCTTGGCTTGTTTTCTGTCGATCGTTTAATGTTCTATCTGCACTTTACTTTATGTACATGTGATTGCTAATCGGTGGAATATAATAAGAAAAAGAAGTAAATTGCTATAAGCATAGAACATACCGTAACTTAACATGGTATCAGAGCTGAGGTGAAGACAAAGCCCAAGCAAGAGCAAGAGCAATCATTGAAGAGAAGATTGGCAAGGCTATCCTAAAAGAACTATGGGGTCATCAACACTCTTTCCTGCCGAAGACAAGCTCCGTGAGAAAGCTGACTATCGCGGATAGAAGATGTCTATCGATCTAACCCTTGAAGATCAAGGAGTGTTGGACCATGTAAGAGGCAATATTGTTGAGCCTTCATCAAATGCATCTGCTGTTGCCTGGAACAAATGGAAAAAATGGAGAATTCAAAACAAAGAAGATCATCTGGGACTCTATCGACAAGCGCTTGGTGGCCTACATCTCTGATCTAGACACCTCCAAGGAAATCTACGACAGTCTGGTGAGTTTATTTAAAGTTAATGATACAAATCAAGTTTTGTTTCTTAGAAATAAGTTGAGGGAAATCAAGAAGGGTAAAGATGAAAGTATGCAAGCATACTTCTTAAGAATCACCGAGATCAAGAACGATCTCCTATCTATTGGGGAAACCATTACTGACAGAGAAATGGCACTCACAACTCTTGGAGGATTACCATCTGAATGGTATGTGTTCAGGACTACTCTTCTGAACAATAATGTAATTCCTAGTTTTGAGGAATTAATGGCTAGATGCATTCAAGAACAAACAAGGGTAGAAGAGCAGGAAATGCCCTTGCCTAAAGGTCCTCCTGCTGATTTTTCTTCTAATGCTAAGAAAAGAAATAATTCTGGGTCTAAATCGAAAAGAAAGGCTGGATTTAAGGGTGGAAGAAAAGGACGATGTTTCATTTGCAATAAAGCAGGTCACTATGCAAGGGAATGCCCTGATAGAAAGGACTCACACCAGGACGATGATCAAAATCCCTCTGATGGAAAATCAAAGGAATGACAAATTCAACAACAAAGGTAAGAGGAAAGCTGAGGATCGAGGAAGAGGAAAACCATTCAAGAAGGCTAGAAATTCCAGGATGTATTAAATGCACTTGACCTCAAAAAGGAACCTAGTGTCCATCTCGGCAATGGAAGACAAAGGCTACAAGGTAACCTTCAGCAATGGCAAGGTATGTATATGGAAAAATAATGTTAAAGATGCCTTTACTCTTGGGTTTAGTGTTGATTCATTATATCAGGTCGATGGAAGTCCACTAGGTGTCATGTCTTCAGTCTAAACTTTGGCATCGGAGGTTTGCCCACCTTCATTACAAAGCTCTACCCGATGTAAGACAGATGGTAACAAGGATGCCCGAATTCCAAGTAGAAGGTGTATGTTCGGGATGTGCCGAAGGAAAGCTCAAAAAGGGGACCATTCC
The DNA here is from genome assembly GCA_031772625.1 of Pinus tabuliformis. Lineage (NCBI taxonomy): Eukaryota > Viridiplantae > Streptophyta > Pinopsida > Pinales > Pinaceae > Pinus > Pinus tabuliformis. Next base: position 873,678,205 of record CM062815.1, read on the forward strand.
CCTCAAGCCAAAGAAAGACCTTCGATGTATTACAGTTGGTTCACTCAGGCATATTTGAGGCTGGCATTAAGAGGGAGACTACTACACCACATACTCCTGAGCAGAATGGTGTGGCGGGAAGGAAGAACCGCACGATTGTGGAAGCTGTCCGGGCCATGCTACATGATCAAATACTTCCGAAGTTTCTATGGGCTAAATCTACAAACACTACCATATAGCATTGGGTTCCAAGACTCCTGAAGGAAAGTTCACCGGTATCAGCAAGGTGAACAATCTTCCGACCTTGAGGAGCTCTCAAGAAGCCGACACTAGGGAACCAAAAGAAGAGGATGATGAATCAATGCCTGATGTAGAAGAACCCATGGATTCGATTGATCCTCCTCCACATGAGCCTTCCTCTTCTAGGAAGAGGCCTTCATGGCTTAGGGGGCTACTTGATGCTGTTGAAGGAGATGCTGCACCCTGAGGAACCTTTCGTGAAAGTAAGAAACCTAATAGGTATCAGGGATACCTGACCATCATGAGCACGATCATACAAAATAAGCCTTCATCATTCTCAGATGCCGTCAAGCATCAAGTATGGAAGGATGCTATGACCGAAAAATATGAGTCTATCATGAAGAATGATGTCTGGGAAGTAGTTCCCAGACCCCAGGACAAGACAGTTGTTACTTCCAAATGGCTTTACAAGATAAAGCATGCAGCAGATGGAAGTACGGAAAAGTATAAGGCTCGTTTTGTTGCTCGTGGTTTCTCCCAGAAGGAAGGTATAGACTATGATGTGATATTTGCACCTATTGCTAGATATACTGCTTCACAGGATGGAACCTACATCAGATGGATGTCAAGACTGCATTCTTACACGGCTCAATCAAAGAAGAGGTCTATGTGGAGCAACCCAAAGGATTTGAAATTTATGATTGAAAATCTCATGTATGCAGGTTGAAGAAGGCTCTTTATGGGCTGAAGCAAGCACCATGGGCATGGTATGAGAGGATCGACAGCTACTTGATGAAGCTGGGATTCACTAGGAGTGAAGCTGATCCTAACCTTTACTTTAAGGTTGAAGATGACAAGCCTCTCATACCGGTGCTGTATGTGGATGACCTCTTTCTAACAAGTGCAGACCCTCTCATTCACAAATGTAAGAGGGAGTTGGCTTCTGAATTTGAAATGAAGGACCAAGGACTTGAAGTGTGGCAGAAGCCAAGGGAAATTTTCCTATCTCAAGGAAAATATGTGGTAAATATATTGGAAAGATTCGGTATGATGGACTGCAAACCTGTGACTACCTCGAGGATCTTAACTTTTAGAAGTTATATGGTAGTGATGTCAGACCAGACTTGGGAAATGCCTCTGAGTTTCAAAAACTCATTCACATTGATTTTCTTGGTGAACCTCTGTCCGAACATATTTTTTTGCAGTTAGCATTATGAGCTCATATTTGGTTGAGCCTCATTGGATTGATGCCAGGAATCTTCTGAGATGTCTTCAAGACACAATCTCTCATGGATTAAGATACACTGCCAGAGATGTGAGGCCTGGATTGATGTGTTCTCCATGGAAATTGTAGCAGGATTGATGTGTTCTCCTGTGAGGACAGGATTGATTAGTTCTCCTATCAAGGCATCCTACCCATGCAGTCTGGGACTCATGGGAAGTACCTCTCATCTGATCAATGAGAAGGGAAATGAATTTAGGGACCATAGTAGTACCGATGGACGCATCGCTGTAACTACCGTACTCCCTACGCTAGGATGACCTCCATTGATCTGGGATCAATGATACTGGTCTGGGACCAGTGGTAGGAGTTGTACCATACTATGACGCTGACTTCGGGTCGGTTGAGACTGGTCTGGGATCAGTGGTACATACTCTGAGACTGACTTTGAGTCAGTGGAGGATGATATTGGTCTGGGACCATTGGAGTTGTACTCACTATGACGCTGACTTTGGGTTGGTTGAGACTGGTCTGGGACTAGTGGTACATACTCTGAGACTGACTTTGAGTTAGTATGATACATCCTCGATCATTTCTTCTTCTTCATAATTCGGACAAAAGCAGAGCAGAACAGAACAATGCAAGAGCAGAGCAGAACAGAGCAAAACAGTATAGAACAATGCAGGCAGAACAAGACAAAGCAGAACAGGCAGAATAGAGCAGAGCAGGGTAAGGGTCAGGTTGTACAGGGCAGTGCATTTGATGGATGAATAGTAATGACCGATAGACATATTGCAGATGAAGTTCTCCATGGTTGAGAGGGAGTGTTAAAATTGGCAACCAGGGCAAAATTTCATGTGGTTCATCTTATTAATGGCTGATAATATTTTTATTAGATTCCTCTCGTTGAGAGGTGTAGGATTGATATAAAGATCATCCAATTCAGATAAGTATTCATGGAGATATGAATTTATTTTGATTATGGAATTATTATCAAGCCGACCTACAACTCATGTAGGCTCAGAAGCCCAACAGTTGCATCTATTCACCCACCAACATTGTGTATAAATATAAGAGGAATTTTCCTCATTTAGACTCACTCATCTCATCACATCTCTCTCTCTACTGCGCAGATATGAGTCTCTTCTCTACTGCGCTAAAATGGGTCTCTCTCTCTCACACATGTGAAGCTGGACACTGTTGAATTTGAAGCTGCAACTACAGAAGTAAAGATTGACTTGCGTGGCCTAGAAGATCTCCTCTTTGGAACTGTGTTGTAGGTTCATCTGAACCTCCTTTGAAAGCCGCAACTTTTGGTGGTGGAATGAAGTCAATCCGATGAACGGTTTGCAAGATATCGACTGCCCTAGTTTGAAGCCGGAAACTGCTGAAACTGAAGCTACAACTGCAGAAGTAAAGATTGAATTGCGTGGCCTAGAAGATCTCCTATTTGGAACTACGATGTAGGTTCATCTGAACCTCCTTTGAAAGCCGCAACTTTTGGTGGTGGAATGAAGTCAATCCGACGAACGGTTTGCAAGATATCGATTGCCCTAGTTTGAAGCCGGAAACTGCTGAAACTGAAGCTGCAACTGCGGAAGTAAAGATTGACTTGCGTGGCCTAGAATATCTCCTCATCTGAACTACACTGTAGTTTCATCTAAACCTCCTCTGGAAGCCGAAACGTTTGGTGGTGGAATGAAGTCAATCTGACGGTCGGTTTGTGAGATATCGTCTGCCCTAGTTTGATAATGAAGCCGCTAATACTGATGCTGCTGATCTAGGGTTTGCTACTGCTGATATGAATCAGATTTATTGTACTATTTCTCTCTGCTGAATTATTGAAGATAAAAGAATATTTGATCAAGGGGTTTCCCCACACATTGTGGGGTTTGTCCCTGACTAGCCGCCACATCTTGTGTCTCTTGTCTTGGCTTGTTTTCTGTCGATCGTTTAATGTTCTATCTGCACTTTACTTTATGTACATGTGATTGCTAATCGGTGGAGTATAATAAGAAAAAGAAGTAAACTGCTACAAGCATAGAACATACCATAACTTAACAATGAAAGCCAAGACCAGTTTTGATATTAGGCGACCTTTGACTACTAAGAATATCATCCAAAATATTAGTACTGTCTTGAAATCGTAATAGTTTATCCTTTTCTTCTAATTTACCTTTCAAGATATTTACCTTAACCTGATGTTTTTCTTCCTTTCCAGATATTGCTTCTTCAAGACTTCTTTAGACTTTCTTCCTTCTTCCACTTGCTGCTTTAGTTTGAGAATATCATTTCCTTGTTCTTCATTCTGCTCCTGCAACATTTGATGTACTCTGAAGGCACATTCCAATTGAGCTTTTAAGCTGATAACTTCTTCATTGAGGGAACTCTCCCTTTTGTTAAGTAGATCTTGTTGATCTATGATTTTATCTGATGCTTCATTTACTTGTTCATCTTCAATCTGTGGTGATTTAGAATCTAAGTACTTGCTTCCACCTAATGGCAGGCTATCACTGTTCCTTTGAGTTGTCCTCTTCTTCTGACGTGCTTTCTTTCCCATTGTTCTATGGATCTCCTTCAAGCGATCAAGCTTCTACCAAAGGACGTGCTCTGATACCAATTGTTGGAAATAATACTAAGAGGGGGGGGGATGAATCAGTATTAGCAACTCAATATAACTTTTTCATTTCATACTCTGATTCACATATGTTACTTCGGTTAAGATAACCCGCGTGTACACGCAACTGTGATTAATGCAACTAGTGTATATCTAGTAAACTTATGATTCAGTTAGTCCATCATATGTTGATCTTTAATTAGTGCATCAGAACTTCATTAACCATATAAATAGTAAACAAGAGCAGTAAAATAGAATAGATCATCACACATAAGAAACACACATGAACACCATGATATAAGGTGGAAACCCAATGTGGGAAAAAAACCACCTACTGTCGTCTTCCTTTAATATAAGAAAAACCTGTTTACAATCTTGTAATAGCGCAGACTCATACCAGTTTGTAGGCACCCACCTGCAGAAGGCTACAACCTTCTCTCATTCTCCAGCAACTACTGGAAGGGAGCTATAACCCTGTGGCTCTTGTACTAGCCGATATGTTTACTAGTACATAGGTGCTGGCCTACTAAAGGCTCCAACCTTCACTCGTTTTCCAACTGCTACTGGAAGGGAGCTCCAACCCCCTAGCTCTTGTACTGGCCGATATGTTTACCAGTATGTAGGCGCCGGACTACAGAAGGCTACAACCTTCTCTCTTCCTCTAGGGACCACGTTTCATAGATTTTCAGACTAGATACTCCTGAAGCACAACACCATAATCTAAAGGCCTTGCTTCATCCAATTTTCATACTGGACCCATCAACAACATTGAAGTAAAAAATTAATCACCACTACAATACACCCATCAACTACACTTGCATCATCAATCTCTGAATCACCCAACACTGAAACACTGAAACCCTGTCAACAAAACACAGTCACCAGAACATAGAGCAGACCATAGAATTCTGCAACAACTACCAGATCCAACTGTAACTTCAAATATCATACTTCATACTGTATACACTACTCTGATGAGCTGAACCAGCGTGTATACACACTTTTACCAAAGTGAACCCGCGTACAGATTTGCAAATATTTACTCATAACTTTAACCTTCGAGGAAGCTTGCGACATCAAGGCTTGGTTGTAAGCTTTGCTTTTATTCATTTTAATACAATCAATGGTGATTTCCTATGTCATGTGTAAATTATACTTGATAGCTTATGGTTCCTTGAATCTATAAGTGAATATTTCATTGTTGTACTCTATTACATGTTCTTTTGTTCTCTTGTGTTGTTTCAGGTGAATCTCTCATCGAGGAAAAGGAAACGATAGCTGAAGCAGTACAATGAAAGCTCCATCGAACACTGTTTTTAGGTAGGCTCTTTCAACCATGACTGTTTAAGGAAATTAGTTTTTGTTTTCTCTTGCTGTGACTAGACCCACTCTAGGGCTAGAGGGATTGCCTCTATCTGTAGAGGGAACATTACCTACATCACAAGTTGGCGACTGCACTAGGGAGTCCTTTGTGTGTTGTCTCTTGTTTTTCTCTTGATTTGTTTTTGATTGAATTACATAGTGTCTCATGGTTTTTGGGCTGAGCCATCAGTGTTCTGGGTTACTTGAGTCAATCTGGGAGTCCCTCTCACTGTTTGAGAGATAAGTCTGGTGTCCTTAAGGTTTTTTTGCTTTGTTTTTTTCTCTTAATTAAGATTGTCATTGTTTATAGCTTAACAGTTGCGACGAGTCATGTTTGTCCTCTTCGGTGAAGTAGTATGTTGTAGACATCTCATCATATAGCTGTGATGATTCCTGAAATCAGACCATCGCCAAAGATAGGTGTACACTTGCGACAACTTCACGCAGTTGCTAGCTTTGTGCTTGCGACGATTAGGTTTTCATCTCAGGTTGCTAGTTTAACCCCTGCAATGATTCCTGTAAGGCTATTTTTCATAGCCTTACGTCCTGGATTAGCTAGCACTGCTTGTCCACTGCTATCTCTTGTCTCTTATCACACTTGTGTTGACTGTATTGGTTAAGGCACTTTCTCCTTGGTTTCATTTAGTGAGTCTTTTGTTTTCAGACTGTGTGACCTAGCTCTTTTCAAGGTTTCGTCAAGAAGTCATTTTTTTGGGTTACTTGTCCATCCAAGATTCATCCACAACCATCTGATTGATTTGTTTGAGGCTATTCTACTGCTTGTTTTTTTTCTGATTGGTCTCTAGTGTTTGGTTATTGAACCAGTTTCTCATATTGATTTGATTTCCACACTATCAAACATAGATTACATTTGTTTGGATTAGTCAGGCTTGCACTTGTTTGTTTGTCATTAAAATTCCAAAAATAAAAAATATTGCATTCATACAACATACGAAAGTGAAAGCGCATTTGCATTACTGAATTTTCATGATTGAGAAGTTAGAAGCAAATTTCAAATCTTTCATTAGTAGTTATGGGATAAGTGCATTGATGCATTGTGTTTCTTAGTGATTGGATTGCTTGCATGCACTGTTGTTCTTGCATTTGCTTGTCTTGGTTTGTGTTCACTTGGAAATGAACTCCTTACCCTCATTTAGTTAGTTGTTCATCAAAAGGAATGGTGTTTACTCATTGTAGGTGCATCCTAGAAATTGTTGAAATACATTCGATAGGGCCTGAAAACTAAAACTTAATCCAAGATTAACTTTTAAAATCTATTGAATGAACCTAAAAACACATTGGAACCTAACGAACACTTATCTAAAGGTCTAGGCTAGACATGTGCTTCAGCATCATTAAACCTAGTTACTATTGTTTTCACTAAGGTTGGGTGATTCCTCCTTTTGTGATCCAATAGGTACTAGCACGGATTTGTGCTCCCCGTACCATTGATTATATATTGGGAGACCCCACTAGGTTATCAGCCTATTATCCATAGGAAGCTGAGTCTACCATCTTACGAATCGTAATGCACTGAACACAACATTCAGGAAGATTGACTGCCACACGGAAAGTCCTTGGTCATTTCTCTTTCATTTGATCACCAAGGTGTATATGTGGTTTTGCGATTTGTCTAGTAAACCTCTTGTCTAGTACTCCAGAGCAGTCACTTTCATTCCTTTTTGACTCCTTAAAAGTAAAAGGATCATCTAAGCACTTGTCCTTTCAGGCTCATTAAACATTTGAAGGAGACTAGAGTTATCTTTTGTCCTTTTTCTCAACTGTTTAAATATGAAAAGGTCAAGTTTCATTCCTATGTCATAAAATTTATTTGTCCACGCTCACATTTTACCTACTAATATTGGCCATGTTCTCAGTTCGTGCAGAGTTGCAACCCTACTCTATTATCTTTTTTTCTTGGATTTTGAGTGAGGCCATCCTGGTGGACTCACCAATCCTGTCCCCTTTACCAATCAACGAAGACTCTACATCCCCCATCTCTTCTGAATATTGGTTGTTGGTGGTACCCTTCCTATTATCCTAAGTATTCAAACTCTTTACTCTCGAGCTCCGAGAGGGGAGCCTTACGATATCAGTTGGAATCCTCTTTGGGAACCTTTAGAAGAAGACTTCCTGTTTACTCCCCCTGTTGTTTCGGTGGTAATGTCTTCTTCCGACATGGATGAGATGAGCCCCGTTACAAGTTGAGAGAACCTTGTGACAAGTGAAGAAATTCCTCTTCCCTCGGAGGGCTTCCCTTTTCACTCGGGTCTTGGCATGACATTATCCTTTCACTATCGCGCCTTGTTTGACATCATGAGTTCCATGTCTCTCAACCAGAAGTCTATGTGGTCTCGTGCTATAACCTCGACCTCAGAACCTTTCATACCTCAGATCCACGACATCATAATCATGTTTGTTCCATCACAGCCCACTATTTGTGTGGCTTCTACAGCTCCCACTGTTATTTTTCTATATTAGCAAACCATGGAGAGAGTACTGATATAGAAAATAGGTGTTCATCTTGCATTTGGTCATCCACCATTCCTTCTTCACCTGTAGGCAAATTCACTCTAGACAAAAAGTCAACAACAACATTCTCTTTACCAGGCTTATCAATAATTTTCAAATCAAAATATTGTAGTAAAACCAACTATCTAATAATGCAAGCATTTACATCTGGTTTGTTCATCAAATATCTAATTGCAGCATGATCAATGTGCACAAAGGTTTGATAGCTTGTGATATAATGTTTGAATTTTTTTAAGGAATGCACGACAGTAGGAGCTCCTTCTCAGTCACTATATAGTTTAACTCTGCCTTTGACAAGTTTTTGCTTATAAAGTATATGGCATAAGGTAACTTTTCATCAATTTTCCCTAAGGCTGCTCCTATTGCTTTGTTCAAGGTATCTGTGTGACTGTGGAAAGGTAGGGCCCAATTTGGGCCTCTAAGAATTGGGGTAGTTACTAGCTTGCTCTTCAAGGTATCTAAGGCTTCTTCACATTTTTCCGACCATATGAACTCAACATCTTTGCCTAGGAGGCCAAACAAAGGAGAGGCTAGCTTGCTGAAATCTTTAGTGAATCTTTTGTAATATCTGGCTAAGCCTAGGAAACTTATGAAATATCTCACCTTTTGAAGAGGTGAGACCCTTTGGATGATGCCGATTTTGTTGGGGTCCACCTGCAGTCCTTGCTAAGATATTGTATGACCTAACACAGTCCCTTCAGTCATAAAAAATTCACATTTTTCTAGACTGAGGGATAGTTTCATCTCAATACACTTGTCTAGAAATTTTCCTAGGTTAGATAAAGCTTCCTGAAAGTCAGAGCCATAAGGATTAAAATCATCCATGTATATTTCTACTACATCATGAACCAGTTCAGAAAATATACTCAATACCGCTCTTTAGAACGTGGCTGGAGCATTGCACAAACCAAAAGGAAGGACTCGGTATGCATAGGTACCCCAAGGCAGGTGAAAGTGGTCTTATCTTGGTCTTCCGGGCTTATTTGAATCTGATTGTACCCACTAAACCCATCTACGAAGGAGAAATTTTTTTTCCTTGCCAGACCGTCTAACACTTGATCTATGAAATGTAAATGGAAATGGTCCTTTTTAGTGGCTTTGTTCAATTCCCAAGCGCAATGACAGAGGTTGGCACCTCATCTGCGCGGAATTTCCTCATGAGCTTACCAGCCAGCAACTAGGAGGCGATGCGCACCCCTCGGTCTTTGATGCTTGCTATTACATACCCTCGCTTCCACTTTTTCAGCTTGTATTTAACCTTCATGGCTTAGGTGAGGCCCATGTCGCTACTCATTCCGGCGATGTCTGCAGGGTTGTTTTGTTTAGTAGGCAGCTGGGAGATTCAGCTTATGAGATCAGTCGTGATGGGAATTGGTTTGTCCAGCTAGAGATACCCATCATGTACGAGACATAGTAACTGTTGGATAGAAAAATTTGTGATGGTCGCGCGGTGATAGTGGGGTATCCACCTTAGATTGAGTAATCCAGCCTTCGCCACACCATGTAACCACTTCTACTGTAGTAAATTCTCCTTGGCCAACTTGGGGAACTTCTCCATTTCTGCGAGATCCCAATCTTCGAACTTGATATTCGGTATCTGACCCAGTCGAAAACCTTCAAACCTTATTTCATCTGGAAGAAGCAAGGTTTGGAGCGTACTCTTTATGGCCTCTAGGTCCTTTGGAATCTTGGTCATTCCTTTCCACAAAGAAATATATAGTGGTAGCATTATTGTCGAAGGCACTTGGGGAACATTCTCATCCTCCTCATCTTGGGCTTCAATCTGAGCTGTTAGGTCTTGGAAATCTTCCTCATCCTCCTCGAGTTCAGTAGTGATTGTCTTACCCTTTTCTGCCATTTATGATTTACTGAGTTGCGATGATGCTTGGATTGGCCCCATAGCTAGCTTATTTTTCCAGGGTCGTGGTGTACGTAGGGATTTTGGAATCTCTGGGTAGTGGCCTCCTTTTTTGGCTTTTCCTGGGTCAGATAGGGTTCTTCTGCGAACCTTGCACTGGTTCGAGACATGAATTTTATCCTGGATTCACTCGGGCACATATACATGGGCAGCTAGTTAGGGTTTTTATAAGACCGTGCGAATTTGAATTCGACCCTTCCCTCCACTTATGATTCATTAACATCTTCCTGGCGACATATCTTTTCATATCTAACTTGGAATGCTTGTCCTAATGGCCCACTACCTGCTCCTCTTGGCCATAAATCAAATTTCTTGTCATCAATAGTATTGTCAACAATCACCTCCTAGCCCCTCCATGTGGCAGCACAGCCCTTCATTCACGACCGTGATCTGAATGATCTATTGGTTCTGCACAGAACGTCCCTTCCACGCAGCTCTCGTGTAGACTTGTTTATAGTCCCGCGCCTTCTTTCAACTACTTGAAGCACTGAGACTGGGCCTCCTACAGATAGTCAAGTGGTCGCACCCCTTGTGTGAGGCTTCCACTTCCCTACTAGCTTGGGCTACAGGAACCCTCCGTGTACCTTTACATCTAGTAGTGCATCGCGTTTTGTGCTCCTGCATTCAGTAGGGTACGGTCGCAACCATGATAGCAGGGTCGCAGCTCGTTCTAGCATCATAGAAGAGCCAGCCAGGTCTGGTCCCCTTATTCTCGGATTCGCGTAGCCCGTTTGTGCGACTCCACTTTTTATTTTACTAATTTCTTCGTCCAACCTTACACTTTTCCTCCTCAGCCTTGCCCATTCTTCATCAAGTTTGCGAAGTCCCAAGCTACCATGCTGAATAGCTCCATGCAATGGCTGAATTCCTTCTCCAAGGTTAGTCCAAACTATAGGGGTGGTGCGCAGGGAAATTCTCTCCGCCTTCCTAGTTTCATTTGATCTAAGCATGGATAGGGTCATCTTCGCATGCCTTGTTTTTTTATGGTCCTATACGCCCACTGAACCCTTGTTACATGTAGATTTAGTTACACAGCATACGACTGCATTCCTCATCGTAGGTAGGAGCCCAAACCACTCTGTCTTGGCTACCCAAACCGTGTTCGATGCTAAGGGCCTCTAACCCATACACGCAGCTGCCTTTCATGGTCATACCTATTCCACCTAATCTTTCCAGGTGCTCTCCACCCTTGTGTAGCTGCTACGCACAACACCCTTTCTTGCGCACCATGTCGCTTCTGCTTCATAACTGTAGTTCCCCAGCGGTGTACGAATTCTTCCTTATTATTTGTGGCGCCGTCCTCTATTGGCAATTTCCTTCCTTCAGTTGTCACACACCACAACGATCTAATCATCATATTACATTTTAGTGCTGTAACTTCATGCAATCGGTTCTGCCATCACTCTATCTCTTCATCTGAATCCGATGTGCAGGAACTGTCACGTTCCCATGAAATTATTCTGTCTGCCATCGGATTCACACGATCCTAGTCTTGCGGCGTTATCTGGTAAATGCAGTATAGTTCATCATCACTGTCCTCATCGCGCACAGGTTCAGTGTAGCGCGTTCCTTCGGCTGGATCTAGTGGAATAATGACGCGTAGTGACTTTTTCTCGAAAATCATTTTTCGCTTCTTCAGGTTAATGACTCCATTCATGTCTGTAGTCCAATCTATCCCTAATAATGTAGGGTAAGGGTTACTATCATCCACAATCTCTATTACCTCGAAATCTGTCTGTGTACTTGTGCCATCAATATCCACAGTTACCACTTGTAGTCTTCCCATGTGCATGATCTTTTGCTAATTCACCATCCTTAATTGAATAGGAGACCACTATAATGCGGGTCGACCCATCCGTTCCCAAGTCTATTTTGGTAGCACATTCACATCTGAACCTAGGTCAAGAACTACCTGATCCATCTCATATTCACTAATTTGCGTTTTTGGCTGCCTTTCCCTTCCTGTACGCAAAGTATGTTTTCCCATCTTTCGAATTACACGTGGTTCTCTTAGTCCTGTGCACCTAGTGATCAACTCTTGGAGTCCTTGAACTGCCTCATTGTCCCATAGCAACTTCATGCAAGTCTCTAAAAAGGTAGTAATCATAGACAGATCCACTCCTGGTTCTGATTGCTTCTTACTACCTGAGGTAGAGACCTCCGCGAAGCTCTTCGTAGCTTCCATATCTATTTCCTTTGTGCATCCCAAGTCAAGTTCAGGCACCTTTGTAGGGGTCTTGTGGACCCATACGTCATCCCCAGGTTGCTTTTCCTTATCCTCCTCTATATTCGTGCCACTTCTAAGCACCATATTCACATTGGGGTCTCCTTCGTGTGGTTCTGACCTCATCATCTGGACATTTTGAGTTGGAGCGGGTTGTAGTACCCCCTTCTCATGCATCTGTGCGATCAGTGTCAGGCAATCTACAACTTCATGATCAAATTGATAGTAGTACAGACAACTTATTCTAGTTGGATTTATGCAGCCATGCATGTAGTGCCCGAGTCCTCCACAGTTGTAGCAGATTAACTGTCCGCACCCCTTCCTGGTCCCATCCCTCCTCGTCCTTGATCTCACCCTTGGAAGCCACCCCATGCTATTGTTACAGCTGGGTCGGGGCCTCGTGTTTCCATCTACATTCGGTAGGCTGGAGTCCTATCCATCATTAGTTCATAGCTTCGACATGTTCACTCATCGTGACCCACTGATCTACAAAAATTACAGTACAGTTGCTACGGAGTCTGGTTATGTTTCTGCAATAGGTGACAGTTGTTTGTCGCATGCTTCCCTCCTACCTCATAAATCGTGCACTAGAGATTAGCGGATGCATTCGGACCTTCCTACACTTCTCGTCTCAATGGCATAAGTCCCCCTCCTGCCAAATAGTTCACGAATATAGGGCAGTAAACCTTTTCGTGCCTCTGGCCCTTACACTTTATACACCACACTTCTCCATGCACCTTTGATTGGGGTGCCCCATCCTTCTTCAAATTCTGCATCTCTATGCATAGGTTTTGTAATTGCATGTGGATTTTTTGGACTCCCAACCTAGGATCTTGTATTAGCATTTCATGCAACCTCATCGCTATCTCTAATGCTTTGGCCTGGGTCAAGATCTTTTGTTGTGGCATTGTCGTCCTTAGGTGCAATGTCAAGGATGCCACAAACCAGGCACGACGCTGCACATCTGAAAGTGTCATATTATCTTTGCGGATCATACTCTTCAGATGTTGATCTAGATCCCACGGTCTATCACCTGGAAGCGTCACAATTTCCTTAAATCTGATGATTGACTGAGTTTATGATTTTGGTCGACTAAACTCTTTGTTCAATGCATCCTGGATCTCCGTTATTCCAGCATTCAGATTATCACTAGAGTGCTTAATATACCACGTCAACGCACGATCTTGTAGCGCGCTCACCAAGGTAACCATTTTAATGTTATCATCCGTAACACCTTGGGCTTCCCATACTACCTTTACCACAAACCAGAACTGATCTTGTTCTTCATTTCCTATGCCCCTAAACACGAGCAACTTGATCGCACTCACCATTCCAACCCTTGAAGGTGGTGGAGGTGGGGTAGGTGGAGATGGGGTGGATGTAGGTGAAGAAGGCGATGGTGTGGATGGGGGAAGTAGCTGCGGAATGCCTTGCTTTCTCAACCAGACTGCACTTCAAAAATCCAACATGCTCCTCCTCGCTTTCTCGCAAAATTGAAATTAGGGGACTGTTCTCTAATCCTTCGATCCCTTGGTAGCCTCTTCTGCTCCGCGTTACCCCAGACATTAATGGATTCACATAACCTGTTTTTCACATAACAATATTTTAATCCAGGTATTCAACGATTTGATGTACTTACCTCGTGGTCCTTTGAGAAAATTCCTATCAGCTTTTTTGTAGCTGACAGTTGTGTCTACCATGAATTCAGTGATAAACCCTCCTATTATCCGATCCAACCAATGATCTACGACTCACACGATCTTATCTTCAGATGCCTCTAGCCTGCATACTAACTCTGGAGTCCACGCTATTAGCTAATCAAGCTTACACCTTCCTGTGCTATCTGCTAGCCTCGCGATCCACTCATACAGTTCTAACGTGAAGGACGTGAAAAAGATCTCGTGGATTTATATGTATATGTAGCAATCCAACCACCTCTTCTCAGATATCTGTGGGGTTTTATTCTCCTATACCACGAACTCATGAAGATTCTAATCCAACCACTCTTCAATATCGTTTTTCGTAGGGTTCCAGCATCCTGACATCAGACATCCCTTTAGGTAGATCCCTGTCCCATGAACGGAACCATTTTTTGGCTTATTGGGCCCTGTCCTAGGTTCGGAAGAGTTTTTAGCCAAAAAAATCCCGCACTACTGGCCCTTTCTGCAACAATTCACAGAGCGCAAACTGAAGTCTCACCCGAGGTAGTATGGGAGGGTGCTAGAACTAGGTTTCCGCACCCTAGGATGTCTTGATGAGGTCTGGAGGGGTCTTAACCCAATCTACAAACTTATGTTGTTCCACGCAACAGTCTCGTCTTCGCGAAGATCCGTGAAGGGGTATTTCTTAGATCCTTAGTCTTATTGCAGTTATTATAGAGCTGATTTATTCTTTAAGGTATTTAAGCAAACATTAATAGTTAAACCCAGTGCGCGCAACCATAATTCTTAACTATACTTCATAAAATCATAACATAAGAATAAACATTCAGACTTGTGATCAAATACACAATAATTCAGAAACACTTATCTTTATTAATCTTTCATTCAGTACAATCCACTTTCCACCCTACGCACTCAGCTGCAGGGGTTCGTGCACACAGCTGCAGACTCTACTAGGCCTCTGTGCACATAGTTGCAAAGCCTATTCTAACCTCTACCACCCACTACTTGGACTTACAGAATCAAGGCACTCTCGCTTTCACAAACCCATACACTTTTAGATCTTCCTCAAAGCTACTATCAAGAACTACCCTCTAAACCTAAATCCTTTCTTTATTTATACATTTCCATGGTCCGCAGACCATTGGCAAGCCAACACATTCTTCATTAATCTCTAATATTTTAGGGTAGACTACCATTGGACTTAACCCATTACAATTCGTTCTCCACGCACTTCATGGAACATTTACCATACTTTTACCCAAAATTGCAGGCTTGAGCCCCAAAACCATTACGCGGGGGGTCCCCTGCCAGCAACCCTTAACAAGTTCAAAACAACAAGAGATCAACAATCTTTTCGTGTTTAAAGAGTTGGAAAAGAGCTTGAAAGTAGACCCCTCATTTTATTCTCTTTTACAAGTCAAAAAGGGAAAAATACTCTATGACCTTTTCATTTGAGTTTTACGAGTTGAGAAAAGAGCTGAAACATGACTCCAGTACCATCATCGATAATCTGTCACATGTCGCTGCACAAAAAGGTAAATGCATTATCCATTTATGAGGAAACATAGGTCAAAAATACTCAAAAACCTTAATATTTCATGAAAAAATGAATAAAATGAGGCAAAAGTAATTATTTTTTACCATTTACCATTTTACCTTTGTGCGAAGATTTTTTTACCCACTTGTGCCCTAATTTTTCTGGGTCAGATTGTGGGAGCTCTGGGAAGTCATTCGTCGAGACGACAGTTGTAGGTAAGAGCCAAGATCTTAAGCTCCATTTTCATACTTATTTCACGTGTTTTTATCCATTTTTTGGATTTAATGGGGAGGTTCTGGAAAAAAAATCGCCCTTGGTCAGCATGATTTCTGAGCACGAAATCACGCCGATCGGGGGTTGCTAAGACTGCCAACCATGCCGTCGGCACCACTATTTTTAAAATAGTCACACTAATGTCATGAGCAAAAAAATTTCTTGTGTTTTGCTCAATTCAACCATTTGAATCCAAATTTTTCAAGCCAAATATGATCATTGACTTGATTATATGGTTTTTGCAGGGAAAAAGCATTAAAAATGGTGGATTGGAAAGAACATGAGCATGATGATATTGACACTAAAGCAATAGTTGACCCAAATTGTTATAGAGATATTTGGGCACTGCAACCCCAATCATACATGTCCATAAACAAAGGGCTTCGAATTCCCTAAAAGTGTTGTTTCATACCCTAAAGGAGCAAGGTCAGCTGATTACATCATCTCCCAGAATTTTTTCATGAAGAACTACTCAGAACTGGTCAAAGCAGGACCATACAGACTGCTTGGTGCTAAAGGTACGATGCATCTCACCTACCCCATGTAAAAAGTGTGATGCATCCTGGAAAGCCCTTCTATAGGGTGCAGTGAGCGAGAGTAGACAAATGGCACAAGCATTTTGCTAAGTGGAAACCCAGAGAATCTTCTAGAAACTGCTCATTTGACACTTGCCTCTCTGAGTTCGCCCAGGGATGAGTAAGAGATCTAAAATCACCATGTGGAATGAGGAACTATCAGAGATATGACACTAATCAAAATCCCAGAAGCTGACTCACCCCCCTGTAAATATCTATAAATGGATCCCTCATCCCAGAGATCCAGAGGTTGGAATTTGGTAATTTGCAAAGAGGTGCTGCTGGTTTGTCTTTGAAGACATTGTTGGGTGATCTTGCTTTGTGTGAGGTGAAGAGGGCTTTCAAGCTGGGAGGATGGTGTTGGGTCAGGCCAAGTGGTTGTAATACTCTCTTCTACTATTCTTACTAATAAAGCTATTTGAGTTTTCCTCCATATTCTTGTGTATCTCTAAATATTGTGTTGATATATGCATTTATATGGTCAATATATATCTGATCCTATATTGTTTACAGTGAAAGATCTCTATGCTTTGATGGTATTATGCTGCTGTGAATCTACAGGTGCTCTTTGAAGTGGGACAAGTAAGGAAGAAGTGGTGAGATTCTGTCAAAGGGGAAAGGAAACAAGCAAGGAGCCAAGCGGATGACCGAGGTTGGTACTCTCTGCTTCTTTCTCATCTCTCTCTCGTAAAGGAAAAACACGTAACTTTAATATGTTTGTTTCTAAGATAGCTACTCATCTTAGTGGGACTAGTAGCTCTGAATAGACACTAGATTTCCCAATAACAAAATGGTGACTCCACTGGGGAGCGATTAGTTTGATTGCTTGTCTCTATTTGTTTGATTCATAAACCATAGACGGAGCCTGAAGTTAAGCCAACTAGCCTTCAAACTGCATTTGCTATGCAAGTGCAAAGTAGATCAACGCTGCTTCAGTCAATATCCAGGTTTGTTTATGAACTGTACAATTGACTTTCAAACATCCTAAGCACCCTAGAGGTAGCTTGAGTAACCTCATTAGATCAGCCCCTGTACTTTGTAGTTACTGACTATCATTTGCTCAGCCTAAATCCCTAAACTAAACTGCAAATTGTGACCAAAAACCAAGTTAAAGTCTCATCCCTGGACCATCGCACCTTGTCTTCTTGGCAATCTGGATGCATCGCACCTCCCATGTGTAGTAGGTGGGATGCATCCTTGTTTCCCTGTGTTATAGGTGCGATGATCAGACAAGACTAAATATGCCTCCAGATTTTGGTTTTACTTCATTCTCTTCAGTTTTATTCAGGATTTTTGTTGTCTGTGATCAGTAGAACACTGTTGAAACCCCCTTTCTTTGCATCATCCAACCTCCATTGTACAAAGAATTTTGAATGTTTTTATGTATTGTGCGCCATTTACAGTTTTTTTTACAAAGAAGTGGCTTAATCGAACTGTCGTCTTTTGATTTGAAAGTGTAGCAAGTGTCATTTTCGGTCAAAGAAAAGAATCCTATTGTTCTTGATAGTCGATTACACTGTTACTCTTGTATTTGATATGAATTAGTAGTATTTCAAGTGTCGAAAGTAGTTTTCAATTCAAAATCGTAAAGTGTCGTCTTGTCTCTTTTTCATTTTTTGAAAATAAAATTGTTAGTACTGTCGCTTTGAAATAAGGAATAGTTCAGATTTGTACTTAGCATTCTTTTTTTCATTCACACATTAAGAAAGCAAAAACAAATACATGCATGTGCATTTGCATTTAGATTGCTTGTTGATTTTGA
Source organism: Pinus tabuliformis (assembly GCA_031772625.1). NCBI lineage: Eukaryota > Viridiplantae > Streptophyta > Pinopsida > Pinales > Pinaceae > Pinus > Pinus tabuliformis. The sequence goes on from CM062815.1 coordinate 873,696,110, forward strand.
TTTAGGACAGTGCATCTAGTGTGTGCTCTCTGCTCTATGTTGAAAGGATTTCGTTTCTCTTTCCTTAGTAGCTAGGATTTTCATTGCAAAAAGAAGATCAAATGACTGTTTATCATCTTAGATTGCATTTTAGGAATTTTATACCTACATCATGTGGTGAACATGAAAGGAAAATTTCTTGAGAAAGATCAACTGTAAAATAAATTTAATGAACATAAAAATGCTTTGGAACTTAATGCACAACATCTAGAAGTCTAGGCTAGAGACATATCCCGGCGTCATAAACCCTGGTAACTATCGCTTTCCTCATAGGTTGGGTGATTCCTCCTCTTTGAGATGACAAGTGCCAGTACGGACTTGTGCTCCCACGTACCATCGAGTATATATTAGGAGACCACAATAGGCTATATCCTTTATCCTTAGGAAGCCGTGTCTGCCACCCTATCGATCACAATGCACTGAACACAACACTCGGGAAGATTGACTGCCGTACCATAAAAAGTATTCTGCAGTTTTGCGATTGGTTTGGTAATCCCTTAGTCTAGATTTCCAGAGTAGTCTCTTTTTTTCCTTTTTAGACTCCTTAAAGGAAAAGTTCCATCTAAGCACTTGTCACTTCAGGCTCATTAAAAATTGAAGGCGACTAGAGTCATCTTTAGCTTTTTCTCGACTCTTAAAAATTGAAAAAGTAAGTTGTGTCAAAGCATGTAAAATTTATTTTAATCGGAATAACGTCACTATTTGCTCATTGGTCTTAGGTTGAGGAAATGGAGTCCACCAACCAAGGATTTCCCCTCGGGGGAAATCCTAGTCCTTTCTCCTCTTGGGGAGATGTTGGTGCACCCCATATGCCCACATTGTCCCTTCCAGGACTGAAAATTGGCCTGCCAGTATGGCTTTTATCGACCTCTGTCGTTCAAAGCACCGTGATTCCTGAACAATCGAATTAGCAACTAGATGATACCAGAGTCCCTCCCCAACCTTCTACTTTGTTTGTCTCTCCCTCTCCTTCTTCCTCTTCGCTTGGTAAAGATAGTAAAACTAAAAACCAAGTAACTAAGAAGAAGAAGAAGGGGAAGGAGAAGAAGAAGAAGGAGCCAATGGCAAAAAGGGGAAATCGTGCATCGTCTAGCAAAAATCCACACACTGCACTATCCAAACCTAAATCTCCATGTGTCATCTGCAAAGGAGACCACTATCACCGAGATTTTCCTTGCATCCCACGGATCCTAAGGGACTGGTCTCCCCACTTGCACAATCTGGTGTCATCAACCTCTGACGATCATGTTGAAAGTACACCATCAACTAGTGAAAGCGAAGTCACCAGACAGAAAGGGAAATCTAAATTTCCCTGTAGACTGTGTGAAGGCGATCATGCCCTCCACCGTTGTCCCTTCCTGGACGAAGCTAAAAGAGTCTTGGATAATCGTCCTGCATCACCGCAACGACTCCCTCTTGGGTACAAGAAACTCTTGCCGAATCCATTGCTAGTTGAAAATCCGACTGACCCACCTTTGGAGTCGGTCGAAGCACCTATCATTGAAGATAAACCCTCTGATTCCATGTTGGACCAAAGTCAATAGGTCGAGACGACAGTCGACCCCATCTTGACTCTAGAAGATTTACCTTCAGATGATATAGTCACTGAAGAGAATGAGAACGACACCATTCAAATTCTTTTCGTAAACATAGACTCCAATGAACATGGGGACAATCTGCCCATTCCTTTACCATAGGAAGTAAATTCTTCAAAGTTGTATCCAACCATTTATTTGGTCCCACCTCCAAGCAACCTAGTTGTTTCCTTCGATTGGAATCTACTAGGCAGACCCCGTTTACCATCTAATGTACCATTTCAAATCATAGTGCAAACTTACAAAATGGTCATGGTTGGTACCATCATAGATGAAGGGGCTTCTGTGAGTATCCTTTCCTTCACTACTTGGAAAGCGCTTGGTTCGCCATATCTTTTGCCTGAGATGCGATATCTGACAGGCTTCGATAAAGGAACTAGTCGACTGTTAGGGATCCTTCCCAGTTTGCCTATAACTTTGAGAAGGAAAACTGTTTATCTGAATGTAATGGTAGTCCAAGGACCTTTATATTACAATCTACTCCTTGGGTGTGACTACATTTATAGCATGGGAGCCATCGTCTCCTCACTGTTTCGAGTAATGTGTTTTCCGCATGAAGGCAAAGTGGTCCAGCTCATAGACCAACTTTCATTCCCCAATTCACAGATAGCTAATAGTCAAATGCCATCCTTAATAGGTCTTTTTGCACAAGAAATGTCTCATCAATCTCCAGTCCATCCACCTGATGAGCGCGAGTGATTCGGCGGTCAAGACTGAAACCCAGGGGGCATGCACCTTGGTCTGCTTCGGTAGGAAAACTTTAGGTATAGGGTAGGTTTCCGCAGAGGATATATGACTGGTCTGACACACCCGTCCGTTTAGGAAAATGGGAATAGACCAGAATAAGATACCTATGTTAGAAGGTAGGCCTTTCCCGATAGAACAAATGTTTTCTTTGCAAATTGAAGGGTAACCTGGAGAAGGTAGGCCTTTCCCGATAGAACAAGTGTTTTGTCTACAAATTGAGGGGTAACCTGGGAAACTCTACTTCACTATACCTAGGGGCATGCAAACCTTTTTGTGTGAAAGTGAAAAGAGACCATTTATTTTCTTAGTTTGTAGGTTCTTAACCCTTTAAACTCGTAGGATTGGTCATTCCTAGCTTACATAATAAAAGGAGTCGGAGCATAATTTCGAATGGTGCAAGCTCCCTAAAAAATGAACCTATTGATGAGACATACTTATTATACGATTGGAATGAGCAGTTTTACGCGAAGTTCAAGCTCGTTAAAAATTAAACCTATCAATGAGCATATGTTCCACTAGAGTTTAAGCTCATTAAAAAATGAACCCACCTCCGGTAAATAACCATTGTGAATGATTATCATCAGCTTTTGAGCCTTGGTCATGTTCTTACCATCACCTCCAATATATTTTAGCTGATCATTTGCCTCCATTTGATTGTTTACCCCTTTTGAGGAACAACTACAATAAGTGATCCTATTGGCCACCTTCTTTACACTGCCATGATTGGAAAGTTCCAAACCTTACCTGGAACCAGCTTCTATCTAAAAACATCACTCGTTCCTTAAAAAAGGAGTCTCCTTTAAGGTATTTTCATCTGACTCGTAAAATATGAAAAGATTTCCGAGCGATTGGCCTCTCCAGCTCGTTAAAATGATTAGAAGTGCTATCCCTCTTTTAGATTTTAATCTTTCTAGACCTGAGGAATTATTACACAAAAATATCGATCGTTTGTCTTGTTCGGCTCGTTAAAACTATCGAAAAGTCATCCCTTTGGCATTGTTTTATACTTTTTCGGACTTAAGGGATTATATTATGAAAAAGGAATATTGGAGTCTTCTTTCCATCTCTTTTCAGACTCTCTAAAATTGAAAAGGATCGAGTTATCCTTGTCTTTAAACTCGTTAAAACAATAGCGACAAACTTGTCCATTCAAACAAGAACGAGTTTCACTGTTGCTAGGCTCGTTAAAACATAGAAACGGGTTTGCCCGAAGGGAAAATTATAGAACAAGCATATGTTATCCTCCTCAAGCTTGACAAAAATAAAGAGGTACTGGTCAGAAATGACTGGGGAAAATTGGGAAGAAAACTTGAAGAAACTTTATTGGTAGCAGGTCACTCTTGAACATGACACTTTCACTCCATCACCATGATTGAGTCGGGTTGGGTTATTCCGTTCACTGGTCATATCACCATTGGTCCACCGTACCATCCACTTTTGGGGTTAACGCTACCAATCCATTTCATTGTCGCCGATATGTTCAAGAGAAGTCACTTAGAGAATTCACCTACCCAGCTTGTGTCTCATCCAGTACAATACCTTCATGCTTCATTCTTTCATGACCGCCACCCTAAACCTTGTATCATCAAATCGTTTTCACCTCTACAAAATCATTTGCTCCATTCTGTGTCGTAGATGTGGGATCCATTACTGCCCTCCTACAATAGGTCACTTCTTGTCGACATCAGATCATTATCCAAGAAGCTGATCTAGGGAGAACCCTTCCAGTACTTTGAAGCTTGCATGCCTCAATGGAAAGTTTCTCACTTTCGGTGACAGGTTTACACTAATCACCTTCGACCGAAAGACTTTACGTGGTGTTTGACATCAACTCATGTATTCACACCACGTGAGTTGTATTGCAGTACCTTAAGGGTCATCATCATTATCGGTGATTCCTCTCATGTCTATTAACATCTTACATCATTGGCTGGTAATCTGGCGAGTCTTTCCATGTTTGACATCAGAACATATTTTCACATGGATCGACTTGTCCTTTCGGGCAAAGATTGAACAAGTTTTGAAGACCCCGATCTAGCTTCATCCATCTCGGCTGCGATATATTTAAGAAAATAAAGACATCAAATGTACATCATTGCTGCACAGATAATCATCCAAACTAAGGGAAGATGGCTCTACTAGAATAATCAGTCCGCACACAGATGGTTGTCTGTCCTATGTACATGAAAATGAATTTATCAAAGCTGAGCATGGGAATGCCCGCCTCAGCCAGATCATGGAAATATTATGAAGATAATGTATTGTATTGTATCTTATTACAGGTCACCTTCCAGTGCGCAAAACCTCAAATCCTCATTATAAAGCATTTCACCCAACATCAAAAAGGATTTAGGACCTCATACTTTAGGGGGAAACTGTTATAGACATATTTTGGCACTGCAACCCCAATCATACATGTCCATAAACCAAGGGCTTCTAAGTCCCTAAAAGTGTTGTTTCATACCTTAAAGGAGCAAGGTCAGCTGATTACATCATCTCCCAGAAGTTTTCCATGAAGAACTACTCAGAACTGGTCAAACCGGGACCATACAGACTGCCCGGTGCTAAAGGTGCAATACATCTCACCAGCCCCATGCAAAAAGTGTGATGCATATTCGAAAGCCCTTCTATAGGGTGTGATGAGTGAGAGTAGACAAATGGCACAAGCAGCTTGCTAAGTGGAAACCCAGAGAATCTTCTGGAAACTGCTCATTTGACACTTGCCTCTCTGAGTTCGCCCAGGGATGAGTAAGAGATCTAAAATCTCCATGTGGAACTAGGAACTATCAGAGAGATGACACTAATAAAAATCCCAGAAGCTGACTCACCCCCTTGCAAATATCTATAAATGGATCTCTCATCCCAGAGATCCTGAGGTTGGAATTTGGTAATTTGCAAAGAGGTGCTGCTGGTTTGTCTTTGAAGACATTGTTGGGTGATCTTGCTTTGTGTGAGGTGAAGAGGGTTTTCAAGTTGGGAGGATGGCCCTGGGTTAGACCAAGTGGTTGTAATCCTCTCTTCTACTACTTTCACTAATAAATCTATTTGAGGTTTCCTCCATATTCTTGTGTATCTATGAATATTGTGTTGATATATGCATTTGTATGGTCAATATATATCTGATTCTATATTGTTTACAGTGAAAGATCTCTATGCTTTGATGGTATTATGCTGCTATGAATCTACAAGTGCTCTTTGAAGTGGGACAGGTAAGCAAGCAGTGGTGAGATTCCATCAAAGGGGAAAGGAAACAAGCAAGGAGCCAAGCAGAAGATCGAGGTTGGTACTCTCTGCTTCTTTCTCATCTCTCTCTCGTAAAGGAGAAACAAGTAACTTTAATATGTTTGTTTCTAAGATAGCTACCCATCTTAGTGGGAGTAGCAACTCTTAATAGACACTAGATTTCCTGATAACACAAATTGCTTGGAGGCTTTGAGGAACTGTGGGCTCCTAAAATTCTTTCTTACACCAAGCCTATGGGCTCAACCCTAGTTGCTACAGTACCTGATCAGTCCCTGGGACATGAATTGGGAAATTTTCATCATTAGCGACCAAGAGCTAGAGTTGGAAACTTTATACATTTATTTCATCACATGATTGTTCTAACGAGGGGAACCCGTCAATCTATATGGGTCGAGGCTGATTGGGGCAAGTGTGACCATGCTACTTGCCGAACATTGCCCAGAAGCTCTCAAATCAAAAAGTGGCAAGATTGAGATTATGAATGCTTAGGATCTCGTGTTCAGAGTGTTACTGCTGACCATCAATAATGTGGTTAGATCCCAATCACCGCATGAGACCAACAAATGAAAGTTTTAGTATAGTATCGACTGCATGGTGCCCACTATCTTTAACTAGGTTGAAGCTATCAAAAGCTAAGGAGGGAAACCTGAAGTAGTTTTGCTTCAGGTCTGTGCTAGTGACCTTCTTCCTGTACCAGGTTCTATTGTTCCAATACCAACTGATTGAGATGGATCTGTTGATGCCATGAGACCCACGGATGGTCCATTGGAGTGAGTTGATGCCAAGGGTTACTGGGGACCAACAGATGTCCTATAAGCCCACCTTTTTCTCGTAGCTACGATGAAAGCTGATCATAGTGGAGGGTTGGCCTTACAGCAGTATCGATTTCTACGGAGGTCCAAATATGCCACTCCCAGAGGGGGAGTATTTTGATGATGTAGTTACAAAGAAACAATTTTTAATTTTTTGATGTTTTTATTATTTTTGAGATATATGTGTTCATGAAATTTTGATTTTATGAATGCATATGTTGGACCAGAATGCCTTGTCGAGATGTCCCCGATCGCCAGGTGCATTTCTCGGCAGTTCAATGTCACTCCTTATCAGGAGGGAAGCAACAACGAGGGGGAGATTGTGTGAACTCTCGAAGGTTTGACCCATGGGATCCCAGAGTATGCCCAGATGGGTGATGTCCCATGCCAGTACTAGAGGCATATGGTGGGGGTGTCATATTAGATCCGTTGACTGCTGACTCACATAGTCCAAGAAGTTACATGCTATCATGAGCATCATGTTGTTTAGTGCATAAGTCTAGCATTCGAAATTTTTGAGGCCTGTGAGCCACGGATGTATAAGGCCTGCAAGCCACCAATGTATTTTGAACACACATATTATTTTTTGAGGTTTTGATGTATCACAAACATTATTGACACACATATATAGATGTTGTAATTCCTTGCTTACTATGGTACAAATGCTTTTGTTTCTAAGTTTTTACATGTTTTGCAAATGTCTATCCAGCACATAATTAGCTTACGCATATGTTAATGTATTCATGTGTCTAGGAATATGATGATATGTAATGTAATCAAAATTTCTTTCTAGTATACGAATACATAGATACATTCTCAATATCTAAGGGTTTATGACGGAATATTGCCTGTTAAGTTGAAGAACAACAAGTTGCGAATGAAGGTTGACAACCAATTCCCGAATGCCCAGAGTGATAGCTTCTGACAACATTTTGATAACTGCACTATACTCAACAATGTTATTAGTTGTTTGACCTAGAAATATACCTTGAAGATCAATCAACTCACCATGGGCGTCATAAATGGCCCATGTCGTGAATGATATATTCTAGGTACTATAGCAAGCACCATCAACGAAACCAATGTGAGGAGACACCGACATCTGTAAAGCAAGAAAAAACATAATAAGGAGGAAAATTAATAACACATTGTTGTACAAAGTAACCATGCAAGATGACCTAAGCATAGTACTTTTTTATATAAAGCCCATTTCAAGGCTTGTCTAAGGGATTTTCCTCATAGTCAATGAGCTCATAGGCCCCTTTTTGTAACACATGTTTAACAATGTAGGGCCCATGCCACATGGGTTCGAACTTACCTTCCCCCAGCTTATCATTATCCTGATCATACAGAATAACCAAATCGCCCTCGGAAAAAACTCGAGGGAAGACACACTGATCAAAATGGGATTAGACCCGCTTTTTTTGTGCTTCGATGACCAAAGCAGCAAGACGACGAGTCTCATCAAGTCATTCTAGGGACAAGAGATGCTCTTCCTGTGGTGAGGTCTCAGGCAAAATCTCAACAGCTAGCTTGAGGGATGGAATTTCACACTCAATCGGTAAATTTTCTTCCAGACAGTAGGCTAGCTAGAATGGTGTGAATCCAGTTGCATCGTTGGTCGAGGTTTGGTAAGCCCACAGAGTTGAAAAGAGCATGAGATGCCAATTTGACTTGTGAATCCCAATGGTGCACTGAATCATCGTGACCAGAACTTTGTTCACAGCTTCAACTTGGCCATTGGCCTAAGGGTAGTATGGGTTTGAGCCATAAAGGCGCAAGCCCAACGTAGAAGTTAGCTCAACCATCATATAATCTCAAAAACGGGAGCCATGGTTAGTAACAATGTACTGAGGCACTCCATACCAAGAAATAATGTTATTGAATAGAAATTAGGCCTTTGTTTTACTGTCTGCAGAGTATGTAGGCATCACTTCCGCTCATTTGGTGAAATAGTCCATAGCAACGATAATATACCCATTACCATTGGCTGAACGAGGGTTACAAGTCATATAGTCGATGCCCCATTTGGCAAAAGGACTGACGATAATAATAGGGTGTAGGTGCGCAGGTGGGGTGCACATCTTACGCTGATAAATTTGTCACTCATGGAACTTGCGAGCAACAAGGATGAAACCCTTGAAGACAGAGGGCCAAAAATAGCTAGCATGAAGAATTTTTTGAGTAGTAGCATATCTAGAAAGGTGACCACCACATGTGCTAGAATCGAAGTCATTCAAGACTCCCTCAACCTCCTCAAGAGTGAGACATCGAAGAAGAATTGAATTGACACCAATGTGGTATAAAGTATCTCCAATGATACGGTAAGGTTGGGATTGGTGATGAATGCATTGGAGATCATCCTTGGTCAACGCAGAAAAAAAGGTGGACGTCTAGAGATATATGATGATATCACCACACCATGGGTCGAGAGTGTTAATTAAGAAAAAAGTCTCGTCCGGGAGCTGCTCATCGACACCAGAACGAAGAGAGGTGGAGGGAAGGGACAAAATCAACTAAGCAAAGACCAGTGATTTCTTAGATTTGGCAGGAGTAAACACCAAATAAAATTCTTGGAGGATAACAATCCACTTTGAATACTTGCCCCCCAGCAAGTGATGAGTCAGGATGTAGGTCATGGGGCTTCATTCCGCAATCACTGTGGTTGTGTGGAGTAGAATGTAATGCCAAAAGCGTTGAACATCATGTACAGCAGCCAAAGCCAATTTCTTGACATGAGCATAAAACATTTCGGTGTCGAGGAGATTGTGACTGAGGTAGTAAATAACATGTTCATTTCCTTCATCATCGTCTTGTACTAGCACCATGGTAATGGTACTAGAAGCTGCAACTAGATAAAGGTAGTAATCGCGATGATAGTTTGGGGGATGTAGCAAAGGAGCATTGATGAGGACAGTCTTTGGGTCATCGAAAGACTTTCGAGAATCCTCATCCCAAACAAACGGGGTCCCTTGTTTGAGCAACTGGGTGAACTGTGAAGCTAGCTTAGCATAGTTTGGTATGAAATGATGGAGGAAATTTGCTTTTCCCTGCAAAATCTGCAGTTGATGCAATGAAGATGGAGGGGGTAAATTAACTATGGCCTTGACTTTAAGAGCACCAAGGCGAATCCCTTCTTTAGAAATGATAAAGCCAAGGAGTTGTCCAGATTCGATGCAAAAGACACATTTATGCAAATTCAGTTGGATGTTGTAGTGTCTATAATGAAGAAAAATTTGACGGAGATGATCACGGTGATCATAGCATTTACGAGAATGAGCAAGGAGATCATCCAAGTAAGGTTTAATGATGTTTCGAATGTCATGGAACGCATAAGACATCGCTCTCTGGCCCCAACATTCTTAAGGCCAAAAGGGATTTTTTTTATATGCGAAGGTCCCCCATGGACAGATGAAGGTTGTTTTATCTTGATCAACCAGCACAATGTTTATCTGGTTGTATCCAGAAAAATCGTCCATAAAAGAAAAGAATTCATTCCCGACACATTCATCAATGATCTAATCAATGAAGGGAGTGGGATAATTATCCTTAGGATAGACATGATTGAGATCATGGTAATCAATGCAAACATGAATAGTACCATGTTTCTTTGTCACTAGTACAATATGCGGCTCCCAATCCATAATAGGGATCAGATAAATAAATCTAGCTTTCAGAAGTTTTTAAACTTCACCCTTAATGGCGGTCACTTTTCTAGGGTGCATTGGAAGAAGCTGTTGGAGAACAGGCTTCACATGAGGATATGTTGGAATCTCGTGCATGACTATACTTGGGTCAGTGTCGGGCATTTATTCATATGACACGTAAAAACATCTCAAAATTCTTGGAACAGACGAGTATAGATCTTAATCTCTTATATAGAACAAGTTACCCTGATATGGACATTTTCAACGACACCAGGTTTGAGAGAAATATCAATTGGCATCATTTGGGTAATGTTACCCATTTTCTCTTCCAACCAAACTTCACGAGTCATGATTAGCGTCTGAAGTGGTAGGGACGGGAACTGAGAAGAGAACTCCTCGAGACAAGTAGACATGACCGACGAGCTAGGCAATAATGAGGAACGATGATGAGGGTTGTTCCAAGGTACTTCCTCCAGAGACATTACTTCCTCAGAAAGAAAAGTCTCGGCTAAGGGATTGGGAGATTACGTAGAACCAAGCCATGGGGATTCAGAATACGTATTGAGAGATGTTCTCAAAGTAGGATGATCAGAGGATACTGAAGGGGAAGCCAAAACAATTTCCACGTAATTAGTTTCGGCTGGACTTCACGGAATAACCTCGCCCCATGTATCAACAAGATCCAGCGAAGGAATGACCCAAGGATCAGACTTGACTGAAATCATGTTGACAGAGGCAACATGAGGAGGTGGGAGTAGAAATATGTCGATCAAAGCAGGATATTTGAAAAGTCTTGCACCCACACTCTCATAAGGAGTACTAGTGTGCCTGACATACAAAACATTTCCATCCAAGGAGGAAGAGGCAATGAAGGATAGTTGGTCAACTATGACTATCTTCCCTTGACGGGGAAAACAAATCACATGGAATAGGGAGGAGGCTACATCATGCATGGCATGGGTCAAGCTCTATCTGAGTAGAATATTGTAGTTGATATTAGCATCAACAATCTCTACTTTGAAATGTGCCATCTTTCACTCCAACGTAATGGCAAGGTTTGGAAGGAAACCGAAAGGTCACGAATCGTGCCCATCAAAAGCTTCTAGAGTGCTAGGGGACTGTTTTAGAGTAGGAGAACCAATTTCCTTCCAACAAGCGACAGACCTGATGTAGGTAGAAGCACCTTCATCAATGATAGTCCTATGGATGGTTTTATGATTACCTGAATGAGAAAGGAAATTTGATGAGGTAAAATTGCAACGTGGTTTTTTAGGTCAAAATAGATGAGATTAGAGTGAGCAGAATCAATACACCCTATAGCCAACAGTAGCGATTTCCGCTAAGAGGGACAACTTTGAAGGACCTCGATAGCATACATAGCTAATGACGCTTGAGACAAATCCTCAACAATGTTATAATGTTGAGTGGCTCGAGCGTTGGGATTGTACAAGGACTTTCAAATCACACCTCAAGAGGGTGGTCGAATGGCAGAATCAGGACTAGGTTGCTCTATATGGAGAGGACCAGAACTGGACGGGGCGAAAGAAGAAGGGGTAACTTCTTTCACTTTCCCTACCAATGGGGTGGGAGTTTGATAATCTTTTGACCCGGTAGCCACGTTGACTGGGGTACTCATCATGAACACTTGTGAACCTGAGGAAGCAGATGACTAAAGTTGGTCTACCATTTGAGTCTACTAAGATGGAAAGGGCTCTTTCAAGACAACTGGGGTGCCTTTAAGCAAACGAATAACTTCAAACCGTCTGGAAAAATACTTAGTATAGTGATCCTCCTCACATATGAGGCATGGATATTTGGGTTTCCGTTGGGAAGCATCATCAGCAAATGATTTAGGAGGGCCCTATTTTGGGGCATCAACTTTACCCTTGCCTTTGCCTTTCTTCTTGCCTTTAGAGGATTCATCCACTGTGGTAGACTTGATAGCATGAACCTCCGAGGGTTCACCAGGGCTGGATGCATCATGAGAGGAATCATTGGGAGAAGTGTTGGAGACTAACTTTTGTTTGGAAGAAGATTTTGCAGGGGTTTGAGTCACTGAACCAATTACTCCATAAACAAGAGGGGTAGTCGAAGGCTTAGATGTTTTCAGAATAGACGATGGTCTCGGCGCATCGGGTAACACATCATATAATGTCCTGGACTGTGAATACACAAGGTCTAGATACTGGGCATGTGTGATGGCTTCTTCCTTAGTGATGCATCCACCCATATTAATGTCCTCAGCAATTTTGTTGACAAATGATTTGGTGAACCATTCGGTCAACAACTAATCAACAATTTCAAACTTAATCAGACGGTGCCTACGTCTCCATTCATGGATGTGATCAGAGATTTGGGTCGCAGTGTCTTACTTGAGTGACGTTAATAGATGGGTACTAGTTTCATAGTGAACTGATAGCTGGAAATGTGTGAAAAAGGCCATGGTTAGAGTGTTAAAGTCATGACAGGTATTCGGAGGTAGCTTGATATACCATTTGGCTGTAGCCCCCGTAAGAGTTCATTGGAAAAGGCAAAGACGAATGGAATCATCAATGTACGAATTCAAGGAGAACCAAAGCTGATATGTCATCATGTGGGCTTGAGGATCCTCTTGTGCTTTTCCTTCAAACTTTGGACAATCGCTTAGAATCTTGGACAGAACTGGAGGCCAATATGGCGAATGAACAATCGGGTCATTCATGAGTCTAGACACATCTACCAATTCTAGCATAGCCAAGAATGGAAATTGAGTATTGAAAGGAATTTGAGGTCGATAAGAGGACCCAACTGGCGAGGCCCATCCCTATTGGTAATGAGTTTTCCCTTAAAGTGGAGGATTTTGTCCATAAGGCAATTTTCTTTTGCCCCCATTGTAGGTTACCTTACCCGTAAGGAGGATTCTGACCTTGAAATCTTTGAAACTGTCCGGCCATAGGTTGGTGATAAGCAACATATGGGTTAAAAGGTTGTTGAGTCTATTAGCCTTGGACATATGGATTTTGCACCTGATGTCCCTGAGCATAAGGGTTTTGGACCTATTGCCCTTGGACGAATGGGTTTTGAACCTACTACCCTTTGATGTAAGGATTTTGTACTTGCTATCCTTGGACATAAGGATTTTGGGATTGTTGTCCTTATACAAAAGGAGGTTGAACTTGTTGCCGTTCGACGTAGGGATTCTATGCCTGCTGCTACAGGATTTGACCCTGGCCTTGCCCTTGCAAGGGTTGACCCTGTTGATATGATTATAATGGTAGCTGTTGCCCGGGTTGACCTTGTTGCTGCAAGGGTTGACCTTGTAGCTGTAAAGGTTGTCCCTGCAGCTATAGAGGTTGCCCTTGTGAAAGCATAGGCTGGGAGGATTATGGTGCATACTGCATTTGTGGTTGCATGGTTTGCTGCAACTGTTGCAAGTGCTACCTCTGTGGTTGTTATAGTTTTCCTTACTACGACATCATATAGCCTTCCTACTGCATGGATGGCCCTTGTTGCAATGAAGGTTGCCCTTGCTACTATAGGAGTTGTCCTTGTTGTTGCAAAGGTACTTGAGTAGTTCGCGGAATGACAGCTTGAAAGTTCCCGAACTGTATCTAGCCATACCCATCGGGTGCAACGGATGGACGAGGCTGGACATAAGGTCCAGGATGAGGGATGTATGATGGATTATCCATCGCTTGTTAACCATATGTAACATAAGGAGGTTGGTACTAACCTTAAGCCATATTGGGTTGCTAGTACTGGATATGACTTGACCCAGACGAACCAACATTGGGTTGTTGGTATTGGACATGATTTGACCCAGATGGACCAACATTAGACTATTGGTACTGGACATTACTTGACCCAGAAAAACCAACATTGGGGTGTTGGTACTGTACATTGCTTGATTCAGTAGGACTAGTAGGATTTGAAATGGCACCCGAAGAGGGTTAATTCATCCCAACCATGTGAGGTTGTGAGCCACTCACATTGGTTGTGCCAGACATCATAGGAACATTCGGACTCTACCCCCGAGGTAGTGGGATAACCTATCCCCTTACGGGAGGGATCAAAGAACTGACAGTGACATGACTCAAGATTGTTGGTTGAACTGAATGGGTTACTTGGATCGACAAAACAAGAGGATTGGGAATGGTGGGTTGCACTGGGACTGAAGTAACTGCAAAAATCACTATTTTTTGGGAGGTTGGGTTCTGAATGAATGGACCTATGGTAGGCATAACACCAGATTACCAAATAGGTTTTTGATACAATGATGAGGTAGTAGGCATGTTTGAAATCTACTGAGCTAAAGTCAAGTAATTATGTGATAACTCAGGATGAACACTAGTCAGAATGCTTCCTGTGTAAGGGAAACCTTCAGGAGTGAAAGGATATTCCTACTCCTTGACTGTGCATGGAGTGGAAACTTCTTAGTGACCCAGAGAGGAGACTGAGATTTTTCCTTCTGATTCCATGGGTGAAAATAGACGATGATGGTGTACCGAAGATGTTCGAGGTGATAATTCCAAAGGAATACTCAGCTAATCGTACAGACTATACGGACGCTGCATTGATATCACAATAGGATCAAACAAAGGATTCAGAGGATAAACAACCAGTCCAAGATGACCTTCAGAAATCGGCAGACTCTCAGGAGTCTGGATAGGGTTATCCAGAGATTCTAGGCCAATGTCAAAAAGTGACCCAGTATCTGAAGGGGGAGGACGAGATGACAATGGTTGAATACTCAAAACAATTCCAATCTCAACACCTTGGTTCTCAAGCAACTGCAGCAATTTGGAAAAAGGCACCTCAGATAATCTTTTAGACAGAGGAGAGGAAGAGGAAATAGGTGAACCAGTTGGTTTAGCCACGATGATTTTGTTTCAAATAACCAAAAGAGAGATTGATTTCAAGGGCTTTAAAATGTATTTAAAGGTATACTCATGATGTGGTCTAAAAAATACTAACAGGGATGTTATAAGATTGTGGGCAATAATTTTTTAAGATGCAAAAGCAAATTGGTACTCTTTCATGTTTTAAGAGTGGAGAAAGAAGCAAAGGTGACTCTAACACTTTCGGTTTGAAACGAACTCGAAAGGACAAGCACTCAAGTGATATTTTATATTTAGGGAGTAAAAAAGATCAAAATGACTACTCATGATGATCTAGGTAAAAAGAATTACTAGGTAACGTGAACTACAGAATACCCCCTGGTGAACTGAGAAGTACGGGTAGGCAATCTCCCCAAAATATTGTGTTTGGTGTATCACGTTTACAAGGTGGCAGGCTCGGCTTCCTATGGATATAGGATGGCAACCTGGTGGGGTCTCCCCTTATATACTCAATCGTACGGTGAGCACAAGTGTGTATTAGCATTATCTAGTGCCAAAGTGAACAATAGCTGCTAGGTTTTAAGACACCGAAACACGTCTCTAGCCCAAATCTTCTAAAATGTGATCGTTAGATTTCAAATCTACCTTAGGTTAATTGATTACATTTTAGAGTTTACCTTGAAATTATGTCTCGATTTTCAGGTCTTATTGATGTGACTCAAAAACACCTATATGTAGCTAAATGGGACAAGACCCTTTCAATTCGATGAATTTTCTACACTAATGAGAGTAGAAAACACACTCGAATGCAACAAAACAAGCAATTGAAAGAAAAAATGACTTTTTCACTATTTCGCCTTTTGAAAACAAAATGATGAAAAAAATCTTTACAATTCCTAACTTTCCTATCAAATGTACTTCAAGGAGTCCTTTCACTAGTAAATAGATTTCATTTCTTTTCCAATGCAAGTGACGATGCAACTCTAGCCTTCAATGATGCTAACTAATATAACATATTGATTCAAAAAGCTAGAATTATGTATTTTTCAATGAAATGATGGAATGAATCTTTCACAAACACTTCAATGAAATATTCGCAATACAATAAATGACAAGCAAACACAAAGCACAAAAAATAATTCCTTTCATAACTAATGAAGCAAAGACTGAACCAAAAACAAGATGGGCAATGTGATCTATTCCCGAAAAGAGGCGCTCAAACACTAAATGAAACTTTTCAAACTTTTTAATTGGAAATCAATTCAACAAAAGGACTAATAAAATGAAATGCAAGGAATAAATTTGACTATCGACTTGACTTTCTGAGCAGGAAAATAAGTGAATGGGTGATGACCTAGATGCCCTAGGGTTATACACTAGCCAAGAACTCAAGAAACCAAGTGAAGACAATCCAAATCAACCAATCATACAAAATAGGCTAAAAGAGCTTTCTAGCCAAGGAGAACACATTCAAAACAAGCTGAGAGATAAAAATTAGAAGGGCAAGACACACTGGCTATGATCTAGGGTAAACCCTGATCTTCACCTACAGGAATTGGCATGACTGCCTAACTGGAAACACGCAACAAAAGGTGGTTGGTGCGACTGTTTTTGAGAAACTCACACTCATCCATGTGACTGTCATAAAAATAAATCTGTTGACCAAGGATTCAAGGATGCCACAAACAAACAATCTATGGAAAATCTCTTTAAGCTAGAATCAATTAAGAGGGCCTACCTCTTAGAACATTATTTTGCTTGGTGGTGATCCTTCATCTTCACTCCAACTATCTTCTGTTTCCATCTTTCGAATACTTGAAACAAGAAAACAATAACAACAACAAACGTGATAGCATACAATATTGTACTCATCCTACTTGATAGGTCAAGGAACATTAAGCCATAAAGATGTAAAATGAAACTTCATGTAGGAAATAAATCAATAGTTGCATTTATATAAATCAAAAAGAGATTACAATCGGTGCCTTGACATTGCTAGTCTCCTCCGATGTATCTAGGTCCCCACACTTCTACTAGCACTTCATGGATAGCCCCAACAATGGAATTTTTAAGGCTTCTTTCCCTCTAGTCTCAAACCAAACCAAAATCACACTATTCTCCCTCAAACATACACTAGAAAGGTACAAGCTATAGATGACTTGTTGGTTATTCAAACTTGCTCCAAAACTCCAACTAGCTTTTCCTTGGGAAAAAGAGAGGTTTATATAGCTTGGATGGATTGGAGATGGTTCCTCTCATCATGGGAGAGGGCCTTATCTCTTGAGTTTGTTCCATCCTAATAGGGGAAAGGAGCCCAAGCTGATTTCCTCGGCTCTATTCGGCCAAACCATCTACCAGAATTCCATTACGAAGCTTCTAGACATGGAAGATTCAACTCCTTATTTAAAAAACCTTCCAAGAGAGGATCGACATGACTGGAAAAGGGATTACTCGATCTGAATGATGCGAAGTCTAATTTTAACCTCTATAAATCAGGGCAAGGAGAAAACTAGTCAGTAGCACCGGTCTGGTAAACTGGGATAGAAGGAAGATTCTTGGGAAATGAGGCAAAGGGGAATTATTCTACTCATGAAGAAGGACATACTGGGAGTTTCTTCATGATGGGAAAGCATGTTGGGTACACTATATAGGTCCTCTAGGATCATAAATGGGAAGTAGAGGGATAGTGACAATATATCGTGTAACAAGGACTGCCATCAATGTGATGACTAAGGAGACTATGCATTGAATCTCGAAGGATCATTAAGGAAAACCACAACATTCTTGCAGCTTACAGATAGGTCTACAGTAGCTCCCAAGGGAGTTTTTGAGGATGTGATGGCCTCCATTAATTCATGGGAATACTCTGCTGACTTCTTAGTTCTCCAACCTAAGACCAAGTTCAATGGTTATCCTCTCATCCTTGGAAGGCCATGGTTAGCCACTGTTGAGGCTTACATAAGTTGCAGGGATGGGAATATGACCATTAAAAATGGGCATTTGTCCAAACAATTAGTCATGTACCCTCTTGCTCAACCATCTATAGAGAATTGTTAGAAAATTATATATTACGAAGAAATGGAACACATAAAATATTGTAGAAATATAAATATAGAAAACACATAAAACAATAGAGACACAGATATACGTGGTTCACCCAGTTTGCGCTACGTCCACCCCGAACAGCCAATCCTTCGTTTCTATTATCTAGCAAAATGAAGAGACACAACCTATAGCAAATCCACTGTAATATCCTCTATTTTCTCTCACAGTCTCACCTCTCCACTTCTCGCTCAGAGAATACACATCTATTACACAGCCTCAAATACAATTCTCTCATACAAAGAGAGGGGTTGCCTTCTAGGGCAAAAAAACCCTAAACTAAACATAAGTTCTACTGTCAGATCATCCACCTAATGAACGGCCCAGATTGACTAGAAATTACTATACTTTTACAAGGCAATTTTACATCTGTTTTTAGCTTTGGGGGTGCTTCCCTCGAAACCCCCTGCCAGGGGGGGGCTCCCCAAAGGTCGTAACCACCCCCCCTGGACCCCCCCGCAACAAATATTTTATGGGCGGCGTTTCCGCCCCCATTTCGAACTGGGGTCCAATGTGGCGATACCTTTGAATACAGAATATAATCAGGCTCCACACCCAACAAGAATGACTTACCTTTATGGTTAGAAGAGGTGGAGGAAGATGAAGTCTACTCTTCCCCATTTTATACCCTTAATGCTACTCTAGGAGTGGGGGAACCTGATGAAGATGACCTGATTGAGAAAATCCTCCAGAATCATCCCCCCAACACCATGTCGCTTGAGCAGTTAGTAAATAATTCTCAAGATAACCCTTGGACTGATTTGTGCCTAGCTTACTCCAGTCCTACTCATGTCAAGAGGGTAGAATTTGGTCTAGAAAGAACATTGAAAATCAACCCCTCTCTCTACACATTAGGAAGAGGAGTTATGTGACATGCTAAGAAATCATTTGGATTCCTTTTCCTGGAGTTATAAGGAAATGAAGTGTTACGGGAATAATACACCCTAGGGTATGGATTGAGCACCCCAACAGAGCAGAGGGCATACACCAATAAGAATCAAACAAACAAGAAGCCTTCATACTTAAACTACTAAAGTAGGAAGAAGAAGTATTACCTAAAGGTTGTACGTTTGAGGTCATTCCCATAGGGTCCAAACCCTCTACTTCCTCCAATGCCTTAAAACCTACAATTCATTCAAGAAAATCATATACACTAGCAGTAATTGAAATCATGTTCATGATATAAGTGTTAGATCATATAATCATATAAGTATAAAACATGAAAGAATACATTAGTTAGATTAAAACATCTATTAAAACATTAATATCCTAATGTTAGGAACAAGACATAGCTTCTTTATTGATGAATGCAAAAGAATTTGGAAGAATACAACCTAACCCATGCACGGCTCTAAGTGAAACCTTCCTCCACATCTGTCCAGCCAAAGCCTCAACAATTCTCTTTCAAACACTTACAGATGGATGCCATATAAAGGAGATGGACATCACAATGGG
Organism: Pinus tabuliformis; assembly: GCA_031772625.1. NCBI lineage: Eukaryota > Viridiplantae > Streptophyta > Pinopsida > Pinales > Pinaceae > Pinus > Pinus tabuliformis. The sequence continues at coordinate 873,715,567 of CM062815.1, forward strand.
GAAATAGGGGTTTCCTATAGCTGGGAGTGTAGGAGGCATAGGCATAAATCATACTTGATCAGGGACAAGTTGGATATAACATCAATATCATATCTTTCTCTCCCCTTAGGCCTTCCCTATGAGGTGTATTTATATGACCTCAAAACAATTTTTTCAGTTGGGAAATAGTTACGCCATGGGCTCCTGTAGTAGTCTTCTGGTGTAACTCATACACCTCGCCCAAAAAATAGGGATTTTATATTTCTTTGATATTTTAAATCATATACGTGGGTTGCGTATAACTGAACCCGCATGTGAATGAGCTTTTTACAGGGCAGAGTTGTGTATTGAATTTAAAATAATATTTTTTAATATTTGGACCAAGTCTGAAGGGAAAGGGTTGCCCATGGCCATGACTCAGAGCATCAAGTATACAAAGGTGGTAAATGATGCTATAACAAATACCCCCTAATATATGACGTCAGAAGGGGTACATGATGGTGGAAATGTATTAAGTGTATATAAAGAATCATACGAGGACTTGGGAGAAGATCACCATATTCCATCCTGCGAAACTAGTGGAAGAGATCAGAAGGAAAGATTATGTCTGAGGTGGGCATGTCCATGCTCAGAGATAGTAAATCATGTTCGCATATCAAGTGTAGAGTTGATCCAATATGTATACAAGTACAGAGGACACTGAGAAATACATAGTGGATCATCTAATCATAGCCACAAAATTACATATCAAGGCCATGTCACAATATCACATATAGAAGAACTAATCAATGATGTTAAAGTAGATATCTGATCACTGAAATAACATAACTAATCCTCCAAAGTACCAAGTCAAAAAGTGGAATAATGGTAATGCATGCAACTCGGGTGCCAACATATAAGATGTCGTTGTGCTGAACTCCAACATATAAGGTGGATGGTGTCACTAGAAGTAAACTGGAGGGACTCACATGTGAACCATGAAATGTTGATGCAACCCGAGGTCTTCAGCGACTACCATGGTATATTTATACACTATGGGAATAAACGAGCTAAAGTTGACCATGAGAGGAATCATTCTATTACCAGTCATTTATGTATGCCGTTAACAAACGTGAGACAACTTACCGATAATGATGATGAGAGTAAAGGTACCCCACGACAATCTAACAAGTGCGAATAAATGAGTTGAAGTCGAACACTTGAAAAAATCTATCAATTAGGAGACATTTATGTACTCTCACTGTCGATAGTGGAGGAGTCTACCACTAATGACTGAAAAACCAAAGGTATTGAAAAAGGACTCTAGATCTTATTCCTAGAGCAATAAGTTAGAGTCGATGGGAAAATATCTACTAGAAGTTAGACATTAAAGCATCCTACATCAATCTAGCATGAGTGAAATCCATTGGCCAATAATCTAGAAGGAATCAGATGAAGAAAGATGAAGTAACCAAACCAAAGCACATTTTTGGTGTATACAAGATGTGGCTAGTGCATGACAGAAACCCTTAGAACCAGCCAACAATGAAAGCTGACAAAGAGGTGAGGAATCCACCAATACTATCAAATGAAAACCAAGGTACTGCATCAATTCCAATGTGTGATAATGTAATATGACGTTGAACACAAGGGAAACCACTCAGTCAAAGGCCCATAATACAGTTCGATGTTGAGCACAAGGTCACATATCAATGATGTAAATAAGGCCAGGGTGTGATTCTAGGCCTGCTCTCAGAGTAAGATGTCAAAGTCGATAAGAGTAGAGCCGCCAGTAAGAAGTCAATGGAGACCTTCTCAAACTAGCACAAGAAAATGACCAAATTGATGATGTGGAACATAACTATGACAGACTGGGTATGGCCTACTAAATATGATTCAAGAGAAACTACAGAAAGGCTGATTCACGTTTACTTCCTTTGAACAAAAGCACAACTCAACTATGACTATATGGCAGCATATGATAACTTTGTGTAAGTTTGTCATGCAGGAGGCATAAACAAGCTCTCCATTTGATTGGAAAGATAACCAATTGGAGGAGTTCTGACTCAATAACAAGATTATGTCCCTCCTAAGTCAAAATAAAGCCCATCCCAATGGAAAAAAGACTCCTTTTAAGTGCTTTGTTCAAGGGAAACACAACTAACACTTGCTACTAAAAATGATGGAAGTAAAGACTCGTTCCCACTCTTTTTTGGAATATATATTTTTTGTCTTTTGCATATTTGGAAAGCCTGAAAAAAAATAAAAGAATTCCTATGGTACAGTGGAAAGAACAAGTGTCCGAATAGAGACGCATTAGGTTCTGGTTGGGGAAACATTCCTATGCTTAATGCAAGGCGAGGAAACTGGTCAATGACACTCAAAGGAATGTTCTTTCCATAGGAAAAAGGTGTCAAGTTGCAGAGGCTAAGTGATTGCAAGGTTGATTTTTCAAAAAGACATGATCAAAAAGTGTCTTATACACGAGTCCAAGTGAAGCCAGATTATGGCCAAAAGGCACAAATAGTCAACATACAATGCGGTAGTACAACTCGACATGTGGGAGCCTCTATGGTATAAAGCCAGAAACACAACAAAGAAGAAGGAGAATGAAGCTTCATCGCAAAATGTCATGGCAGGACTAAAGAGGACTCCTGAGCCTACTCAATCTTTGCAGCATGGGAAACATATGTTAGTGAAGATCTAACTAGAAATCCCATGTAAAGTATGGCTCTGCCATGATGCCATGGTTCTATAAGTCAGTGACTGAAAATGGTTTTAAGAATCATAACACGATGGGATCGACCCTAAGGCAACATATCACATTATGGAGGCTAGAGTGCATAATGAAATGGAAAAGTGGTTGAATTTTAAACAGAGGAAAGGATGGCTCGGTTATTAAGGGCAGAACCGAAAGGGAAAAATAGTTATGATCGTGGTTATAGGCTGTTTGTCAAATTATAAGTCCATCAATAAAATTGTTTTTCTCCATTCACAGAGTTCCTAAATGCAGACAATAAAAAAAAAATTCGGTTGACTGTTTTAGCCTCTTTCCGCAGCTAGCCCAACTTTTTGCAGCTAGCCCAACTTTCCGCAGCTGGCCCAACTTTCCGCAGCTGTTTAGTTAAACTCTAGGTTGCAGGTTTCATCAAGCAAAACAAGCCACATGGGTAGCTAGGGGAATGTCAGTACATGGATGGTGTCCTATTCATTCGGTCAAATTTGATGAAAAAGACCCCGGTCAAAGGGAAGTCAAGTTGAGTGTTATCACAAAGTCGCCACACTGAGTCGCCACACTAAGTCGCTACATGTCAAGAAAAAAATAATAATTTTGAATCAATGAAATGAACAAGTTATTTGCTCACTTTTCTGAAGGTATTGATTAATTTTGGACTGATGATGAAAGATGAATGGCTAACTTTGTATTCAAGATTTTTAGCTACAGAACCGTGCACATTCCGCAGCTAAAGTCCAATTCCGCAGCTGTTCTCCAATTCCGCAGCCAGAAAAAACCTCATTGTTCAAATCAACCTAACTTTTTCATACAAAATCAGATTTTGATGATTTAAGTACCATTGGAAAGATCTCAACAAGATCTACAGAAAGAGAAATCTATCATCTGAGTTTGAAATGGCAAATAATGAAATAAATTGCTGAAAAGAAGCAACATCAACTTGAGGCACTAATTCCAAAGCAGGTATAAATTCTTTTGATTTTTCCTTTGAGAACTTGTTTCATTAATACAAATTCTTTGTTTTGTGTGTAAATATCATAACTAGAGAGATTGATCACCTCTCTCCTTTGATAATCTTACATTCCATTGCAGAAGAAGTATTAGATTTTTTGCAGGTTCCAGGAGGAAGGACAAATGACTACAAGAGAATGGTGTCTCTCTAAGAGACCAATTTGTTTCATAAGAGAATGGTCAACAACAGAGAGGAAATATGCTGATGCAAAATCAGATCCAAACACTAGAAAACCTTCAGATACTATTGTCTCCATCACATCTATCCATCACATCCATACTTCATAATAAACCATTCACCTTTTTCCACTCCATACTTTCCACTTACATTCACATACACTTTCCATCTCTTTTTGTCCATTCATAACCCACAAATAAAAGCAAGAGGCTCATTCATATGCTTATTTCCCATTGCTATTTCTACTCTCCATTGCCATCTTTCATTTTCATTATTCCTTGTCATTTTCATTCCGCAAATAAGCCCTGCTTCAATGCAAATTATTGAGTCCATAGTCCTTTGAGTCTAATTTCTTTGTAAAGACACCTTGAGGCTTGCATGCCTTAATGGCAAGTCCTCATGCTGACAAACAATGGGAATACATTAATGTCCCTTGTTCGTTAGATCTTCTAGGTGACTCGACATTAGCAAATTCATTCGTACCTAGCAAGATGTATTTTGGCATCTTGACTCTCATTGTCATCAATGGTGAGAGTTCTCGTGTTGACTAGTGGCATCCATTAATGGCCACTAAGCCAACAATTTCCTACTATGTTCGACATCAGAACATCTTTTCACATAGTTGGAATTGTGCCAATGAGTTTTGAAGACATGAAGGCTATTATTTTCAGCATTTTGGAGCAGATTCATCAAGTTTTAGTAGAAGCAATAAAAAGTCATCTTATCTCTTTATCCATGACTCCTCTTGTTCAGCCACTTGAAGAAGAATATGATCAGATTTTTTCAGCCACCACACATACAACTCATCCATTCCAAAGGGTAAGTGAAGGTACGTCATTTTCTAACTTTTGACCATAGAATTCCATAAAAAGCTAGAATGATAATTGTTGGAAAAACATTTCTCTTCCTCATAAAATTGCCAATATCATCAGTTGGGGGGGGGAGGGGGGGAATACATTCATATTCATATCTTGCCATGTCCATATCATATTCAGGAGCTCACATACCTCCAACATATATTAATTATTACATTGCTATTATGAGCATACAATGGCTTTTGAAAAAGTGCTTAAGGGATAAATTGGATACAAACAAAATCATGGTTGTCACACAAGAACCAACCATCATGCAATCCAATAAAGATATACTTTGCAACAATAATCAAAATATCATTATGCAAAGTTCAAAGATCAAAGTAGAAGGCAACGACAAAGAAAAAAAATGGTTGTAACACAAGAACCAACCATGTTGCAATTCAAGTAAAACACTTTGCAGAAATATGAAGTTATCAAATGATATCATGCAAAGTTAAGCCAAAGCTCAAGGATCAAAAGAGTTAATGTAATATATATTGCATGAGGACATGCAATAGCTTCAGTTGGGGGGTATGTTGAGCCTTGAAAATGTCATTCATTTCCATTACACTTTCACTATTATGTCCATTATATCACCTCCACTTCACTACTATGTCACCACATTCATCCCACTTTCATTATCATTGGGCCACCTTTATGTTTTTCCAATCTTTATTATTTCTAAGCCTTTTAAGTGAATTTGTGGTTAAACATTAGAAAATAATGTGCATATGCTTATACCTAACAAATGGGTTGAGATTGTTGACATGTGTAGGTTGAAAGGAGGCTTCTAGAAGACCCTTATGTTGCACCCCAAGGCCAAATTCGAATTTGAGTGGAAAGAATCATGGGATCATGAGGATATGTGTCATATCTCCTAATTGTATTGTAACTCTAAAAAGACATGTGTCTTATCAGTTCCTATTTTGATTAGGACTCTAGAGGTAGAGGGAGAGATTCATGGACTATCATTAATAAGATGGCTCTCATCTTTTTGTATAAATAGGAGATCTCTCTCCTTCATTTGTTAGTCTTTAGTCCCTAGTTCTTAAGTTAGTAGTTTTTCCTTGATGGCTTTTGAAAGCTTTGGAGAACTTTGTTGTACTTTGTACTTTTGAAGAATTTGAATAAAGCTTTGATGTTCTCAACATGGAAGGAGATGTGAAGTAGATGTCATGGAGCATATTAGAATGTAAGGTAGAGTAGATTTCATTTTGTAAATATTGCTTTGATTTCATTATGTTATTTAATTGCTTTCAAGTTTGATAGATTAAATTTTTCATTCATGCAATTTTAATTCATGCAAGTGGCAGAGGGCCCCTGCACACTAAAGCCTTGTATAGTTGTCATTTAATTTTGCATTTTATTTCACCATGTATATTAGCTGTACATACCAAAGCTTTTTGATTATTGTTGTTTTACATTTTTCTCATGTATATTAGCTGTACATAACAAGTTGTTTTGATCACTGTTGTTTTACATTTTTCTCATGTATATTAGCTGTACATAAATTGCTTTCAAGTTGATTGTAGATTAGTGATGCACATAGCCTTTTAATGAACTAATGACGTGATAGAATCATCTTGTCCTTTTGCTGAAGCAACAAGGATACTGGGTCTCATATTCATTAACTCATTATTTGGTTATTGCATTTTATTTTGATTGAACTAGTTGTATATTTACACTTTTGTCTAAATACTAACTCCATCAATAACATGTTTTAAGTTCTTTTGAAGTGCTAAGTTTTGGAAATTACCATTAGGGACATAGGCCTTGTCTTGAAATCTTTATCCATACTTGTCCTTTAAAAGTATTCTTAAGACCTTAGAATAGGATTTCCATTTGCATTAAACACTTTAGAAAACCAACAAGAACAAAACCCCAAAAACAACATAAACTATAAAACAACGAAGTAAGAGAAAGGTTAACTAAGCACATATGGTGCACCACACTTCATCAGTTTACGATACCCGGATTGATAATTTATGTAGAGCAATTTAAGACATTAAATTGACTAGACATTTTGGCGCTGTTACCGGGGAAGTGTAATTAGGAGACCTTATTTCTTACATCTAAAAAAAAAATTAACAATTCTTGAGTATGCTCTCCTCCTGCACTTTGTGTGATCTGGAGGATCAAAAAAATGATTGTTATGTAAAAAAAAAAAAAAGTTAATAATTCTTGAGTATGCTCTCCTCTTGCACTTTGTGTGATCTGGAGGATCAGAAAAAGAATTATTATGTAAAAAAAGAAAAAAAAGGAGACAAAATAAACTTCAACATTTCAATTGATTCAAAAAAAAAAAAAATGATAAAAAAATGAAACTCAACTGCTTTGATAGGTTCAAATTGTCCAAAATTGTCTGGTTATGCTTTGTAATGGTCTTCAAAACACTGTATCCTGTTTTAATAAGGTTTTGCAACTTAGCTGCGGAAACTGCCCTGATTCCGCAACTAGCTGAGAATTCCGCAGCTATTTCAAGGTTTAGCAGGTTACAGGCATCCAATGAAAAAACCGACCACATGGGCATCTCCAGAATTGTCCCAACATGGATCCTATCCTAGTCACCTAGCTCAGATCTATGAAAAATCAGCCTAAGACCTCAGTCAAAGTCATGCTTTTAGCATGTTTTTCTTGAAGTATTTGCTGCCTGAAATTGAAAATCATTAATCCTTTTTATAAAATTTTACAATTTCAGAGAAGAAAAAAGAGAGAAAAGCAATCTATGGCTATCTCCATTCCTAGTTTTCACTATGGCTTCAATACAAATCTGCCTCCCTGACCAAGCATTGGCCCTGAAACAAACCTGCAAGAACATTTGTTAAAAAAAAATAGAAGCTACAATCAGGAGACACTCAAAAGAAAGCTGCAGATAGAATAGGAAAGCCTAAAACCTTTCAGCGCATTCAACGAAAAAAAACGTGATATACTACAGATGCTTAACAAATTTCCTGATAAGAAGGAAAATATCAAAGTTTCTGTTGAGCCAGAAAAGCGTAGTGCACTTGAGCTATGCTCACAGGTTATGGAAGCCTTGGATGGTGGGTCAGTTCTTCAAAAGAAGATATTCAAATTTGGGGACAAAGAACTCCTGGTTCTTATAACAAATCCAAGAGGCAAGGTCCATGTAAGGTTGGCTACAGATATGGAAGGACCACTTACGCTACACTGGGGCTTGTCAAAACATTCAGCTAGGGAGTGGACGCCACCTCCATTGGACATTTTACCTGAAGGGTCGAATCTTTTGCAATTAGCTTGTGAAACACCTTTTAAAGAGGGGTTTGCTGGAGATGCATCATTAAAGTCTGTTGAGATTGAGATTGACAAAAGTAGCTTTTTGGGAATGCCTTTTGTTCTGTTCTCCTCTAGTAACTGGATCAAAGACAATGGGTCAGACTTCTATTTTAGTCTGAGAGAAAAAGATACAAAACCTGTAAAGCAGGCCGAATGCAGAACAATGAACATAATAACTCAGAAAAACGTAAACACAGAAAAACGTCATATTTTAAACGTTCGATTTGCCCAAATGGAGACGCATTTTAAAAAACTAAAACATGGATTTTTTTCCAGGTGGGTTAATTAGATAACCCAGAAACCGTTTGAAGAAATTTGTGGCGGTCTGGGAGAAATCTTCAGTTCTTTGGAGCCCATTTTTGACTGCCGCGCGTGAAAAAAACAGAACTTTCAATTAAATGAGCGGACAATAATTTAATTCAGCTGTGTGATGGCACCACCACGTCTTCCACCCTTTACCACCACGTCTTTTGCCCTTATGCCACCCGTTTGCAAATCATTAATACCTGTTTAGCAACAGTCTGAATTGAACACGGCACTGTCTAACTCCATTACATACGGCTCTTCACAGCAATGACGTGTCCATAAAACTCCGCCAAGCAAGAGGTGTTTAAAACTCATACGGCTCCTCTCCACCGTATTTTGTGCAACCATTTCATCAACGTGTAAACGTTTCTCACACAGCCGTTCAGTTCAAAAAAAATCCAACTCCACTTCCCTACCATACCATTGTGTTAAAGCTGCACCTTGTTCGCTACGTCTCCATTTCATTATGTGAATTCATCTCAGCTGTTCATCCTCTGTTTCTGCTTACAGCTCTTGAACACTCCTGTACCCCTATCCATCTTCCATTTTCAGTCATTATTCTTCCATAAACCTTGCAACATAGTCATCTTACCTCTGTTAAACCATCACACGCAGTTGAATTCCAGGTTGAATTTTAAACAGAGGAAAGGATGGGTCGGTTATTAAGGGCAGAACCGAAAGGGCCAAATAGTTATGATCATGGTTATAGGCTGTTTGTCAAATTATAAGTCCATCAATAAAACTGTTTTGCTCCATTCACAGAGTTCCTAAATGCAGACAATAAAAAAAAAAATCGGTTGACTGTTTTAGCCACTTTCCGCAGCTAGCCCAACTTTCTGCAGCTAGCCCAACTTTCCGCAGCTGGCCCAACTTTCCGCAGCTGTTTTGTTAAACTCTAGGTTGCAGGTGTCATCAAGCAAAACAAGCCACATGGGTAGCTAGGGGAATGTCAGTACATGGATGGTGTCCTATTCATTCGGTCAAATTTGATGAAAAAGACCCCGGTCAAAGGGAAGTCAAGTTGAGTGTTATCACAAAGTCGCCACACTGAGTCGCCACACTAAGTCGCTACATGTCAAGAAAAAAATAGTAATTTTGAATCAATGAAATGAACAAGTTATTTGCTCACTTTTCTGAAGGTATTGATTAATTTTGGACTGATGATGAAAGATGAATGGCTAACTTTGTATTCAAGATTTTTAGCTACAGAACCGTGCACATTCCGCAGCTAAAGTCCAATTCCGCAGCTGTTCTCCAATTCCGCAGCCAGAAAAAACCTCATTGTTCAAATAAACCTAACTTTTTCATACAAAATCAGTTTTTGATGATTTAAGTACCATTGGAAAGATCTCAACAAGATCTACAGAAAGAGAAATCTATCATCTGAGTCTGAAATGGAAAATAATGAAATAAATTGCTAAAAAGAAGCAACATCAACTTGAGGCACTAATTCCAAAGCAGGTATAAATTCTTTTGATTTTTCCTTTGAGAACTTGTTTCATTAATACAAATTCTTTGTTTTGTGTGTAAATATCATAACTAGAGAGATTGATCACCTCTCTCCTTTGATAATCTTACATTCCATCGCAGAAGAAGTATTAGTTTTTTGCAGGTTCTAGGAGGAGGGACAAATGACTACAAGAGAATGGTGTCTCTCTAAGAGACCAATTTGTTTCATAAGAGAATGATCAACAACAGAGAGGAAATATGCTGATGCAAAATCAGATCCAAACACTAGAAAACCTTCAGATACAATTGTCTCCATCACATCCATCCATCACATCCATACTTCATAATAAACCATTCACCTTATTCCACTCCATACTTTCCACTTACATTCACATACACTTTCCATCTCTTTTTGTCCATTCATAACCCACAAATAAAAGCAAGAGGCTCATTCATATGCTTATTGCCCATTGCTATTTCTACTCTCCATTGCCATCTTCCATTTTCATTATTCCTTGTCATTTTCATTACGCAAATAAGCCCTGCTTCAATGCAAATTATTGAGTCCATAGTCCTTTGAGTCTAATTTCATTGTAAAGACACCTTGAGGCTTGCATGCCTTAATGGCAAGTCCTCATGCTGACAAACAATGGGAATACATTAATGTCCCTTGTTCGTTAGATCTTCTAGGTGACTCGACATCAGCAAATTCATTCGTACCTAGCAAGATGTGTTTGCGCATCTTGACTCTCATTGTCATCAATGGTGAGAGTTCTCGTGTTGACTAGTGGCATCCATTAATGGCCACTAAGCCAACAATTTCCTACTATGTTCGACATCAGAACATCTTTTCACATAGTAGGAATTGTGCCAATGAGTTTTGAAGACATGAAGGCTATTATTTTCAGCATTTTGGAGCAGATTCATCAAGTTTTAGTAGAAGCAATAAAAAGTCATCTTATCTCTTTATCCATGACTCCTCTTGTTCAGCCACTTGAAGAAGAATATGATCAGATTTTTTCAGCCACCACACATACAACTCATCCATTCCAAAGGGTAAGAGAAGGTACGTCATTTTCTAACTTTCGACCATAGAATTCCATAAAAAGCTAGAATGATAATTGTTGGAAAAACATTTCTCTTCCTCATAAAATTGCCAATATCATCAGTTGGGGGGGGGGGAGGGGGGGAATACATTCATATTCATATCTTGCCATGTCCATATCATATTTAGGAGCTCACATACCTCCAACATATATTAATTATTACATTGCTATTATGAGCATACAATGGCTTTTGAAAAAGTGCTTAAGGGATAAATTGGATACAAACAAAATCATGGTTGTCACACAAGAACCAACCATCATGCAATCCAATAAAGATATACTTTGCAACAATAATCAAAATATCATTATGCAAAGTTCAAAGATCAAAGTAGAAGGCAACGACAAAGAAAAAAAATGGTTGTAACACAAGAACCAACCATGTTGCAATTCAAGTAAAACACTTTGCAGAAATATGAAGTTATCAAATGATATCATGCAAAGTTAAGCCAAAGCTCAAGGATCAAAAGAGTTAATGTAATATATATTGCATGAGGACATGCAATAGCTTCAGTTGGGGGGTATGTTGAGCCTTGAAAATGTCATTCATTTCCATTACACTTTCACTATTATGTCCATTATATCACCTCCACTTCACTACTATGTCACCACATTCATCCCACTTTCATTATCATTGGGCCACCTTTATGTTTTTCCAATCTTTATTATTTCTAAGCCTTTTAAGTGAATTTGTGGTTAAACATTAGAAAATAATGTGCATATGCTTATACCTAACAAATGGGTTGAGATTGTTGACATGTGTAGGTTGAAAGGAGGCTTCTAGAAGACCCTTATGTGGCACCCCAAGGCCAAATTCGAATTTGAGTGGAAAGAATCATGGGATCATGAGGATATGTGTCACATCTCCTAATTGTATTGTAACTCTAAAAAGACATGTGTCTTATCAGTTCCTATTTTGATTAGGACTCTAGAGGTAGAGGGAGAGATTCATGGACTATCGTTAATGAGATGGCTCTCATCTTTTTTTATAAATATGATATCTCTCTCCTTCATTTGTTAGTCTTTAGTCCCTAGTTCTTAAGTTAGTAGTTCTTCCTTGATGGCTTTTGAAAGATTTGGAGAACTTTGTTGTACTTTCTACTTTTGAAGAATTTGAATAAAGCTTTGATGTTCTCAACATGGAAGGAGATGTGAAGTAGATGTCATGGAGCATATTAGAATGTAAGGTAGAGTAGATTTCATTTTGTAAATATTGCTTTGATTTCATTATGTTATTTAATTGCTTTCAAGTTTGATAGATTAGATTTTCCATTCATACAATTTTAATTCATGCAAGTGGCAGAGGGCCCCTGCACACTAAAGCCTTGTATAGTTGTCATTTAATTTTGCATTTTATTTCACCATGTATATTAGCTGTACATAACAAAGCTTTTTGATTACCGTTGTTTTACATTTTTCTCATGTATATTAGCTGTACATAACAAGTTGTTTTGATTACTGTTGTTTTACATTTTTCTCATGTATATTAGTTGTACATAAATTGCTTTCAAGTTGATTGTAGATTATTGATGCACATAGCCTTTTAATGAACTAATGATGTGATAGAATCATCTTGTCCTTTTGCTGAAGCAACAAGGATACTGGGTCTCATAGTCATTAACTCATTATTTGGTTATTGCATTTTATTTTGATTGAACTAGTTGTATATTTACACTTTTGTCTAAATACTAACTCCATCAATAACATGTTTTAAGTTCTTTTGAAGTGCTAAGTTTTGGAAATTACCATTAGGGACATAGGCCTTGTCTTGAAATCTTTATCCATACTTGTCCTTTAAAAGTATTCTTAAGACCTTAGAATAGGATTTCCATTTGCATTAAACACTTTAGAAAACCAACAAGAACAAAACCCCAAAAACAACATAAACTATAAAACAACGAAGTAAGAGAAAGGTTAACTAAGCACATATGGTGCACCACACTTCATCAGTTTACGATACCCGGATTGATAATTTATGTAGAGCAATTTAAGACATTAAATTGACTAGACATTTTAGCGTCGTTGCCGGGGAAGTGTAATTAGGAGACCTTATTTCTTACATCTAAAAAAAAAATTAACAATTCTTGAGTATGCTCTCCTCCTGCACTTTGTGTGATCTGGAGGATCAGAAAAATGATTGTTATGTAAAAAAAAAAAAGTTAATAATGCTTGAGTATGCTCTCCTCTTGCACTTTGTGTGATTTGGAGGATCAGAAAAATAATTATTATGTAAAAAAAGAAAAAAAAGGAGACAAAATAAACTTCAACATTTCAAATGATTCAAAAAAAAGAAAATGATGAAAAAATGAAACTCAACTGCTTTGATAGGTTCAAATTGTCCAAAATTGTCTAGTTATGCTTTGTAGTGGTCTTCAAAACACTGTATCCTGTTTTAATAAGGTTTTGCAACTTAGTTGCGGAAACTGCCCTGATTCCGCAGCTAGCTGAGAATTCCACAGTTGTTTCAAGGTTTAGCAGGTTACAGGCATCCAATGAAAAAACCGACCACATGGGCATCTCCAGAATTGTCCCAACATGGATCCTATCCTAGTCACCTAGCTCAGATCTATGAAAAATCAGCCTAAGACCTCAGTCAAAGTCTTGTTTTTAGCATGTTTTTCTTGAAGTATTTGCTGCCTGAAATTGAAAATCATTAATCCTTTTTATAAAATTTTACAATTTCAGAGAAGAAAAAAAAAAGAGAAAAGCAATCTATGGCTATCTCCATTCCTAGTTTTCACTGTGGCTTCAATAAAAATCCGCCTCCCTGACCAAGCATTGGCCCTGAAACAAACCTGCAAGAACATTTGTTAAAAAAAAAAATAGAAGCTACAATCAGGAGACACTCAAAAGAAAGCTGCAGATAGAATAGGAAAGCCTAAAACCTTTCAGCGCATTCAACGAAAAAAAACGTGATATACTACAGATGCTTAACAAATTTCCTGATAAGAAGGAAAATATCAAAGTTTCTGTTGAGCCAGAAAAGCGTAGTGCACTTGAGCTGTGCTCACAGGTTATGGAAGCCTTGGATGGTGGGTCAGTTCTTCAAAAGAAGATATTCAAATTTGGGGACAAAGAACTCCTGGTTCTTATAACAAATCCAAGAGGCAAGGTCCATGTAAGGTTGGCTACAGATATGGAAGGACCACTTACGCTACACTGGGGCTTGTCAAAACATTCAACTAGGGAGTGGACGCCACCTCCATTGGACATTTTACCTGAAGGGTCGAATCTTTTGCAATTAGCTTGTGAAACACCTTTTAAAGAGGGGTTTGCTGGAGATGCATCATTAAAGTCTGTTGAGATTGAGATTGACAAAAGTAGCTTTCTGGGAATGCCTTTTGTTCTGATCTCCTCTGGTAACTGGATCAAAGACAATGGGTCAGACTTCTATTTTAGTCTGAGAGAAAAAGATACAAAACCTGTAAAGCCGACCGAATGCAGAACAGTGAACATAATAACTCAGAAAAACGTAAACACAGAAAAATGACATATTTTAAACGTTCGATTTGCCCAAATGGAGACGCATTTTAAAAAACTAAAACATGGATGTTTTTGCCAGGTGGGTTAATTAGATAACCCAGAAACCGTTTGAAGAAATTTGTGGCGGTCTGGGAGAAATCTTCGGTTCTTTGGAGCCCATTTTTGACTGCCGCGCGTGAAAAAAACAGAACTTTCAATTAAATGAGCGGACAGTGATTTAATTCGGCTGTGTGCTGGCACCACCACGTCTTCCACCCTTTGCCACCACGTCTTCTGCCCTTATGCCACCCGTTTGCAAATCATTAATACCTGTTTAGCAACAGTCTGAATTGAACACGGCACTGTCTAACTCCATTACATACGGCTCTTCACAGCAATGACGTGTCCATAAAACTCCGCCAAGCAAGAGGTGTTTAAAACTCATACGGGTCCTCTCCACCATATTTTGTGCAACCATTTCATCAACGTGTAAACATTTCTCACACAGCCGTTCAGTTCAAAAAAAATCCAACTCCACTTCCCTACCATACCATTGTGTTAAAGCTGCACCTTGTTCGCTACGTCTCCATTTCATTATGTGAATTCATCTCAGTTGTTCATCCTCTGTTTCTGCTTACAACTCCTGAACACTCCCGTACCCCTACCCATCTTCCATTTTCAGTCATTATTCTTCCATAAACCTTGCAACATAGTCATCTTACCTCTGTTAAACCATCACACGCAGTTGAATTCCAGGTTGAATTTTAAACAGAGGAAAGGATGGGTCGGTTATTAAGGGCATAACCTAAAGGGAAAAATAGTTATGATCATGGTTATAGGCTGTTTGTCAAATTATAAGTCCATCAATAAAACTGTTTTGCTCCATTCAAAGAGTTCCTAAATGCAGACAATAAAAAAATAATTCGGTTGATTGTTTTAGCCACTTTCCGCAGCTAGCCCAACTTTCTGCAGCTAGACCAACTTTCCGCAGCTGGCCCAACTTTCCGCAGCTGTTTTGTTAAACTCTAGATTGCAGGTGTCATCAAGCAAAACAAGCCACATGGGTAGCTAGGGGAATGTCAGTACATGGATGGTGTCCTATTAATTCGGTCAAATTTGATGAAAAAGACCCCAGTCAAAGGGAAGTCAAGTTGAGTGTTATCACAAAGTTGCCACACTGAGTCGCCACACTAAGTCGCTACATGTCAAGAAAAAAATAGTAATTTTGAATCAATGAAATGAACAAGTTATTTGCTCACTTTTCTGAAGGTATTGATTAATTTTGGACTGATGATGAAAGATGAATGGCTAACTTTGTATTCAAGATTTTTAGCTATAGAACCGTGCACATTCCGCAGCTAAAGTCCAATTCTGCAGCCAGAAAAAACCTCATTGTTCAAATCAACCTAACGTTTTCATACAAAATCAGATTTTGATGATTTAAGTACCATTGGAAAGATCTCAACAAGATCTACAGAAAGAGAAATCTATCATCTGAGTTTGAAATGGCAAATAATGAAATAAATTGCTGAAAAGAAGCAACATCAACTTGAGGCACTAATTCCAAAGCAGGTATAAATTCTTTTGATTTTTCCTTTGAGAACTTGTTTCATTAATACAAATTCTTTGTTTTGTGTGTAAATATCATAACTAGAGAGATTGATCACCTCTCACCATTGATAATCTTACATTCCATTGCAGAAGAAGTATTAGTTTTTTGCATGTTCCAGGAGGAAGGACAAATGACTACAAGAGAATGGTGTCTCTCTAAGAGACCAATTTGTTTCATAAGAGGATGATCAACAACAGAGAGGAAATATGCTGATGCAAAATCAGATCCAAACACTAGAAAACTTTCAGATACTATTGTCTCCATCACATCCATCCATCACATCCATACTTCATAATAAACCATTCACCTTATTCCACTCCATACTTTCCACTTACATTCACATACACTTTCCATCTCTTTTTGTCCATTCATAACCCACAAATAAAAGCAAGAGGCTCATTCATATGCTTGTTGCCCATTGCCATTTCTACTCTCCATTGCCATCTTCCATTTTCATTATTCCTTGTCATTTTCATTCCACAAATAAGCCCTGCTTCAATGCAAATTATTGAGTCCATAGTCCTTTGAGTCTAATTTCTTTGTAAAGACACCTTGAGGCTTGCATGCCTTAATGGCAAGTCCTCATGCTGACAAACAATGGGAATACATTAATGTCCCTTGTTCGTTAGATCTTCTAGGTGACTCGACATCAACAAATTCATTCGTACCTAGCAAGATGTGTTTGGGCATCTTGACTCTCATTGTCATCAATGGTGAGAGTTCTCGTGTTGACTAGTGGCATCCATTAATGGCCACTAAGCCAACAATTTCCTACTATGTTCGACATCAGAACATCTTTTCACATAGTAGGAATTGTGCCAATGAGTTTTGAAGACATGAAGGCTATTATTTTCAGTATTTTGGAGCAGATTCATCAAGTTTTAGTAGAAGCAATAAAAAGTCATCTCATCTCTTTATCCATGACTCCTCTTGTTCAGCCACTTGAAGAAGAATATGATCAGATTTTTTCAGCCACCACACATACAACTCATCCATTCCAAAGGGTAAGTGAGGGTACGTCATTTTCTAACTTTTGACCATAGAATTCCATAAAAAGCTAGAATGATAATTGTTGGAAAAACATTTCTCTTCCTCATAAAATTGCCAATATCATCAGTTGGGGGGGGGGGGGGGGAATGCATTCATATTCATATCTTGCCATGTCCATATCATATTTAGGAGCTCACATACCTCCAACATATATTAATTATTACATTGCTATTATGAGCATACAATGGCTTTTGAAAAAGTGCTTAAAGGATAAATTGGATACAAACAAAATCATGGTTGTCACACAAGAACCAACCATCATGCAATCCAATAAAGATATACTTTGCAACAATAATCAAAATATCATTATGCAAAGTTCAAAGATCAAAGTAGAAGGCAACAACAAAGAAAAAAAATGGTTGTAACACAAGAACCAACCATGTTGCAATTCAAGTAAAACACTTTGCAGAAATATGAAGTTATCAAATGATATCATGCAAAGTTAAGCCAAAGCTCAAGGATCAAAAGAGTTAATGTAATATATATTGCATGAGGACATGCAATAGCTTCAGTTGGGGGGTATGTCGAGCCTTGAAAATGTCATTCATTTCCATTACACTTTCACTATTATGTCCATTATATCACCTCCACTTCACTACTATGTCACCACATTCATCCCACTTTCATTATCATTGGGCCACCTTTATGTTTTTCCAATCTTTATTATTTCTAAGCCTTTTAAGTGAATTTGTGGTTAAACATTAGAAAATAATGTGCATATGCTTATACCTAACAAATGGGTTGAGATTGTTGACATGTGTAGGTTGAAAGGAGGCTTCTAGAAGATCCTTATGTGGCACCTCAAGGCCAAATTCGAATTTGAGTGGAAAGAATCATGAGATCATGAGGATATGTGTCACATCTCCTAATTGTATTGTAACTCTAAAAGGACATGTGTCTTATCAGTTCCTATTTTGATTAGGACTCTAGAGGTAGAGGGAGAGATTCATGGACTATCATTAATGAGATGGTTCTCATCTTTTTGTATAAATAGGAGATCTCTCTCCTTCATTTGTTAGTCTTTAGTCCCTAATTCTTCAGTTAGTAGTTCTTCCTTGATGGCTTTTGAAAGCTTTGGAGAACTTTGTTGTACTTTGTACTTTTGAAGAATTTGAATAAAGCTTTGATGTTCTCAACATGGAAGGAGATGTGAAGTAGATGTCATGGAGCATATTAGAATGTGTTATAGACATTTTTGTGCCTTACAGCATGAAGCATGAAATATCAATAATCTAAGGGATCCAAAGTCCTTAAACATGTTGTTCCTACCCCTAGAGGAACAAGGTCAGCAAACCACAGCACTGAAAATCAGTTCTCCACCTGAAAACACTCAAAAACAAGCTATTTCTGGATCATGTCAACTGCTCCACTGAGCATCTGCGCTGAATGTCAACTGCTCCACTCTGTACCTGCGCTGAATGTCAAATCTAATGAAGGCTACCTGCGCTGGGTGAGATTGGCCAAGTGGCACAGTCATTCTGCAAGGTGTCAATTGCCCAGGAAGCTTCCAAACTGACACTTGGGTCAAGGAATTCGCCTTGTGATGAGTAAGAGGGTCTTGATCTCCAAGTGGAAGCAAGAATCTCCAAGTGGACTCAAGAACTGAAGTATAACTAAAGTGGGAGAGGACACTAGTCAGCTTCATGCCAGCCTCAAGCTGACTCATCCTTTCTCCAAATCTCCTATATATAGAGCTCTCTCATGAGGTCTAAGGAGGCTGGAATAGGGTGAATGTAAGGAAGTGCTGTTGGTTTGTGCATAGAACTATTGGGTGATTGCTTTGAAGGAGGTGAAGAGGAGATTTCTTTCTGCTGGGAGGTGTTGCTGGATTGGGCCTCTTATGGTTGTAACACTCTCAGAACTTTACTTCTTCCATTAATAAAGCATTTGAGGTTCTTCTATATGCATGTGTCTTAATGGTGTATTGATGCTTGTATATTTGATTTATTCTAATCCTTGAATCAATTATGGATGTATGCTTCTTGTAGTTTCCCTTTCTTGTGCTTTTGCAGGATCTTTGTGTAGCTGGGCCAGTGAAAGAGCAAGGAGCTGGGAGCAAGCAGCAACGAGGGAAGATTGGATCAACCATTAGCGGAAGACAACGGTTAGTGGATCCCTTTCTCCTCTCTCTTACATCTCATAAAGAAGTAATCTTGAATAGCTTTGTATTCAGTTGTTGCTGAGGTACTATCACCCTTAGAGTGGGATAGGGTCATTCCGTATTGGATACTTTTCCCTACAACAAATTGGCGACTCCGCTGGGGATCGTATATTGTTGGTTGTTTGTGCTTTTGCTATTCATTTCATAAACAAAGGGAGTATCGAATCGAACTGTGTTTGAATCCTTCAAATACAAAGTAGAGGGCAACTACTCTAGCTCAGTTTCTGGGCAAGTTTATGATTTGAAAAGCTGATCCACAAGGACTCTAATAAGCTCTTAGTGATAGCTTTTCATCCTCCTTGTCATCCCTTAGTGTGTCCTTGACTGATAGCTTCTGATTTGAGCAAAAACTGTGAATTTTTGAGCAATCTGTGACCCGGAAACCACCAGAAACGAAAGTTTCGTTCTTCAGTGCAGGTTGTACAAAGGTTGTCTGCATTTCAGCGCAGTTCCCGAAGGGGCTACCTGCGCTGAAGGTCAAACAGGCAGTGTTCCACCTGCGCTGGACCAGTCCTGCCTTGTGCTGCTGGGGTTTCCTGCTGTTTCTTGCCTTGATTTCACTCTTGTTTTTTTGCTGTTTGTTACCAGTCAGTGGGCCTATCTGAAACCAACTTTCCTTGTCACTATTCCGCCTCGGTTGTATAAAGAAACTGTGTTTTTTCTTTGTGTATTTCTGGTATCATTTACAGTTTCCCATAACGAAAGTGAACCAGTCTTGCTGTGGCCTCTTAGATCTAGACCTGTGATAAAGTGTCGTTTTGATCTTAAGAGTTAGTTTGTTTGTTGTTCATAGCTGATTGAGCTTTTGCTTTCGTCATATGGTTTGAATTTATATATTTCTAGTGTCGAAACAAGTAAATCTTAAGGTGTCTTTTGATTTTGGACAAGTTTGTTTGCTTTCATTTGAAATTGAATTCAAAATTATACAACAGCTTTCTTTTTGCGTTTCACCAACATTAAGAAAGAGAAAAGAAATACTTGCATTGTGCATGTGCATTATGACAGCTTGCATGTTGATTTAGGAAAAAGTGCATTAGTGTGTGTTCTATGATCTGTGTGAAAAGATGTTGTCTTTCTTTTCCCTCAGTAGTTAATATTTTCAAAGTTGAAAGATTGAAAAGCTTGCTTATCATCTTAGACTGCATTTAGGAGTGTTTCTATACATCTCGTGGTGATCCATAAAGGCAAACTGCTAAACAAGATCAACATTAAAATGAATTGAATTTACATAACAACGCATTGAAACATAACGCAAACACATAGAGGTCTAAGCTAGAGACGTGTTTCGGCGTCGTTAAACGTGATATCTTAGCGTTGAGTGGTTGGGTGATTCCTCCACGGTGAAGCGATAAGTATCAATACGGACTTGTGCTCCCACGTACCGTCACGTATATATTGGGAGACCCCTATAGGATCAAAGCCTTTATCCAATAGGAAACCGTGTCGGCCGCCCTACTGATCGCAATGCAGTGAACACAACATTCACGAAGATCGACCACCCGTACCGTAAAACGTATTCTGTAGTTTTGCGAAAAGTTTGGCACACCCTCTGCCTAGAACTCCAGAGCAGTTTCTTTTGGCCTTTTTCAAACTCTATAACTGAAAAAGTCCATCCGAGCATTTGTCACTTCGGGCTCGTTAAAACATCGAAGGAGACTAGAGTCATCTTTAGCTTTTTCTCGACTCTTAAAAAGTGAAAAAGCAAGTTGTGTCTAAGCGTCGTTATAAAATTCATTTTAAACGGAACATAATCACCTCTTATTCCTACGTTGATCTTTAGGTTGAGAATATGGAACGCCCCAACCAAGGAGCTCCACATGATGGAAATCCTAGTCCATTCTCCTCTTGGGGAGAAGTTGGTGCGCCCCACATGGCCACATTGTCGCTTCCAGGACTGACAATTGGCCTGCCTATTTGGCTATTCTCAACTAATGTAGTTCAGACCACCATGGTTCCTGAGCAGTCGAGTCAACAGTTAGATCAATCTAGAGCTGCCCACCAGCCTTCAACTTCCTATAACTCTTCCTCCAATCCTTCATCTTCACAAGGTAGGGCTGGCAAAAGCCAAGCTCCCATGGAGAAGAAGGAGAAGAAGAAGAAGGAGCCTAAGGCGACTGGGGGCAAGCCAAAGACATCTGACAAAAATCCACACACAGCACAGACCGGGCCTAAATCGCCATGTGTCATATGTAAAGGAGACCACTTCCATAGAGATTGTCCCTGTATTCCCCGGATACTAAGGGACTGGTCCCCTCGGTTGCACAATTCGGGAGCGTCAACCTCTGATAGTCAGGTTGAATGCTTACCATCAACCAGCGAAAGTGAAGGTTCAAGACGAAGAGGGGGAGTAAGATCCCCCTGCAGACTGTGTGAAGGCGGTCACGCCATCCATCGTTGTCCCTTCTTAGATGAAGCGAAGAGAGTTTTGGAAGATCGTCCGGTTTCACCGGTAATGCTTCCTCCTGGATACAAAAAACTCGTGCCGAGTCCTTCGTTGGTTGAAAATACAGCTGGCCTGCTCAAGTGGTCAGCTGAAGCGTCAGTCATTGAAAATGAACCTACTGAATCCAGACCAGATGAAAGTCTAAAGGTCGATACGGCAGTTGACCCGGTTCTTCCTTCAGAGGTTTCATCCTCAAATGACACTGTCACTGAAGATTCATCTTCAAATGACACCCTCACTGAAGAGAATAAGGATGACACCATCCAGATTCTTTTCATCAACACAGATTCTGATGAGCATCAGGGCAATGCGCCCATTCCTTTGTCGCAGGAAGGAACATCGTCAGGGTCGTATCCGGCCGTGTATTCGGTCCCACCACCAAGCAACCTGGTTGTGTCCTTTGATTGGAACCAACTAGGCAGACCCCGGTTACCAGCCAGTATACCATTCAGAATCATAGTCCAAATTTACAGAATGGTAATGGCTGGAACTATCATTGATGAAGGGGCATCTGTGAGTATCCTTTCCTCTATTGCTTGGAAAGCACTGGGTTCCCCAGAGCTTTTGCCTGAGATGAGAAATCTCTCAGGTTTTGATAAAGGAACCAGTCGACCATTAGGGATCCTCCCCAATGTGCCTGTTACATTGAAAGGGAAGACCGTTCAATTGAACGTGATGGTCGTTCAAGGACCCTTGGATTATAACCTACTCCTTGGACGAGACTATATATATTGCATAGGAGCTATAGTCTCCTCACTCTTTAGAGTAATTTGTTTTCCACACGAAGGAAGAATGGTCAAGCTCGTAGACCATCTTTCATTTCCAGGATCACGCATCGCAAATAGTCAAATACCAACCCTCAATGGTCTATTCACTCAAGAAATGTCTCCACCCCCAGTCCTCCTTCCCGATGAGTGTGAGTGATTCAGAAAGATAGGACTGGAACCCAGGGGGCATGCATCCTGGTCTGCTTCGGGCAGAGGAAACCTTGGGTATAAAGTAGAATTTCTGCGAAAGAATATGACTAGTCTGTACCCCGTCTGAAAGAAGGAAGAGGGGTTGTTCTAGAACAGGATTCTTTTGTCAAGGTTACTTGTTTGACAAAGGTCATTCAACTTTGTCTAAACAGGTAGGCTGCCAAAGAAAGAGTTTCTTTTGCGGCAGCAAATTGTAACCATCTTTGGGTAAAAGGAAAGCCTCACCCATTAAAACTAATGTTTTAGAGGATAAGTAGGGGCAGCCTCCAAAGAAAGAGATTCCTTTGCTGCAACAAATAGTAACCATCTTTGAGTAACCTAATGATAGACATCGCTGAAGAAAGAGTTTCATTTGCGGCAGCAAATAAAACCATTCTTTGGGTAACCAGAAAGAGGCAAGCCTCACCCATCAAAAGAAATGTTTTGAAGGATAAGTAGGGGCAGCCTTGAAATTATATTTTATACTTGGGGGCATGCAAACCTTTTGGAGTGTAAGCAAAGAGCGGTCATTGATCGTTTCCTAACTTACATAAAGAAAGGATGTGGGGCAAAGGTCAAAATTTGCCAAATGAAGAGCATAGCTTATGTGAGGTGCAAGCTCTATAAAAATTGGAATCTTGCAGGAAGACATTTCTTATCCTATGACTGGTATATCGAGCAGTTTTACCGCGGAATTTATGCTCGTTAAAAAATAGAAAAGTGAGATCCGAGCAGTTTTAGCGTCATAGTTCATGCTCGTTAAAAAATAAACATAAGCTTTTGAGCAGTGTTTTGGCACATTCAAGCTCTTTAAAAAATGAACCCAGTACCGGTAAATAACCATTGTGATCATAAATTTATTAGCCATAAAAGCCTTGGTCGTGTTTTGCACTTGCCACCTCCATTTCATTTGGCCAATCGTTCACCTCCATATGATTGTTTACCCATTTTGAGGAACAGCTACGAAGAGTGATTTCACTTAGCCATCCTTGTGACACTGCCGTGATTGGAAAATTCCAACCTGTACCTGGAATCTGCTGCTATCCCTGTTTATCACTCGTTCCTCAAAAGACGAGTCTTCTTTGAGCTCTTTTCTCCTGACTCGTAAAATATGAAAAGTTTGCCGAGTTTTGGCCTTCCAGCTCGTTAAAGTGACCGGAAGAGCTATCCCTCCTCTAGATTTTAATCTTTTTGGACCTGAGGGATTATTGCACAAAAAGGTCGAGCGCTTGTCTTATTCGGCTCGTTAAAGTTATCGAAAATTCATCCCTTCTGTAGTGTTTTATACTTTTTCAGACTTAAGGGATTAGATGACGAAAAAGGAATTTTGGAGTTAACTTTCTGTACCTTTTCAGACTCTCTAAAAATGAAAAGGACCGAGTTTTCCTTGTTGTTAGACTCGTTAAAATGATTAAATAGCGACAAACTTGTCTTTAGACGAGAACGAGTTTCCCTATCGCTAAGCTCGTTAAAACATAGCGATGGGCTTGCCCGAAGGGCAGGTTATAGAACAAGCATATGTTATCCTCCTCAAGCTTGACAAAAATAAAGAGGTACTGGTCAGAAATGACTGGGGAAAAATTGGGAGAACCTCAAAGCTTTAATGGTAGCAAGTCGCTCTTGAACATGACACTTTGTCCTCCGTATCACATCGGGTTGGGTTGTTTCATTCACCGGTCTCATCACCATGGTCCTCGCCAAACCATCCACGTTTGGGGTAATGCTACCGATCCATCACATCAGTGTCGTTATATGTTCAAGAGATGTTGTTCAGAAAGAGTCAACCATGTCCCATCCACTGCCATACATTATCCTTCATCCACCCATGATCGCCACCCTGAATCATATTTCACAGATTGTTTTCACCTCCACTAAAATCATTAGCTCCGTTCCATGTCATTGATGTGGGATTCATTAAGGCCCTCCTTTGACGGATCGCTTCTTGTCGACTTCAGCTCATTATCCAAGAAGTTGATCTAGGAACAACCCCTCAGTACTTTGAAGCTTGCATGCCTCAATGGCAAGTTTCTCACTTCCGGCGACAGGTATACATCAATGACCTTCGACCAGAAGATTTTGCGTGGTGTTTGACGCCAAGTCCTTTATTCACACCACGCGAATTGTACTGCAGTACCTTGAGGGTCATTGTCATTATTGGTGATTCCTCTCGCGCTTGTTAACGGTTTACATTATTGACCGGTAATCAAGCGATGTCTTTCCATGTTCGACTTCAGCGCAATTCTCACATGGATCGACTTGTACTTAGAGTGAAGATCGAACGAGTTTGAAGACCCCGGATCTAGTTTCATCCATCCGGGCTGCGATATATATTCAGGAAATATAAAGACATTTATTATGTACATCATTGCAGCAGATGATCATCCTACTCAAAGGATGATAATTTCAGCAGAGAATTATCAGTCTACCATCAGACGATCGTCTGTTCTATGTACCAAAATGAATTTATAAAGCTGAGCATGGGAATGCCCGCCTCAGCTAGATCATGAAAGCAGAATGAAAAATAATGTATTGTATTGTACTTTGTTACAGGGCACCTCTCAGCGATTGAATGAACTTCGGATCCTCCTGATAAAGCATTTCACCCGATAAACGACCTCTTACTTTAGGGGGCAACTGTTATAGAAATTTTTGTGCCTTACAGCATGAAGCATGAAATGTCAATAATATAAGGGATCCAAAGTCCCTAAACATGTTGTTCCTACCCCTAGAGGAACAAGGTCAGCAAACCACAGCACTGAAAATCAGTTCTCCACCTGAAAACACTCAAAAACAAGCTATTTCTGGATCATGTCAACTGCTCCACTGAGCATCTGTGCTGAATGTCAACTGCTCCACTCTGTACCTGCGCTGAATGTCAAATCTAATGAAGGCTACCTACGCTGGGCGAGATTGGCCAAGTGGCACAGTCATTCTGCAAGGTGTCAATTGCCCAGGAAGCTTCCAAACTGACACTTGGGTCAAGGAATTCGCCTTGTGATGAGTAAGAGGGTCTTGACCTCCAAGTGGAAGCAAGAATCTCCAAGTGGACTCAAGAACTGAAGTATAACTAAAGTGGGAGAGGACAGTAGTCAGCTTCATGCCAGCCTCAAGCTGACTCATCCTTTCTCCAAATCTCCTATATATAGAGCTCTCTCATGAGGTCTAAGGAGGCTGGAATAGGGTGAATGTAAGGAAGTGATGTTGGTTTGTGCATAGAACTATTGGGTGATTGCTTTGAAGGAGGTGAAGAGGAGATTTCTTTCTGCTGGGAGGTGTTGCTGGATTGGGCCTCTTATGGTTGTAACACTCTCAGAACTTTACTTCTTCCATTAATAAAGCATTTGAGGTTCTTCTATATGCATGTGTCTTAATGGTGTATTGATGCTTGTATATTTGATTTATTCTAATCCTTGAATCAATTATGGATGTATGCTTCTTGTAGTTTCCCTTTCTTGTGCTTTTGCAGGATCTTTGTGTAGTTGGGCCAGTGAAAGAGCAAGGAGCTGGGAGCAAGCAGCAACGAGGGAAGATTGGATCAACCATTAGCGGAAGACAACGGTTAGTGGATCCCTTTCTCCTCTCTCTTACATCTCATAAAGAAGTAATCTTGAATAGCTTTGTATTCATTTGTTGCTGAGGTACTATCACCCTTAGAGTGGTATAGGGTCATTCCGTATTGGATACTTTTCCCTACAACAGAATGTAAGGTAGAGTAGATTTCATTTTGTAAATATTGCTTTGTAGAATGTAAGGTAGAGTAGATTTCATTTTGTAAATATTGCTTTGATTTCATTGTGTTATTTAATTGCTTTCAAGTTTGATAGATTAGATTTTTCATTCATGCAATTTTAATTCATGCAAGTGGCAGAGGGCCCCTGCACACTAAAGCCTTGTATAGTTGTCATTTAATTTTGCATTTTATTTCACCATGTATATTAGTTGTACATAACAAAGAAATTTGATTACTGTTGTTTTACATTTTTCTCATGTATATTAGCTGTACATAACAAGTTGTTTTGATTACTGTTGTTTTACATTTTTCTCATGTATATTAGCTGTACATAAATTGCTTTCAAGTTGATTGTAGATTAGTGATGCACATAGCCTTTTAATGAACTAACGACGTGATAGAATCATCTTGTCCTTTTGCTGAAGCAGCAAGGATACTGGGTCTCATAGTCATTAACTCATTATTTGGTTATTGCATTTTATTTTGATTGAACTAGTTGTATATTTACACTTTTGTTTAAATACTAACTCCATCAATAACATGTTTTAAGTTCTTTTGAAGTGCTAAGTTTTGGAAATTACCATTAGGGACATAGGCCTTGTCTTGAAATATTTATCCATACTTGTCCTTTAAAAGTACTCTTAAGACCTTAGAATAGGATTTCCATTTGCATTAAACACTTTAGAAAACCAACAAGAACAAAACCCCAAAAACAACATAAACTATAAAACAACGAAGTAAGAGAAAGGTTAACTAAGCACATATGGTGCACCACACTTCATCAGTTTACGATACCCGGATTGATAATTTATGTAGAGCAATTTAAGACATTAAATTGACTAGACAAATACATTGACCTAACTTCCCCAGCAGGCAACTGGCAATCGTCATCACACATCTAGGGGAGCGTGTCCACCACTGCCCTCCCACGATTCCAGGTTTCGGAGGATACATGGTGGGAAATTCCTCCACCCCTCCTTCAGAACTAGGGGCAATACCCTAATACAGACCACACTACAAAGCTGGTTGGACTTGTCATCGAATAATCCAGTCAGGTCGTCTTACCACCTATCATTTGCATTTTTCTTGTATCATAAGAGTGCATATCAAGTAGATACCAAATGAAGTAAAATAATGTACATTATACCTTCCTCATGAGATGTCTCATCCTTCCCTCTTGGCTATCACATAGTTCTTTTCCCCTGCGGGTTAGCTCTCATTCATGCATTTATATAACAACAAGACATATAATCATCACATTACTAAGTCTAGTATCCATGTGTCAATCTAGGAATTCTCACTAAGTCATTCATTTAAATAAATCATATCCACTTGAGCTATATATGAACCAAAATAATTCTGATAAGTTACGCACTAGATAGTCCATCACTAAGTGAGTCATACATGTAGTCCATACATCAACCTTTTCTATCATTAATATCAAATATATCAACTGATTCATATAAGTAGTTTTATGTGTCAACCAAATGCATCAATATTACATAATGTTCATAAATAAATAACATGGAAATATGATCTTAACATAGGTAGCTATCTAAGTCAAAATAAGCATCACAGATGCTCAAAAAGTGAGGGGTAGTCATGATGCATAGTCTCTGCATCCTCCCGGGTAGCAGATCCTGGGCTATACTTATCCCACTGGACCTTAACATGGTCCACCGTGCGACGTCTAAGCTGTCGAACCCTACGGTCCAATATGCGTAATGGTTCTACCATTATGGTTCCCATGTCCGAGACTTGCAAGTCCTGCCAATCCAGTTTGTGAGATTCATCATAAACATAATGTCGTAAAACAGAGACATGAAAAACATCATGAGTTTTATGCAAATGCGGCGGCAGTACAAGACGATAGGCAACTGGTCCTATCTTCTCTTTGATCCTAAAAGGTCCTACGAACCGAGGTGACAATTTCGTGCCCTTCCCAAACCGGATGGTGCTTTTTTTGGGCTGGATACGAATAAAAACTTGGCCCCATACTTCATAACTGCGATCAATCCTATGTGAATCAGCATAACTCTTCTGTCTATCCTGTGCTTCTTTAACCTTTGCCGAACCTGCTTTACCTGTTCCTCCATTTCTTCAACTAATTCCGGGCCAACTATCACTCGGTCCTCCAACTTTTCCCAACTCAACAATGTCTTGTAAGGTCTTCCATATAGAGCTTGATAAGGAGGCATCCCGATTGAACTGTGATAGCTGTTATTATAGGCAAACTCTACCAATGGTAAGTACCTTTCCCACTGAGTCTGATTATCCATGACATACATCCTAGGCATGTCCTCCAGAACCTGATTTACTCTTTCAGTCTGCCTATCTATTTCTAGATGATATGCAGTGCTTAGGTTTAACTGAGTTCCCAGTGCTGACTGCAAACTTGTCCAAAACCTAGATGTAAATCAGGAGTCTCTCTCAGAAATGATCTTTATGGGCAATCCGTGCAGTCGGATAACTTCATTGGCAAACACTCAATCCACATCTGTAACATCGTAAGAGTCCCTTACTGGGATGAAATGGGCACTTTTGGTCAATTTATCAACTATAACCAATATAGCATTGTGCCTCTGGGAAGTGAGTGGCAAACCCACCACAAAATCCATGGAAATTACTTCCCATTTAGATGTATGGATGTCATGAGGTTGTAGGAGTCCTGCTGGATGGCGATGATCAGCCTTCAATCGCTGACATTCAAGACATTTGGTGACAAACTGGACTATGTCATGCTTCATGCCTGCCCAAAAGAAGAGTTTCCTTGCGTCTGCGTACATCTTCTTTACCCTAGGATGTGCACAATAGAGTGCTCTATGAGACTCTCCGAGGATGGTTTCTCTTATACCCCCTTCCTTAGGTACGTACATTCTCCCTTGGAATCTCAATAGCCCATCTGGTTCAAGGACATATCCTTCAAACTTTGGTTCTATCTATTTCCCATTTTGGATAACTGAGATGACTTTTAAATACCAACTATCTTCAAAGAGTTTCTCCAATATCCGCGCCCTTAAATTCACCTTTAAGGTTACTAGGGAGAAAGTTCGTGGCCTCCTGCTTAGTGCATCCGCCACTACATTCTCATTTCCCTTGATGTATGATATTTCAAAATCATACTCACTCATGACTTCGCTCCATTTCCTTTGCCTGGCGTTCAAATCCCTTTGAGTGAAGAGATGCTTTAGGCTTTGATTATTTGTTCTTAACTCAAATCTTCTCCCAATGAGGTAGTGCCTCCATAGCTTCAAGGCTAACATTACTGCTGCCAATTCTAAGTCGTGGGTAGCATATAACGCTTCATGATTCTTTAATTTTCTAGAAGCGTAAGCTATTACTTCGCCTTCTTGCATCAATACTGCACCCAATCCCTGCACCGAAGCATCGGTGCAGATAGTGAAGCCTTTTCTCATGTCTGGTACATGAAGGATCGGTGCACTAGTTAGTAACCTCTTCAGCTCTGTGAATGCAGTGCCACATTCATTTGTCCATTAATACCTAACCCCCTTTCGCTGTAATGTGGTGATGGGTTTTGCAATCCTTGAAAACCCTTCCACAAACCTACGATAATACCTAGCTAGCCCCATAAAACTACGTACCTCATGGGCATTTTTTGGTACTGGCCAATCCATTATGGCCTTCACCTTTTCTGGGTCAACTGAAATCCCTTCTCTTGAAATGATGTGCCCAAGGTAATGGACTTTCTTCTGAAATAAGGAACACTTTGACAATTTCCCATACAATTGATTTTCCCTTAAACAAGTCAATACTACCCTTAGGTGCTTTTCATGCTCCTTTTCATTCTTGGAATATATAAGAATGTCATCAAGGAAGACTTGCACGAATTGGTCCAAATACTTCCTGAACACACCATTCATGAGGCTCATGAATATTGCTAGTGCATTGGTTAAACCAAATGGAACAACTACGAACTCATAGTGCCCAAACCGAGTTCGAAATGCAGTTTTTGAGATGTCTTCCTCCTTTATCCTCAATTGGTGGTACCCAGATCGTAGATCGATTTTTGAGAAGACCGTTGCCCCCTTCATTTGATCAAATAAGTCATCTATTCGAGGTATTGGGTACCTATTCTTTATCGTGGCTCTGTTTAAGTCTCTATAATCTATGCATAGTCGCAAGGAACCATCCTTCTTCTTGACAAAAATTACTGGTGCACCCCAAGGGGAAATACTAGGTCTGATCAATCCCAAGTCTAAGAGCTCCTTTAACTGCATCTATAACTCACAAAGCTCTGGAGTTGTCATCCTATAGGGTGTCTTAGATATTGGTTCTGCACCTAGTTTCAGATCAATGGTGAAATCAATCTCTCTTATAGGAGGTAATCCAGGCAATTCCTCTGGAAAAACATCCTTGAATTCTACCAAAACTGGATGTTGATCCAGGGAAGGTCCCTTCTGGTCACTTACAGTCTTGACCAAATATAGTTTGCAACCTTGTCTGAGACAACGTTTTACCTTCATCATGGATATGAATTGTAGGGACACTCCCCTCTTGATTCCACAAATCTCAATTGGCCTACCTTCATCATCTAAACAGATCACCTTCTTCTTGAAACAGTCTACCAAAGCTCGATGAGCTTCTAGCCAGTCCATTCCAACAATTACATCATACGTTCCCAATTTTGTGACGTATGCCTTCAACTTAGTCATACACACCCCGAGGTTTACCTGACATTGGTCAACACTAGGCCCTACTGCTTGTTTTATTCCAGAAGCCATCTCAACTTGTTTAAAGTCATCGTGCTCATAGGTTGCCAACCCACATTTTTCTAATGCAACTAGTGAAATGAAACTATCTGTAGCACCAGAGTCAAACAAAATTTTAACTCTTACTTTGTTTATCATACCTGAGGTTTCTACCACGGCAGACTGGTGTTCAACTTGCTGATTGTCAACTGCGGCATAGATTCGGTGGTGGCTACCTGCTCTCCCCATTGGTTCTTTTCCCTCTCTTCTATTGTTAGTGGTTCGAAACTCTGGGCAGTCCCGCTAGTAATGAGGTCCTCCGCATCCCCAACAAGTGATGCGTGGTGGACCTTGAACCGAATGTTGTGGAGTTCTTTGGAAAGAGTTTCTTCCCCTAGAACCCTTTCCCCCACTTTCTATTCCTCGCCTATGACTTTGATTTGTACGCGCCCTTGAAGCTGTGGGTGAAGCTGCACTAGAAACCATTGAAATTCCTACTGTTGGTGTTCTAGGTATAACCCTATTTCCATATGGTGGTGGCCTCCGACTTTCCCCCCTTGGGAAGGTACGAGGGGCCTTCCCCATAAACCTTGTTTGATGTGGAAAGATGGATCTGATTTCACCCTTTAAGTCTAGGTGTTCTTCGACATAACGAGCCTATTCTACAGCTTCTGCAACTGAGGATGGTTTCCACATCTGTACCATTGCCCTAATCTTAGGTCTCAATCCATACATAGAACGATCTGCTTGGCGCTAGTCAGTATGCATGTAGGAGACATACTTGACCAATTCCATAAATCGAATTTCATATTCTTCTATAGTACGACCTCCCTGTATCAGGGCATGAAAGGCTCCTACTTGTTGTTCTTCATAATACGTTGGCAGGTACATCTTCCTAAACCTCTCCTCAAACAATTCCCAAGTAACTGTATCTGGAGTCAGGCGTAGTTGACACTCCAAGTTACCCCACCAATTTAGAGCACTATCTCTGAGTTGGAATATTGCTATTTTGGCTTTGGAATTGGAATTGTAATCCCTTAGTGCGAAACACCTTCCCATCCCCTCTAACCAGGCTTCTGTACGCTCACTGGGACGACCTCCTGCAAATTCTGGGAGTTTAATCTTCTGAAGCTCCCTAGTAATGTCATCAACTGGAGGTCTTCTATCATAATCTCTAGATCTCTCGGGGTTCCCTAACCCTGATGAAGGGTGTTCCCCTTCCATTTCATTTGTTTGGCGCCCCCTTAAGGTTTCATTAATTGCTTCCAGGGAACGCAAAATGAGAGTCAATTCCGGCGAAGGTAATGGGTTATTTGTAGGAGGTCCTTGTGATGACTCTCCTGGACCTTGATTTCTTCGTGTCCTCACCATTTTGGATTGTTCAAATATCTGTATGATACGCAAGACTCATTAATCCATCCTAGGTCTTGTCCCTCTTAGCTGACTTACATACATGATAGTCATAAGTTTTTCTTTTACTATTCTTGTAAACAAGCATTATTAGTACTGAGAAAATTCCCAAGGATCTATTAAATCCTCTCATGTGTGATTTCTTATATAGCCTACATAATTTTAATTAATGAATTGGTTTAATATACTCAAATATTAGTTCGCTCTTAGTGGCCTTCAAAATACTCATATAAAATGAAATTTTGAACCATTCTTGTGTACTCACCAACAAACCATTAATCCTATTTTAAGTAGTAGTTTACATATAAGGAAAGCTCGCAAACACGTATTTTTTTTTTTTTTTTTAGACATAGAAGTATCAAAACCATTCAAGGCATAATGAACACAATATTTATCTTTGAAACTAAGTTGGGAAACCAACTCCAATAGTTGTTGAGCTTTTAATTAGACAATCCTTTGATTATATTTCTTTGGCTTTTTTAGCATACACTCCCCCCTTTATATATATATATATATATATATATATATATATATATATATATATATATGAATATCAAATATCATTAATATTTTCCATTTAAATGTGAACATATAATGATACTATATCTAAATTGTTTGAGATGAATAAATAAAATATATTTCTTCCCTAAATATCCATAATATCCTTTAACTATATATTATTGCATCTAACTAATAAATCACTTAAATTTCAATCCAATTAATTGTTTATTTTTAGTTTATTTATTTTTAAATTAAATAATATTATACTCCATTTATTTTCATTTATTTATTTCTTTCTCTTTTTTTTTCTTTTTTTTTTTTACTAATTCTACCTTATAGTTTTATAAATATCTAATTTGACTTATAGCAAGCCTCATACCTTATAAGGTTTGATATGTTTATTATTTTTATTTTTTTTACAATTCGGACAAAGCTCAATAAACACTTTAATTCGGTCAAAGCTCAATAAACACTTTAATTATATTAGCAATACAGTTAAAGGTATGATTATGCTATATGGAGAACCATAAATAACATGTCAAAGCTCAATAAACACTTTAAATATATTAGCAATACAGATAAAGGTATGATTATGCTATATGGAGAACCATAAATAACATTTTCGTTGGTAAATGGAATATTATGTTTTTAATGTAATAAGAGAATATAGATTGTATTTCTTATTGCCATTTTTCTATTTCCATAAAATAATATAAAGTGAAAATATTATATATATATATATATATATATATATATATATATATATATATATATATATATATATATATATATATAGATATATATATATATATAACTGATGTGTGTAATTGTTTTGAACTACCCCATTTCTATCCCATATTGTCTCGTGAATAACTATTAAGAGGCATACGAGGAAGATATTAGAAAATAAAGGACTTTTGAAAGATAATTTTTGAAAGTTATGATTACAGTATAAAACATTAAGAAGAACCTGATATAATAACAATTTGAATCATTATAGGGTTGCTTTGTATATAATATATAAAAAAAGACTTGAACTCGTAAAGAGAGACACGTAATCGGGTGGGTACTAGCCTATTAAGTTCATTCAAAATGCAGGGATTTCCATTGAAAATGGTAACATCACCCAGCATATGAAATTAATGTCAGAGAAGGTTGTCAACACGCAGTGTGTTGCGGATGAAATGTCAGGACCACTATTGAACAGATGTTAGGACCATTGATAAACTAGATTGTAAAAGATTTTTACTCCTCTTCCGGCAAAGGAGAATAGCGACGGTGATGGATGGAATGCGGCAATTGCTCCAATTCTCAATTTCTTAACGATTTTCTTGGATATCGATAATGAATTACCCATATCGGCAGTGACAGCCAAAATATGGACAATGAACCACATCCGATGTAGATATTATTGGTTCGTGAGTACTCAATGTTTGTGCAGTGCCACATGATTCGAAATATAGGGTATTTTAACAATGAAAAGGTCACGAAATTAAGCACTTCACTTTTCACACGCATAATTACTGCAACACGATCCCTTTTGGAAGAATTTGAATTGTGTAAGTTGTTAATTCCAAATTGTTTCTGGTCATCCTGCTTATTTCAAAATAATGATGTTTACAGAAGGCAATGATGTCGCTTCCGCAGTAGTGATAGTAACTACATCAAACCCCAAAATTATGGAAGCTGAAAGCAACAAATTTGCATAGACAAATCACAAGATATAGAGAACCAATCATAGGATTTATAAAACACAGCAAAAGGAAGAATAACTCGAGAGAACTGTCATGTGGTTTATAAAACGCAGTAAAGCCTTTAGAACATTATTTAAAAGATGTGTAAAGAAACAAGGTCCAAACTCTAGTCCTGCCAAGGGATAGACTTTGGACGTAGATGTGTGACAAGGTAGCGTGTTAAAAGGGTCTCCTCAAATGACAAGGATGAGTTTTGAGGAGGTTGTTGGTTTATATATAAGAAGAAGGAATGACGCCTAGGGTTTAACCATAACATCTCTTGATTTCTGGTTGGAGAAGAAGAAGTCTCCGCCAACACATTTTTTTTTTTGAAAACAGGTTTGTTCATTGCTGCCATTGTAGGCATTTTCCACCCTAGGCATTTTCCTTACTGAGCAAAGCTTTCAAATGAATCTATATTTTTGCATTTAAATTACAAAAATAAGAGGTTTACCTGATATGAACAAGGGATTTTCTTGATATCATCAGCAAATGGAGTCGCAAATGGATCTGTTACTGTCAGTTTATTCAGGCCTTGGAAGTCAATGAAAATTCTCAACTTTTTAAAGGTTTAGTACAAAGTACACAGAAAATTTCACTACATCTATTTAAAGATCAAGTCTCATCTTTTGCAAATATATGCAGTCAACAAGAATGTGAATTTTATTTAGATAGAGAAACAAGAGAATTTATTCAAAAACAACAATGGATCTAAAAATTTGACCTTTACTCAAAATGCCATAAGTCTCTTCAACAACCACGCGCAAAGCACCAACAGTTCCAATTTTGAGAAACCCATCAACTGTTTGATTGAGCAAGAAATTGCCCATGTCAATCATCACACCCAAAGTAGGCGAATGACATTAGCGGAAATTATTCGATGAGGCATTTTGTCTGGTTCTCCCGAAGGGAAGTAATTCGAAAGCATGAAGATCTACAAAACTGTAAGGAGATCCTCAATGAGTTTCTCGAAGTAGAAAGGAACAAGAAAGTGCTTGGGCTAAGAAAATGTAAGACGAGTGCTTCACCTGGCACAAGTTTCACCTTATAGCTGGCAACAATTGACTCACTACTTGAACCCCCATAGCTGGATCTCGGAAATAGTAGGGGGAATGTTAGCAAGTACAGTCCTTTAAAAACATTGCATTGTCTACGGACTTCAAGAAAATGGAATGAATATATTGAAATCCATAAATGTTTGCAGCGTTGACAAGGAAGTAGCCTATGCCAAGAGTTTCGAACCACATACTTAATGAACAGAGGCTCGGATTTCCAAATTTAAAAGTTTACATGCTGACTGTGATATCTCTATGCAGATGCTAACAGTACAGTGGATTGCTAGGCATTAGAGGAAACCTCACAGTGGCTCCAATTAAAGCTATTTTGCGGACATTGTATTGGCCGATGTATTCCTCATTTTAAGAACTGCAGCATTTTAGACAAAGAGAATGCATACGCCATTCCGTGCATACTAAATGCAACTGCTTTTTTTTAATGATCGTATGCACAGCTTCAGCCAAATGACAGCTTCGATAAAAATAGAACTACACATTGGCTTGAGCGCAACGATTTGAATAGAAGAACAAGAGAAGACAACTAGACAAGTATGCATGCGATTCACAGGTTAATATTTAAAGAGTGATTATAGGAACTGGATTCCATCTTAAATATCCAAGAATCAACCAAAGATTTATTTTCGACACCCAAGAAACAACCAAAATTCCTTTAATACAAACCTCGCTTTTCATTTTACAGGATTCCGACACGAAGGACCTTCAAATTTAAAGGATGACATAAAAAACTCGACTCCAACATTTATAACATGCAGTAGGCACGGCAAGTCTATCGCGGGGAAGAGGTATGATATCTTAAACTGTGGTGCATATAGCGAATTCCTCTGACCTTCGTAGTTCAAAATCCAGAAATTGAGACGACAGAAAGGTCAGGGGATCAAATCCTCTGCCATTGAAGATAAATTCACTTTTCTGGGGCGGATCAGCAGGAGTTCGTGTAAAATGTCTGAGCTAAGATGAATGTTGAAAAATCTTTACTTTAGAAGTCTATGCCCACAATGATATCTCCTACTACTTACTTATTTCTTCCTGGGTAGCAACACAGGCCTTTTCCTGTTTCTTTGAAACCATCCAATTCGGGGGCTTGAGATACAGCGAGGCTCCCACTCGTCAGCCAAAGTTGTCAATGTTCTTTTTGGCTTAATTTAGCCGATTCCTTGCAGGTGGGACATTCATTATAAAATGATTGGCAGAAAGCATGCATATGCAAGGCAAGGCTTTGCAAGTGCAAAAATTGGGCAAATTTTCATTTTTATTTTTATTTTTTTATTTTTTTATTTTTCCTCTCGGCCCTCTACCTATGAGACTTTACCACAATTGTAGAGGTTTTGCCATTGGCTATGACAATAAGCCTGTAAGGTCCAGATTTTGAACCTAGGCTCTGATACCATGTGTAAGGGCCTGATTCCTATTATGAGAGCCTCAATCTATTATACACTAACGGATCTATTTTCCTGCTGATTTAAAAGTAATAAAAGGAGCTTACTGACCTTCTTACATAGCTTTAAACATTTAACATCTTATCATTTTATCATAAGCAACATAAATTAAGGTGAGTATTCCATTGATATCAACTTAATAAGAGTAGTCCATGGAAAAATACCTGTTCCGGTGGTTGATGATGATACCTTTGTCTTATAGCTCCAGCTGAATGCTCCTTCTCACTGACCCAACCAGATTTACCTCCCAGCCAACTAGGAAATAAATTCCTAGCCCAGGAAACCTCCACAGGTTCCCTAGCCCTCTGTGCCCAAGTCGAAACAGATATAGTGTGTCCTCAAGAAGAATGTGCAAAACCAGATAACAATACTTTCCTCCTCTCAAACCCAAGAAACCTCCATAGGTTTCCAACGTCTCCCAAAATCATAACAAGTCCAAACAATCACAACCAACCCCCACAATCATAAGCAAGACCCCCAACCTCCCCTTTCTTCCTTCCCCCTTCCCTTTTTATACCCTCCTTCCCTTCTCCATCTCAACCACCTCTCATTAATGTCATTAATTTCTCATCCATCCTTACAGTTGACTTCTCTTCTCCCAAGTAAGCTAGGAGTACATTTGGAAATGTGACATGAATATAAAATTGAGAATTTAATGGGAAAGGATCATGTCTTCTCCCAAGTAAATCTGAAAAGTACATTTGGGAATGTGAGGTGAATATATATATATATATATATATATATATATATATATATATATTGATAATTAAATGGAGAGGACTATGTCTTCTCCCAAGTAAATGTGAGGGTACATTGGGGAATGTGAGATGTAATTACATGGAGAGGACCATGTCTTCTCCTTAGTAAATGTGAGGGTACATTGGGGAATGTGAGATGTAATTACATGGAGAGTGTTATCACTCAGAACTATAGTTCATGTATATAAGGTTGTCCATAAGTTTCATATAAAGGTTTTAAGTCTTGTGAATAGGTTTATTGGTGTATGTCAATTTGAAATTTGAATTTCAAAAGGTATTGATGTGAATTCGTGTAAAGAAAAGATCATTAGATAGCCTCCATCATTGTTAGTTAAAGCCTGTCATGTCATTAGTACTTTGCGCAGTTTCGCAGCGCATGTTTGTTTGGTCCATTTAGCTGCGCAATGATGATTCTGTCTTTTCGCAGCGTACTGTCAGCAGCCATTTCGTAGCGCGTTTTGTTAAATTTGAACTGTCCGCGCTACGAAATCGGGGTTTCGGGGTGTTTGTAGCGTTTTCTCTTGCAATGTCAAATCCGGGATGGGTGAGTCATAGGTCCGGTCATGTTTGTCAGTTTACGTCCTCTCCAGGTCTTGATAAACCATCATTCCGCCATAAGGTCCAGAGTCATGCATTTGAGTGTCAGTTTAAGGGATTTTACAAGGGATGGTTATATCATAATGGGTTTTTCATAATGTGTAAACATGATTGCTGTATGAGAAGCCCAAGTTCTTATTTAAAGGGATCATTGCAAGCGAGCCTGCACTCCAAAGTCGAAGTTTGTTTTCGTGCTACAAGCTACCATTAGTTTCCTGTGTGAAAATATTCAAAGCAAGATGGAAAGGAGGGAACACCGATCTGGTAAGTGTGTGAGGACAGAGCCGGAGGGGTTAGATGTTACTCTCAGGAATGAAGGTGTAGCAAGAGCCTTTCGAAATGCTGGCTGCTGGCGGTTTTGCGAAAAATTGAAGGGAGGACATGCAGAGGTGACGAAGGCTTTCGCATTAAATTTCACTGGACTGAATTCGAAGGTGGCAATGTTAGATTTTCCGGTGTCTCCTGAAGTTATTTCCACTGTCACTGAAATTCCGAGGGGTGGCCAAGAATGGTTCAAAAACTTCAAGTTCGACATGAGTCCCTGTAAAGAGTTTTTGAAGGAACCTTATGTAGATGAAGACCTCACCAAAGCGGTGCCAAAGAGTTATGTAAAAGAGAATTATGCTATGCTCCTCACATGCATCCAGAAATACCTGACATGCGAGGGTAGGTACAATAAAGTTTACTCCTACCACTTCAAACTTCTGTTACATTTCACAGGTAAGGTTTCAATAGACATACCTTTCTATTTGTTCAGGAGCATTAGCAAAATGTGTGATAAAATTCAGTTAAAGAAAGATAGTTGTGAAACATCCCTTTTTCATCATGGTCTAGTAAAGTTGCTGGTGTTGGATAGTTTACAAAAAATTGGTAGAGATTGGGATTCATTTGTGTTTATGGCCGGCTTCCCAAGCAAAACAGGCCTCACTCCATTGCCTGTGAGAGAAAGGGAAGAAAGGAGTGAAGAACCCACTTTGGCTGAACTTAGAAGAGAAGTGACAGACCATAAGCAGCCTAAAACTAAATCAAGGAAATCAGAGAAGTCTGTGGCAGCTAAAGAGACACCTGAAGCATCAGTGAAGAAAACTCCTAAGCCATCTAGAGTATCAGAAAAGGAAACACCTCAGTCATCAAAGCAGAAGATTCAGAAAAAGAAGGATGAAGCTAAATCAAGTGAAGTTGAAAAGATTTCAAGGGTGAGAACCAGAGGTCAACTAAACAAGGAGAAAGGAAAGTCAGTTACTGTGGAAGAAAGTCCTATTTCAAAAGGTAGTTTAAATGACTTACTTGAAGCCATTGAACTAGAGCAAGATCAGCCAGTACAAATTGAACCACTAGAATTTGAGCAAGATCACTCGGTGCAGCCAATGCATATTGACCTCACTCAGTCCTCACCTAAAAGTTCTAAAAAATCAAGGGCTTCTAAAAGATTGAAATTTGAAGAGCCAAGTAAAGAATATGCTTTTAAGCCACGCAGACCAGTTACAAGAAGGCAAATCAAAGAAGTGGAGAAAGCACAGAAAGAGAAGGCACCATTAGAAATGCCTAGGACAGAGGTACTTGAGGTTTTCACCGGAATAGTTCAAGCAGCCAAAAGCAAGAACAAGAATAATAAGGTTATCATCAGTCAAAGTGGAAATGTTATTGCTATCAAGAAACAAGTTGGAGCAACAAAGGAAGAAATACCTCAGATTAAAAATGTTTCTAAGGAAAGGGCAGTAAGATATACAAATTATAAAAAGGCTGTAATGAAAGGCAGAACAAGTTTGATTAGACAAACTGACTCAGTATCTGATGCATATGTGTGGATAGTGCCAGCTCTGAAGCAGGCAAAAATCATGAAACAAATGAATACAAGCTTAAGAGCAGAAAACAAGGTGTTAAAGGAAGAAGTTAGCAGCTTGAAAAGGAAGCTAGGCAAACTAGCTAATTGATCCAAGGGGAAATTTGCCTTCCAAATTTTGGTAAATTTTGGCTGTCATCATTTTGAAACTTTTTGAAGTCCTTACACCTGTGTAAAATAGCTGAAGAGATCACAGAGTTAAGTCATTGTTGCTTTAAGGTTCATATGCTTAATTTTGATTACCTACAGCAGTTTCGTAGCGCGCTACGAAACTGCTGTAGATGACTGTTTATATGAAAAATTTGAGATTGATGCTGAGGTCAGCGAATCTTAAAGGGATGACTCGAGGCTAGCATGGAGATTATATAAAGCCATTCAGATGTTTAAAAAGGTGCCAGGTGTAAGTATTTAAGGAAAAGGTGAAATTTTGTCTTTTGTTAAAGTTTTCACTTTATATCCGAATTTTTAGGGTTCTGGTAGGGTTGCCGAGGTGTTGAGTGGTACACCTGTTCAGTTTATGAGATGGCCAGATCATAAGGTCTCTTCCATCATACGTGACTATTAGAGGATTAAATGGCTTGAAGCATAATCTTAAATGCATGAACACTAATGGGAGGCAGAGACCGTGAACATAGGGCACAGATTCTTATCAGTTGATGAATCATCCATATATCAGGCATCCGAAGCTGCTCATTCAGTGAATGTTCTTCCAGCTTGGCTTGGCTATTATTGAAGTTCTACAGGTGTCAAATTTCAAGAACGCATCAATGCACACGAGGAGATAGACTTGAAGTTTCAATGGGAATGGAACCCTCTGTTTTCGCAGCACAATACCTTTGTAATTAATTAGTTTGTTTAAGATATAGATAAGATAATTAATGATAGAAGTCCGAGCTCCCTTCATGCTTGTTGAGGAGTCTCAGGTAGTAGTATTTTGGTTTGCTATATATAGAAATGACTCTGATGTAAAAAAGGTTGGACATTTTATACAAAAACAGAGTTATTTGGGCCATTGTAAGACTTGTGACAGTAATAGTAAAACAGTGTTGATTTCTTCTCAAGATTCTCGATGGATTATTGTGTTCAAATATAATGGTGGTGTTTTATATTATATGTTCTTTTATAGCCTTGTTATAGTACAATCACTCAGAATTCATATCCTATGCTCTGACTTCCTGTGTATTTGGCAAGCTGTGGTTTTTATGGAATATGTTTGGACATTTAATGCAAAGAGCCTTGACTTCCATGAAATGACTATGTTTTCTTGTTTACTTAGTGTATGAGACTCCATAGCCCAATGAAGACCAGTTTGATATGTATCCAACCAGCTTTTGCTTTCATGAATGAGTAAAGAGTTAGCCATCTGTTGTAGTGAAGGATTTTTATTAAGAGTTTGTGAGAGAGCCCTCTCTGATCAAAGAGGATAATCTTTGATCTAAAGTTAGGTTGAAAGAGTTACATGAAATCTTGCTTGGTTGCAGCCCTCAGTAGTGATTTTGTGATAATAGAGAGGACCATGTCTTCCCCTTAGTAAATGTGAGGGTACATTGGGTAATGTGAAATGAATACATATATTTTGAAATAATGGAAGGAGACCATATCGTACCTAATATTCAGTTTGAGAAGGTAAGTGGGGAATTTGAATAATGGAAATCATGAATTTTATATTAGACCAATATTTCTCAATATTTTCAGATAATGTAAACATTAACAAAATTTGTAGGATAAGATTTAAGTGGGGCATTACAATACGCGAGTTGGGCATATCGAAGCTGCGTATGAGTAAGCCCTATACACAACTATGTGTGAAGTGAACCCACGTGTGCATAGTGAAAAAATTCAAATTAGGAATTTTAATGGATTTTCATGTTTGAATTGCGGGAGGACTATCACATGGAAAGAAAGAGAGCATAGTGCAGTAGACAATGAAGTAATGAATGGCCCACTATCAATGGATGCATTGAGAGGGTTTGGATTATTCAAATTTTTAGAAATGCCTAATATGAAAACCAACACAAGGTTGTTGGAGATGCCTGCGAATTAATGGGATCTAGAAGAGTCTAATTTTATGATTGATCAAATGCCCTTGAGAATTGAAGTAGAAAATATTTACTTTATCACTGGAATTTCCTGAAGAAGGGAGCCAGTTAACTTTCAAGGAAAGTCCCGAGGTAGCCTCAGTGTAGATGATTATATTCACATATATTTCCCCAGAAATAATGAGAAGGCAGGGACACATATCCCAATAAAGAATGTGGAGATTATACCCCTCATAATTCTCCTTTTTACTATTGTGAGGGTAGAAGGTTCAGCTTCATTGCACCAAGCATCATGAATTTCAATGATCCTAGCAGTCGATTGCCTCACCACAGCCTTTGATTGGTGTACAACCCTCTTGATCAATCTAAAGAATAAACTCACTTCTATCAAAAAGAGCAATACCAAAAAGTTTGGGTATGGTACCATCCTTTGCACATTCTTCTTTGGAAGGATACCAGGGCTTCAACCCAAAGTGCTCTCTACCATCAATAGCCCGAGGGATCCACATATAGGTAGATGGGATGATTTGATGAAGACACTAGGGGGTGGTGAGGTCCCTAGAATAACTTTTGATGATGAGCTTTTCCTTTGGTGGGAACAACAAGTCATTGCCATTGAGGACTACCCCTATGCAGGTATGGACTTCATACGAGATCCAGTTCTAGGGCTTCCACCAGATGATGTATGGGGTGCCATAGGTAAAAATATTTTTATGTTTTTTAAAGTTATTTGATTTTTTTTGATTTCAAAAATTATGAATTGAAATTCTTTTTTATGAGACAAATATTCTTACAAAATTATTTGATCATGATACAAATGTGGGAATAGTAAGACTTGAGGGTCTACCCAGGAATAGGCATCATGGAAGAGACACGAAGAGTGCTGCAGCTAAGACTGAGAGACTCCCCCATACTGTATAGAGGAACTTTGAGAGGTTAACTCACTAGGTACCTATGGCAACAATAGAGGATCTATCAGAGGCTATGCAGAGACGCATGGTAGGAGTACCATGAGATTCGATGTGACTCTTCTGACGAGTGGCTATTGCCATTGTCTTCTTCCAAGATGCACATCTAGGGCTAGACCCATAAATATAGATTAGAGGTGTCCATATTTTGATAGGCATGATTGGGATTAAGCCCTAATTTTGTAGGACGTGTTGTCCCAATTTTGTATAACATTTTGAACAAAAACTTCTATCTATATATAGACGGTTTCATGATTTGATAATTATATATGCAGATGATGTTTGATTATTTTTTATTTCTAATGTGATGAACGATTAATATGACAATCTAATGCTTGATTAGCTATGGAATCAAAAAATCAGTTTTCTTTTCATGGAATATGAATAATTGTGATAAAATCAAATGATCTTTGTAATAAACGCACTCTCAGAAATTGGTGATATAAATAAGGATCTCTCACATGATAGATGTTGTTTAACTGAGAAACCACCAATTGTGAATAAAAGTATACTAGTAACGAATCAATACCAAGTGTTGGCTTAGTGGGTCCTGACCCAGGTTTAGAGTTAGTTTTTCCAAACAAATCCCTACACTACTGGCCCTTTCGGCATCAACCCACAAAGCGTAGATTGAAGTCTCACCCGAAGTAGTATGGGGGGATGTTGGAACAAAGTTTCCA
The DNA here is from genome assembly GCA_031772625.1 of Pinus tabuliformis. Classification (NCBI taxonomy): domain Eukaryota; kingdom Viridiplantae; phylum Streptophyta; class Pinopsida; order Pinales; family Pinaceae; genus Pinus; species Pinus tabuliformis. The sequence continues at coordinate 873,759,618 of CM062815.1, forward strand.
CACCCAGAGATTAGTGTAATGTTGTTTTATGCCCTAACCCACCCTTCACGCAGATCGATAAGAATTTAGGGCTTATCAATGTAACTTCCATTAATAAACTTCTATACCTCCACGAATGTTCGCGACCAGCCTTTGCAGAACCTAAGTAGGTGAATCAACCACTTACGCACCTTTGTGATTACCCTTATCCCATATTTACCCAAATTGGTTTAATCGTCAGTAAATTTAACATGCAACAAGATATTCTTCACATAAAAAGTTATTATTACTTGCATTCATGTGACAATATAAATCATATAAAATCGCGCATCAATACAGCATTAATTCATAAACCCATCATTCATCATAACATAATAGTGCATTCATTCATAACATAAGGAAATAGATAAAGACAGGAATTTCTGGAATAATCTCTTTTATTAATACTTCATTTCTTCTTATAGACTCAAGACTTCCCTGTGCACTCAGCTGCAAGGGTCCGCGCACTCAACTGCGGACTCTACTCTAGGCCTATGCACAAATAGCTACAGAGCCTCCCTTCTACTCTAATACTTCTTCGGTCTTTCTTCTACTAGCCCATTACATTCATCTTCTCATCTTCTACTGCCTTAGACTCTCTAAGACTCTCCTTTTTATACAATCCCATGGTCTGCGAACCATCGGTGGATCTAGAAAAGCCGAAACAACTTACATAAAATAAGTGTAAAACCATATATGACACTTTACTATCTACGCACTCTATGACCACAAGTTGCGGGGACCTTTCATTTTATACAACAAAACTTGGGCTTTCTACCCCAAAACTTGGTCTTTTGCCCCAAAATTGACCCTAGGGAACTCTGTCTGAACAAGCCCCCAACACAAATATCATGACTCACCCTCGAGTTACTCTAATGGCATGGATATATTACTATAGAGACCTCCAAACTCTACTTGTACCACTGCTACCTTAGCCACACTCTACGTGGCTGCCTGTTGGATCTGCTCCACCAGCTACTTTGTTGTTGGTCCTGCACTATCTTCCTTGATTTTCTATTGCATTATTTGTAGGCTTGCCAACTTCTCCTCTATGGCGGCAAAGATAACATAGGCCTCATCCAGCCAAGGTCCCAAACTTCCCTTGAGGACTGCCTCTTTTATTTGTGCTACCTCCACCTGTTCGAGCAATTGTTTTGCCTCATGTAGCTTGGCCAATCATTGTGATATAGCAATGGTGCATGTCATCGCTCTTGCTTCATCACACCACTACTGCACTTCACGAGATTCTATGTTTAACCTCTATAGGTTAGGATCTTCTTGCAGTGCCATGACTACCTCCATGGCTTTCTCGAAAAGCACAGTGCAATCCACCACTGCGGCATCCACTACTACAACTCCATCTTTCACAGTGGCTTCTCTCTATTATCTGATCTCTGGCATAGTTGAAGGCTGTGACTTCAAATCTAACTCTATAATCTTCATGTCATGCACACCTTTGTCATGCTTCCTTTGGGATATGCAGTTCAGGGATTGTTCTGATTGCCTTGGCCACTACAACTGTAGTTTGTTTGTTTTGCGCCTTAAATTTCTTCCATGCTTCCAGCACTACAGATTTCTCCATGAACATATATTCATTATTGACTTTGTACTAGCTGCTCATGCTAAGCACACACTACTCGCAGGCCTTAACTTCTGCTATCACACCTTCTTGCAGTGTGTGAAGGAACTCACTCAGGAGCATGGCCATGTTGAGGCCAATATTCTTCAAGGAACTGACAATAGCCTTGTTAGTAGCCGCCTCCATTCTCAAAGCTCCATGAGTTAGCACAACTCCCTAGAGATCCATTGATCGAACCATCTCTATTGCTTGAGTGGTCCTAGGTGCCAAACTGGTTGATGCAGCGCTGCTCTGTCCTGCACCTGCCTAGAGTCTAGTCGTTTGGATTTGTAGCTTGAACAGACACATCTGTATGGCGACCAGTGCCTGCTTTTGCTACTGCTCAAACTACTATAGCTATTTTTTTTTGTAACCCACACCTTATCTCAAATATCATCCAAGTCGCCCTCCGTCAAGGTAATTAGATCTAGCGATGACTTAGTGCCTTTGTCTTCTTGCACGGTCCTTCCTTTTCCTGCTCCCTGTACCGCTTGACTCGGGAGGGAGTGCTCTCCTACTAATCTTCATCTCCTTGCTCTGACCCCTCTTCTTCCTTTGTTTGGGGTGAAGGAGACTTCTAACTTCTTTTGAAGCCATGCTCTTCTTGTTGTGCTTGTTCCTTTGCAGCACGATCAACTTCTATGCGAGCCTTTTCATCGACCTCTTTCTTCCTCTTCTCATCCAATTGCTGAACCTTCTATTTGGCCACTTCCTTTTTTTGTTTCTCTACAAACTTGCTAGTCTCGATGGCCACATTAGATGTAGAATGCCACTCTATTGGCTAGTACTTGATGACCTATGCAATAGTGTCATCCGTAGCTAGATAGGGTAAGTCGAACCATTTCTGCTCGTGGTCCTTGCGCACTTGGATGTAAACATGATGGAATTCCTCTTTGAACTCTACATACCTCGAAAGTTTCTCAAACATGGTTGGTGACAACCATGACATCTGGTTTATGGTCATGCGAATGCTCACCTCCATCAGTACCCAAATGACTTTTCTCTCTGTGACTCGCACAACATCTTTTCTGGCCCAGAGAGATGCAAACTTTGTCGCTTCTAGTAAATCCTTCTCCACTGGAGGAAGCTGGTTGTCCTCTGGAAAATCCCACGCTATGAGCACTATTGAAAGAAATAACCATGAATAGTGGAATGTATTACTATCATTTTGTGCCTCTCTCTAGTTCGTGAGGAACTCAATGCATAGGTGGCACACCCAGTTGAACTGTAGACTGTACACACACTGAGCTGCCAATGAAACCACTGGTGCTAGCACCTCATCCATGTAAAACTTTCTCATAACTTTTCCAGCCAGAATCTAGGTGGAAATGAAACCATTTGTTGGCTTAGTGGGTCCTGACCCTACTTCATAGTTATTTTTTCCAAACAAATCCCTACACCACTGGTCCTTTCGGCATCAACCCACGGAGAATGGACTGAAGTCTTACTCGAAGCCGTATGGGAGGATGCTGGAACCAAGTTTCCACACCCAAAGATTAGTGTAATTTCATTTTATGCCCTATCTATGCCTTCACGCATATCGATAAGCCTTTAGGGCTTATCAATGCAAGTTCCCTTAATCAACTTCTATACCTCTATGAATGTTCTCAACCATCCTTTTCAGAACCTAAGCAGGCGAATCGACCACTTACACACCTCTGTGATTACCCTTAATCACATATTTACCCAGATCAGCTTAATGGTTGGTAACTTTAACATGCAACATGATATTCTTCATGTAAACATTTATTATTACTTGTGTTTATGTGACAATATAAATCATGTAAAATCGTTCATCATTACAGTATTAATTCATAAACCCATCATTCATCATAACATAATAGCACATTAATTCATAATAGAAGGAAATAGATAAACACATGAATTTCTGGAATAGTCTTTTCTATTAATACTTCAGTTCTACTTACAGACTCAATACTTCCCTACGCACTCAGCTACAGGGCTCCACACACTCAGCTGTAGACTCTATTCTAGGCCTCTGCACACACAACTACAGAGCCTCCTTCTACTCTAAAACTTCTTCTCTCTTTCTTCTACTGATCCATTACATTCATCTTTTCATGTTCTACTGCCTTAGACTCTCTAAGACTCTTCTTTTTATACAATCCCATGGTCCGCTGACCATCGGTGGATCTACAAAAGCTGACACATCTTACATAAAAGAGGGGTAAAACCCTTTATAAAACTTTACTATCCACGCACTCTGCAACCACAACTTATGGAGACTTTACATTTTATACAAAAGAACTTTTTTTTTTTTCTGCCTTGAAGATGACCCTAGGGAACCCTTGTCCCAACACCAAGATATATTTCTTTGGATAGTAGGTTAACCACAGTAGTATATTCAGCAAAATTATTTGAAGTAGGGCTGACACATATGCCTCTTGAAACTAGCAACTGACCGAATGGATAGTAAATTACTGAAGTCACATAAATCAAATTCCAGGTATGTTGAATAGCACCAACGACGAACCCAAGATATACCAAATTGTCCATCGATACCTACCAAAGTAGATCAAAAATATCGATATCACTATGAAACCTATAGATAGATATGCAAAAATATATACAATATCTACAACCAAGAAAATGCTAGGCAGAAACCTAGGCATAATACATTTTAAGATAAATCCCATTTCTGGGCTCTGACAACTCATTTCCATCAAAATCAACCAATTCGTAAGCTCCCTTTTTTAAGACCTTTTTAACAATAAAAGGACCATACCACATGGGTTTAAACTTACCTTCCCCCAAGGCGTCTTTGTCTTGGTCATAGACTAGGACAAGGTCACCTTCAAAGAAAACCCTAGGATGCACAACTTTATCATATTGGACTTTCACTCTTTTTTTATGAGCTTCGTTAATTATGGTAGCATCTCGACGCTACTCATCAAGATGTTCCAACTGAACGAGGAATTATTCAAGACTAGAAGTGTCTGGAAAAAGTTCTACAACTAATTTAAGAGAAGGAATTTCACATTCCACAGGGAATATTGATTCCAAACCATAAACGAGTTGAAGAGGAGTGAAACTCGTAGCGATCTTAACCAACATCCAGTATGCCTAGAGCATAGAAAATAACATGATAAGCCAATTGGATTGTGCCTTATTAATTGTCCTTTGCAGGATAACTTTTAGGGATTTATTCACGGCTTCCACTTAATCATTGGCCTAAGGATGTAAGGAGATGAATGCTCCTTCTGGAAACCCAACCTGAGAGCCAATTCAGCCATCATCTTGTTATGGAAATGACTTCCATGGTAAGTGACAATCTCCTTTGGAATACCAAAATGAGAAATGACTTGGTTGAAAAGAAAAAGGATTGTTGTTTCATCATCATTCCCTATAGTGGGCACAGCTTTGACCCACTTGGTAAAGTAGTCCATTGCTATGATAATATACTTATGACCCTTTTCCGAAGGCAGGTTACAAGTTGTAAAATCAATGTCCCACTTTGTGAATGGACCGATGGTAATAAAAAGAAAAATCGGAGCTAGATGAGCACGCATTTTATGAGTGTAAACCTAAAAGAAAAATCGGAGCTAGATGAGCACGCATTTTATGAGTGTAAACCTAACAAGGATGGTATTTTTTTATCACTTGAACACAATATTCAAAAATCAAAGCCAAAAGTACTCTACATGGAAGATTTTTTAGGTTGTAGCAAGCCGAGATAGATGACCACCATAAGCTCCACTGTGGCAATCATTCAACACTGACTCAACTTCTTCTAAGGTTAAGCAGCGTCTATGGATATAAAGTGTCACTGATAATAACATAACTTTTCGCTAAGTGACACCATTTTCTTCACTAATCCTTTAAAAAAGAGAGGGGAAACTTTGACGTCTAAAGATATATAATAATATCTCCATACCAAGGATCTTGTGAAGAAATAAAAAAAAAATATTGTCATCAGGGAATGATTCCTCATAAACTATTTCTTCCTCACAAGGCAACTATGAAATTAATTCTGCAAAGACAAACGATTTCTTAGATTTGGCTGACAATAAAACGAGATCGAACTCTTCAATAATAACAATCCATCTATTATATTTTCCCCCAATCACTCACCCACTAAGAACAAATTGAAATGGATCGACAGTTGCCAAGACAAAAAAATTCGTAAGCAGAATATCGTGTCTAAGTCACTGGACAACATGAACAGCTGCCAAAGCTAATTTATCTACAGGAGAATATCATAGTTCAGGACCTACCAAGCCTCGAATCATATAATAAATCATGTTCTCGTGAAGAGCATCGTCTTCCTAAACCAGAACCATACCAATGGTTGATTTTGTCGTAGCAAGATATAAGAGAAAATCCCTACTATAATCGGGTGGACTCAGTAATGGAGCAGAGGTTAATGCTTTTTTCAAAGCATCGAACGAGAACTAAGTCAAATTGTTCCATAGAAACAGAACTCCTTTTTTCAGCAATCACATTAATCCATTTGTAATATGTACATAATTGATGATAAATCTCCTCAAGAAATTGGCTTTTCCTTGGAGACTTTGAAGTTGACAGATGATAGAGGTGGGAGGCAACTGAAGTATTGCCTCAACATTGAAAGGATCTACATGAATCCATTCAGTAGATATGATGAATCCCAATAATCGATTGGATGTGACAGTGAAAATGCATTTATTTGGATTCAACCAGATTTTGTAAAAATGACATCACTCAAAAACCAATTGAAGATGATGAGGGGGATCAATTCTCTTTCAAGAACGAGTAGTTAGGTCATCCAAATAAGCTTTGATGATATATTTGATATCATGGAAAGCATGGGACATGGCCCGCTGAAAAGTATCTCCAACATTTGTAAGGCTATTGGGCATGGAATCCCCCCAAAGGCATGTGTTGGGGCTTAAAGTCCAAGTTTTGAGCAAGTATTTTGTAAAATCTCCGCGAATTGCGAGCGCGGAGCGTGAAGTATGATAGAGTCACAAGGTTGTCTGCCATAGTTTTTTAATGTAATGTCTGCTGGATAGACCTACCCATGGTCCGCAGACCATGGGATTGTATAAATAGAGCGAGGCTTTAAGTGTAAAAAAAAACGGGGGAAGAAGAATGAGAAGTCCAAGTGATTGAGTCAAATTGTAAAGTGTGTCTATGGGTCATAGAGTAGAAGAAGGCTCTGCAACTGAGTGAGTAGAGGCCTAGTAGTCTGCAGCTGAGTGCACGAACCCCTGCAGCTGAGTGTGTAGGGCAAATCTAGTTTGTAACCATTGGAAGAATTAATAAAGAGAATTTTTGCTATAATTCTATGTATCTTTTCCTAGTTTAATGCATGAGTGGATATAATTTGAAAATATATTGTTTATTTATTGCGTGAACCTATATGAATGTTTTGTATTTTTAAGTATAACTTAAAACATTTAAGTAGGCAAAGGTGCTTAAACAATACTGGAAGACAAATAAGATCTTGGGTAATAGCACAGAGCGCGGCACAACCCCTAATTAGGGATGCGCGAAGGTAGGGTATCAGGTGGCGAGGAATGGAAGGCGCACGAAGACACCTGCGCAAAGGAATAAACAAAGGACTAATTGAACTCATCAGACCTCTCCAAGGTGCGAAAACCTAGTTCTAGCACCCTCCCATACTACTTCGAGTGAGACCTCACTCCACGCTCCACAGACTGTTGCCAAAAGGGCTAGTAGTACTAGGATTTGTTTGGCTAATTAAATCTAAACCTAGGTCAGGCCCCAACAAGCCAACAAATGGATCTGCTGCCAGGACCGGGATCGGCATAGAGATGTCTGATGTCATATCACTAGAATTTGGCAAAGAAAGGAATTGAAGATTGGTTGGACAGAAAGATTCACGAGTTCGCGGCGTGGGAAAACAGGAATCTGTGACTATCAAAGGAAGAGTGGTTAGACTGCTACTTATATATGGAGATCCATGAAATTTTCTTTCCATCCCTCCCCATTGAGTTGTACGAGTGGATCACAAAGCTAGCAGATAGCCAAGGAAGGTGTAAACTCAACAAACCTATTGTGTGGACTCCAGAATTAGTGTGTAGACTAGAAGCATTGGAAGATAAGATCACACATGTTGTCGACCACTAGCTTGATTGAATCATAGGAGGGTTCATAACCGAATTCACAGTAGAAAATTCAGTCAATTACAGCGAGGCATAACAATGCTTCCTCAAGGGACCACGAGGTAAGTACGTTAAATCTTTGAACACTTGGATTAAAATTATACTATGTGAAAAGCAGGTTATGTGAATAAATTGATGTTTGGGGCTACGTGAAGTGGGAGAATCTATATAAATGAAGGTACCATAGAACTAGAGACTAGCCCCTTGATTTCACCTCCGCGAGGGGGTGAAGAAGAGCTCGTGAAGGTCTCGCCAAGAAGTGTGATCAATCTAATAAGTTAGAGAATTTGTGCATACCACCCCCACCCACACCACCACCAGTTTCACCATCTTCACCCCCGACATTGCCCATCCCACCTCCACCACCACCGCAAAGCAATATGGCCAGCGCAATAAAGCTACCAGTGTTCAAAGGAGTAGGGAATGAAGATCCGGATTAGTTTTGGTTCATGATAAAAGATGTATGGAAAGCACAGGGTGTCATAGATGACAATATAAAGAAGGCAACATTGGTCAACACTCTGCAGGATCGCGTGCTGACCTGGTACATTAAGCATTCCAATGAAAATCTGAATGTGGGGATAGTGGACATTCAAGTTGCGCTAAACAAAGAATTCAGCAGGCCAAAACCGAAGGCACGGTCGATTATTGGATTCAAGGAAATCACAATGCTACCAGGCAAAACCCCGTGGGAGTTGGATCAAAGACTGAAGTGAACAATTCGCGAAGAAAACGTGACATTAACATATGCAAAACACCGCGAATGGTTTGTAGCATTGTTAACACCACATTTATGGAATGCGCTAGTGAAACAAAGACTAACCACTCCGGCTAAAGCTTTGGAGGTTGCAATGAGATTTCGCGAGACTCCAATACAAGATCCTAACCTAGGAGTTCAGCAAATTCACGCACAGTTGAAAAACTTGTGCTTTGATATGTAGAGTTTGAAACAAGACAGAACGGCCCATCTAGAAGTGCGCGATGAGGTATGGTGCATAAAGTGCAAAGGCCAGGGGCACGACAAGGAACACTACCCGGTGTTCGTGAATTACCTCATGGGAGGAGGACCAATACCATTGAGACTAGAGGCACAAGTAGGACTGAGCATGGTGCCTACATTATGGTGTGCAATTTGTCAGATAAGAGGAAAGCATGCTACAGATAACTGTCATCTATTACAGAAGTATATGCAAAATTCACTACAGTTGGTCTGTAATTTCTGTAGATTAGTAGGCCATGACAAGCACACCTATAGGAGATATGAGCTGATGATGGATTGGACTCCTACCTACAGAGTTTATGTTGAAGCAAGGCCCCTTGACCAGAACGCAGGGATGGCACAAACCAGATTTCAGGGGCACAGACAAGGCCGAGGTGGAATGGGACCAAGAAGAGGTCACAAACAGATGATATGTTACAATTGCGGAGGGCCAGGACATTATGCCCGCGATTGTACAAATCCAATGTGACCATCATGATTGTATTGTACATTGTTTGATCAAGAGACAGAGGACTGTCCAACAGTGATAGCGAGGTTGCATGATAAAGGAGCACTCCAACCTCCCCAGGCTCAAAACCTACAAATGATGAGGTCTGAGCCATGCGAGGAAGACCCTAATGTAAATATCATGCTCCGAAGTGGTATTACGACAGGGGATGACCAAGGCAAGCATCCTGAAGAAAGTACCTGAGTTCTTAAGGCTCCAACAAAGGAACCAAAATTTGATTTGGAGTGTGTTAAGGAGTAATTCATGGAAGATAAGAGGAGCTTCCCTGATGCCTCCACTTCAGGAAGTAAAGATAGATTAGAGCCAAAAATGGACCCATTAGTGCTCACTACGTTCTTGGAGACATGCATGAATTTGCTGCACGGTAGCAAGGCTGTAAAGGGGCTACAACAACTCATAACTAGATGCACTAGGACCGCGCTAGGAGAACTGCACGTAGTCTGGAAGCTCGTGAATCACACGATGCGAACAGGGAGGGAGATGAGATTGACTATGCAGATCAGGGAATATGAGATGGATCAATGGATTCTGGATCTAGGATCGGATGCAAACGTCTTTCCAAAGTCGACATGGGAACACATGGGTAGGTCTACGTTCCAATAGTCTCCTATCCAACTGCGGATGGTGAACTAGCAAAAGTTCCTACCTATTTGGAGATTGTAGGGGATCACAACAGACATCGAAGGAGCAAGCACGCTAGTAGATTTCGAAGTGATAGAGATTGTTGATGACAACAATCCCTACCCCACACTATTGGGAATAGATTGGGCCACTGACATGAATGGAGTGATAAATCTAAAGAAGCGCAAGATGATTTTTGAGAAAAAGTCACTGCACATAGTGGTACCGTTGGACCCTGCAGAAGGATTGCGCTACACAAAGCTAGTGTGTGACTACAACTGTGATGATGATATACACTGTATCTACAAGATAATTGTGTGTGACCAAGACTGGGTAAATCCAAGTGCAGATGGCTGAATTTCATGCGAGCATGAAATCGCCTGTACATCAGATTCTGACAAAGAGATAGAAAGATTGTAGAACTGGTTACACGAGGTAACTATGCTCAACTGTAACATGATGACAAGATCACTATGCTATGTAACAACAGAGGTAATGGATCTACTTATGTACAATGGGTTAGGTTAAGTGGAGGATTTCTTGAAAAAATTTGAAAGAGAAATGCCAGAACAACAACATTTTGATGCTCTGAAATGGGCACTGCGCGCTACGCCCGCAATAATGTGGGGTACGCACCAGAAGAGTTTTGAGAACTAGCATGACTACCAAAGGATGATGCACATGTGATTTGGGAAGCCTCCAATGTGATTAACAGACAAAATTGTTGGACGAACTGGCCCGCATACCCACCTACCGAGGTGGATAGAAGCATATGGTGTGAAACCTAAATGAATGCACATCATCCTGTTGGTATTAGACACGATCGAAAAGCAAGTGCGGGTAAGGCAATTGCATGAATGACCCCTCCAACTGGGGCCATGAAGTATGGAAAGGCCAAGTGCACAGAAGAATATCCATGCATAAGCTTTTAAAAGAGTACATGAAGTGTTGAACAAGGTTCACAATGTGAAGCAGACTGAATGGGACCTGCGCGTACTCACGGTTCTCTTGGCTAATAGGACTGCGTGTAAAAACCTGACCGTGCAGGCACGACCGAGGCTGGAGTATGAAGCAACCACAGTAAGCCCTATAGTACTTGGAGAACTTAGACCAAGGATGATAACATCGATAGATACGATGGTTCGCAGAACCATGGAAGCAGAAATCCAACAAGGAAATCTCAGACTCCAATAACTTGAAGAAGAAAGGATACGATTAAGGAAGAAAAGCGCTCTGGTGGATGCGGAAGTCAAGAAGTTGGAGGATGAGATGAAGGAAGATTTTCTCAAAAACAACAGGGTGATAAGGTAGGATGCATATGATCAGAATGACAGGTTTAAGGCCTATCATTGTGAATTGATCAATTTGATGCCTTGGCTTGGACTGCACATTGCTAAGCAGGGTAGCACATTGTAGATGGTAATGTGCACAATGCCAACCGTAATAATAAAAGGTGGGTATTCTCTAGGAAACATGAAGGATGACAGGATGAAACTCTCCACAGGTGGTGCGACCACCTGACTAGCTGAGGGAAGAACAGTTTTAGTGCTCTAGGCAGTTGAAAGGGAGCACGGGACTATAAACTATTCTACTCGGGAGCTACGTGTAGAAGCAAAGAGTCGCAAGGTCCACGACCGCAACTGGTGGGAAGCGCTCCTATGTAGGTTGGCTAGAAAGTGACCGTTGATGACACTATTCATGATGGGATGATCTACTTGAGGCCAAAGATAGCAAGTGGCAGGCATTTAAGACGCGATTTATGGGCAAGATATGGCAAAATCTGCCACGAAGGGAGCATTATTGAATCAGATTTGGGGGGAACGGTCAAATTCAAATTCGAAAAGTGCTCTAAAATACAAAGGGCTTCCTAGCAAACAACACTTGGTCATTTGTGAATTGAGGTATTGAGTAGAGCCCTTATTGTTGTGTGTTGAGCATTGATTGAGCCCCTGAGTTCGAGAGTGCAATATTTCTAGACAGATATGATGGCATCAGCTGAGGATTTTATGGAGATAACCGAAATGACTACCAAAGAGGCCACATAGGCCCTGGCTGTGGGGGATGCTCTGGAAGGTGTTGAGATTTTGGCAGAAATCCCTAAATCACCGTGCACACCAAGACCCAAGAAGGAAAAACAAGCAATGGTTCTTGTACGTGTGTCCGCATGGAACCCACTACGCACCAAGCTATCGATGGAGGAGAAGGGGAAAGCCATCACCATAGAAACCAATGATCAAGAAGAAGATCTAGAGGATCTTATCATCGCAGAGGATGAGGATGAAGGCATGGAGGAGGAAACTTAGCATGCGCACCCCACAAAAATATTGCCTGCCTATGTCCCCCCGTGAAAAGGGAAGGCTAAAGTGCCTAAGGACCTGGATGAGATCAAGAGCTCGCTCTAGACCCCGCTCCTCCCCAACAACATTATGTTTGAGGGCACGCAACTAGGACACGTGCCGAGCCAGAAATTAGAAGATTTGGACCTCGCTAACCACGAGAAGTTCCCTCACCTTAAGACCAGGAACATTATGAAGATTGTTGGCATTATGATGCATGTGTTGTACTTGATGGTAGCCCACTTATAGCAAAACAACTCACTTGTATATGGTAACTAGATGAACCTATGTATATAGATGAATCTACAGGAGAGATATCAGATGTGATAGAATGCATGATAGTTGTGTTTACAAATATGACAAAATGCAGGGCAGTTCAAAGGAATCAGTTTAGAAGAAATGTACAAAGGAAAATCACACTATAATAGGTCTATTCAGAGGGAACAAAGTAATGATACAAAAGAATAGGATAAAGGAACAAAGGACTACAGACTAGAATCAAGAAGTTGAATAAAAAGGAAATTTTAAGGTATGTTAAGTTGTATACGTGGGTTCACTATATAAAAAGAGCATACACACACAGATTAACAGAACAAAAAGTGCATATACGTATACACACACTTTAATAGGAGGAAAGGCAAGTACATATTGTAAAACCAAGGTTTTGGTCTGAGGTATTTAGTCCAAGGTATTTTGGTCCAAGGTATTGATCCAAGGTATTTGGTCTGAGGTATTGACCCTAGGTATTTGGTCCAAGGTATTGGTCCTAAGTGGTTTTGGTCCAAGGAATTGAAAAAGGCCTAAAACTATATAAGAAGGAGAAGATCATTAGGCCAAAGTGTGCAAGTATTGAATATCTTCTAAAGTGTTAGATCATATATGTAGGTTATGAGCTTCTGATGCATTGCTTGATCTGATCTAAGGATGCACCTGTGTGGTTGATGATGGTTGATGGATCGGGATCATAAAGCCTTAAATGTATTATCATTATTTGTTTTGATCATGGATAGTCTAGATCTGAATATTGACGCATGTTTTATTCTGTAAATGATATGATCTAGGTATTACTGAAGTCCGGAATGTCTATGAAGTTTTAAGTTAGAATTTGCAAATATGTACGTAATTTCGCTTTGGTAAAAGCGCGTATACACGGTGGTTCGACACATCAAAGTAGCGTATACCTTATGAACTATGATTTTTGAAGTTACAGTTGGTTCTGGTTGTTGATGCAAAGTTTTGGGTTTTGCTTTATGTTCTGGTGACTGCATTCTGGTGACAGTGTTCAGATTGATTGATTGTGATTTGCTTCAATGATGATGGATGAGATCTAATGATGGATCAGGATCATAATGACTAATCATTATGTGATCTGATGGGCTAGATCTGATTTCTAACACATGTTTTATCCTTTATATTTGATGATCTGGGTATGTCTGAAGTCGGGAAGTGCAGCGAAGTTATAAGTAAGTATTTACAGATCTATATGTTGGTTCACTTTGATGAAGTTGCGTATACACACTGGTTCGGCTGTTCCAAGTTGTGTATACACTCTGATGCATGTTTTTGAGGTTACAGCTGGTTCTAAATGATGATGTAGTATTATGGGTTCAGATCTGTGTACTGGTTACAGTGATCTATCTGTTCCAGTGGATTTGTTGAAGTTGATTAAGTATGAATGAATGGTTGATTCAGTTTTGTTAGAGGTTCAGAGGTTGTCAGTGACTGATTGAGTTTGGTTGATTCATAGAGTGTGTTATCTCAAAATCAGATCCTGATAGGCTGCTGGTCAGGTTGACTCTAAGTAACTATTTCAGACCTACTTTAGGCTGAGGCTTAGCCTCCTCAACCTGAGAGGGCTCTCTCAAAGGTTAATGATTTTGATAAAGATTAAGATGGCTAACTCTTATAGAACACGTGTGACAAATATGAATGCTGGAAAAACATTAAGCATCTATCCATTGGGCTTATGGAGTCAACAACACCTCAATATAACAGTGAACTCAACCTTACATAGAATTCAGGGCACTCAGCATTTAGATATTCAGAACATAACTCATATAGGACCAGAGTTTGTAAATGCATACAGGAAATCAGAGCACATTCAGTGAGTTCTGAGTGATTATACATCTATACCACTGTAAAAATTATGGAAAGAACAATATCACATATTCTGAACAATAGAAATCCCTCATGAATCATGAGAAGTAAAGTCAAAATTATATTACTGAAATGAGTTTTTACATAAGCCAAATACAAGCTGTATCATAAAATTTTCCAACCCTGATTACATTGCTCTTTCTCCTATATATAGAGCTCTTCTACCTAACTGAGGTTCCTCCTCCAGCGTGAGGGGAACTCCAATTCTGCCTATGATGACACCTACTAACATTTGAAACTAACTAATAAATACAGCAGACTACAAATTGACAGCTCTAGAAACCTAAAACAATTAGGATTCTAATTCGACATCATGCTGAACATATCATTTATTACAATCAAGATGGTGCTCCTACGAGAAAAAGGAGAAAACAGGCTCATTCTCTGACAATTGGTCTTTTTTAGTTTAGCTGTGATGGATGCTCGAAGCTTCTTACTGGTCCTTAATGTCGTATCCCTTTACCTCTGCTGAGAAACAGGAAACTGTCCCTGTTTTTATGCCTTTGTTTTCCTCAAAGATATTCGGAAGTAATTAGCCATGTTGATTTTCTTGAATTAGTAATAAGTGCCACGTCCTTCGTGTGTTGTAAGCTTTTCCCATGTGCATGTGTGCTAACACAAACACATTTCCTGTGTATCAGTAGATACTAAGGAGTAAAAGAAAGCATTATATTCTTCTTTCCCACCAGCCATCCTATCCTGATGCTTACCCTTTGCTCGCAAGATACGCCCCAAACGTTGTGCTTCTTGACGCCGAGAACCAGCATGAGACGATATTTGTATAATCACATTAGCTTCAGGAATATCAATTGAGTTATCTCCCACCTTTGAAAGGAAAACGGTATTAACATCAGGGCTGTGCTTGAATGTATACAGGATCCTTGTTCTTTCACTATGACTGGTAGCACCATAAATCATAGGCTTCCTGAGCTTCATTGCATATTCAGTAAGTGCAAAAAGATTGTCTGCGAAAACAATGATCTTATCTCCACGTTGTTGTTCATGGAAACGGATGAGAAACTCACAGGCCCTAAACTTGTTTGGATTCATCACATACAAGGCCTGTTTTTTTTTTAGAATTTTCCTTCTTCAGATACTCTGCAAAAAACTCCCTTGTCATGGGGCACCACACTTCAGCACATTGTACATTAGCAATATATCCTCCCTTCACCAAATCCAACCAATTGGCTTCATATAACTTGGGCCCAATCAAGAAGTTCAAATCAGTAATGCGCTCATCCTCTCGGACAAGTGTAGCTGTAAGCCCAAGTTTACAATGAGACTTTGTAATGCTAATGACTTTACGAAACATATGTGCTGGAACCACATGTACCTCATCCATAAGAAGAAGACCCCATTCCCTGTTCCTAATCTCTTCAATGATTTTTTCAGACTCTTCAGAACGTTTGCCTCCAAAAGCCACCATATTGTATGTAGTGACAACAACACCAACATTGCCCCGAAACCTTTCTTTACTATCTGAAGTAAAACGGCATATCTGGTCATCCCGTATAGTAGACCACAGCTTGAACTGGAATGCCCACTGATCTACTGAGACTGCGTTTGTTGCTAAGCAAAGGCAGCTTTTTCGTATGCGACAAGCAGCAGAAACACCAATCAGGGCAATCTTCCCTGTCTTCATAGTTTCTACTGCCTTATCAAGACCAGCAATGACTTTATGTTGAGATTCAAAGCAACAAAACTTCGAGAAATTTGCAGCTTGCTTCAAGTTTGTAAGCCCAGCCATAGGTTTAAATTTGAGTTCTTTATACAATTGCACCATCCAATGTTTAATGCTTCTGATTTTGTAAGCCCTTTTAGATGCACCAATTCACCATGAATCCCTGAGCACATCTTTAGATCCAGACTTGTCAAGTTCACAAGACCAGCTAAGTTCACAAGACCAGCAATCTTTGAGCAGCATTTTTAGGTTTCCCTGTACTACCACTTGCATATAAAAGGAACAGAGGATCTTCTGCATCAATCCATCTAACTTCACATTCGGTCATGTATTTTGGAATTGTATCCTGCCACCAGATGTCTCTTCCTTTCTTCTATGGTGTGTTTTTTATTTAATGCAAACTCATCTGCATATGTCAAACAGACACCTACAGGAACTCCATTTTTAGATGATTCCACCAGCGCAGAGTCTATTTATTTCTTTCAGATTAATGACTTTAGCACCCCTGCGGACAGCATTACAAGTTAGCAGTGCTTTAGCTTTGTGGTGTATAATTCGTTGAGCAAGAGACTCTGCTGAAAATCCAGCAAATACAACTGAATGAACAACACCAAAACGAGCACAAGCAAACATTGCTATCGGCAGTTCATAACTTTCTGTATACGCAATATTCTGGGTGCACTGAGTTTTCCCTGGGTAAGCACTTGCACAGTTGTTCCCTCGTATGGATGCAAATAAAAGCTACACTTTAAACTTTCTCTAGGGGAAAGTCGGCCGTGCAGTACACATTCTAGACACCACCATGGGAAATCCTTTTCATCCTCTGTTCCATCTAAATCTGTTATCTTTTTACGCCATGGGCCTCCTTGAGAACCTTCGGTAATTATTGATGGTGGTGACGTAGTTGAGAAATCGAATGCTGGATGAATTCCAGCAATATGGGTTTCGGCATCATCATGGACATCTATTCTGGATGAAATATGATTCCTGAGAGCATTTTCTTGCCCTGCTGGAAAATCCCCATTAGCAGAAGCTTGAGTTGCCAACCGTTGTCGTCTCCTCGACAACCAATGTGCCAAAAGTCCACGGAGAGTCTCCTGTGCAAGATTTATCTTCTGTTCCTCTGGTGCATCTGGAACATTTAAGTCAACTGCATACATTTCAGCAGTAAAGCATTGGGGTGTATCTAAATGCACAGACATGCTTCCAAGTCTGGTATCCATTGTGAACCAGGCAGGAATACTGACCATTTCAAATAATTCCTCACTGCTTCCTTGAAATCACTGTCGCTGCTCTCATCCTTTTCCCAATTCAAAGATATTGCAATAGAAGGAACCCCTGACATGAGAGCTTCCCTTGCACTTGCAACAGTGCCAGAATAAATGATGTGATATCCACAGTCTGATCCCTTGTTGATTCCACTGATTACCACAGAAGGCTTCTTCCAAGGAAAGAGTGCTCCAGATAAACCTAATGAAACACCATCTGCTGGGGTACTAAAAACCTTATAAGCTGACAACTGTTGATGCAAACCAAATGGATTTTGATAAACATGACAGCTGGGTAAGGTCTGCTACCGATCAGCACAAAATCATCTAGACCGAGCTTCTGCGTTACGAAATCACCTGAAACATGTTGCGCTACGAAAACACCTAAAACTGACTTATGCACTACGAAATCACCTAAAGGGCTTTGTAGCACATAATAACCTTTGAACAAAGCTGACACATGGAAATTGTGTAAATTATGAGACCAGTGGTGAATGAGGATGCATAGTGGACTCCTTAGACTCAGACTCTAAGGCAAACAAAAACTCAAAGCTAGACTAGCACTGAATTTTTTACCATCAAACTAATGTGAGTGGTTTTGAAATTAGAATTCTTAAGTGATAACATAGTGATGATTGAGTTTTAGTAATTGGTTGATGCAGATGAGTTGATGGTTGTATTGCAATGATGATTGATTCTAAGCTTCAATGATGTTGATGGGTCCAGTATGAAAATTGAATGAAACGAGGCCTTCATGTGTATTGTTGTGTACCAGGAACATCCAATCTAGAAAGTTATGAAACGTGGTCCCTGGACGAAGAAAGAAGTTCTTAGCCTTTTGTAGGTCAATGCTTATGTACTAGTAAACATATTGGCTAGTACAAGGGCTAGGGGGTTGTAGCTCCCTTCTAGTAGAAGCTAGAGAATGAGAGAAGGTTGTAGCCTTTTGTAGGTAGAACCCTACGTACTGTTATGAGTCTGCGCCAGTGCAATGTTGTAAATAGATTTTCTTATTATTAAAAGAAGATAGAGACGACAACAGCAGGTGGTTTTCACCCACATTTGGTTTCCACCTTAAATCTTGGTGTTCATGTGTGTTTCTTATGTGTGATGGTTCATTCTGTTATCAACTACACATGGTTATTGTTTAATGTTTAATAAAGTACTGATGCACAAATTAAAGATCAACATAGGATGAATTAACTGAATCATAAGCTCACTAGATATACACTAGTTGCCTTAAGAATAGTTGCATGCACACGCAAGTTCCCTTCACTGCAGTAGTGTATATAAATCCGACTATGGAAATGAAAAACATATTGATTTGCAAATAGTGATTCCCCCCCCTCTCAACATTATTTCCAACAATTGGTACCAGAGTAGGTCCTTTGGCAAAAGCTTTATCGCTTGAAGGAGATCCGTAGAAACAATGGGAAAGAAGAAAGAACCTCAAAAGAAAAAGGCATCTCAAAGGAACTATGACAATGGGAGAGTCGATTGGGGATTATGTGGAAGCAACTCTTCAGATTTAGAATCACCTAAGAATGAAGATGAACAAGCAAAAGAACTATCAGGTATGAATTTGTTATCCTCTAGTGATACATTTCTGTGTCCATTTGAAGATGATGAAAGTGACAACGAAATAATTAAATTTTCTCTTATGAGTGAAAGAGAAAGATATCAAATTGAGGTAGAATTTTAAAAAATCACAGACAAAATTAGAGATCAACAAGATCTATTGGAAAAAAGGGAGTGTGCCTCCAAAGAAGAAGCTACCAGACTAAAAGTTCAACTGGAGGAAGGAAACAAAGTAAGGAAGCAGTACAAGGAAAAGGAAGATCAATGTCAAAAGCTGCAGGATGAAGTGACATCATTAAGAAATGAAGTAAATAAAAGGAGCACAACAATCAAGAAACTTAAAGATAGATCCAGTTACTATGAAAGTCTTGAAGCTAAGATCCTCTCTCTAAAAGAAGATCTTGAAAAATCAAATAAGCAGAATGAAGAACTACTCCAAGCTCTTGAAGAACAAGAAAATGAAGTTCTCGAATTAAGGCAACAAGTGGAAGAAGGAAGAAAAGCTGAAGAAATCATGAAGAAACAATATCTTGAAAAGGAAGAGAAATATTAGGTTGAGGTAAATATCCTAAAAGGTAAATTAGAAGAAAAGGATAAGCTTTTATGATTTCAAGATAGTACTAAGATTTTGGATGATATTCTTAATAGTCAAAGGTCTCTTGCCATCAAAATTGGTCTTGGTTTTCATGAATCTATTGAAGGTGAATATAGCTATCAAAGTGAGGCAAGGACTCTAATGCAAAATCTTAAATGCTCAACAAGGAGATTAGAGGTCAACCCCATCAACAACCAAGGAAAGAAATTCTTCAAAGAAAATATTTTACTCCTAACTGTGGAAGTGATAGTTGGTTATTTCCTCAAATGAATAATGTTGAATGTTTTATATGTTAAAATCTTGGACATGTTGCGGCGAGATGTGGAAGTAGAATGGTTCAAGACCATCACACAGAAAGATCATAAGCTTCCAGGTACTTTAAGGGATATTGTGTTTCTTTCAATATGTTTGGTGTTGGGTAGCGGAAGCCCCACGCAATGGTTAAGGGGTATGAAGCCGGACATTTTGGGTAAAGTTAGGGTAAAGACTCCACTGAATGCACAGAGCTTGAATTGTAATAGGTTGAGTCAAAGGGTAGTCCACTCTAAAATAATGTAAAGAAATATAAATATAGTCGGCCTGCGCAGGGGTCGCGGGCCAGGAAAGGGTATAAATAGAGCACGGATCTATGAGGGAAAGGTAGTTCTCTTGGAAGATAAGATGTAATGGGTTCTTAAAGAAGATAGTTTGAAAGTGTCTGTAAGTCCGAGTTGAGGGTTAGGTAGTAGGTAGAGGCTCTACAGCTGTGTGCGTGGAGGCCTAGAAAGTCTGTAGCTATGTGTGCGGACCCTTGTAGCTGAGTGCGCAGGGTGGATCTGGATGTATTGGTGAAGATTGTTAATAAAGATAAGTTTACTCTAAAATCTGTGTTAAATGCGACTTTTCTCTTTTTGAATTGTTATGATCTATGCATTTCCACTGTTGAATACTTGTGAACTGGGTTTATTCTTGATGCACGATAGTTACCAAAAATAATAACAGTTTTCTTAAAGACTGCTCTAACTAGATCAGAATAGTAATAATTGATCCAATTTGTAATAAGCACAATAAAGGTAAATGGATCTGCGCAGAATGGCATGCGACCCTCACAAACCACATCTAGACATCCCAAGGATGTGGAAACCTGGTTCCAGCAACCTCCCCATCTACCTCAGGTGAGGCCTCAATCCGCGCTCTATGGGCTGTTGCCGAAAAGGCCGGTAGCTGCAGGATTTGTTTGGCTAAATAACTCTTTTGAACCTGGGTCAGGCCCAAATAAGCTAACAAATGGTTCCATTGCCAAGATCGAGATTTGCCTAAAGGGTGTTTAGGTGTGGAACGCGGGGACCCAATAGAGAAGGAACATTGAAAAATTTGAGAGGACCAGGGACAGTAATATATTAAGAGTAGCAATGGTGAATACAATTCAGTTACCTGTATTTAAGGGAGCCAGAGGCGAAGACTTGGAACAATTTCGGTTTGTGCTAACATCAGTATGGAATGCGCAGCAAGTCGCGGATGATAACATCAAGAAATCCATCTTAATCAGCACACTGTAGGACCAGGCGCTAACATGATACATGAAGTATTCAAGCACCAACCCGATGGCGGGTATACCAGATATCCATAGTCAATTGAAAAAGGAGTTTATCTGGCCAAAGATAGAAGTGCAGTCGGTCATAGGATTCAAAGAGATCACGATGATGCCTGGCAAGACTCCATGGGATCTAGATCAGAAGTTGAAAAGCATCATTCACGAGGCCAACATGACCCTGATGGATGCACAACACTGCGCTTGGTTCGTCACATCATTAACGCTTCTGAAGATGACTTTGTCCCAATAAAATATCTCAACCCAAGCGGAAGCACTGGAAGCAGCAATGTAGTTGCACGAAACCCCGGTACAAGACCCAGGGTTGGGAGTTTAGCAAATCCAAGTGCAGGTTCAAAATTTGTATTTGGAGATACAAAAGTTAAAACACAACTAGACGCCGCATTCAAAAATCTGGGAGGAAGTATGGTGCATCAAGTGCATAGGCCAGGGACATGATAAGGATTATTGTCCAGTGTCAGTGTATTTTGTGGTCACATGGGGACCGACACCATTATGACTAGAGGCACAAATAGGGTTGAGCGCAGTCACCCCTCTCTGGTGCACAATCTGTCAGGTAGGGGGAAAGCACGACACATATAATTGTCATCTATTACCAAAATACAACCAGAACCCCCAGCAGCTCTTTTGCAACTTTTGTAGATCTGTGCGTCATGAGGAAAGGGATTGTCATAGTTATCGAACGTTGATGGACCAGGCATCTGCCTAAAAAATGCAGACTGAGGGGCGGGGTCAAGGATGGGGTGGAATGGGACTAGGAAGGGGTCGCGAGCAGCTAATCTATTACAACTGTGGAGGACTAGGACATTATGCGTGAGATTGTACCAATCCAACCTGAATATGATGTCCGTATTATGAGAAATTCGATCACGAGCTGCTAGATTGTCCCATGCTGATAGCACAGATTTGCAAAAAGAAGGCAGCGCCTCCTACAACAACACAAAATGTGTAGATGATGAGATCTGAACCCCACGACTATGAACCCATGGTCAACAGGATATTGCAACACGACGCAACTACAAGAAAGGTTGATGGGAAGACTAATATGGAAGCTAGGGAAAGCTTCAAATATGTCTCTACTCGAGGTAGCAGGGATCCACCTAAGCCAACTCAGGATCCCTCAATGATGACTACCTTCTTAGAGACCTGCCTAAAACTACTTCATGACAACCAAGCAGTTAGACGATTACAGGACATGATTAATAGATGCGTAAGGTGGGGTGAACCTCACGTAGTTTAGAAAATAGGAATATACGCATCGTGGACGGGTCGGGAAATGCAACTAACAATGTAAATTGGTGACCACGAGATGGATCAGGTCATTTTGGACCTGGGTTCTGATGCAAACATATTGCCTAAACAGACTTGGGAGCACATGGGTAAGCCTACAGTACAGTGGTCTCTTATCCAATTACGGCTGGCCAACCACCAGAAGATCTTGCCCATGGGAAGGCAGCAAGGGGTGATAGTAGACATTAATGGTGTGGGTACCCAGACGGATTTTGAAGTTATTGAAATTATGGACAAACATAGTCTGTCTCCTATGTTGCTAGGGATAGACTGGGCCATTGACATGAATGGGGTTATTAACCTCAAACAGAGGAAGATGATATTCGAGAAGAAGTCACTCTGGTTTGTTGTTCTACTGGACCCAACAGATGAACCACGCTACGCAGAACCAATGCATAGCAAAGAGAGGGGCGATGTATTAGATAATATCTACAAACTTGCTGCAACAAAGGAATGGAGATTCTCACCGGGTTACGCAAGTGATTGAGATGAGGAGGACAAACAATGGCGCAACAGGGTGAATGAGGCAATCACATTGCACTGTAATATGATGATGAAATCCCTGTATTGCGTTAAAATTCAGAACCACGAACTGCCGACGTATGATAGGCTAACAGTAGTAGAGGAATTCCTAGATAAGTTCAAAAGCATGGTACCAGAATACCAATGGTTCGATGCATTAAAATGGGTATTGCGTGTGACACTGACGTGATGGTGGGATACCCATGTAGGAACCTTCGAAGATTGGTGAAGCTGTAGGCGCATGATGTAGATAAGATTTGGGAAGGATGAGCTATGACTAACGGTGAAATACAATGGAAGAGATGATCCATGCATGCACCTGACCAATTGGACCCGAGCTTATGGTGTGGAGCCTCAACTAGAATGTGTGGACTTATTTTATCATACCCTGGATGTCATTCCAAGAAACTAGTATACAAAAACAGAGCTCTCGCATGGCGCTGGTGAATGGGATATCCTGCATGAAGGGTTATTGTCGACTTTTCTCTTCGAAGACCCATGAATGGAAACTGTGGATGACGCATTACAGCGAGTAAAGGGTGCCATATTCAAAACACTATTGAAACCAGAAGAAGTCAGGCCATCAGACTGGTTGCGACAGTTGAACCAGGCCTTAGCATGTTACAATGTACAAATAGAAGATGATGAGGATGACCCATGTAACATGAATATACCATAATACAAAGGGAATCATGAGGTGCGTGGCCCTGAGATAGAAGATCCAGACATCATGACACCGTTGAAAATAAGGCAAGTAAATATCACAAGTATGGCAGATCATGGGGCATGGGAAGAGAGGCTCACACAGCTAGACGAATTGGACGAGGAATGATTTCTATCTGGATTCCATCAACAGGTGCAGAAACATCGTGAGAAAGCATGGCATGATTGCCATATCAAGGTGTGCACCTTCAAGGATAAATCTAGTATTGCTGTATGATAGTAAGTTCGACAAATTCCCAGGTAAACTCCACATGCAGTAGTTAGGACCCTACATCATCAAACAAGTTACCGATGGAGGTGCGGTTCAGCTGGCTAAACTCAATGGAGACCCCTTCCCGTGAAGAGTGAATGGCAGTTGCCTTAAGATCTACATGGGTGGGCCGACCACCTGACTAGCCGTAAAGAGGATAGTCTCACTACTCCAACCAGTTGAAAGAGAGCGCGGGACGATAAAGTAGCTTGGGGGACAAATGTACGAGTACCATGGTGCGCAAGTATTTGACCAAACATAAGGGTCACAATGGCGCAAGGAGGCTCACGTGGATGCACCAATCACAATGATGACCATTGATATCACTATTCATGATACGATGTCAGGAACATGGCAAAATGGAGCGGGTAGTGAGACATTAAGAGATAAAGTATGAGCCAGATATGGAATGAATGACCACTGATTCCACACAGGAAGGTTACACAAGCAGGAATGAGTGGAAATCACTGCCATTGAATTTTGCATGGCTTAGAAATTACCAAGGGGAGCCCACTCGGTGCCCTACAATTTCAAAACACCAATGGATTTGTTCATTATCTATGCACATGACATGTGCCCGAAGGTAGTAATCTAGCCGATGGCAAGGCAGGACTCTCTAAGGAGTATGGAGGTACTAGCTGCAGCATCACCAGTAGGAGATGTACCAGAAAAGAGGGAACCTGGAGCAGAATTGGTCTGGAGGTCGTCGCCTTGCCTAGGGGCAGGCCGGTGCACTACAATAGAACAACGAAAGGCTAGATAAATGGGGACCACTAGTAGATATGCACTTAATAAGTCATCTCTGATGTCCCTTGAAGTTTGGGATGTTGAGGATAGTAGCCAGGGTCTTGCAAAATTGCAACAAAGGCTGCAGACGATGATGCGAAGGGAGGATATGAAGTTTGAAAATGGTTGCGCTCATACCAGGTGATACTGTAGGCGGCTCCCTCGCTCGTGCTAAAATCCTTAAAGGGCATGTTCTGTGTTAATCGAGCAGAGAAGAATGAGCATCATCGGTTGTGAGATGTGGTAGAAACACTGAAGCAGGAGATAGATGAAGTGTTGTAGGAGACATGGAAGGAGTACCAGGACGACAACCATCACTCACAAGAAGGTAAACTGTGAAGCCAAGGTAGAGCGTCTAGTTGTGCCAACGACTAACTTAGGATGAGTCACGATGATTGTGTTGGGGGACTGTTGGGTGGCGGAAGCCCCACGCAACGGTTAAAGGGCGCGAAGCCAAACATTTTGGGTAAAGTTAGGGTAAAGACTCCGCTGAATGCGCGGACCGTGAATTGTGATAGGTTGATTCAAAGGGTAGTCTGCCCAAAAATAATGTAAAGAAATATAAATAGAGTCGGCCCATGCAGGGGTCGCGAGCTAGGAAAGGGTATAAATAGAGCATGGATCTATGAGGGAAAGGTAGTTCTTTTGGAAGATAAGATGTAATGGGTTCTTAAAGAAGATAGTCTGAAAGTGTCTATAAGTCTGAGTCGAGGGTTAGGTAGTAGGTAGAGGCTTTGCAGATGTGTTCGCAAAGGCTTAGAAAGTTCGCAACTTTGTGCATGGACCCCTACAGCTGAGTGCACAAGGTGGGTCTGGATGTATTGGTGAAGATTGTTAATAAAGATAAGTTTATTCTAAATTTTGTGTTAAATGTGACTTTGCTCTTTTTGAATTGTTATGATCTATGCATTTCCACTGTTGAATACTTGTGAACTGGGTTTATTCTTGATGCACGAAAGTAACCAAAAATAATAACAGTTTGCTTAAAGACTGCTCTAGCTAGATTAGAATAGTAATAATTGATCCAATCTATATTAAGCACAATAAAGGTAACCGGATCTACATAGCACGAGCCTGCAGAGCAGTGTGTGGCCATCACAAACCACATCTAGACATCCCAAGGGTTCAGAAACCTGGTTCCAACACCCTCCCCTTCTACCTTGGTGTCACACGGAATCAGTCAATAGTGCGGACACAACCGACCTTCCTAGAAGTCTAAGACATTCTAAAGACAAACAAAACAAACTAGAGCTATCCTTCTCTAAACATGCATTATGATATGAGATATCAAGTGTTTTGTTCTTACCTTTGTCCAAACGCTGTTGTAGTAGCTTAGCTCTGTTGATCCGGATGAGCTCCTCCTTCTCTTCAAAACCTGCAATCACCAACAGTCAAACCATTAAATAGCACCTGATTATAACATAAAACAAAGCATATTCAACATGTAGACCAAGGAGTACATGAAACAACTCATAAACAACAAGTCATTGAGAAGAATGGACTAATTTGCATTAAAGGTAACAAAAGGAACCATTACAACCTGAGCCTTGGTGTTGTGCAAGCTCCTTCCAGGGTCCACAAGAGTCTTCCTTTACTTTGACAAAGCTCACCCACCTCCCAATGGAAACAAGTAAAGATGACAATCTCTCCTCACGAGTTCTCACAAAGAGGTCCCAATTCCAGCAGCATCTACCCTTAGGAATATTTAGCTTTCAGCCTCCCTCCCTCTGGCCCAATGCCTGTATTTATAGTGTTCAAGAGGAAGTTATTCAGGTCCACCATCAATGGGATAATCCCCTCTTTGGATGGGATAGCTCCCTTATTGATGGGATAAGTTCCTCTTTGATAGGGGTACATGAACCATCTGGAGGCGCTTCATACACGTCAAACAACCTTCTAGAATGCTCTAGAAATGACCACAAGTAACTTTTTAAAGATGAAACTTGCTCATTTTGACCTTTACAGGGGGACGCACCTGCCCCTTTACATACAGAGAGTCTTTGGACGCAGGCATTGTGAACATTGGGTGCGTACCCGCAGGTAAGGTTGAGAGAACCTACGTACCCAGAGATAAATACATTTATAAAGACTTTCTCTCTTCTTGGAGTTTGACATGGATAGCAGAGGCATAAGACTTGCTTAAGAGGGTAGCATGACTGTTGATAGAGCCATACTAACTGTAAATAGCCATGGTGACATTTTTTAGTGTAACAGATTGCCCCCGAAAGTGCGAAGCCTATAGTAGATTAGGGTTTCATAAGATCTAGGAAGGGTGAAGCGCTTTATCATTTCAAGGATTATCTCGTGGAGAGCCTGGTCAGAACCTGCAATTTTCAACACAAAATACATGTATAATATTATATCATCACTGAGGTAGGCATTCCCATACTCAGATCAAAGCTTTAACTAACAGACTAACTACTCTGATACAGGAATGATCTTGCAGTACATCATAATCATAGACTTTTGTAGACACAGTATGGGTGCAGCCATCTGTTTATGATTAGTCTACTTAGATAATGAATACAAAACTCCTCGCAGCCTGGATGGTGGAAACTAGATCCAGGGTCTTCATTTCTACTTCTCGAATTGGTACGATCCTATCCATGCGAATAAATGAGTTGATGTCGAGCATGGTAGAAACCACTTGATTACCAGTCGATGATGTGAACTGTTAACAAGTGTGAGAGAGACCACCATTGATGTCAATGGTTCTCAAAGTACCCAGTACAATCCATGAGATGTGAATGAATGAGTTGATGTCGAACATTTCACGGAATCCTTTGATCGAAAGTCAATGATGTAAACTGACGTCAAAGGCGAGAAACCTACCATTGATGCATGCAGACTTCAAGGTACTGACGATTTCTAAGTCATCTCTCTAGATAATGTGCTGATGTCGATAGAAAGCGACCCGTTGCAGGCAAGCCCACAACACGAAATCATTGATCAAGTTGAAGAAATGTTGCTGTAAGGACTGACTCAGGGATGGTCAAATGAATGACAAGTATTTTGCAGATGAAAGTTTTGTTTGCAGACCTCTTGAACACATAATGACACGACAGATGGCTTGGTGATGAATGACTCAAAGTTAATCCCCGGAACCCGGCTGAAGTCTTTCAAAGTGGTTTGATCAACTGTGAGGTAAAGGATTTCCCAACCCAGGTGAATGAAAAGTGTCATGTCCAAGAGTGGTAATAAAGTTTCTTCTGAGACAAAAGATAACAAATAGGCTCATTCTTCTCTATTTTCCCCCACCATTTCTGGCAAGTACCTCTTTATTTTTAACAAGCTTGAGGAGGATAACATATGCTTGATTATAAGCTCATCCTTCGGATGAGTCCAACCTAGTTTTGATTCGAACCCTAGGAAGGAGTGGTTCGTTCCTGGTTGTAATTGAACAGGTCCTTTACTGTGAAATTTTAACGAGTCCAGTATAGGAGAAACTCGGTGTTTTTCAATTTTAGAGAGTCTGAAAAACTTAAGAAGACTCCAGGTTGAACTTTTTCGTAGATTTGTGTCCCTCAAGCCCGAAAAAGTATAAAATAATACCTGGGGGAACCGCTTGATCTTGCGACCAAGGAGTACTTTCGTGATTAGTGCCTCTGACCTGAAAAGTAAAAAGCGATCAAGGGCACGTCGTTTTATTTCCAGTATCGAATTTGAAACAACAAAAATCCGGCAATCTTTTCTTGTTTTTACGGTCAGAAAAGGGCTATAAGAGGACCGTCTTTTAATTCCATTTTAACGAGTGTAAAAGAGATGCTCGACAATCTTTTCATATTTTAGGAGTCAGAAAAGGGCTTAAAAGATGACTCTGAGGTTTCACTTTTTCGTGAGTTTTAACGAGTTTGAAAAAGGGATAAAAATATACTCATGGTTTTCACTTTTTCATAAGTTTTAATGAGTTTGAAAAAATGATAAAAATGTACTCATATGGCCGTCTTTCAATTTAATTTATGAGTAGGAAAAGACGGAAAAAACTCATCATTTTCATTTGTTTTACGAGAATGAAAGATAGCAAAATAATCTCGGTATTTTCATGAGTTTAACGAGTCTTGAAAATAACTGAAATTGACTCGAGATAGGTTTCATTTTTAAAAAGCTTGAAACAGAGAAAAACTATGCTTCAGAGTAGTTTCATTTTTACACAAGCTTGAAAGAGAGAGAAAACTGTGCTTGATGCCCCCTAAGCATAATTTCTAGAGCGCATGCCCCCCAGCTTCATTTCATTCAACCAGTTGGATGAAATGAAGGTTGAGTTATGAGATCATTTGAAAGACTCGACCTAAAACTGTAAGAAAATTATGCAAAAAACTGAAATAACTAACCTAAATATACCACTTAACATTTACGAGATCTAGTCAATCTCTCGACTCAAGTAGAGGAGGATTTGTTTCATTTTTAAACGAGCTTGACATAGGAAAAGAACTATGCTCGGATTCGGTTTCATGTTTACGCAAGCTTGAAACGAAAAACTATGCTTGTTATAAGTTCACATGCCCCCAGCATAATGACGCAAATCGAGGTACATGCCCCCCAAGCTTCATTGCATTCAATGAGGTGGATGGAATGAAGCTTTACTTTCAAGATCTTGGAAAGACTTGTGGGAGCTGTTTCATTTTTTAGTGAGGTTGACACAGGAAAAGAACTATCCTCAAAACCCTTGTTTCATTTTTTAAACGAGCTTGACACAAGATAAGGAACTATGCTCATAACTACTCTCTACAATCTACCTAACAGAAAACTCTACTCTAAAGACCTTGATTCATTTTTTAACGAGCTTGACACAAGACAAGGAACTATGCTCTAAAATCCTTGATTCATTTTTTAACGAGCTTGACACAAGACAAGGAACTTTGCTCGTGACTACTCTCTAAAATCTACCCGATTCATTTTTTAATGAGGTTGACTCAGTAAAAGAACTATCCTCATGCCAGCCTGTTTCATTTTTTAACGAGGTTGATACAGGAAAAAACTATCCTCGTACACACTGATTCATTTTTTAACGAGGTTGACACAGTAAAAGGAACTTTCCTCACTACTCACTGATTCATTTTTTAACGAGGTCGACACAGTAAAAGGAACTTTCCTCGATGCAGCCTGTTTCATTTTTTAACGAGGTTGGCACAGGAAAAGGAACTATCCTCGCAACATCCAATTTCATTTTTTAACGAGGTTGAGAGAGGAACAAACTATCCTCATTTACTGATTCATTTTTTAACGAGGTTGACACAGTAAAAGGAACTTTCCTCGGTCTCACTGATCATGGCTTCCAACTGGAAGAAAGACATGTTGATGGACACACCTTGATCATGGCTTCCAAGAGGTCTTCATCAGAAGGAAGAATAGTTCTCTGGAAGGAACACATGTCAAGGGACTCAAAAGGGATAAGAACATCGTGTTCAAGTAATCCCATAGAGTTTTCCATGTCAATTACCGGATCTAAATCAAAGGAAGATGAGCAAACAATGAGAGGCTCACTTACGTCGGTAACTGAAAACATGGGACCAGTTGCCACATAATTAACCCGTGGCAGGGTAGATACCACTTTAGAATCAGGAACATTTAGGGGTGTCATTTTATTGGTAGTTGAGACAAGACTAGGGAACGAAAGCTGGTCTACAGTCACAATACTGCCATTGTGAGGGAAAGACATCACGCGAAAGAGTGTCGATACGACAGCTTTCATTGCATAAACATAATCTCGCCCAAGGAGTAAATTGAAATCCAAGGGACCTCGAACTACCATAAGATCAATACAGACAGTTTTACCTTCCAAGGTAATAGAAAACTTAGGAAGGATACCTAAAGGTTCACTAATGGTTCTGTTAAAAGCTTTCAGATTCTGCGTAATTGGCGCAAGCTGAGGGGAACCCAAAGCTTTCCAAACAGTTGAGGATAAAATACTAATAGAAGCACCTTCATCTACCTGTGTACGATGTATGTCCCTACTACCAGCCTTGACAATGATTTGAAAAGGGATGGAGGAAGGAAGACGAGGTTCTGTCAGTCTATTCCAATCAAAGGAAAAGACCTCAGTGCGTGGAGGGGGTTCTGTAGAAACAGGTGAAATGCCCCCCAGCATAGAAGAATCCGATGTAACAAGAAGAACATCAGCGATATGAAATTTACTCTTGAAAGGGAGAGTGTGATCGACCGAATGTGAAATTGAATCAACCACTTGATCAACTAATGGATCATCAACCTGAGTGACATGAGTTTCACTCTCCAATGGAAGAGTGTGATTGACCATACTTGAAATTTGATCAATCACTCCGTCAGTTGACGGTAGGTTGGGAGAAAGTTTACGGTAACCAGTTGGAAATTCTTGCTGTGGAACAGTAAGGTTTTCCAACAAT
The DNA here is from genome assembly GCA_031772625.1 of Pinus tabuliformis. Classification (NCBI taxonomy): domain Eukaryota; kingdom Viridiplantae; phylum Streptophyta; class Pinopsida; order Pinales; family Pinaceae; genus Pinus; species Pinus tabuliformis. Next base: position 873,790,650 of record CM062815.1, read on the forward strand.
TTTGAGGCTTCATCCATGTGAGGGCAAATGTGAGTTTGATGACTCCCTTTGCATAACTTACAAGGAAACCTAACTTTACCCTTTTTCCCAGGAACCTGACTATCACTGGTTGATGGATCAATGGAAAGTTGATGAGATTTTTCTGACCATACTTCCAAGACCTTTGGAATACCAGGACAATTGACAAGGAAGTGGTCACCCTTACAAAGCCTGAAAGGGTATTTGGGTTTATGATGCATGTCGGAGTTTTCCTCAACACAACTAACACTTACAGTCGTGGTTGGTTGGTTGACTTCTTTCTTATCTTGCTTCTTCTTCTTCCCTTTCTTCTTCTTCTTAGCCTCCTGGTTACTAGCATCAAGGCTTTTACCAGGCGAAGAGGAAGAAATGGAGGAAGAAAAGTGAGGCGAAGAAGGTAAAGGGTCAACAGAAGGTTGGTGATGTTGAGATGGTGAACTCTGTTGAGGTGAAGCATTCGGTTGAGATGGAACAATTGGAGTATTTTGGGCCAACGAAGTTGAAAATAACCATATTGGTAAACCTATTGTAAATCCAGGTAATGACAAAGTAGCCATGTAAGGAGGACCAACATTTCCAAAGTAAGGAAAAGTACTAGGATTCTCGTTAGGAGGGGTTCCTAGGTTGATAAATTCCGGAACATTTGCCATTATATTCAACTTCAGTGAATTTTATTAACAATTTAAAACTAAAATTAACAATTCACAATTCACACCTATGGTCTCTAAAAGTAAAAACAAACAAATTAACACGCACTATCAAATCTAGGAGTCAAACCACACACAAACAGTAACCTTCCGGACCGAAAACACTAGTTGGTGATGAAGCCCAACATCGCAGAATTCAGTACAGAAGTGGCGGGTGGAACAGTTACCCCGGCAACCTGCTTAATGAATAGACTGGACCAAGTTCCTCCACTTTAACCGTCTCGAGTGAAGTGAACCCCCCAGAAAATCCAAGTGAGTCTAGCCGACGTCTGCTCCAGGTACAGTGGGATCTTCCCTCCACCGTCACCTTGGGTAGAATCCTAAAGATAATGGTCACTAAGGTCACCAACAGTAACAAATACACCTGGGGGAACAGTCTATGCTCCGACAGCACGCAAGGGCAGAGTATCAAGCTCAATCCCCTTACCGGCTCCTTGACAATAATCCAAGGTTTACCGATAAGTGACCCCAGGCTCCTCGACAATGGTTAATCCGAGGTTTACCGTTTGTAGTACGTGCGTATCTGGCGTCGTTCCCAACGAGGGAGGATTGATCCCCTCACTGGTTCGGACACGAGCTCGTGCTTCTCCTTTAAGAGGAGCTTTCCCAGAGTATAAATGCAACAGTTGGATTTATCCTACCACAAGATAAGCTACTTGTTTGGTTTTGCTGTCTTGGAGAGTTAATTACTCTCCTACTCCAAGACACTAGCCTAAGCTATGTTGGTGTTTCAGAGCCCTAGAAATGTAAAAATTACTAGATGAATTTTAATTAAGCGCTGTGTTATTAAGGCTGTTATTACTCAAATGGGTAAATGGAGATGAAACCAATGGTGTTATGACCCGACTCAACTGAATGCAATCGAATATGATAATGTAATATTTTCAATTCGATGAATCCTAACTAAAGTAAGGAGAGAGTTTCCATTCACTTCCAACAATGCAAGAATTGATTACTAAGAGAAAAAATAACAAATTCTCTAATGCACTAATTTCATCAAGAAAAACTAATGCAAATCAACTCCAAAATAGTTTTTTTTAATTTTTATTTTTGTGTAAATTCAAATCAAAGAAAGCTGATCTAAATCTACGATTGATTTTTCAGAATGTAAACTATGCAATTGTAATCTATGCACAATTCACTTGAAAAGTATGCAAATGTAATCTATGCACATTTTTCATTCACATTCCGAAAATGAGAATTCTAATTATGCAAATGTGATCTATGCAAAAGAATTCTCAAACACAAGATGATTCTAATGTGATCTAAGAACCAATCAAGTGCAAGTCGATAAAATTGGGTGAGAGTTCCAAAGATCAAAAAATAAAAACACTCAAAGGCGATTAACACTCATACACAATTTTTTTGCAAAAACAAAAGCAAAAATATGCAAAATTGTGAAAGGACTGAGAGAAACCTCCAAGTAATGACCAAAGGAAAACAAATCAAGAATTTCTCAAAAAAGAGACTCAAAACACCCAATTGATGAAAGCTTAGAGCAAGAATGCCAATGAAACAAGCTTAGATGAAGATCTCTGACAGTAAACCAATGGATCTGGGCAGGAAAAACTAAGAAAAAACAAAATCTAAGAGAAAAAATGCAAAAAAAAGGAATTTTCTCAAATTTTAGCAGGGGACGCAGGCAGCCTGTTAGGACAGGTGCGGGCCCGCTCTGTGCACATAGAGACAGTGCGTCCCTGGACGCACTGTGCAATACTCAGAGGGTGCGTCCTACTGGAAATCAAGAAAAACTAAATCCAATTTAATCCTAAGCTAACCCACCCAAATACAAGTTCACACAGTCAAAAACCCGAAAAATAAACCAATTTTCTCAGAGCAAAGTTTATTCAAAGGAAAAGACTTTGACATCAATGGATCCCCAGCGGAGTCACCATTTTGTCACACGGAATCAGTCAATAGTGCGGACACAACCGACCTTCCTAGAAGTCTAAGACATTCTAATGACAAACAAAACAAACTAGAGCTATCCTTCTCTAAACATGCATTATGATATGAGATATCATGTGTTTTGTTCTTACCTTTGTCCAAACGCTATTGTAGTAGCTTAGCTCCGTTGATCCGGATGAGCTCCTCCTTCTCTTCGAAACCTGCAATCACCAACAGTCAAACCATTAAATAGCACCTGATTATAACATAAAACAAAGCATATTCAACATGTAGACCAAGGAGTACATGAAACAACTCATAAACAACAAGTCATTGAGAAGAATGGACTAATTTGCATTAAAGGTAACAAAAGGAACCATTACAACCTGAGCCTTGGTGTTGTGCAAGCTCCTTCCAGGGTCCACAAGAGTCTTCCTTTACTTTGACAAAGCTCACCCACCTCCCAATGGAAACAAGTAAAGATGACAATCTCTCCTCACAAGTTCTCACAAAGAGGTCCCAATTCCAGCAGCATCTACCCTTAGGAATTATTAGCTTTCAGCCTCCCTCCCTCTGGCCCAATGCCTGTATTTATAGTGTTCAAGAGGAAGTTATTCAGGTCCACCATCAATGGGGTAATCCCCTCTTTGGATGGGATAGCTCCCTTATTGATGGGATAAGTTCCTCTTTGATAGGGGTACATGAACCATCTGGAGGCGCTTCATACACGTCGAACAACCTTCTAGAATGCTCTAGAAATGACCACAAGTAACTTTTTAAAGATGAAACTTGCGCATTTTGACCTTTACAGGGGGACGCACCTACCCCTTTACATACAAAGCGTCTTTGGACGCAGGCTTTGTGAACATTGGGTGCGTACCCACAGGTAAGGTTGAGAGAACCTGTGTACCCAGAGATAAATACATTTATAAAGACTTTCTCTCTTCTTGGAGTTTGACATGGATAGCAGAGGCATAAGACTTGCTTAAGAGGGTAGCATGACTGTTGATAGAGCCATACTAACTGTAAATAGCCATGGTGACATTTTTTATTGTAACACTTGGGTGAGACCTTAGTCCGCGCTCCGTGGGCTATTGCCGAAACGGCCGGTAGCTGCAGGATTTGTTTGGCTAAATAAGTCTTATGAACCTGGGTTAGGCCCAAATAAGCCAACATTTGGTCACAAAGCCATTGACTTCTATAGAAGAAATATGAAACATGTAAGATGTTATGCATGTAAAAAGTTTGGAGATATAATGAAGGAATGCAGGAGAAAATTTTGGACACCATACTAAAAGGAGAAAACATCATCATCGAAGATATGGAAGAAGAAGGAAGTACAGTCAGAAAAATGTGGCATGGCATAGTGTACAAACATAACAAACTCAGGGGGAGCTGAAAGTTTGAAAATTCAATGTTCTAACTCTCATACACAAGTTCCATGAAGACAAGTCGTGTATATACGTGAGTTCGAAGCTACAGAGTTGCGTATATATTGGTTTGAGGGAAAATGCAGTGGGATAGACTCAGAAAAATTGATTTGATATGATTCAAAAAATTATCAGTTATCTTTTATATTGTGATGATAGATGACTACAGTATGTGGATGTTATTTAGAAGTGCTTTTGATCCTCACAAGTTGTTGATAACTTGATGTATTTTTTATTGATGATGATACCTTGATACTTCTTACTGATATATGCAATGATCAGATCTGACAGTCAATAGGTGGAACAAGTTCAGGGGGAGAACGTGCTATGCTTCTAATAAAGCATTGTTGGCATTATGTTTAGAAGTCTTTGGTACCTAATCAACGATTATGATGCTTATGTGGCTAAATGATACATCTTGCTATGTTACGGTTATGATTCCCATGATAAAATCTCAGATGACAGTTGGGGTCACAGAGTTGGTATTCATATCAGATTTATGGATGATTGTGAATGAATTTTTGATGATGCATATAGTACATATATGTTGCTTACATGGTGATCTTCATAAGGACAAGGAGAAGTACAAAGCTTGAGTACACAACTTCATTATTTGATGATGAGCCACTCATTTCTTTTATGCTGCTGTCATCATGCCTTCAAAGATGCCTAAAGTTCATATGGTGTAGTTATGATGCATGATTCCTATAGTTCTTGACTCTCCCATGGTTGAGCATTATTGTCGTTGACGATATCAAGAAAGCTAGATACATATTGCTATTTCTTTGATGGATATACAGTATGCTGGATACATGGATGATTACTTAAGCTGCATAATGATAAATATTGTTGGTTGGCCAAGAGAATGGTGTTATTGCAGGTCACATGAAGACATAGCTATCTGAAGACGTGGATATTTGAAGACATGGCTTACTTAGACACATAATGATGATGAGTTCTTACCTTATGATGATAGGTTGATACTCAGATATGTTATGCTTATCAAATGTGGGATGTTCCCTAGTGATGATACATGGTTGATATATTAAGGATTCTTGTGAAAGATCATGCAGTTCTTGATGATGATGTGATGACTATGGCATTTTCACATATGATATGATGTGAATGATTTTGTGTTACTGCTTGGAGATATGACATATGCTTAGTTGATTCATGGAAGGTTATGATAAGGCTCTTTCTACTAAGGAAACTAAGCAAGTTGATCTTGATGAGATCAAGAGGATGAGTTGATATCCATATACAACATACTTAGTCACAGGTTGATGATATTTACTTTTTCATATCTTCAGAACTGATGATGGACATATACAGGTTACAGGTCTGGATGTTGTTGATAGATGCTTATGGTGCAGATCATACATGGTGTATGATAGTTTTTGATGACTATCATGGTCTTGTTTAGATATTTGGTCTTTGTTATAAATTTCATGTATATCATTCGATGTAAAGGTCATATAAAGATCCATGATGTAATAATATGTCTCTATCTTTTGATGAGTCCTTTTTGGTCATATGATGTAATTTGTACCTCCACTGTGCATAGGAAGGATGATGTAATAATTGCTACATTTCAGACATGCATAAATTGATATATCCCCACTTGGTTGGGAGGATGAGTCAAATTTGGTATATCCCCACTTGGTTGGGAGATTGATATATGTATGATTCATTGGTGATAGGAAGGTCAAAGTCACTTAGTTGAGTTATAGAATCATGTTATTCTTTTGGAAAATATTTGCAGACTCTGCATGTGCTCAGGGGGGGCATGGATGATATAGTGCATCTCAGCATAAACAAAGGGGGAGTTCATCAAATAATTCAACATGTTCCTAGGGGAAGCATGATCAATGTTTATATTCAGCTATTTAGATATGAAAGTCTTCATTTTGGTCAACCCTTTTCCCTTGATATCAAAGGGGGAGAATATGTTGGTCTGCCCTTTGCCCTTGATGTCAAAGGGGGAGAGTATTTTGGTGTTTCTTTGGTGTTGCTTGTTATCTCTAACAGTTTCTACAGCTTGCAATAATCAACACCAACATGGTTGCCATCAGGTCCAAAGGGGGAGATTGTTGGCATTACGATGGATGTGTTGTACTTGATGGAAACCCACTTATAGTAGAACAACTCACTTGTATATGGTAACTAGATGAATCTATGTATCTAGATGAATCTACATGAGAGATATCAAATGTGATAGAATGCATGACATTTGTGTTTACAAATATTACAAAATGCAGGGTAGCTCAAAGGAATCAGTTCAGAAGAAATGTACAAAGGAAAATCACATTATAACAAGTCTATTCAAAGGGAACAAAGTAATGATACAAAAGAATAGGATGAAGGAACAAAGGACTACAGATCAGAATCAAGAAGTTGGATAAAAAGGACATTTTTAGGTATGTTAAGTTGTATACGTGGGTTAAATGTATAAAAAGACCATACACACATGGATTAACAGAACAAAAAGTTTGTATACGTATACACACACTTTCATAGGAGGAAAGGCGCGTACATGTTGGAAAACCAAGGTTTTGGTCCAAGGTATTTAGTCCAAGGTATTGTGGTCCAAGGTATTGACCCTAGGTATTTGGTCCAAGGTATTGGTCGTAAGTGGTTTTGGTCCAAGGTATTGAGAAATGCCTAAAACTATATAAGGAGGAGAAGATCATTGTGCCAAAGTGTGCAAGTATTGAATATCTTCTGAAGTGTTAGATCATTTATGCAGGTTATGAGCTTCTAATGTGTTGCTTGATCTGATCTAAGGATGCACCCATGTGGTTGATGATAGTTGATGGATCGGGATCATAAAGCCTTAAATGTATTATCATTATGTAGTTTGATCATGGATAGTCTAGATCTCGATACAGACACATGTTTTATTATGTAAATGATATGATCTGGGTATGACTGAAGTCTGGAATGTCTGTGAAGTTTTAAGTTAGCATTTGCAGTTATGTACACTGTTTCGCTTTGGTAAAAGCGTGTATACAGGCTGGTTCAACACATTGAAGTAGCATATACCTTATGAACTATGATGTTTGGAGTTATAGTTGGTTCTGTTTGTTGATGTAGAGTTCTGGGTTTTGTTTTATGTTCTGGTGACTGCATTCTGGTGAGAGTGTTTAGATTGATTGATTGTGATTTTCTTCAGTGATGATGGATGAGATCATAATGACTAATCATTATGTGATCTGATGGGCTAGATCTGATTGCTAACACATGTTTTATCCTTTATATTTGATGATCTGGTTATGTTTGAAGTCGAGAAGTGCAATGAAGTTATAAGTAAGTATTTACAGATCTATACGCTGGTTCGCTTTGATGAAGTTGCGTATACACTATGGTGCATGTTTTTTAGGTTTCAATTGGTTTTGAAGGATGATGCAGTATTCTAGGTTCAAATCTGTGTACTGGTTACAGTGATCTATCTATTCCAGTGGATTTGTTGAAGTTGATTAAGTATGATTGAATGGTTGATTCAGTTGTGTCAGAGGTTCATAGGTTGTCATTGATTGATTGAGTTTGGTTGATTCAGATAATGATGATTGAGTTTCAGTAATTGGTTGACGCATATGTAGTTGATGGTTGTATTGCAATGATGATTGATTCTAAGCTTCAATGTTCTTGATGGGTCCAATATGAAAATTGGATGAAACGAGGCCTTCATGTGTATTCTTGTGTACCAGGAGCATCCAGTCTGAAAATTTATGAAATGTGGTCCCTAGAGGAAGAAATAAGGTCTTAGCCTTCTATAGGTTGGTGCCTACGTACTAGTAAACATATCTGCTAGTACAAGAGCTAGGGGGTGGTAGCTCCCTTCCAGTAGAAGCTAGAGAATGAGAGAAGGTTGTAAACTTCTATAGGTACAACCCTACATACTGGTATGAGTCTGCACCAGTACAATGTTGTAAACATATTTTCTTATTATTAAAGGAAGACAAAGACGACAGCACCAGGTGGTTTTCACCGACATTAGGTTTCCACCTTAAATATTAGTGTTCATGCATGTTGATTATGTGTGATGGTTCATTCTGTTATTAACTACACATGGTTACTGTTTAATGTTTAATAAAGTACTAATGCACAGATTAAAGATCAACATATGATGAATTAACTGAATCATAAGTTCACTAGATATATGTTGGTTGATTAAGAACAATTGCGTACACACACGACTTCCCTTCATTGTAGTAGCATATATAAATCTAATTATGGAAATAAAAAACATATTGATTTGCAAATACTAATTCACCCTCCCCTCTCAGTATTATTTCCAACAATAAAGCCCAAGTAGAACACCATAGTGGGGTTTACAGAACTAGAGCCACGAAAGTGGTTGCACAGAGTGGAAAAGGCGGGGCTACTGAATCTACTCTGGGTGCTGCATTTCCACCACGCCCCAATAACCATTTTTGTCGTCAAGAAACTACTCTGCCTGGTGCATGATGGGTGTTTGTGTCTAGAGGAGCCCATCCCCATCACGACAGACTTGATTTACCCCATCTCCCAACTTCCATGCAAAGGGAGGACCCCATGGACATCTTGGAATGGAAGGGTAGTGACTTGGCCATCGCGGAGGCCATGAAGAAAAAATACAAGCTGGAAAAGAAGAAGAGGGGCTACACCATCTCCAGCATCAAGGAGAAAGCAGTACACACGGTGACCCAAATCCTGGTAGGAAAGGTTATGCGCAAGTGCCGTGCGGATGAAGTCCCTGTGCCGGTGGTAGCACTAGCTGAGCAGTGCATGGAGGGGGTCTAGTTTAACTGGTAGGAGTTTCTCTGCAAGGTGTTTTTAGAAAATTGTCGCGAAGCTCAGGAATAGGGCAAAACGTTCCACTATGCATAGCTTCTGCTGTCCATATTTCTCATGGCAGGGGAATTACCTGAGGATAGTCAATTCCCCATAATTGACAGGGACCTGCTAGACGCGACGAAGTATGCTTCCCTCTAGGCCACAAAGGATGCTAAGAGGATCCGCGATAGGAAAATATTCTGGGTGTTCATGGACATGAACCTCAGAATGGGTATCAACCATAAGCCACAATTGTTACCCACTATTTACAACAGTCTGCAGAGTTTTGTAGAATTCAAAGCGGACATGCATAACATTTATATCAGAGCGCGCAAGGACCCGACCAAACAGTGCATAAATCTACCCTTCATAGCTATAGACAATGTCATTTTTAACGTCTTGGAGGCATGGTCGCCAGAGTGGTGCACCCCAAATGTTGCAGAGATTGAGAAGTTGGAGGTACAAAGAAAGAAAGATGAGGCCAAGCTATGCATTGCAGAGTTGGCCAAAAAGCGAAGGAAGGAAGCAGCGACAATAGAAGTATGGGCAGCACGAGACACTGCACAAAAAGAAACTGAGAAGGAAAAGGCCGCAATAGCATAGGAGGTAATCGTGAATGTGGGTGAGCGCCAAACGATGACTTCATAGGGGTAGGAAGCGGAGGAAGCAGAGACATAAGAGGGAGGCATAGACCCACAAACCGCATCGACATAGTTGAAGCACCAACACCCAATAGAGTGTGCAGGGTCACGTAAGAAGGTCAAGCTATCGAAGTTGTCTATTGACCCAATCACCCTAACCAAGGGTGATCTACACGACATCAACAAGATGGTGCACGATGTCACTAATAAGGCTCTCCAAGATTTCATGCAGGAGAAGCAGATTGTGTTGGGTGCCCTCAGAGTGCAGAGTTAGGAATTACAGGCGCACCCTCCTCAATCTAGTACCCTTTCAACTAGCCTCGTAGTTGGCTCAACAACAGTAGAGTATATGTTGCATGCACGGATGAAGAATACCATAGTGCTACCAGAAGGGGCACTAGTGACATCAAACGAGGCCGACAGGCCTACAGTTAGTGCATTGAAAGGTCTCGGTCTTAATATGGTTGCACTCCTGTGAGAGACCTTATATGTTTTGCAATATGGGATAACTGTAGAGCTGCATGCTAGGGAGAGTTGTGCACTGCAAGTCCTCAGTGTGTAAAAAATCAATATGGAACACTTGAGCTTGCAATGATGAAGTGGTGTTACAGAATCACCAACTGTTATAGGTAATAGATGATGCTTGCCAAAGAATCCTGGAGCTGGCCATCCCAATAGGCATACTAACAGAGGCACGGATCCATAGGTTAGTAGTAGGGGTCCGTGAGGCAAGGGAAGAAATGACGAAGGTCATTTGGAGATGAACCTTTAGATTACCGAGCTGCAGTTGAAGGTGTAGCCATACACCCCCCCAAAAGTTAGAGAATAGCATGCTAGTGCTATCACAATGGGATTTGACGAGATTTGCAATGTGGTGCAAGACTGCAACAATATGTTGGAAGTATCACTTGAGGTCCTCACAAATCTGTAGGTGGACCCCAACATCCAACATTTAAAGAAAGAGGTGTGAGAACTCCAACAGTAGTATGACAACGTCTAAGGAATTGCGCAGATGGTGGTCCTCACTCAAAGGCTCACGTGGATGCAAAAGGCTAAAGCACTAAAAGAGCAGGTGGATGTGGCACGACACAAGGAAGCAAACCTAAAGGCGCGCATTTAGCCTTGGATGGACGAGGCCTTCACCATCACGGCAGAAATTGAAGGAAAGCTCACACACTTATAGGGGATGCACACCTTAATGCATAGAAGCACTCCTAATATAGAGGTTTTAGAATAACGTATGCAACATATCCAACAAGCAGTAGCTTAGTGCACTGTTGACCTTGCCACAATTCGAGAACAGTTGGAGGGACTCCGCGCAAAGATCTCTGCACCAACAGAGTGACTTGAGGGTGAGTCATGATGTTTGTGTTGGGGGCTTGTTGGGCATGGAATCCCCCCAAAAGCATGTGTTGGGGCTTAAAGCCCAAGTTTTGAGCAAGTATTTTGTAAAAGCTCCGTGAATTACAAGCGCAAAGCGCGAAGTATGATAGAGTCACAGGGTTGTCTGCCCTAGTTTCTGTAATGTAATGTTGGCTGGATAGACCTACCCATGATCTACGGACCATGGGATTGTATAAATAGAGTGAGGCTCTAAGTGTAAAAAAAAAACAGGGGAAGAAGAATGAGAAGTCTAAGTGATTGAGTCGAAGTGTAAAGTGTGTCTATGGGTCGTAGAGTAGGATAAGGCTCTACAGCTGAGTGCATAGAGGACTAGTAGTTCACAGATGAGTACGTGGACCCCTAAAGCTGAGTGCGAGGGCAGGTTGAGTCTGTAACCATTGGATGAATTAATAAAGAGAAGTTTTGCTATAATTTTGTGTATCATTTCCTAGTTTAATGCATGAGTGGATATAATTTGAAAATATATTGTTTATTTACTGTGTGAACCTATATGAATGTTTTGTATTGCTAAGTATAACTTAAGACATTTATGTAGGTGAAGGTGCTTAAACAATACTGGAAGATAAATAACATCTCAGGTAATAGTGCAGAGCACGGCACAGCCCCTGGTTAGGGCTACTCGAAGGCAGGGTATCAGGTCACGAGGAACGGAAGGCGCATGAAGCCACGTGTGCGAAGGAACAAACAAAGGACCAATAGAGCTCATCAAACCTCTATAGGGTCTGGAAATCTAGTTCTATCACCCTCCAATACTAATTCAGGTGAGACCTTAGTCTGCGCTCTGAAGACTGTTGCCGAAAGGGCCAGTAGTACCGGTATTTGTTTGTCTAATTAACACTAAACCTAGGTCAGGCACCAACGATCCAACAAAGGCCAAAATGCATCTTTGTGTATGTAAAAGTACCCAGGGGTAGATAAGTTTGTCTTATGATAATCTTCAGGACAGATAGTAATCTGATTATAACCTGAGAAACCGTCCATGAAGGATAAAATCCCATTTCCCACACATTCATCAATAATCCGATCAATAAATAGTGTGGGGAAATTATATTTATGACAAGCCTTATTTAAATCCCTAAAGTCTATATACACATGGATCATTCCTTTTTTTTTATCAACCAAGACTAGATTCGAGACCCAGTCAGTCAACTGAAAGGGGTATATAAAAGCCAACTTTAGCAGCTTCTCAACCTCGGCTTTGATAGCTTCTAGTTTCCTAGGGTTTACCAGCCGAATATTTTTTGTATAGGCTTCGCATTCACATAAGCCTTGATCCCATTCTGGACTATTGATGCATCAATTCCAGGCATTTCCTCATAAGACCAAGCAAACATATGATGAAATTCTTTAAAAAGATAAGTACATATTTGAATTTCTTCAGGTGAGCATTCGGCTCCGATGAAAACATTCTCGATTATATTGGGATTCCTAGAGATGCTCACCGGAATAGTTTCTTAAATAACAGACATGTTTCCTTCAGCAAAAACATGTGCTGGAGCCAAAGGGTTTAAAATTATGTGAATATTACCAACCAATGAAGGAATACACAAACTTGATTCTACTTCACAAAAGTCTAGTAGAAAATATGACTGATGATGAAAATCATCCCATGGTGTGTCTATACCCATCATTGCTTCTAGGATTGCTTCCTCAGATGGTAAAACAATATCAAGGAAATCCATAGAAGAAGTAGAGTCAAGAGTCTAAGGCAGAGCCACATCTCCATCCAATTCCTCTTGTGAAAGAGGTTTAGGATCAGAATCTGTAGTGTTGAAAATAAATTGATAAGAAATTTTAACTATAGACATAGGATATGCCATTCCACCCACTTTCCATGCTTCTAATGTGGTCATAGGAGAGGGTAACGGCCAACGATAAGAAAAATAATGAGTTCTGAAAAACTCTCTTCGAGAAGGGGTCTTGGACAATGAAATTGAATATTTGAGCAACAGGAGAAGGAATATCAAAAGTACCCATCAATGAGGAATATTTACAACTCCTAAATTGTTGGGTGTGGAGCTTGATTATCTTTTGTATTCAAAGGTATCGCCGCATTGGACCCCAGTTCGTAATGGGGCAGCAATTCCACCCGTAAAATATTCACTGCATGGAGGGTCTAGGGGGGTGGCTGCGACCTTTGGGAGCCCCGCCCATGGCAGGGGGGATAGGGGGTAGTGCCCCCAAAGCTAAAAATAGGTGTAAAATTGCCTTGTAAAATGTTTTAATTTCGTAGTCAATCTAGGCTGTTCATTAGGTGAAGATCTGACAGTAGAAGTTATGTTTAATTTAGGTTTTTTTGCACTAGAAGGCAACCCCTCACTATATATCAGGGAATTGTATTACGTCTATGTAGATCTATATTCTGAGTGAGGAAGAGAGAGGAGATTGAGAGCAAAGAGGGAATCACAACAAATCTATTTGTAGGTTGTATCTCTTCAATTTACTGGATAAGATAAAAGGAAGGACTGGTTGTTTCTCCATGGACGTAGCCTAAACTGGGTGAACCATGTATATCTGTGTCTCTCTTGTTTTATGAATTTTCTGTGTTTTTATTTCTGCAATATTTTATGTGTTCCATTGCTCTGTAATATATAATTTTCTAACATAAATTCTCAACAGGTTGCTTGGGATTATTCACCAAGGGAATGGAGGAATCAAAGGACGCATTGGATTCTTTTGGACAATACTCCATCTAATCAACAACAAAAATTATCCCTTCATGGGGAAAGCATAGGATGTGAAATAAGGATGATACAATGGCATCCATTTCATAAATCAAATTTTGTCCCAATATACGATTATATTCCAAATTTTTATCGACTATTTCCACCTCTATATTTACCACCTTTCCCCCAACACAGATGCAAAAGGATGTAATAATTCCATGCAGCCTATGAGAATGACCATCAAATGCAGTCAAGAGAGTAGGTGAAGGAACAACTTAAGGAGATATGATAGCTTTCCAACATATAATAGACATGACACATGTGGAAGCTCCCTCATCAACTACAGTTCGAAAGATATTTATCTTTCGATATGTATATTTAATTTGAAAATCCATGTGATGAGGTAGTCTCTTCTTAATATTTTACATGTAAAATGTAACAATAAGAGAGTTTTTAGGATCTATAGCCCCGATCACAGTGAGTAGCACACTCCTTTATGTTAGACACGATTGGAGTACCTCTAACAAGGACATCGCATAAGGGATTTGGGATAGATATTTGACAATGGAGTAGTTTTGGTTAGCCTTGACATTAAGGTTAATCATCAAGCGTTTTTCATAGCCTTTTAGCATCTGAGGTGTAGACTCAGTTGCGGGCTCTCAATATGGATCGTCTCTAAAACCTTAGCCTTAGAGGATTTTGGTTCACCATAATCATGTGAACTTGTAGCAACATCGACATGAGTACTCATCATATATACATTTGAGGGATTTGCCCTTTCCTAGTTGCCCCCTGTGGGGTTTCCAATACTTGCATTCACGCCAGTAAAAAAAATTTTCCCCTGGGGAAAAGGGTTAGTTAGAACTACTTGGGATCTAGAAGAACCTTGCTACACTAACATGCGCTGAGCATCCTGAATCTTAGGGAAAATAAGAGTTAAATGGTATTAATTGCACAATTTGAAAGGGAACTTAACTTTCGTTTTAGACTCCTTTTTACCCTCCCCAGTATTATTACTGGGCTTTTTCGCATTACCCTTCCCATCCTTATGTTTCTTCTTACCTCGTCCCTTCTCCTTCCCATCGAATTGTTGATTTCCTTTAAGGTTGGAAGATTAGACATTGTTAATAGCTGAAGGTTTAGAAGGACTAGACATTGATGGCAATGCTTGAATTGAAGAAGCAGTTTGTAAACACAACTATTGAAATTCACGTAGTAGGTTATCCATACTACTATCGGTTGATTTGACAATCCCATCGGCATGGGGACCTAGCTTTGGTTTAGCTAAACTGATCTTGGATCAAGGAGAATCAAGAAAAATCTTCTCTAGAATCCTAGTCTGAGAATATATAAGTTCTAATTGTTGGGCTCTAAAGATAGCATGTTCTTTAGTGAACACTCCGAAGAGTGATACATCCTTAGAAATTTCTGGCTGTAAAGATTTAAAAAACATTCGACAGGGAATTCATTAGGAATATAGGCTTTGATGAGCCTCTTACTTCTCCTCCATTCACGAATATGGTAAAAACTGTGAGTTGACATATCTTGTTGGAAACTAGCCAATATCTCAGTTCCAGAATCATACCAAATAGGCACCTAAAAATGGTTCAAAAACATAGTATCCAACTCACCAAATGAAGCAAAGGTACCTGCATTAAGCCCTATATATCATTTAGCAACATTTCGAATTAAGGTGCATTGAAACAATCTAAAAATGACTGAATCGCCAATTTGGGAGTTAGATGAACACCATAAATGAAATGTTGTTAGATGTTTAGCCGGATCCTCCCCAAACTTTCCTTTGAATTTTGGAATATCCGATGAAATTTTTGTAGGAATCGGAGGCCATGCCGGATTATATCGGATGGGATCACTTGTCAATTTTGAGAGATGTGGAAAATTTAGGGTTGACGGGAATGGTAAGCATGGAGGAGCTTGAGAATTCCACCCACTATGAGATGGATTACCAATAGTATAAAAAGAATATCCTGGATTTGTAGAGGCACCAAGTTGCCAAGGATTGCTCGTAGAAGAAACTGAACTATAAGGAAAACTTTATGGTCCAGATAAATTCAGAGTTTGACCAACTCCTACCGAAAAGATACTTCCCCGAAGAAAAGTATTAAAAGGAGAGGAGATCCCTTGGTAAGGGTTCCATGCATTAGCAAAGGAAGAAAAAGCCTGAAAGGAACTTACAGAGGAGTAAGGCATGTTCCCTTGTTGACCAAAAGAAAAATGATTCCTGGTTCTTAAGACATAAAAAGAAGGGTTAGTCCACCCTTGAAAAGGATTATAACTTTGACCTTGAGCGGAAAAAGGAAGAGATCCTAAAGAAGGATTCAAATAAGGTATGTGACCACTTCCAAAAGGAAAAACTAAAAAGAGGTTGAACCACTAGCTATAGAAGTCATGGTTGTGGAAATAGTGGATGGTGTTGATAGAGGAACCGAGGTAATTGCACTAGAAGGCATCCCAAAGGGGAAGGAACAAATGTTGGAAGCAAAAGCTTGCATGCCTCCACTCAAACATGGAATGGAAGTAGAGCCAAATATTGCGGTACTAGGAGTGACAATAGATATAGAAATAGTACCTCCTCCTTGAACTAAAAGAGGAGTATTCTCACTAGTAGCACTCATAGGAATAGTTTTGCTCCCAACAGTGGCCATCAAAGGAAAAGGATGATAAAAGCCAAGGCTTTCCAACCTGTGATTTGGGGTCCCAACGTACAAAAGAACATTTGGATAATTATGAGAAAGAGGTGAAGAAGTAGTCACAGGCGACTCAGTAATCTCTTCAAGCTCAACTTCATCTTCTCACTGGAAGAGGATCCTAGAAAGGATAGGGGCATCCCTATCCAAATCACGACTTGCACTAGGTCTACCATGTGAAACTATAGCCTAATGCGAAGGATCAATCTTCGATCTGTTCGCTGCTACTGATTGAAAATCACTAGCACAATTGCTCCTACGTCTTCTAGTAGAAGGCTCAACAGTTATAAGTGAGAGCCCATGAAGCCTCCTGGACCGACGAACTGGTCGATCAACAACTTTTAATTATTAGGATAAGTTGTAAATACTCAATAAATTATAAATCTATGGAAATTTAGGAGCAAATAGAACTCACTAAAATGTCCCTAAAGATACAATCAATCAAGCTAATTTCATGTCTTTCTACTCTAGGTGATTATGACCAGACACTAAAATACAACAAAGTGATATAAATTACTTTAAAAAGATAGTTTGGGATACTAATGGCCCAAGCCTACTAGGGAAGGTAACATAAATAGTTACACTGACCTCCAATCAAATCCTTTTCCAGTGTAAGTACCCAAGCTTTGTAAGGTCACCCTCCAGAAGTACTAATGAGAGTGATACAATGTCTACCTTAGGTACCATGGGTATTCAGCCCCATAGTCACCTATGTGGTCCCTAGGAAAGGAAACTAAGGTCACTAGTTCATATCGACAGTCGAGCGAATAGTATTTTGTTGGGATCCAACAATTTGGAGAGGGGGTATCTCTCTTTTCTGCCTTCACTCGCCCTCGTGCTTAACTCCCAGAAGAGAAGAACTTTCATGGGTAACGTCATGACGCTAGATTTCACTCTTTTAATCAACTTCTACGTTTTAAATTTAGAGTGCCCTTAGAGAGTTAACACTCCACTCGCCTATTCCCTGGCCTTAATATGAGCTAGACTAGTTGATGTTACTATGAAAACTCAAAAGAAATCTAGTTCATTTTAAATTGAGCACTTGATTTTAATGAATTTTCTTAGGTGAGGAGTAAGATGGAAGTGCAACTTTATGATTTTATGGATGTAAAATAAATCAATATAAAACTTGGCTACATGAAGATGCAAATTTTTTTCTTTTGATGAAAAGATATTTCTACAAGGTTCAATGAACAACACATGAAAGCAAAAATTTCTTTTTTGTATTTTCAAAACAAACACTCACACAATCAAAATCTACAGAAAAAGACTAAAAATTCTTACAGTGAAACTATCCTAATGCAAACTAAATGCTTAATGCAAGATTCAAAAGACTACTCTAAAAACAAGAAAATGTGTTTCTCAAAGAGATCAAGAGGCCAAACTTGACAAGAGGAAGAACAAATTCACTCACAAACTCTTCCCAAAAGCAAGGGAATTCAACCTAATGAAAACAATTCACACTAGCTCAAAATGGTTAAGAGACCAAAAGAAAAACCAAAAAGAAAAAAGAAAGTGTGATGTAGGTAAGTTCCCTCTATAGACAGAGACAAACCCTCTAGCCCTAGAGTGGGTCTAGTCACAGCAAGACAAAGACAATAGCTAATTCCTTAAATAGTTCTCGTTGAAGAGGCCTACCTTATACCTGTGTTCGATGAAGTCTTCGTCACGTCACTTCAACTATCACTTTCTTCTCTTTAATGAATGATGCACATGAAACAACATATGAAAATAACAAAACACATAATAGAGCACAACAATGAACTATCTACTTATAGAGTCAAGGAACCATAAGCTATCAACATACATTTCATACATGATATAGGAAATAACCATTGATTGTATTAATATAAAAAACAGTAAGGCTTACAACCATTCCTTGACATCGCAAGCTTCCTTGAAGGGTTCAATCAGTATGTCTCCATAAGAATTCACTCTCAAAGGTCTCCTATAAAGACTGATGACTTTCTCTCACCCAAAAGAACAAGTATGAAAGTAAAGCACTCACCACAAGGCTTCCTTCTTACAAAACCATTTTACACTTTCAATCCACAACATGAAAGGCTATTCTCATACCTCACAAGCTACTGCTAGACTATCAGCAATCCAAACTAAGAACTATCACTCCAAAAACTATCAACCCAACCAACTAGCACCAACTAGCTGATCATAGCCATGGACGATGCTTTTATAAGAGGAGGAACCTCCATAAATTAGGGGAGAGGAAGCTTATCTTCATGGGAGGTTATTAAAAAGGTAGAATCACCATCTTAGATGAGGAGAGGCAAACTTCTTTGACCCAACAACTAGCTCTAGAACCACCTAGAAGTATTCTGTTTGAACTAATTTGCAATATCTAGGTCATCATAGGTCAAACACTGAGACTCAGAGACGACGTCGCGAGGCGTTAGTGCATCTTGGGCTATCGTCGTAAGCAGGATATTGACGACCCGCGACGATCCATAAAATCCAATCATCACTGAGAACATATGTACTCTTGTGATGGTGTTGCAAGGCTCTCGTTCACTTTGAGCCATCGTCGCAGGCATGATACTGATGTCTTGCAATGATCATGAAACATAGGTAAAAAGGGTCAACTTCAGGATTAATGAGCATGGTTAATCTTCTTGAGTGATATGCAAGATGTGGACAGATATTTTTATGTATGACATAGAGCAGATGCCATTCAGGGACTGACTCTACCTGGGATCAGGGGATCCGAGGTCGGTGATAAAATACTATGTAATAGAAAGGCAACAAAACAATGTTTTTATCTTTTTCCTTTTAAGGACACAAAGAGTTTTTGAGAAAATAAAAACTACTAAAGGCTTCAAAATCAAATTCAAGCATAAAGAACCTCAAACTTCACAAGCCACAGATATCACAAGCATGATAAGACTTAGAGTGACAAGAGGCTACAAACTCAGATACAATGATTTGAAGATCCACACACAAACTCTAGCAAACAAGAAAGAATTCAAGAATACCAACAAAACTTTGAAAGATTGTAAGAAAAACTTTCTCAAAAGCCAAGTAAAAACCAAGAACACCAACTTTCAATCAAGAAAGGCAAAGTAATGCAAAGGCTGAGTTATAAACGAACTTAAACCAATTCTTTGTTCCAAAGACTCAGAACAACCAAGAACTTCATTGAGAAGCCTTAAACACAAACAAAGAAACCAACACCTTACCAAAAATCAAACCCTAGGTTGACTAGGTCTTTTCTCAAAGAGAGACATGAAAATGAAAATCTGCAAGAAGTAGGACTTTCCAAGATAATCAATGATTAAATAGAAGCAAGAAACATTAGGCAAAACCCTTTACTAGACTCAACATTTGAAACATTCAAACAAAACCAGGCATATGTGACTGTGTAGTGATAGACCAGCATGTATATGTGATTGTTCTCAAGGAAACATGCGTATACACATGTTTCTTTAGACAAAAGCGTATGTATACGCTACTGTGTAAACTAAAACTCGCGTATATAAAAGTCAGTAAGGAAAAATAAAAAATATTAGGTCTGATCCAGAAGATCAGAAGTTTTGCCTAGGTTGCAGACAAGTCAAAGATACTGGAAAGACAAGAAACCAAACAAGAAATCCTAGATCAAGCAAGAAACAACCCAAACTAGGAAATACTAGAAGTATTCCCCAGTGGAGTTGCCAATTCTGTTATGGGAATAATACACCCTAGGGTATGGGTTGAGCACCCCAATAGAGCAAAGGGCATACACCAACAAGAAGCAAACAAACAAGCAACCTTAATACTTAAACTACTGAAGTAGGAAGAAGAAGTATTACCTGAAGGTCCTACGTTTGAGGTCGTTCTTGTAGGGTCCAAACCCTCTACTTCCTCCAATGCCTTAAAACCTGCAACTCATTCAAGAAAAGCATATACACCAGCAGTAATTGAAAGCATGTTCATGATATAAGTGTTAGATCATATAAGAATATAAGTATAAAACATGAAATCATACATTAGTTAGATTAAAACATGCATTAAAGTACTAAGATCCTAACATCAGGAACAAGACATGGATTCTTTATTGATGATTGCAAAATAATGTGGAAGAATACAACCTGATCCATCCACGGCTCCAAGCAAAACCTTCCTTTGAATCCGTCCATCCCAAGCCTCAACAATCCTCTTTCAAATGCATACACATGGATGCCATATAAAGGAGATGGACATCACAATGAGGAAACAGAGGTTTCCTGATCTGAATTTAACAAAAACGCAGAAAATTATAGATATAACCATAAACATAGAGATGCAACAAAAATAATACTTCATTTTATTACTATCAAATAATGAAATATGCTTACAAACATAATGGAAATAAGACTAGCTCGGCTGATGGTGGCTTATCTATGAGAATAGATGTGGTGGCTACATGCCTCTGAAATGTGTTACAATGAGGCTCGGAGGCTATTTATTATTGAGAAATAATGGAAAACCCTAAACATCAAATAACCTAACCCTGGGAGACAAAACACCAAACAATGGACCCTGTTTGGGTAAATTAGTACATCAAGTTCCTAGGGTGGTAACTTTGGCATACGAACTCCATTTGATGTGCACCATACCTCGTTAGAAATATCTATCTGAAGACTACAACTTTTGAGCAGCCAACATGGTCAAATACACATTTTAGCCCCCGTTTCCCAAAAAATGTCGTTTAGGACCTCAAAATGGTTCCGGAAGTTCAGGACCCAAAAACCTGCCAAAAGTAGTAAATTGTGCTACAAATAAGGACACTGAAAAGTTTAAAGAAACATTGGTGGGGGTCTAAGTGGAAGAGGTGGGTGGAAACCAATATCCACTTGAATCATTCCTCCCCCCTTAGGAAGCAATGGTCCCCTTGTGTTGATTTCCTCCATGATATGAGGAAACTTTGGTTGAACTTGGTCCCTGGTGAGCCACTTGCTCTAGTGAAGGAGTTGTCCTGCTTTGACAACACAATATCGTTGGATCCTTTACTTTTGGGTATTATTGATCTGTGTGTCCATGACCTGATCAGTTGTGGATTGTTCCATGCAGTTTGGGTTTAACTCTATTGGCGTGAGCTTTTCTGCAATGTCTAATGTGTCTAGTAATAGTGGGAAGCATGGTCGATGGTGGTCCACATTGAACACTAGGTAGAAGCTAAGGAATGGGGGAATGCTATGCTCCAAATAATTTTCTCCCACAACCTTGGTAATGTTTTAAGGACCATATTAGAGTGGTATTAGCTTTTGATGGGCTCTGGTAAGGCATTCTTTCTGCAAATGCAACCAAACTTTGTCTCCCATCTGAAACTTGTGTGACACCCGATGTTGATCATGTCACTGCTTGTACATGGAATTTTCCACAATGGAGCGACAATATATTAGCCCATTGGGTAGAGGTACTCCAAGAGTCATATCAAATGAATACTTGACCTGTCAGTGCAACGGTACCCCTGAGGGTGACGAGAAGATGTCCATGTACTCTTTCATGACCTTATCCACTTGCTTCTGCTGCGTGGAGGAACCCTTCCCTAGGGCCATGGATGTAGCTACGATCTTCCTCTTACTTTAAGAGAGAACCACAAAGAAAATAAATTTACTAGTCTGGGAGATTATCTTACTGCATTTCTTAATAGTGATCAAAGAGGTGGCAATAGGTGGGGCTACCTGAGAATGTATTACCCAAAGAAATAATAATAGAGAGAGGTCTCAATTCATATATAGTATGTCAAGAGGAGCAACATCACACAATACCTCATATGTGAAGGCTTGATGCTATAGGGAAGGTGGCACTATTGGTTGACTAGAAGATCTCGTCCTTAGTGAAGCCACCTGATACTATATCATTGCGAGTGTGGTGTAGTTGGTATGCCCAACCACTTCATGGCCTCTGTTGAAATGAGATTCTTTTGGCTTCCACTGTCGACAATGAATTAATGCGGCGAACCCTTTACCGACATTTGTGAGTCGAAGAGATGCTCCCCCTCCTCTGGATCTTCGAGCTCATTCTTCTGGATCATGGTGGTGTCAACGATGGTGCTAGGCTTTGCATCAATAATCTGTTTCCACTTTTCATTCTTATTGTAAGGTTCTGACTCAGGATCACAACATGCATCTGATTCGGAAACCTTTAACTCAGCCACCAGTGACTGCTTGGCCCGAAACTCACTTATGTTGTGAGTGGGGCTCTTACAGAACTCACACTACTTTCTCGTGTCCTTCTTTGACTTTGTGGTGGTCTTCTTTTCTTTCAGCTTCAACGGTTTGTCTTGGGTCACCATGCCTTGGCATTGTCCTAGGTTCTATGGTTTGGGAACACCTTTCCCTTGCTTTGAATTCATAGATCCAAAGGATCACTTCCTCTGTTTAAACTTTTTCTCGATCTTGACAACGTATTGGTACATCGTGCCAAGCAAGGAGATGTCCAGGAACTCCATCTCATCCTGGATGTATTTGTGTAGGTAGCCAAAGTATTTGAGTACCAAATTCCGCTCATAATCCTTGACACCCAACTTGGTGTGAAGGGTATAAAAAATATTTGTAAACTCTGGCACGTCTTGGTCCTTTCCCTGCCGCAGTGTGGTCCAATCCATGTATTTATCCTCATAGATTCTGATAGGGTAGCACTACTCCTTGATTGTGTCCCGGAAGAAATTCCAACTGGGTGGAGTTGAAAACAATGTACTTTCATCTTTCTTCTCACAATAGGTTTCCCAATAGTCCTTGATGTGGGGGAAGATAAAAATCAATCCTTTCCCATCTAGAAAAATCATGAACAGAAAAATATCCTTCTAGAAAATTCAACCATTTATCCACGGTCTCTACATCTATTTGACCATCAAATATGATGATGTCAAAGTTAACTTGTACCTAAAAGAGTGTGGTGCTGCAAGAGTAGCTTCTGGAAGTAGGCATGTCACCCCTAGATAGCCGTTGAAGGATCTCGGCAAAGTTGTCCATCGTCACATTCCTTTGTTTCTTGAGGGCCTGCTCGAGCAATATTTTGATACGATCTCCTTCTCCCTCATATTTATTTTCTGCCCCCATGGGTGGCCGTCAAGGTTTGTGAGGCTGATCTTGCAAAGGTTGAACTAGATCAAGCCCTAATTCCTTATATCCCGACCTCGTTGGGGAAATGAAAAGAAAAACAGAGAAAGAGCAAACTCGTCTAACACCACTGATTTCAATTTAAACAGGAACGCAACAATTCATAGATATAACCATAAATACGGAAATGCAACAGAAATAATACTTCATTTCATTGATATCAAATAATGAAATATGCTTACAAACAGGATGGAAATAAGACTATCTCGGGCAATGGTAACTTATATCTGAGAAGAGATGTGGTGGCTACATGCCTATGAACTGTGTTACAATGAGGCTCAGAGGCATATTTATTATTGAGAAACAATGGAAAACCATCAACATCCAAAAAAATGATGTTTAGGGCCGCAAAACAGCTCCGGAATTTCAGGACCAAAAAACTACCAAAATAGTAAATTGTGCTAGAAATGAGGAAACTGAAAAATTGAAAGAAGAAATCGTGGGGGTCCAAGTGGAATAGCATCAATATCCACTTGGATCATTCCTCACCCTTAGGAAGCAATGGTACACATTACGTTGACTTCCTCCATGAGATGAGAAAACTTCGACTCAACTTGGTCCCTGGTGAGCCACTTGCCCTGGTGAAGGAGTTGGCTTGCTTTGACAACTCGATATTTTTGGATCATTTGTTGTCAGTCGTTATTGATCTGTGTGTCCATGATCTGATCAATTTTGAATTTTTCCATGCATATTGGGTTTAACTCTTCTGGTGTAAGCTGTTTTGCAATGTCTAATTTGTCCAGTAATGGTGGGAGGCATGGTCGAAGGCGGTCCACTTTGAACACTACGTACAAGCTAAGAAATGGGGGAATGTTGCACTCCAAACAAATGTCTCCCATAGCCTTGGTAATGGTGTAAGAACCATATCGTAGTATTTTGAGCTTCCGATGGGCTATCATAAGGTGTTCTTTCTACACATGCAACAATACTTTGTCGTCCACCTAAAACTTGTGTGACACCTGATGTTGATCATGTCGTTGCTTGTGCTTATAATTTTCCACAATGGAGAGACGATATATTAGCCCATTGGATAGAGGTACTCCAAGAGTTAGATCAAACAAATACTTGACCTGATAGTGCAATGGTACCCCTGTGGGTTAGGAGAAGATGTCCATGTATTAATTCATGACCATATCCACCTGCTTTTGCTGTGTGGAGGAACCCTTCTTGGGGGCCATGGATGTGGCTACGATCTTCCCCTTACTATGAGAGTGAACCAAAAAGAAAATAAATTCCCTAGTCTGGCATATGATCTTACTGCATTTCTTAGCAGATATCAAAGAGGCGGTGGTAGGTGGGGCTACCTCCAATATCCTATAGAATGTATTACCCAAAGAAATAATAATAGAGCCAGGTCTTGACTCATATACAACATGTTTCTTCCACAAGTATGGTTGTCCTAGAAATACATCACACGCTACCTCATTGTTGGCTTATATGGGCCTGAACCAAGTTGGAAGAGTTATTTAGCCAAACAAATCCCACAGCTACTGGCCCTTTCGGCAACAGCCCGCAAAGCGCGGACTGAGGTCTCACCCAAGGTAGTAGGGGAGGGTGCTGGAACCAGGTTTCCACACCCTAGGGATGTCTTGGTGTGGTTTGGAGGTTTCGCGCACTGGTTTACAACTCTGCACTGCTCGGCACTCGCACAAATCCAGAGTGATTATATCTTTCTTATTAATGCGCTCTTCTATTGAAGGAAGCGGTTATGATTCAGAACTACTCAACAGGGTCTTTAAGCAAACATTTATAATCGATTCATGCACAAAATGAACCCAGATTCGCATACACTTATCACATTTGCATTAACCAGATATAGAAAGGTAAACTATAAAGACAGATGAGCGATAACACTGAATTTATAGAAGAAAACTTATCTTTTATTATTATTCTTCACCAATACATCCAGATCTACCCTGCGCACCCAGCTACAGGGGTCCGCGCACACAGCTACAGACTTTCCAGGCCTCTGCACACACAATTGCAAAGCCTCTACCTACTAACCAACCCTCAACTCAGACTTATAGATGCTTTCAGACTATCTTCCTTAGGAACCCATTACATTCCATATTTCGGATTTCCTATCAAAAATTCTACTCCTTCTACCCATAGAGCCTCGCTCTATTTATACCCTTTCCTGGCCCACGATCCCTGCGCGGGCCGACTCTATTTATCTTTCTTTACATTATTTTCGAGTGGACTACCCTTTGACTCGACCTATTATAATCTGTGCTCCACGCTTTCAATTGTGTCTTTTCCCTAAATTTACCCAAAATGTCTAGCTTCACACCCTCTAACAGTTGCGCGGGGCTTTCGCTACCCAACAATCCCCCAACACAATCATCGTGACTCATCCCGAGTCACTTGGCTGATGCAGCGATCTTCTCACGGAGGTCAGTTAGCATTTTTTGTGCTTCACTTATTCCGACAACAAATTCTTCTGTCATCCATTGCATCATTTCCACTCATGTGGCTGTTAACTCAGTCTCTGGTGGCACTGTCTAAGTAGTGGAAAACTCGCTTTGCGTATGAGCTACCCTATGCTCTAAGGTGGTCAAAATTGCAAATGCTTCATCCAGCCATGGCTGAAGACGAGCTTTAATCATAGCTGCCTTCTGCTGGGCCACGTCAACCTGGATTTTTAGGTCCTGGGCCTCCCTTATCTTAGCCAGGCACTGTGTAATAACAACAGTCGACACAGTTCCTTTGATTATGTCATAGGCTTCCTGAAGCTCCAGAGCTTCGATTTCCAAGCGCTAAAGGGTTGGATCCTCTTGAAGTGTCATGTGTGTGACAATCGACTCTGTGAACAGGTTCGTACATTCCTTTATCATCGTCATAAGCATTGCATTGGCGGTGGTGATGATTTTCTTTTGCTGCTCCATGATCTCAGGGGGCATCATCGACTGAGTCTACAATTTCAACTCTGCAATCTACACACTAAGCTCCCCATGGATCCCTGCGGCCTCCTCTTTAGTGTTACAAAACCCAGTAGCCAAATTCTGAATTTGGGTCTCAGTAGGGAGATCAGTCGGAATCTCTAATTCAGGGGAACTTGAGCAAGCTTCCATGACAATCCGCTGCACTTGATGGTTCTATGTGATGGCTTTGTCCCGTTGGAGGCACAACTGTTCGAGATTGATTTTTTGCTCCTGGGGGATTTGTTTGGTATGGCCTTCCCGGTTACAAAGCTCTATCGTGGCACTGTCCTAGAGCTACTACAAGCTTTCTCGTGGCAACATGGCTAGGTTGAGTCCCAGTCTTGTAAGCCATCCTAGCACAACTCTATCCTTCATGTTGTTGACGATCAACGCGCCTTCTGGAATTGCAACAAAATAGGCGACTTGGGTCTTCAATAATGGTTCCATAGCTGCCATACCGGAACCCTTTGTAGCAGTACTTTCACTTGCGACGTGGATTCCTAACATTTGTAACTGCGTATGGAGCTCCCCCAACACAATCTGCTGCCCAGACATAGCTTCATCCACTACATCATGTGTGGCCTCACGAATAGCAGTTTCGATGTCATTCAGGTCACCTTTGATTGGGGTGGTCATCTCGTTGTCTGTCTTAGAGGCCTTCGCCTTCTTTCACGGCTTCGGCTGCTCTGGTGTCGCTAAGCGCTTTAAAAGGGCCCCGTAGTAGTAGATGGAGAATCTGTCGCGACCAGCTGAGTGGTTTCCTTCTGACTTCCTTTTTCCTTTGTTGATGTCTCCTCACATGGTTGTGTCTTTCCTGCTGTTGTGAGCACCACCTCCTGAGCTGCTTTAACTTACATGGCCAACTGTGCATTTCGCTTTTGTTATGTGGTGCGCTTAGCTTCCTCCTTTTTTTTTCCAAATGGTAGCCTCGTCATGCTCTTCCACCAAGGGTCCATGTCAGGCCACTGGCCAAGTATCCATAATCCCATCAATAATGTCATTAATAGCAATAAACTGGAGTGATTTCCATGCCTGGGCCACGTCCTTGCATTCCCTACTATAGACATGATGCATGTCTGCTTTAAATTCAGCAATGTGCTTCATGCTTTCATAGATCTCATCAGTTAGGCAGGGTAACTGATTAATCAATTAACACATAGTCACATCCATTAATACCCAAAAGATTTTGATATTGCGAATTTTTCCCGCATCCCTTGTCGCTCAAAGGGAAGCATAGCGAGCGGCTTCAAGCCATTCTGGTTCCAAGACTGGAAACTAGCTTTCCTCATGTAAGTCAGTGGTGACCAGCATGATTGATAGGAGAAACCATGCATAATAGAATCTCATGCCTTCCTCCTGCACCTCGCGGCAATTGGTCTGAAATTCTTCACACAGGAACTATGACCAATTGAATTGTATGTCGACTGTGCATTCCTCTACAAGAGCGATAATGAGAGTGGGGACCTCAGTGCCATTACATTTCCTCATGACTTTCCCTGCCAGCAACTGGGTGGCAACGTAGACTATGTTATCAGAGATACTATCAATGATATACCCTTACTGTCCCTTGGCGAGCTGGTACTTCTTTTTTAGTCGTTCTATCATTGCGACATCGTTACCTTTATCAGTAATCTCCTGAGGATCTCTTCCATCGCAGGGGAGGTGTGAGACCCGATGAACAAGTTCCATTGTTATCCGGACGGGTTTACCAACCCATAATATGTCCTCATGAACTAAACAGAGTAGTTGTTTTATGACCAACATGGTGATAGGGGGTCAGAGGAAGTGAGGAATCGAAAAGAGACAGAGCAATCCAGCTTTTTCCACCTCCTGTAGCCACTCCTTTGGCTATAGGGTTGTCACCGTCCCTTCTATCTTCCAGTCCATTAGTTCGTCCATCGCCAGATGGGGAAATTTGACTACATCTGCAAGGTCCCAATCTTCGAACTTCATTTTTGCCACATGGCCAACCACCGAGTTTTCCATTGGCACCTCTTTTGGTAGCGACAGGGTGACGATTACAGAGGTGACTTCATCCAAGTTTGCAGGTACCTTGGCCTTCCCTTTGCTTGGTGGCACATACTTGGGTCACCGTACTGGCTGTATAGGATCTTCTTCAGGGGGACTTCTTTGATGTATGTGGGAGGACCCTCATCTTCGTCCTCACTTTCAATTATAACAGTTTTAGCCTTTTCCTCCATCGTGAATTTTCCAAATTGCAAGTATCGGGGCAACCTTCTTATTGGGTCTGGGCTCTGGGAATCCTTCTTGGTTCATGGCATCCAGGGATATTTGGGGAGCTTGGTGGTCTGCGACGTGGCTATCTACGGCCTGTATACGGTAGGATCTTATGCCTTTAAAACTGTGTCTTGGTAATATTTAGGTAATGCCTGAAACCATGGACTATTTCTGAATTTCTCATCATTCATCATGTTGTTGAGGCTAGGCGGTTTTCTTACAGAGCAGGAAGACGTGTTGGCATGACCCCAACCCTGATTATATATGATTCGACATTCCAGATTGACTGCTTGCCCTTTCAGTAGTTCATAAATGCAATTTCAATGGTTATTCCTCTGCCTTAATTTCCTGCCACCAACTTCGTAGTGCTTTAAAGGTGTCATTATTTCATGAATGGTACCTGCAACGGTCGCTTTCCATCTTTCCTTCGTGGCAGCGAATCCCCAAGGATGTAGACATAGTTTTTGTATGTATGTGATGGTTCTATTGCACAGCTTCTCAGCAGCCTAGTTCCATATCCTGCGCCCTCTTTCAGCTGCATGGGGCACTGGGACT
This sequence comes from Pinus tabuliformis, assembly GCA_031772625.1. Lineage (NCBI taxonomy): Eukaryota > Viridiplantae > Streptophyta > Pinopsida > Pinales > Pinaceae > Pinus > Pinus tabuliformis. The sequence goes on from CM062815.1 coordinate 873,819,737, forward strand.
AGGTCTCCTATGGATAGTCAGGTGGGCGAACCCCCAGTATGGGTCTTCCGTTTCCTGACTAGCCTGGGTCGCGAGCACTCTATACATTCTTTTGATTCTACTGCTAAATTATGGCACGCACATCCCTATTCTCGCAGGTGTAGTCACAACCACGCTAGTGGAGCCAATGCTTGTAACAGGACAGGAGATGTTGGGTTGTGTTATATTCTTTCCACGACTAGCCCATGTAGTTAACTGGGGGTTTGGAGGGGGGGCGGAGCCCCCCTTCATTGCACCCATTATGTAGCAGGGAGTGGTCACAGGGGGTTTGAGGTGTACCTGTGACCCCACTTTATGCGGTCTGGGGTAGCACCTCAGAAAATTTTGGTTTTGGACCCTATGTTAGGTTGGGCGGACCCACCTATGGTTTTTTGCATGATTTTCGCACATGTTTTTTGGACGTGATGGTTTTCATTCCATGGTATTGGATGCTTCAACATGTATAAATATGTATTATAACATTGAAAGGAATATAATGAAAAATCAAGCTGGTAGTCCCAGTTTTGGGAACCAGGGGAAAATCTATGTGTATATGTGTTTTATGTGTTATGCTCTAGCATTGTTTATTTTCCGTGTTTTAGAATTCATATGCAGGTAATTTCTGTATGGGGTTAAAACCTACATTTGGTATCAGAGCTGTTTTGGATTCAAGGGGATGCCTTTGTTGCTGAGGGGTTTCGCTCGGGCCTGTGGTAGACCCTATTCAGTGGGAGATCGACGAGATCGATTCTGGTGGTGAAAGAAGATGGCGAGCAGTGGAAATATAGAGATCGAGAAATTTAATGGTCAGAGTTTTGAGTTGTGGAAACTCAAGATGGAGGATCTATTGGTGGATAAAGATCAATGGAATCTGGTAGATCTGGGTACTAAACCAATGGGAGTGTCCGATGAAGAATGGAAGAAGTTGGATCGGAAGGCAAAGAGCACAATAGGATTGTGTGTCTCAGATTCAGTATTATTGAATGTACCATGGGAAGCTACAGTAAAGGCTTTGTGGGACAAGTTAAGGACTTTGTACCAATCTAAGTCTCTGGTGAATAAACCGTTCCTGCGGAAAAATTTGTATAACGTGAGGATGAAAGATGGAGACTCAGTGAAAGAGCATCTGAACAAATTTAATACTGTGGTAAGTCAGTCAACATCTGTTGATATTAAAATTTCAGATGAAGATAAGTGCATCAATTTGTTGTGTTCTATACCAAATTCATGGGATAGTCTAGTTATTGCAATAACTAGCAATTCAACTGCCTTGCAGTTTGATGAAATAGTCTCATCCTTGCTGACAGAGGAGATGAGATGGAAAAATATGGAGAGCTAGAATGGTGGTGCCTTGTTTGTATGAGGAAAGTCCCAGAACAGAAACAAAAATAAGTCATTGAGTGGGAGATCTAAATCTAGAGGGAGATCTAAATCTCCAGGAAAACTTATAAAGGTGGCGTGTTGGAAATGCGGAAAGGAGGGGCACTACAAAAAGGACTGTAAATATAAAGCTCCTGATAAAGGAAAGGGATCTGATGATGCTCCTTCTATAGAGGAAAAAACCACCTTAGATGAAGGTGGGGATGTGTACTTGGCTTCTTCAAGTACACATGTAGATCATGAGGCATGGTTGACTAACTCAAGTGCATCCTTTCACTTCACTCCCCATAGAGAGTGGTTTTGCGAGTATGAGAAATACGATGGTGGCAATGTATTCTTAGGGGATGATAGGAAGGCTAGAATCATTGTTCATGGAAAAGTAAAGTTGAAGTTGCAATGTGGAAGGGTTAGCACACTTTCGAGTGTTCTATATATTCCCGCATTGGCCAGAAATCTGATTTCTGTAAGCAAGCTGGATGATGCAGGTGTAAAAATAGTATTCGAGAAGGATACCTACAAAATGGTTTGGGGAGCACTGGTATTGATGCGGGGAGTTCAAATTGGAACTCTGTACAAGCTACAAGGTAGCATTGTTATTAATGGGTGCAATAGTTCTGTGGTTCCTGAAAGTGGAGCAGAAAATCTAGTGGTCTCTGGAGAGAAGACCATGTTGTGGCATCAAAGGCTTGGACATATCATAGAGAAGGGCCTTCGAATACTTCCTGGTAAAGGTATGGTAGAAGGTATGAGTAATAGCTCTCTAGATTTTGATTTCTGTGAAAATTTTGTATATGGGAAGCAGAATCGGGTGAGTTTCCCCTCTGGTAGTAAGAGGGCGAAACAGATATTAGAGCTTGTGCACAATGATGTGTTTGGACCTGTGAAGGTTCTATCACTGGGTAAGTCTGTGTACTATGTATCATTTATATATGATTTATGAAGGAATACATGGATATATTTCCTTAAGAAGAAATCTGAAGTCTTTGACAAGTTTAAAGAATTTAAGGCTTCAGGAAAAATCAGACAGAGAAGAAGATAAAGGTGTTGAGGACAGATAATGGTGGAGAGTTTTGCAGCAAGGAATTTTAATAATTCTGTAAGAAGTGTTGAATATCACGGCAGAATACTACTCCATATACACCTCAGCAAAATGGAGTTGCAGAAAGAATGAATAAGACGTTGATGGAAAGGGCAAGAAGCATGCTCAATTGTGCCAGGTTAGGATAGGAATTCTGGGCAAAGGCAGTGGATACTACATATTACCTGGTCAACAAGTCACCTTCATCAATGTTGGAGGATAAGACTCCACAAGAGGTATGGACTGGTAAGAAACCCTCTCTTTCACATCTAAGTGTATTTGGATGTGATGCATATGTACATGTTCCAAAGGAGAAACGAACCATGTTGGATAGTAAGTCTGAAAAGTGCATATTTATTGTGTATAAGGATGGTTTAAAGGGTTATAAGCTTTGGAACCCAGTAATAAGGAAGGTTATGTACAACCGAGATGTGGTGTTCAGAGAGGTGAAATATGTTATTAAACATGAATTCCAACCAAATGAACCTGAGAAGATAAAGTTTGAGCTAAAGGAGGAAGAGTCAGACTCTACAACAGAGGAGGAATCAGAATATGAAGAGCCAAAAACTCCGGTTGTGAGAAGATCAGTTCGAGAAAGAAGACAACCAAAAAGGTATAGTCCATCTGCTTTCTGTTCAAATTTTGTTTTGTCTTTACTGATGATGATCCCAAAACTGTGAAGGAAGCAGTGGATTCAGAGGATGGAAAACTCTGGAAAGAGGCCATGATTGATGAAATGGCATCTTTGCGTAAAAATGAGGCTTGGGATCTGGTCAAGTTTCCGGCTGGAAGGAAACCCATTGGAAGAAAATGGGTGTTTAAAAAGAAGACAAATGTAGAAGGAAAAGTGGAGAAATACAAAGCTTGGTTCGTAGTAAAAGGTTATTCCCAGGTGTCGGGAATTGATTTTGGTGATATTTTTTCTCCTGTTGCCAAGGTAACTTCTATTAGATTACTTTTATCTATTGTTGTTGCTTTATATTTTGAGGTAGAACAAATGGATGTGAAGACAACATTTCTTCACGAGGATCTGGAAGAGGAAATATACATGAAACAACCTGAAGGCTTTGCGATGAAGGGTAAGAAAGAACTGGTATGCAAGTTAAAGAAGTCTCTGTATGGGTTAAAACAATCACCAAGGATGTGGTATCAGAAATTTGATACATTTATATAGGGACTTGGCTTCACCAGAAGCAAAGCAGATCAATGTGTGTATTTTAAATTAATTGGTGACCGTGTTATTTATCTGGTCTTATATGTGGATGATATGTTTCTGGTTGGAAATGACAAAGAAATTATCTAGGATTTAAAGACTCTTTTGTCCTCCAAATTCGACATGAAAGATCTTGGTCTGCAAACTATATTTTGGGCATGGAAATTAACAGAAATCATACAAAGAGGAAGCTCTGGTTAAACCAGAGGAAGTATGACAAGACAATACTGCAGAGGTTTAATATGCAGGATAGCAAACCGGTGAGGGTTCCTATTCTTGTAGGTGCAGTTTCCCAAGACACAAGAAGAGGAAGAGGACATGTCCTGTGTTCCATATGCAAGTGCAGTCGGTAGCCTAATGTATGCAATGGTCTATACTAGACTAGACATTGCACATGTAGTGGGAGTATTGAGTAGGTTTATGTCAAAACTAGGGAAGGAACATTGGACAATAGTGAAGCGGGCTTTCAGATATTTGCATGGCACTAGTGATTATGGTTTGTGCTACCAAGGAAGACCAGGATTGGACATAGTGTTGGATATTCATGGCTTTGTTGATGCAGACTGGGCTGGAGATCTGGATCAGAGAAGATCTGCAAGTGGGTATATGTTTAACCTATTTGGAGGTGCAGTCAGTTGGATGAATAAGAAACAATCTATAGTGGCACTATCAAGTACAGAGGCAGAATACATGACAGCCACTCATGCAAGCAAGGAAGCAGTTTGGTTGCAGAGATTGTGTTCAAGTATGGGGTTAGTACAGGGAGCTATAAAGATAGACTGTGACAGCCAAAGTGTAATTTTCTTGGCAAAAAACCCTGCATATCATTCAAAGACAAAGCACATTGATGTTCAGTATCACTTTGTGAGGGATATGATAGAAGACAAAAAGGTGTTTCTGGTAAAGGTGGACACTTTGAAGAATACTGCAGATGCATTGACAAAATCTATGAGCTCTGAGAAGTTCTCTTGGTGTAGAGAGACAATGGGCATTTCAGGGCTGGAAAAATGACTAAGCTCTCTTGTGCCCCCCTGTGGAAAGAAAACAACAAGTGGGAGAATGTTGGGTTGTGTTATATTCTTTCCACGACTAGACCACGTAGTTAACCGGGGGGTTAGAGGGGGGGTAGAGCCCCCCTTTGTTGCACCGATTGTGTAGCTAGGAGGGGGTCACAGGGGGTTTAAGGCGTACTTGTAACCCCACTTTATGGGGTCCAAGGCAGTGCCCTAGAAAATTTTGGTTTTGGACACTATGTTAGGTTGGGCAGACCCACCTATGGTTTTGTGCATGATTTTCACACATGTTTTTTGTACGCAATGGTTTTCGGTCCATGGTATTGGACACGATGGTTTTTGGTCCTTGGTATTGGATGCTTCAACATGTATAAATATGTATTATAACATTGAAAGGAATATAATGAAAAATCAAGCTGGTAGTCCTGGTTTTGGGATCCAAGGGAAATCTCTGTGTATATCTGTTTTATGTGTTATGCTCTCTCATTTTTTATTTTCTATGTTTTAGAATTCATATGCAGGTAATTTCTATACAAGGTTAAAACCTATAAGAGAGCCAACCACGTCAGTTTCCTTTGGCAATTCCTTCCCGTAATCTGGGTAGGAAACTTCTAACTGCAATTCCACAATTTCTCTGTCCAGCTTCAGACTTTGTGCGCGGAGTCGGGCCCCAGTTTCTTCTAACTCATCGAGTCATAGCTTTCCATGCAAAATGGTTGCCCAAAGTTGTTGAACTTTGTCACGGACGTCGCTACTAGTGGAGTGAGCTACACCTGTAGTGGTTGGTTGGGCTGTAGAGGGATGGTCCCTCCCGGCTTTGGGACCCTGTTTCCACGCAGGTCTAGGCGAATTTTTAGTCATCTGATGGGCATCTGTATCTTTCGAACTACCGCTTTATACCGTCATGGCCACCGCACATGTCCTCTAATCTAGACTTGAAAACGTTGCCTACATCCTAGCTTCTGTGGCTCCCCTCTAGGTATGCATGACTCATCTTTCAGCACACTGGGCTACTCCTGGACTACGCATAATGTACCAGGCAGGGTGAGCTGTGCTTCAGTTGTCACGCCATTCTCCTTCCATCATGATCTTTCTTCTTCGTTACATGCCATAGCGACTGAGCCACCATATTGCAGTTGAGTATCATAACAGCCTACGGTCGATTCTGCCAGCACTCTGCCTCCTCCTCGGAATCCCTGGTGTAGCTTCTATCACATTCCCATGAGGTTCTTCTATTATCGGCGGCCTGCATTTGATTTGGGTCTTGCACTGTTATTTGATAAATGTAATCCATTTCATTGTCACTTTCTTCATCGCGTATGGGTTCGATGTAGCGTTCTCCTTCCGCTGGGTCCAGTGGAACTACTACCCATAGTGACTTCTTTTCGAATGTCATCTTGCATCTTTTTAAGTTAATCATCCCCTTCATGTTTCTGGCTCAATCAATTCTGAGTAGTGCAAGGTAAGGATTGTTGTCATCAACAATCTCTATAACTTCGAAATCGGTTTGGGTACTGACACCGTTGATATCCACCGTTCCATGCAATTGGCACATTAGTAAGATATTTTGTTGGTTGGCCATTTGTAATTGAATCAGGGACCATTGTAGTGCGAGTTTGCCCATACGCTCCCAGGTTTGTTTAGGCAGTACGTTTACATCTGAGCCTAGATCTAGGATGACTTCTTCTATTTCATAGTCACTGATTTGCGTGGTTAGTCTCATTTCTCATCTGGTGCACATAGCATGTCTTCCTATCTTTCGGAGAACCTGGAGTTCGCTTGATTCGGTGCACCTGATGATGAGTTCTTACAATCCTTGAACAACCTCACGATCATGTAAAAATTTCATGTAAGTTTCAAGAAAGGTAGTGATCATGGAGGGGTCCACTCCTGCCTCAATTTGATCCCTCCTTCCTAGGGTAGAAGCTTTCTCAAAACCCCACTGAGCTTCTCTTGACCCCGTCTTCCCCTGTTTTGGATCAGTGTTATGTTCCTACATGGGTAGGTCACACCTCTTCCCGTCTTCGTTCCCTCCTACAGTTGCATTGCTTCTTAGTACCATATTTATACTAGGGTCCTCTTCGCAAGGTTTCACATGCATCATCTGGATATTCTAGGTTGGTGGAGATTGGAGTACTCCTTTTTCGCTTAATTGGGCAATTAAGATTGGACAGTCTACCAATTTGTGATCAAACTGCTCACAGTAAGGGCATGAGATCCTGGTTGGGTTCGTGCAGTCGCGAGCGTAGTGTCCTTGTCCTCCACAATTATAACAAATTAGCTATCCGCGGCCCCGTCTAGGCCCCAATCCTCTTCCCTAGCTGCGTCCTTGGAATCCTCCCTGTACTTTAGTCTGCACCCGATAAGCTAGGGTTCTTTCTAGCATCAAGTCATAACTTCGACATGTTCGCTCATCATGTCCTACCGATCGAAAAAAGTTACAATACAACTGCTATGAGGTGTGGGTATACTTTTGTAAGAGGTGGCAGTTATCTGTCGCATGCTTCCCTCCCTCCTGGCAAATCACACACTAGAGCGCAGGCGCAACACTTGGTCCTACTTGTACTTCCACTTTTAACGGCATGAGGCTACCTCCTGCCAAATAGTTCGCAAAGACAAGACAATGGTCCTTATCGTGTGCTTGGCTCTTACATTTAATACAACCCACCTCTGGGCAGACCTCTGGTCGGGACACTCTTCCTTGCTTCAAGCTTTGCACTTCTAGACTCAATTTCTAAAGTTGCGCACGGATTTGCTGAACTCCCAACCCTAGGTCTAGGATGGGGGTCAAGTGTAACCTCATTTTTGTTTCTAACACCTCGGCTTGGGTTGAGATTTTATGTTGTGACAAAGTCATCCTCAGATGGGGTGTTAATGACGCCACAAACCATGCGTAATGTTGCCCAGCTATCAAAGTCATGTTAGCTTCATGAATAGTACTCTTTAACCTTTGGTTCAGATCCCACAGAGTTTCACCAGGAAACATTGCTATCTCTTTGAACCCAATGACCGACTGGGCTTCAGACATTGGTTGGCCAAACTCTTTATTAAGCGTATCCTGGATCACCACTATTCCATCATTCGGGTGGTCGGTTGAGTATTTTATGTACCATGTTAGCGCATGGTCCTATAGTGAACTAACCAGCATGGCATTTTTAATGTTTTCATCTGTTATGCCTTGCACGTCCCATACAGATTTTATCACAAACCAGAACTGACTTGGCTCTTCATTCCCTATACCCCGAAATGTCGATAACTTGGCTACAGTCGCCATCCCAACTTTTGGTGGTGGAGAGGGTGGAGGTGGTGTTGGTGTGGATGGAATCGATGTGGGTGAAGTGGGTGGTGGTGTAGATGGAGGTGGTATCAGTGGGAATCATTCTTTAATCAACTGGACCGCACTTCCTGGCAAGAACCTGGAGAGATTTTCCTTGTCTTCCCACGAGATAGAAATCAAAGGGTTGTTCTCTACTTCTCCTGCTCTTCAATAACCCTTTCCGCTCCATGTTACTCCAGACATCAATATACGCAAAGGATCTGTTTTTCACACAACAACATCTTAATCCAAGTATTCAATGATTTAATGAACCTACCCCTGCCGTCCCTGGAGAAATTGATTTTTTTCTTCACTATAACTTACAGTTGTATCTATCATGAATTCAGTGATAAATCCCCCTATGATCCGATCTAACCAATGATCCACCGCATGCGCAAGTCTATCTTCGGTGGCTGCAGCCTGCGCACTAGTTCTGGAGTCCACACTATCAGCTGGTCTAATCTGGACCTCCCCACGCTATCAGCTAACTTTGTGATCCACTCATACATTTCTATTGGAAATGTTACAAAGAAGATCTCGTGTATATCCGTGAATATATAGTGATCCAACAATTATTCCTCCGACACTCGCGAGTTTCTATTTTCCTGAACTGCGAACTCGTGAAGCTTCAAATCCCACCAATCTTCAAGCTCTTTCTTCATAGGATTCCAATGTTTCCACATTAGAAACCCCTTAGGTAGATCCCGTTCCTAGCAATAGAAGCATTTGTTGGCATATATGGGCCTGACCCAGGTTGGAAGAGTTATTTAGCCAAACAAATCCCGCAGCTACCAGCCCTTTCGGCAACAGCCCGCGGAGTGTGGACTAAGGTCTCACCCGAGGTAGCAGGGGACAGTCCTGGAACCAGGTTTCCACACCCTAGGGATGTCTTGGTGTGGTCTGGAGGTTTCGCGCATTGGTTTATAGCTCCATGCTGCTCAGTACTTGCACAGATCCAGAGTGATTATATCTTTCTTATTAATGTTCTCTTCTACTGAAGGAAGTGGTTATGATTCAAAACTACTTAACAAGGTCTTTAAGAAAACATTTAACCAACATAATCAATTCACACACAAAATGAACCCAGATTCACACACACTTATCACATTTGCATTAACCAGATATAGAAAGGTAAACCATAAAGACGAATGAGCGACAAAATAGAATTTATAGAAGCAAACTTATCTTTTATTATTATTCTTAACCAATACATCCAGAACTACCCTACGCACCCAACTGCAGGGGTCTGTGCACACAGCTGCAGACTTTCCAGGCCTCTGCACACACAGCTACAGATCCTCTACCTACTACCCAACCCTCAACTTGGACTTATAGATGCTTTTAGACTATCTTCCTCAAGAACGCATTACATTCCATATTTCAGATTTCCTATCAAAAATTCTACTCCTTCTACCCATAGAGCGTTGCTCTATTTATACCCTTTCCTAGCCCATGATCCCTGTGCGGGCCGAATCTATTTATCTTTCTTTACATTATTTTCGGGTGGACTACCCTTTGACTTGACCTATTATAATTCGCACTTCGTGCTTTCAGCGGAGTATTTTCCCTAACTTTACCCAAAATTTCCAGCTTCGTGCCCTCTAATTGTTGCGCAGGGTTTTCGCTACCCAACACTCATCTTTGAAGGGCTTGATGTTGTAGGTAAGGTGGCACTGCTGGTTGACTCGAATATCTCATCCTTCGTGAAGCCACCTGATACTGTATGGTTGCAGGTGTGGTGTAGTCGGGAGGCCCAACCACTTCACAACCTTTGCTGAAATGGTATTCTTTTGGCTTCCACTATTGACAATGAATTGGAGCGGTGAACTATTTACCCACATTTGAGAGTAGAAGAGATGCCCCCCCTCCTCTAGATCTTACGGTTCATTCTTTCAGATCATGGAGGTGGCAACAATGGTGCTAGGCTCTACATCAATAATTTGTTTCCGTTTGTCATTCTTTTTTTCAGGTTTTGACTCAGGGTCGGAACATGCATCTGATTTTGAAGCCTTCAACTCCTCCAACAACAACTAATTGGCCTGGCACTCATGTTTTGAGTGGGGCTCTTATGGAACTCACGCCACTTTCCTATGTCTTTCTGTGACTCCATGGTGGTGTTCTTTTCTTTTGGCTTCAATGGGCTATCTTGGGTCACCCTGCCTTGGCTTTGTCTTAGGTTCTACAGTGTGGGGACGCCTTTCCCTTGCTTCGCATTCATGGATCCAAAGTCTCCCTTCTTCTATTTAAACTTCTGCTCGATCTTCATAATGTATCGGTACAGTGTGCCAAGCAAGCATATGTCCAGGAACTACATCTCATCCTAAATGTACATGTGTAGGCAACCAGGGTATTTGAGTACCAAATTCTGCCCACAATCCTTGATACCTAACTTCATCTAAAGGACATGAAAAATATTGGTAAACTTCGGCATGTCTTCATCCCTTTCATGCCACAACATGCTCCAGTTTATGTATTTATCCTCATAGCTGCCGATAGGGTAGTACTACTCCTTGATGGTATCCCAAAATGAATTTCAAGTGGGTGCGGATGAAAATAGTGAGGGTGCACTTTCATACTTCTTCTCACAGTAGGTTTCCCATTAGTCCTTGATCTGGGGGGTGGCTTTGAGAAGAGAAAAAGTAATATTTTCCCAACTGGAAAAATCATGAATAGAAAAATATCCTTCTAGCAGATTGAACCATTTATCCACTGTGTCTACATGTATTTTACCTTCATGTATGGGGATGTCAAAGTTAACTTGTACCTTAAAGGGTGTGGCTCTTCCAGTGTAGCTGATGGAAGTAGATGCATCGCCCATGGGTAGCTACTGAAGGATCTGGGAAATTTTTCCATCGTCGGATTCCTTTGTTTGTTGAGGGCCTCCTTAAGCAATATTTTGATAGGATCTATAGGTTTTAACCCCGTACAGGAATTACATGCATACGAATTCCAAAACACAAAAAATAAGCAATGCAAAAGCATAACACATAAAACATATATACACAGAGATTTTCCCTTGGATCAAAAAATCGGGACTACCAACTTGATTTTTCATTATGTTCCTTTCAATGTTATAGTACATATTTATACATGCCGAAGCATCCAATACCATGGACCGAAAACCATCGCGTCCAAAAACATGTGTGAAAATCATGCACAAAACCATAGGTGGGTCTACCCAACCTAACATAGGTTCCAAAACCAAAATTTTCTGGGGCGCTACCCTAGGCCCCATAGAGTAGGGTTACCTGCACCCCTCAAACCCCCTGTGACCCCCCCGCTACGCAATCAGTGAAACAAAGTGGGGGCTCCGCCCCCCCTCTAACCCCCCAGTTAACTATGTGGGCTATTCGTGGAAAGAATATAACACAACCCAACATTCTCCCACATGTTGTTTTCTTTCCATAGGGGGCCACAAGCAAGCTTAGTCATTTATCTAGCCCTACAATGCCCATTGTTTCTCTACACCAAGAGAACTTCTCAGAGCTCACAAATTTTGTGAATGCATCTGCAGTATTCTTCAAAGTGTCCACCTTTACCAGCAACACTTTTTTGTCTTCTATCATATCCCTCACTAAGTGATACTGAACATCAATGTGCTTTGTCTTTGAATGATATGCAGGGTTATTTGACAGGAAAATTGTACTTTGGCTATCACAGTCTATCCTTATAGCTCCCTGTACAAACCCCATACTTGAACACAATCTTTGCAACCAAACTACTTCCTTTCTTGCATGAGTGGCTGCCATGTATTCTGCCTTTGTAGTTGATAGTGCCACTATAGATTGTTTCTTACTCATCCAACTGACTGCACCTCCAAATATGTTAAACACATACCCACTTGTAGATCTTCTCTAATCCAGATCTCCAGCCCAGTCTGCATCAACAAAGCCACGAATATCCAACACTCTGTCCAATCTTGGTCTTCCTTGGTAGCACAAACCATAATCACTAGTGCCATGCAAATACCTAAAAACCTGCTTCACTATTGTCCAGTGCTCCTTCCCTGGTTTTGACATAAACCCACTCAATACTCCCATTGTATGTGCAATGTCTGGTCTAGTACAGACCATCGCATACATCAGGCTACCAACTGCACTTGCATATGGAACACGGGACATATCCTGTTCCTCTTCTTGTGTCTTGGGACACTGTTCAGTAGATAACTTTACACCTACAGGAATAGGAACCTTCACCGGTTTACTGTCCTGCATATTAAACCTCTGCAGTATTGTCTCGACATACTTCCTCTGGTTTAACTAGAGCTTCCTCTTTGCCTGATCTCTTTTAATTCCCATGCCCAAAATACAGTTTGTAGCACCAATATCTTTCATGTCAAATTTGGAGGACAATTGGGTCTTCAAATCCTAGATAATTTCTTTATCATTTCCAACTAGCAACATATCATCCATATACAAGACCAGATAAATAACATAGTCACCAGTTAATTTAAAATACACACAGTGATTTGCTTTGCTTCTAGTGAAGCCAAGTCCCCATATAAATGTATCAAATTTTTGATACCACATCCTTGGTGACTGTTTTAACCCATAAAGAGACTTATTTAACTTGCATACAAGTTCTTTCTTACCCTTCACCGCAAAGCCTTCAAGTTGCTTCATGTGGATCTCCTCTTCCAGACACCTGTGAAGAAATGTTGTCTTCACATCCATCTGTTCTACCTCAAAATCAAAAGTGGCAGCAATAGATAAAAGTAATCTAATAGAAGCTACCTTGGCAATAGGAGAAAAAATATCACCAAAATCAATTCTCAGCACCTGGGAATAACCTTTTGCTACCAACCAAGCTTTGTATTTGTCCACCTTTCCTTATGCATCTGTCTTCTTCTTGAACACCCATTTGCTACCAATGGGTTTCCTTCTAGCCGGCAACTCCACCAGATCCCAAGCCTCATTTTTTGTGCAGAGATGCCATTTCATCAACAATGGCCTCTTTCCGTAGTTTTCCATCTTCTAAATCTACTGCTTCCTTCACATTTTTGGAATCATCGTCAGTAATAGATAAAGAAAAATTTGAACAGAAAGTATATGGACTATACCTTTCTGGCTACCTTCTTTCTTGAACTGGTCTTCTTACACCCAGAGTTTGTGGCTCTTCATCTTCTAATTCCTCCTCTGCTGTAGCGTCTGATTCTTCCTCCTTTAGCTCAAACTATATCTTCTTAGGTTCCTTTGGTTGGACTTCATGTTTAATAACATCTTTCACCTCTATCAACACCACATCTCGGTTATATAGAACCTTCCTTGTTACTAGGTTCCAAAGCTTATAACCCTTTAAACCATCCTTATACCCAATAAAGATGCACTTCTCAGATTTACCATCCAACTTGGTTCATTTCTCTTTTGGAACATGTACATATGCACCACATCCAAATACCCTCAGATGTGAAAGAGAGGGTTTCTTACCAGTCCATACCTCTTGTGGAGTTTTATCCTCCAACGCTGATGAGGGTGATCTGTTGACCAGGTAACATGCTATCTCCACTACCTCTGCCCAAAATTCCTATCCTAACCTGACACCACTGAGCATGCTTCTTTCCCTTTCCATCAATGTCTTGTTCATTCTTTCTGCAACTCCATTTTGCTGAGGTGTATATGAACTAGTCTTCTGTTGTGCTATAGCACACTTCTTACAGAATTCTTCAAATTGCTTACTATAAAAATCTTCCCCATTATTTGTCCTTGGCACCTTTATCTTCTTCTCTGTTTGGTTTTCCACGAGAGCCTTGAATTCTTTAAACCTGTCAAAGACTTCAAATTTCTTCTTAAGGAAATATATCCATGTATTCCTTGAGAAGTCATCTATAAATGATATATAGTACACAGACTTACCCAGTAATGGAATCTTCACAGGTCTAAACACATCACTATGCACAAGCTCTAATATATGTCTCGCCCTCTTACCACCACAGGGGAAACTCGCCCGATTCTGCTTCCCATTTACACAAATTTCACAAAAATCAATATCCAGAGAGCTATTACTCATACCTTCTACCATACCTTTACCATGAAGTATTCGAAGGCCCTTCTCTCCAATATATCTAAGCCTTTGATGCCACACCATGGTCTTCTCTCCAAAGACCACTAGATTTTCTGCTCCACTTTCAGGAACCACAAAACTGTTGCACCCATCAACAACAGTGCTACCTTGTAGCTTGTACATAGTTCCAGTCCGAACTCCCCGCATCAATACCAGTGCTTCTCGAACCATATTGCAGGTATCCTTCTCGAACACTGCTTTTACACTTGCATCATCCAGCTTGCTTACATAAATCATATTTCTGGCTAATGTAGGAATATGCATAACACCCGGAAGTGTTCTAACCCTTCCACCTTGCAACATCAACTTTACTTTTCCATGACCAATCATTCTAGCCTTCCTATCATCCCCTAAGAAGACATCACCACCATCGTATTTATCATACTCACATAACCACTCTCTATGGGGAGTGAAGTGAAAGGATGCACTTGAGTCAATCAACCATGCCTCATGATCTACATGTGTGCTTGAAGAAGCCAAGTACACATCCCCACTTTCATCTGAGGTGGTTTTCACCTCGGTGGAAGAAGCATCATCAGATCCCTTTCCTTTGTCAGGAGCTTTAGATTTACAGTCCCTTTTGTAGTGCCCTTCCTTTCCGCATTTCCAGCACACCACCTTTACAAGTTTTCTTGGGGATTTATATCTCCCTTTAGATTTAGATCTCCCACTTAATGACTTATTTTTGTTTCTGTTCTTGGATCGTCCTCGTATAGACAAGGCATCACCATTCTGGCTCTCCATGTTTTTCCATCTCATCTCCTTCGTTAGTAAGGATGAGACTATTTCATCAAACTGCAAGGCAATTGCATTGCTACCTCTTGCAATAACCAGACTATCCCATGAATCTAGTAGAGAACACAACAAACTGATGCACTTATCTTCATCTGAAATTTTGATATCAATAGACAATAATTAACTTATCATAGTGTTAAACGCATTCAGATGCTCTGTCACCAAGTCTCCATCTTTCATACTTAGGTTATACAGCTTTTTCCATAGGAATAGTTTATTCACCAGAGACTTAGATTGGTACAAATTCCCTAGCTTGTCCCACAAAGCCTTTGTTGTAGCTTCCCCTGATACATTTAGCAATACTGAATCTGAGACACATAATCATATTGTGCTCTTTGCCTTTCGATCCAACTTCTTCCATTCTTCATCAAACACTCTCGTTGGTTTAGTACCCAGATCTACCGTGATCCACTAATCTTTATCCACCAATAGATCCTCCATCTTGAGTTTCCACAACTCAAAACTCTGACCATTAAATTTCTCAATCTCTACATTTCCACTACTCACCATCTTCTTTCACCACCAGAATCGATCCCATAGATCTCCCACTGAACAGGGTCTACCACAGGGCCGAGTGCAACCCCTCAGCAACAAAGGCGTCCCCTTGAAGTCAAGACAACTCTGATACCAAATGTAGGTTTTAACCCCATACAAGAATTACCTGCATATGAATTCTAAAACACAGAAAGTAAGCAATGTGAAAGCATAACACATAAAACACATATACACAGAGATTTTCCCCTGGATCCCAAAACCGTGACTACCAGCTTGATTTTTCATTATGTTCCTTTCAATTTTATAATACATATTTATACATGTCGATGCATCCAATACCATGGACCGAAAACCATCACGTCCAAAACCATGGACCAAAAACCATCGCGTCCAAAAACATGTGTGAAAATCATGCACAAAACCATAGGTGGGTCCACCCAACCTAACATAGGTTCCAACCCCCTGTGACCCCCCCCCCCCAACTATGCAATCGGCGAAACAAAGGGGGTGCTCCGCCCCCCTCTAACCCCCTGGTTAACTACATAGTCTAGTCATGGAAAGAATATAACATAACCCAACAAGATCCCCTCCTCCCTCATCCTTCTTTCCTTCCCCCATGGGTGGTCATCGGGGTTTATGAGGCTGATCGTCCAAAGGTTCAACCAGATCGAGCAATAATTCCTTATATACCAACCTCTTTAGGGACATGTAAAGAAAAACGGAGAAAGAGCAGAAACCTTTGATACCACTAATCTAAATGTAAACAGGAAGGACCCAAATTACAAATATATCCATAAATACAAAGATGTAGCAGATATAATACTTCATTTCATTAACATCAAATAATGAAATATAATTACAAACAAAATGGAAATAAGACTAGCTTGGGTGATGGTAACCTGTCTTTGAGAAGAGATGTGGTGACTACATGCCTCTGAACTATGTTACAATGAGGCTTTGAGGCTTATTTATTATTGAGAAATAATGGAAAACCATAAATATCCAAAAACCTAAACCTAGGAGATGAGGCTCCAAACTATGGTCCCCATTTGGGTAGATTGGTACATCAACTTCCTGGGGTCGTAACTTTGGCATACGATCTATGTTTGATGTGCACCATACCTCGTTAGAAAGATATATCCTAGGAATAAAACTTCTGACTGGATAATGGTCAATGAAAAATGATTGCCCCTGGTTTCACAAAAAATATCGTTGAGGGCCTCAAAATGGCTCCGAAAGTTTAGGACCTGAAACACCCCCAAAAATAGTAAATTGCGCTGCAAATAAGGCAATTGAAAAATTGAAAGAAATAATGGTGGGGGTCCAAGTGGAATAGGTGGGTGGCCACCAATATCCACCTCAATCATTCATCCCACCTTAGGAAGCAAAGGTCTACATTGCACCGAGTTCCTCCATGAGATGAGGAAACTTCAACTGAACTTGGTCCCTGGTGAGCCACTTCGTCTGGTGAAGGAGTTGGCCTCCTTTGACAACTTGCTATAGTTGGATCCTTTGCTTACAGGTATTCTTGATATGTGTGTCCATGATCTAATGAGTTGTGGATTGTTCCATGTAGTTTGGGTTTAACTCTATTGGTGTGAGTTGTTCTACAATGTCTAATGTGTCTAGTAATGCTGGTAAGCATGGTCGATGGTGGTCCACATTGAACACTGGGTAGAAGCTAAGGAATTGGGGAATTCTATGCTCCAAATAATTCTCTCCCACAACCTTGGTAATGGTGTAAGGACCATATCAGAGTGGTATGAGCTTCTGATGAGCTTTTGTAATGCAAAAAGTGCGATGCATACTGGAAAGCCCTTTTGTAGGGTGCGATGAGCGAGAGCAGACAAATGGCACAAGAAGTTTGCTAGGTGGAGACCCTAAGAATCTTCTAGAAGCTGCTCATTTGACACTTGCCTCTCTGAATTCGCCCAAGGATGAGTAAGAGATCATGAAATCTCCAAGTGGAACCAAGAACTATCAGAGAGATGACACTAATCAAAATCCCAAAAGCTGACTCACCCCCCTATAAACATCTATATATGGATCCCTCATCCCGAAGATCCAAATGCTGGAATTTTGTAATTTGCAAGGAAGTGCTGTTGGTTTCTCTTTGAAGACATTGTTGGTTGATCTTGCTTTGTATGAGGTGAAGAGGGCTTTCATGCTGGGAAAATGGCGTTGGGTCAGACCAAGTGGTTGTAATCCTCTCTTCTACTACTTCTATCAATAAAGTTATTTGAGCTTTCCTCCATATTCTTGTGTATCTCTGAATATTGTGTTGACATATGCATTTGTATGGTCAATATATATCTGATCCTATATTGTTTACAGTGATAGATCTCTATGATTTGATGTTATTATGTTGCTGTGACTCTACAGGTGCTCTTTGAAGTGGGACAAGTAAGGAAAGAGTGGCAAGATTCTGTCAACAGGGAAAGGAAACAAGAAAGGAGCCAAGCGAAAGACTAAGGTTCATACTCTCTACTTCTTTCTCATCTATCTCTCATAAAGGAAAACACAAGTGACTTTAGTTTGTTTGTTTCTAAGATAGCTACCCATCTTAGTGGGACTAGCAGTTCTGAATAGACACTAGTTTTCTCGATAACAAAATGGCGACTCCACTGGGGAGTGAATAGTTTGATTGCTTGTCTCTATTTGTTTGATTCATAAACCACAGACGGAGCCTGAAGTTAAGCCAGCTAGCCTTCGAACTGCATTTGCTATGCAAGTGCAAAGTAGATCAATGCTACTTCAGTCAATCTCTGGGTTTGTTTATGAACTGAACAATTGACTTGCAAACATTCTAAGTGCCCTAGAGGTAGCTCAAGTAACCTCATTAGATCAGCCCCTATACTTTGTAGTTACTGACTATCATTAGCTCAGCCTAAATCCCTGAACTAAGCTACAAACTGTGACCAAAAACCAAGTTAAAGTCTTGTTCCTGGACCATCGCACTATCTCCTTTTGGCAGACTAGATGCATCGCACCTCCCGTGTGCAGTAGGTGGGATGCATCCCTGTTTCCCTGTGTTACAGGTGCGATGATTAGGTAAGACTGTTTCTGCCTCCAGATTTTGGTTTTTTCTTCACTGTCTTCAGCTTTATTCAGGATTTTTGTTGTCTGTGATCAATAGACCGCTGTTGAAACCCCCTTCCTTTGCATCATTCAACCTCCATTTTACAAAGAATTGTGAATGTTTTTATGTATTTATTGCCATTTACAGTTCTCCTTTACAAAATAGTAGCTTAATCGAACAATCGTATTTTGATTTGAAATTGTTGCAAGTGTCATTTTCAGTCAAAGAAAAGAATCCTCCTCTTTTGATAGTCGATTACACTATTACTCTTGTATTTGATCTGAATTAATAGTATTTCAAGTGTCAAAAGAAGTTTTCAATTCAAAATTGCAAAGTGTCGTCTTGTCTTCCTTTCGTTTTTTGAAAAGAAAATCATTAGTACTGTCACCGTGAAAGAAGAGATAATTCAGATTTGTATTTAGCATTCTTTTTGTCATTCACACATTAAGAAAGCGAAAAACAAATACATGCATGTGCATTTGCATTTAGACTGCTTTTTGATTTTGATTTAGGACAGTGCATCTAGTGTGTGCTCTCTGCTCTATGTTGAAAGGATTTCACTTCTCCTTCCTTAGTAGCTAGGATTTTCATTGCAAAAAAAAGAGTAAACCACTGTTTATCATCTTAGATTGCATATTTAGGAGTTGTATATCTACATCACATGGTGAACCTTAAAGGCAAACTTCTTAAGAAAGATCAACTGTAAAATAATTTCAATGAACATAAACATGATTTGGAACCTAACGCACAACATCTAGAAGTCTAGGCTAGAGAGGTATTCCGGCATCGTAAAGCCTGGTAACTGTCGCTTTCATCTTAGGTTGGGTGATTCCTCCTCTTTGAGACGACAAGTGCTAGTATAGACTTGTGCTCCCATGTACCATCGAGTATATATTGGGAGACCACAATAGGCTATATCCTTTATCCTTAGGAAGTCGTGTCTGCCGCCCTATCGATCGCAATGCACTTAACACATCATTCAGGAAGATTGACTGTCGTACCATAAAAATTATTTTGCAGTTTTGCGATTGGTTCGGTAATCCCTCTGTCTAGATTTCTAGAGTAGTCTCTTTCATTCCTTTTTAGAATCCTTAAAGGAAAAGGTCCATCTGAGCACTTGTCACTTTAGGCTCATTAAAAATCGAAGGCAACTAGAGTCATCTTTAGATTTTTCTCGACTCTTAAAAATTGAAAAAGCAAGTTGTGTCAAAGCGTCTAAAATTTATTTTAATCGGAATAACGTCACTGTGCCCTCTTTGATCTTGGGTTGAGAAAATGGACTCCACCAATCAAGGATTTCCCCTTGGAGGAAATCCTAGTCCTTTCTCTTCTTGGGGAGATGTTGGTGCACCTCATATGGCCACATTGTCCCTTCCAGGACTGACAATTGGCCTGCCAGTATGGCTTTTCTCGACCTCTATTGTTCAAAGCACTGTGATTCTTGAGCAATCAAATCAGCAACTAGATGATACTAGAGTTACCCCCCAACCTTATACTTCGTTTGTTTCTCCCTCTCCTTCTTCCTCTTTGCTTGGTGAAAATAGTAAAACTAAAAACCAAGTAACTGAGAAGAAGAAGAAAGGGAAGGAGAAGAAGAAGAAGGAGCTAACGGCAAAAAGGGGCAACTGTACATCATCTAGCGAAAATCCACACACTGCACCTTCCAAACCTAAATCTCCATGTGTCATCTGCAAAGGGGACCACTATCATCGAGATTGTCCTTACATCCCACGGATCTTAAGGGACTGGTCTCCCTACTTGCACAATCTGGTGTCGTCAACCTCTGCCGATCATGTTGAGAGTACACCGTCAACTAGTGAAAACACAATCACTAGACAAAAAGGATGATCTAAAATTCCCTGTAGACTATGTGAAGGCAATGATTCCATCCATCATTGTCCCTTCGTGGACGAAGCTAAAAGAATCTTGGATAACCTTCCTACTTCACCGCTACGGCTTCCTCCTGGATACAAGAAACTCTTACTGAGTCCATCGCTAGTTGAAAATCTGGCTGACACACCTTTGTTGTCGGTCGAAGCACCTATCATTGAAGATAAACCCTCTGAGTCCACATCGGACCAAAGTCAATAGGTCGAGATGGCAGTCGACCCCATCTTGTCTTCAGAGGATCTACCTTCAGATGATACAGTCACCAAAGAGAATGAGAATGACGTCGTTCAAATTCTTTTCGTAAACATAGACTCCAATGAACATGGGGGCAATCTACCCATTCCTTTACCGTAGGAAGGAAGTTCGTCAAAGATGTATCCAGCCATTTATTCGGTCCCACCTCCAAGCAACCTAGTCATCTCCTTCAATTAGAATCTACTAGGCAGATCCCATCTACCATCTAATGTACCATTCTGAATCATAGTGCAAACTTACAGAATGGTCATGGTTGGTACCATCATAGATGAAGGGGCTTCTGTGAGTATCCTTTCCTCAACTGCTTGGAAAGCGCTTGGTTCGCCATCGCTTTTTCCTGAGATGCGAAATTTGATAGGCTTCGACAAAGGAACCAGTCGACCATTAGGGATCCTTCCGAATTTGCCTATAACTTTGAGAAGGAAAACCATTTATCTGAATGTAATGGTAGTCCAAGGACCTTTAGATTACAATCTACTCCTTGGGCGCGACTACATTTATAGCATGGGAGCTATTGTTTCCTCACTCTTTCGAGTGATGTGTTTTTCGCATGAAGGCAGAGTGGTCCAGCTCATAGACCAGCTTTCGTTCCCCGATTCACACATAGCTAATAGTCAAATGCCATCCCTAACAGGTATTTTTGCACAAGGAATGTCTCATCAATCTCCAGTCCGTCCACCTGATGAGCGCGAGTGATTTGGTGGTTGTGACTGAAACCCAGGGGGCATGCACCCTGGTCTGCTTCGACAGAAAAACTTCAAGTATAGGGTGGGTTTCCGTGTAGGATATATGACTAGTTTGACACACCCATCCGTTTAAGAAAATGGGATTACTCTGGAATAAGATACTTCCGTCAGAAGGTATGCCTTTCCCGATAGAACAAATGTTTTGTCTGCAAATTGAAGGGTAACCTGGAAACTCTACTTGGCTATACCTGGGGGCATGCAAACCTTTTTGCATGAAAGTGAAAGTAGACCATTTGTTTTCTTAGTTTGTAGGTTCTTAACCCTTTAAACTCATAGGATTGGTCGTTCCTAGCTTACATAATAAAAGGAGTCGGAGAAAAATTTCGAATGGTGCAAGCTCCCTAAAAAATGAACCTATCGATGATACATCCTTATTATATGACTGGCATGAGCAGTTTTGCGAGAAGTTAAAGCTCGTTAAAAAATAAACCTGGCAATGAGCATATGTTCCACCAGAGTTTAAGCTCGTTAAAAAATGAACCCACCTCTGGTAAATAACCATTACAATCGTAGTATTATCAGCTTTTGAGCCTTGGTCATGTTCTTACCATCACCTCCACTCTTTTTTTTGCCGATCATACACCTCCATTTGATTGTTTACCCCTTTTAAGGAACACCTGCAATGAGTGATCCTATTAGCCACCTTCTTTACACTGCCATGATTGAAAAGTTCCAAGCATTACTTGGAACCAGTTGCTATCCGAAAACATCACTCGTTCCTAAAAAAACAAATCTCCTTTAAGTTATTTTCATATGACTCGTAAAATATGAAAATATTGCCGAGCAATTGGCCTCTATAGCTCGTTAAAGTGATTGGAAGTTCCATCCCTGATCCGGATTTAAACAGGAACGCAACAAATTACAGAAATAACCATATACACAAAGATGCAGTGGAAATAATACTTCATTTCATTAATGGAAAATACTGAAATATGCTTACAACCAGAAATGGAAATAAACCAGCTAGAGCGATGGTAGCTTATCTCTGAGAAGAGATGTGGTGGCTACATGCCTCTGAACTGTGTTATAATGAGGCTCGAAGGCCTATTTATTGTTGAGAAACAATGGAAAACCTTTCACATCCCGAAACCTAACCCTAGAAGATGAAACGCCAAATTGTGGGCCCCATTTGGGTAGATTGGTACATCAATTTCCTGGGGTCGTAACTTTGGCATACGATCTCCGTTTGACATGTACAATAGCTTGTTAGAAAGATCTATCCGAGCACTACCACTTTGGGAGGCAACATCGGTCCATGGACCCATGTTGCCCTAGATTTCCCAAAAAACGTCATTTAGGGCCTCAAAACGGCTCCGGAAGTTCAGGACCCAAAAAATTGCTAAAAATAGTAAACTATGCTACAATTTAGGAAACTAAAAAAGCTGAAAGAGACAGTTGTGGGGGTCCAAATGGGATAGGTGGGTGGCCACCAACATCCACCTGGATCATTCCTCCCCCCTTAGGAAGCAATGGTCCCCATTGCGTTGAGTTCCTCCCTTAGATGAGGAAGCTTCTGCTGAGCTGGGTCTCTGGTGAGCTGTTCTACAATCTCTGATGTGTCCAGAAATGGTGGAAATCATGGTTGACGATGGTCCGCATTGAACACTCGGTGCAAGTGAAGGAATGGAGGAATGTTGTGCTTCAAAGCATTGTTGCCCGTAGCCTTGGTACTGGTGTAAGGACCATGTCGGAGTGGTCTGAGTTTCTGATGAGTTCTGGTAAGGCGTTCTCTCTGCAGATGTAACCAAACTTTGTCGCCCACCTGACACTTATGTGGTACCCCTGTGGGTGAGTTGTTCTTCTGTTCTGTCATGACCGTATCCCTTTGTTGCTGCTGCTGCGTGGAGGAACCCTTTGCGGAGGTCATGGATGTAGCAACGATCTTCCCCTTACTTTGGGAGTGAACCAGATAGAAAATAAATTTCCTAGTCTGTGATATGAGCTTGCTGCCTTTCTTAGTAGTGATCAAAGAGGTGGTGGTAGGTGGGGCTACCTCTGGTATCCTGTATAATGAATTATTCAAAGAAATAATGACAGCGCGAGGCCTTGACTCATACACAGCATGTCGCCTCCACAAGTATGGTTGGCCTAGTAATACATCACAAACATCCAGAGGTGTAACATCACACAATACCTCGTCTATGAAGGGCTTGATGCTGTAGGGAAGGCGGCACTGTTGGCAAACTTTGAGATCTCGTCCTTCATGAAGCCACCCGATACTGTACGGCTATGGGTGTGGTGTAGTCGGTAACCCCAACCACTTCATGACCTCCACTGAAATGAGGTTCTTTTGGCTGCCACTGTCGACAATGAATTGTAGCGGCAAACCTTTCACTCACATCTGTGAGTGGAAAAGACGCTCCCCTTCCTCTGGATTTTCGGGCTCATTTTTCTCGATCTTGGCAGTGGCAAAAGTGGCACTAGGATCCGCATCAATGATTTGCTTCCCTTTTCCATTCCCCTTATCGGGTTCTGGCTCAGGGTCGGAACATGCATCTAATTCAAAAGCCTTCAACTCGGCCACTAGTGACTGCTTGGTCCGACACTCACTTGTGTTATGAGTGGGACTGTTGTGGAACTCACACCACTTTCCTGTGTTCTTCTTCGGCTTCGCGGTGTTGTTCTTTTCTTGCAGCTTCGATGGGTTGTCTTGAGTCACCCCGCCTTGGCTTTGTCCTTTGGGCTTCGGATTTGCAAATCCAAAGTCTCGCTTCTTCTGTTTGAACTTTTGCTCGATTTTGACAGTGTATCGGTATGCTGTGCCGAGTGAGGAGATGTTCAAGAACTCCATCCATTCCTGGATGTATCTATGTAGGCAGCCACGGTATTTGAGTACCAGATGTAGCTTAGAATCTTTGATACCCAATTGTGTGCGAAGGGTATGAAAAATGTTTGTGAACTCCGACACATCTTGGTCTCGTCCCTGCCGCAGAGTGGTCCATTTGATGTATTTGTCCTCATAGCTTTTGATAGGGTAGTATTGCTCCCTGATGGCATTCCGGATGTCATTCCAAGTGGGTGCAGCCGAAAATAGTGAGCCTATACTTTCATCCTTCTGCTCGCAGTAGGTTTCCCACCAGTCCTTGACATGGGGGGCCACTTTGAGAAGAGCGAAAACAATCTTTTCCCGACTTGAAAATTCGTGAACAGAAAAATAACCCTCTAGCAGATTTAACCATTTATCTACGGCATCTGCGTCTATTTGACCTTTGAAGATGGGGATTTCAAAATTAACTTGTACCTTAAAGGGTGTGGCGTTTCTAGAGTAGCTGCTGGAAGCCGATGCATCGCTTCTGGGTAGCCGTTGAAGGATCTGGGCAAAGCTGTCCATCATCGCGTTCCATTGTCACTCGAGGGCTTCTTCAAGCAAGAGTTTGATAGGATCTCCTGCTCCCTCGTCTTTCTTCTCATCCGCCATGGGAGGCCATCGGGATTTCCAAGGCTGGTCTTGCAAAGGTTCGACCAATTCAAGCCCTAACTCCTTATATCCTGACCTCATTGGGGACATGCAAAGAAAAACAGAGAAAAAGCAGACCGCTCTGATACCACTTATCCGGATTTAAACAGGAATGCAACAAATTATAGAAATAACCATATACACAAAGATGCAGCGGAAATAATACTTCATTTCATTAATGGAAAATACTGAAATATGCTTACGACCAGAAATGGAAATAAACCAGCTAGGGCGATGGTAGCTTATCTCTGAGAAGATATGTGGTGGCTACATGCCTCTGAACTGTGTTACAATGAGGCTCGAAGGCCTATTTATTGTTGAGAAACAATGGAAAACCTTTCACATCCCAAAACCTAACCCTAGAAGATGAAACGCCAAATTGTGGGCCCCATTTGGGTAAATTGGTACATCAATTTCCCGGGGTCATAACTTTGGAATACGATCTCCGTTTGACGCGTACAATAGCTCGTTAGAAAGATCTATCCGAGCACTACCACTTTGGGAGGCAACATGGGTCTATGGACCCACGTTGCCCCAGATTTCCCCAAAACCATCGTTTAGGGCCTCAAAGGCTCCAGAAGTTCAGGACCCGAAAAACTGCTAAAAATAGTAAACTATGCTACAATTTAGGAAACTGAAAAAGCTGAAAGAGACAGTTGTGGGGGTCCAAATGGGATAGGTGGGTGGCCACCAAAATCCACCTGGATCAATCCCTCCTCTAGATTTTAATCTTTCTGGACCTAAGGGATTATTACACAAAAAGATCGAGCGTTTGTCTTGTCCAGCTCGTTAAAACTATCGAAAATTCATCCCTTTCACATTGTTTTATACTTTTTCGGACTTGAGGGATTATATTATGAAAATGGAATATTGGAGTTTCCTTTCCATCTCTTTCCAGACTCTCTAAAATTGAAAAGACCAAGTTATCCTTGTTGTTAAACTCGTTAAAACATTAGCGACAAACTTGTCCATTTAGACAAGAGCGAGTTTCACTATCGTTAGGCTTGTTAAAACATAGCGACGGGTTTTCCCGAAGGGAAAATTATAGAACAAGAATATGTTATCC
This sequence comes from Pinus tabuliformis, assembly GCA_031772625.1. Lineage (NCBI taxonomy): Eukaryota > Viridiplantae > Streptophyta > Pinopsida > Pinales > Pinaceae > Pinus > Pinus tabuliformis. The sequence continues at coordinate 873,845,598 of CM062815.1, forward strand.
TCCTCAAGCTTGAAAAAAATAAAGAGGTACTGGTCAGAAATGACTAGGGAAAATTGGGAAGAAAACTTGAAGAAACTTTATTGGTAGCATGTTGCTCTTGAACATGACACTTTCACTCCATCACCATGATTGAGTTGGGTTGGGTTATTCTGTTCACTGGTAATATCACCATTGGTCCACCATACCATCCACTTCTGGGGTTAGCTCTACCAATACATTTCAATGTCGCCGATATGTTCAAGAGAAGTTGCTCAGAGAATTCACCTACCCAGCTTATGTCTCATTCGCTGCAATACCTTCATGCTTCATTCTTTCATGACCACCACCTTGAACCTTGTATCATCAGATCGTTTTCACCTCCACAAAATCATTTTCTCTGTTCCATGTCATAGATGTGGGATTCATTAATTCGCTCCTACGACGGGTCACTTCTTGTCGACATCAGCTCATTATCCAAGAAGTCGACCTAGGAACAACACTTTGAGTACTCTGAAGCTTGTATACCTCAATGGCAAGTTTCTCACTTCTGGTGACAGGTCTACATTAATGGCCTTCGACCGAAATATTTTGCGTGGTGTTCGACATCGACTCATGTATTCACACCACATGAATTGTACTACAGTACCTTGAGGATCATCATCATCATCGGTGATTCCTCTCGCACCTGTTAACAGCTTACATCATTGGCTGGTAATCAGGCGATGTCCTTCCATGTTTGACATCAGAACATCTTTTCACATGGACCGACTTGTACTTTTGGGCGAAGATTGAACGAGTTTTGAAGACCCCAGATCTAGTTTCATCCATCCAGGTTGCAATATATTTAGGAAAATAAAGACATCAAATGCACATCATTGCTGCACAGATAATCATCCAAACTAAGGGATGATGGCTCTACCAGAATCATCAGTCTGCACACAGACGGTTGTCTATCCTATGTACATCAAGCTGAGCATGGGAATGCCCGCCTCAGCTATATCATGAAAATATTATGAAGATAATGTATTGTATTGTATCTTATTACAGGTCACCTTCCAGTTCGAAAAGCCTTGGATCCTCATTATAAAGCATTTCACCCGACATCAAAAAGATTTATGACCTCATGCTTTAGGGGGCAACTGTTATAGACATATTTGGGCACTACAACCCCAATCACATATGTCCATAAAACAAGGGCTTATAAGTCCCTAAAAGTGTTGTTTCATACGCTAAAGGAGCAAGGTCAGTTAATTACATCATCTCCTAGAAGTTCTCCATCAAAAACTACTCAGAACTGGTCAAAGCAGGACCATACAGACTACCCAGTGCTAAGGGTGCGATGCATCTCACCTGTCACATGCAAAAAGTGCGATGCATACTGGAAAGCCATTATCTAGGGTGCAATGAGTGAGAGCAGACAACTGGCACAAGCAGTTTGCTAGGTGGAGACCCTCAGAATCTTCTAGAAGCTGCTCATTTGACACTTGCCTCTCTGAATTCGCCCAAGGATAGTAAGAGATCATGAAATCTCCAAGTGGAACCAAGAACTATCAGAGAGATGACACTAATCAAAATCCCAGAAGCTGACTCACCACCCTACAAACATCTATATATGGATCCCTCATCCCAGAGATCCAAAGGCTGGAATTTTGTAATTTGCACGGAAGTGTTGTTGGTTTCTCTTTGAAGACATTGCTGGGTGATCTTGCTTTGTATGAGGTGAAGAGGGCTTTCATGCTGGGAGGATGGTGCTGGGTCAGACCAAGTGGTTGTAATCTTCTCTTCTACTACTTTTATCAATAAAGCTATTTGATTTTTCCTCCATATTCTTGTGTATCTCTAAATATTGTGTTGATATATGCATTTGTATGGTCAATATATATCTGATCCTATATTTTTTATAGTGATAGATCTCTATGCTTTGATGGTATTATGTTGTTGTGACTCTACAAGTGCTCTTTGAAGCAGGACAAGTAAGGAAAGAGTGGCGAGATTCTGTCAAAGGGGAAAGGAAACAAGCAAGGAGCTAAGCGAAAGACTGAGGTTGGTAATCTCTACTTCTTTCTCATATATCTCTCGTAAAGGAAAGCACAAGTGACTTTAGTTTGTTTGTTTCTAAGATAGTTACCCGTCTTAGTGGGACTAGCAGTTCTGAATAGACACTAGTTTTCCCGATAATAGTACCCCTGTGGGTGACGAGAAGATGTCCATGTACTCTTTCATGACCATATCCAACTACCTTTTTTGCATGTAGGAACCCTTCCCGAGGGCCATGGATGTGGGTACAATATTCCCCTTACATTGATATTAAACCACAAAGAAAAAAATTTCCTAGTCTAGGACATGATCTTACTCCATTTCTTAGCAGAGATCAAAGAGGTGGTGGTAGGTAGGACTACCTCCAGTATCCTGTAAAATCTATTACCTAGAGAAATAATAATAGAGCAAGGTCTTGACTCATATACATCATGTTGCTTCCACAAGTATGGTTGTCCTAATAATACATCACAAACATCAAGAGGAGCAACATTACACAATAACTCATTTGTGAAGGGCCTGATGCTGTAGGGAAGGCGACAGTGTTGGTTGACTTGAATATTTTTTCCTTGGTGAAGCCACCTGATACTATATGGCTACGGGTGTTGTGTAGTCGTTAGGAAAAACCACTTCACGACTTCTGCTGAAATGAGATTCTTTTGGCTCCCACTATCAACAATGAATTGTAGTGATGAACCCTTTACCCACATTTGTGAGTGGAAGAGACGCTCCCCCTCCTCTAGATCTTTAGTCTCATTCTTCTACATCTTGGTGCTAGAAACAATGGTGCTAGGCTTCGCATCAATAATCTATTTCCATTTTTCATTCCTATTGTTAGGTTCTGACTTAGGATCAGAACATGCATCTGATTTTGAAGCCTTCAACTCAGCCACTAGTGACTGCATGGCCTAACACTCACTTTTGTTGGAGTGGCATTCTTATGGAACTCACACCACTTTCCAATGTCCTTATTTGACTTCGTGGTGGTGTTATTTCCTTGCTACCTTGATGGATTGTCTTGGGTCACCATGCCTTCGCTTTGCCCTTGGTTCTGTAGTTTAGGGATGCCTTTGCCTTACTTCAGATTCATAGATCCAAAGTCTTTCTTCTTCTTTTTACTCTTATGCTCGATCTTGACAATGTATTAGTATGTTGTGTCAAGCAAGGATATGTCCAGGAACTCTAGCTCATCCTAGATGTATTGTTTTAGGAAGCCATGGTATTTGAGTACCAAATGCCTCTCAGAATCCTTGATACCCAACTTCGTGCGAAGGGTATGAAAAATATTGGTAAACTCCAGCACGTCTTGGTCCCTTCCTTGCAGCAACATGGTCCACTTTATGTATTTATCCTCATAGCTCCCGACAAAGTAGTACTGCTCCTTAATGGCATCCCAGAATGAATTCCAAGTGGGTGCAGCTGAAAACAGTGAGTGTGTACTTTCAACTTTCTTCTGATAGTAGGTTTCACACCAGTCCTTCACGTGGGGACGACTTTGAGAAGAGAAAAGGTAATCTTTTCCCGGATGGAAAAATCATAAACAGAAAAATATCCTTCTAACAAATTTAACCATTTATCCACGATGTCTACATGTAATTGACCTTCATATATGGGGATGTCAAAGTTAAATTTTACCTTAAAGGGTGTGGCGCTTACAAAGTAGCTGTTGGAAGTAGATGTGTTTCCCCTTAGTAGTTGCTGAAGGATTTGGGAAAAGTTCTCCATCATCATGTTCCGTTGTTTCTTAACGGCCTCCTCGACCAATATTTTGATAGGATCTCCTACTCCCTCATCTTTATTTTCTTCCCCCATGGGTAGTCATTGGGGTTTATGAGGTTGATCTTGCAAAGGTTCAACTAGATCAAGCCCTAATTATTTATATCCCGACCTCATTAGGGACATGCAATGAAAAAAAGAGAAAGAGTAGACCCTTCTTAGACCACTAATCCAAATTTAAATAGGAACACAACAAATTACATATATAACCATAAATACAGATATGCAACAAAAATAATACTTCATTTCATTAATATGAAATGATGAAATGTGCTTACAAACAGAATGGAAATAAGACTAGCTCAGGAGATGGTAGATTATCTCTAAGAGGAGATGTGGAAGCTACATGCCTCTGGACTATGTTACAATGAGGCTTGGAGGCCTATTTATTATTTATAAATAATGGAAAACCATAAACATCCAAAAACCTAACCCTAGGATATGAAGTGCCAAACTATGGGCCCCGATTGGGTAAATTGGAACATCAATTTCTCGGTGTTGTAACTTGGGCATACCATCTTCATTTGACACACACCATACCTCGTTAAAAATATCTATCCAAGGAATAAAACTTCCAAGTTTCCAACATGGTCAAAGTTTTATTTTTCCCCCCGTTTTGCCAAAACACATTGTTTAGGGCCTAAAAACAGCTTTTGAAAATCAAGACCTGAAAAACTACCAAAAATAGTAAATTGTGCTACAAATATGGCAACTGAAAAATTGAAAGAAACAATGGTGGGGTTCCAAGTGGAATAGACGGGTGGCCACTAATATACTCTTGGATCACTACTCCCCCCTTAGGAAGAAAAGGTCTGCATTGCATTGAGTTCCTCCATAAGATGAGGAAACTTTGGCTGCACTTGGTTCCTGGTAAGCCACTTGCCCTGGTGAAGGAGTTGGCTTACTTTGACAACTCGATATAGTTGGATCCTTTACTGTTAGGTTTTCTTTATCTATGTTTCCATGATCCAATCATTTGTGGCTTGTTCCATACAGTTGTTGGGCAGCGGATCCCCCCATAGCAGGGTTTTGGGGCCTAAAGCCTGAGTTTTGGTCAATGTAATGTAAAGACCCCACGAAATGTAAGCACAAAGCACAAGAGTGTAAGGTTGTCCTCCCTAAAATAATGTAATTTAATGTATAGTATGTCAGCCTACCCATGGTCCGCGAACCATGGGATTGTATAAGTAGAGTGAGACTCTAAGTGTAAAGATAGTTCAGAGAGTTTTTGGCAAGTAATAGATAGATGTGAAGGCATGGTTAGAAGATAGAAGTGGAATTGAAGTGTATTGGGTCATAGTGGTAGGTAGAGGCTCTGCAGCTGAGTGCACAGAGGCCTAGTAGAGTCTGCAGCTGAGTGCGCGGACCCCTGCAGCTAAGTGCACAGGGTGGAGTTGGGTTTGTAACTGAACTTGAGTATTAATAAAGAGAAGATTGATTCAGAATATTGTGTTTCTGTTTGTAGATCTGTATTTCTATGTTATAGTTGTCTTTACGCATTTATATTGTTTTCAAGTACGCACGCTTATTTGAAAGTTGAATAAGTAATAAGAATATTGGGCCCACACAAAATAAGTTAAGCACTAATATAATAGCACAGTAAGGATCAGATCGAAATAATAGTACATTCACAACGGTGCACACCGGTTGTGAAGAATAGAAAGCTGCATGGAGCAGCGCAGCGCACAGATTAGGATTGCGAATCTCCAAAACCTTCATCAAGACATCCCTAGGGTGTGGAAACCTCGTTCCAACACCCTCCCATACTACTTCGGGTGAGACCTCATTCCGCGCTCTGTGGACTGTTGCCGAAAGGGCTAGTACTACTGGGATTTGCTTGGCTAAACTCACTACTGAACCTGGGTCAGGCCCCATGTAGCCAACAAATGGTTCCATTGCCGAGACCAGGATCTACCTAAGGGATGTATGATGTCGTGCCACTGGAACCCAACAAAGATGGAAATTGAAGAGTGGTGGGACCAGAAGATTCACGAGTTTGCGACATAGGAAAACAGAACTCCGTAAGTATCTAAGAAAAGGTGGCTAGATTGTTACGTGTATATGGAAATCCACGAGATTTTCTTTGCATCCTTTCCCTCTGAACTATATGAGTGGATCGTGAGATTTCTGATAGCCAGGGAAGGTATAAGCTTGAGCAACAGATAGTGTGGACTGAGGAATTAGTGCGCAGACTAGAGGCATCAGAAGACAAGATCACGCAAGCTGTGGACCACTGACTTGACTAGATAATAGGGGGATTTATCACTAAGTTTACGATAGACATGATCGTGAGCTACAATGAACCAGAATGATGTTTTCTCAAGGGACTGCGAGTTAAGTACATTAAATCTTTGAATACTTAGATTAAGATGTTGTTAGGTGAAAAGCAGGTTATGCGAATACATTAATGTGTGGAATGACACAGAGTGGAAAGATCTACAAAGGTAGCGGGGAATTAGGAAACAATACCTTAATATTGCCTTCGTGAGAGAGCGAGGAACAACTCTCTCGAGTCTCTACAAGGAGTGCAGTCAGTTCGATAAGGAAGCGCGTTCCACAGTTACCACCTCCACCCATGCCACCACCCACTCCACCTCCTTCACCTCCATATCCACCCACTCCACCTTCACCAACCCCACAGTTTAGCATGGTGAGCACGATCAAGCTACGCGTATTCAGAGGAGTAGGGAATGAGGATCCAAACTAGTTCTGGTTCGTGGTAAGAGCAGTATGGGAAGCGCAAGGAGTCATGGACGACAACATTAAGAAGGCTACATTGGTGAGCACGTTGCAGGGTCATGCGTTGACATGTTATATCAAGCACTCCAATGACCACCCAAACACAGGGATAGCAGAGATCCAAAATGCATTGAAAAGATAATTTAGATGGCAAAAATCAGAAACACAGTCAATCATAGGGTTTAAAGAGATCACGGTGGTTCCAAGTGAGACCCCTTGGGATCCAGATTAGCAGCTGAAGAGTACAATCTGTGAGGCTAATATGACACTCACGGATGCACAGCATCGCGCATGGTTTGTGGTATCCCTGACACCGCACTTGAGGATGGCATTGTCATAATAGAAACTTTCCACCTAGGCCGAAGCATTGGAAATGGCAATGAGGTTGCATGAGACACTGATACAAGATCCGAGGTTGGGAGTTCAACAAATCCATGCTCAAATACAAAATCTTTTCCTGGAAATGAAAAGCTTGAAGCCGGGTAGGGCACCATGACCAAAGGCACGCGAGGAAGTATGGTGAGTAAAATGAAAAGACCAGGGCCATGACAAGGACCACTGTCCAGTATTTGAAAACTACTTGGCAAGAGAGGGGCCAATCACGTTAAGACCGGAGGCACAGGGAGGGCCAAGTAGGACACCCACATTATGGTGTGCAATCTGTCAGATAGGAGGAAAACACACGATGGATAATTGTCATTTATTGTAGAAGTATACACAGACTCCCCAGCAGTTGTTTTGTAATTTCTACAGGTCATTAGGCCATGACAAGTGCACTTGTCATAGTTACAAGTTAATGATGGATCAAACTCCAGTCTATAGGATGCAGACTGGAACACGAGCCCTCGACCCAGCTGCGAGGATGGCAAGCATTGGATTTCAGGGACGAGGTCGAGGATGAGGAGGAATGGGACTAGGAAGGGGCCGCAGACAATTAATTTGTTACATTTGCAGAGGACCAGGGCACTACGCCCATGATTGTACCAGCCCAATGACGATGTCCTGTTCATAATGTGCTCAGTTTGATCTTGAAATGATAGATTGTCCTACATTGATCACACAGATGCACCAAAAATGGGTACTCCAACCTCCTCCAACTCAGAATATCCAAATGATGAGGTCTGAACTGCACGAAGAAGACCCAAATGTGAACATAGTGCTCAAAAGCGGTGTGACCACAGGGGAGGATAAGGGGAAGCAGCCCGAGGAAGATACATGGGTTGGCAAGGCTCCTACAAAGGAACCTGAGTTTGACTTAGAATGTGCCAAGGAGACGTTCATGGAAGCTAAGAAGAGCTTCGCGGAGGCCTCCACTTCAGGTAGTAAGGATCAACTAGATTCAAGGATGGATCTTTCTATGCTTACTACCTTTTGGAGACATGCATGAAATTGTTGTGTGACAATAAGGAATTTAAGGGACTACAGGAGTTGAGCACTAGGTGCACAGGGTTAGGGGAATCACACATAGTTCGAAAACTCGGAAAACATGCATTACGCACCAGGAGGGAAATGAGATTGACGACGCAGATTGGAGAGTATGAAATGGATCAGGTAATCCTAGGCCTAGGTTCAGACGTGAATGTATTATCCAAGAAAACATGGGAAAGTATGGGTAGGCCCGTGTTACAGTGGTCCCCTATTCAATTACAAATGGTGAACCAACAAAATATTTTGCCCATGGGGAGGTTGCAAGGGGTAATAGTTGATATCGAAGGCGTAAGCATGCAGACAGACTTTGAAGTAATAGAGATTGTCGATGACAACAATCCTTATCCTACATTGCTAGGAATAGACTGCGCCACTGATATGAATGGAGTCATCAACCTGAAGAAGCGGAAGATGATATTCGAGAAAAAATCCCTACGCATAGTAGTTTTGCTAGACCCAGACAAAGGAGTGCGCTACGCTGAACCAATGCGTGAAAATGAAGATGATGATGAGCTGGATTGTATTTACTCAATAATGGCATGAGACCAAGATCGGGCGAACCCGACTACAGATGGGAGAATCTTGTGGGAGCGTGAAATCTCCTGCACTTCAGATTCAGACGAGGAAGTAGAACGATGGAAGAATCGGTTGCATGAAGTGACAACGCTAAATTACAACATGATGATTAGATCATTATGTTGTGTGACAACAAAGGCAAGGGAAATGCCATCATATGATGGAGTGACAGCAGTAGATGAATTCCTGGACAAATTTGAAAGCGCAGTACCGGAACAACAATGGTTCGATGTGCTAAAATGGGCACTACGTGCAATACCTGCACGATGGTGGATTACATGTCAAGGCAAGTTTGAGGACTAGTGCAGATGTAGAAGGATGATGTGCCTGTAGTTTAGAAGACCCTAGCTTCAACCAAGGGTCAGGCAGAGTAGCTTGCGCACCCACCTGCGTCGATGGGTACAGACGTGTGCTGTGAAGTCCACACAAACACACCCCAAACAAAGAATTGAAAATCGGAAAAGGATGTAGCAATAGGAAAAGTGACACACCCCACAGAGGTTCCACGTAGAAGCATTCAAGAAGGTATGCAGAATCATGAATAGAGTTCACCAGGCAAGACGAATTGATTGGGACCTACGCGTACTAGCGGTTCAATGGGCCTATAACACCATGAGAAAAAACCTGAGTGCGGGAACGACTCCAACACTGAGGAGCAAAGACGAGACCATCAGAGCAAAAAAGAATCCCCATACAATAGCTCCCATTGTTGGGACAGTACGCGAGGACCCAGGTAAAGGAATTATGCAGTTATAGGAAGCCATTCAGTGAGGGAACTCGAAACTGCATGAACTCAAAGAAGATCAGGTACGACTGGGAAAGAAAAGCATGTTATTGGACGAAGAAATCAACAAACTAGAAACCAAAATCGTGCAAGCATGCTGCGCTGAGAAACTAAGCATGATAAGACAAGGTATAGCCATCCATACTACTGCACTAGAACAATTTGTGGCCCTACAACCATGGCTGTGACCACACCTTATTCGACAAAGTAGACAAGGGAGCACACCATACAAGGAAGAACGCGATGCACTGATGGACGTGAGGGTAATTAAGGGATGCCCATGGAGAGGGCTGGAAGGAAAATTGGAGCCTCGCACAGGTGGCGCGACCACTTGACTATCCGTGGAGAGCACAGTCTCAGCGCTCCCCGTAGTTGAAAGAGAGCACAGTACTATAAACAAGTCTGTATGGGAGTTGCGCGATACAAATATTGCACGTAGGATCGGTATGTCACAAGGGTCATGGTTGCACATAGGGGGCTATGGTACTACGCGGGTAGGCTGGAAGGTGACTGTTGGTGTCATCGTTCATGACAAGAGGTCCAATTTAAGGCAAAAAGGAGGAGGCAGCGGGCAATTAAGACACGAATTAAGAGCTAGATTTGGGACGATTTTCCTCCAAGAAGGCATTAATGACTTAGAAGTGGGGGGAAGGGTCAAATTCAATTTCAAAAGATGCTATAAAACCCCCAGGGCTAGCCATAAGGCAACACTTGGTTGTTTGAGAATTGAGCAAATACAGAGCATTGAGCGCCATGTACTCTTACCATCCTCAAGTGTAGACACAATGACGGCTGCTAGAACAAGAGTGCGATTTGCTGAAGTTACCACGGAGCCTCGTATGGCCCATGAGGAGCCTGGAGGGGCGCTAGCTACACCAGAAGTTCAAAATCACCATGCACGGCATGGCCATAGAAAGATAAGCAAACGATGGGACCAGTCCATGTATCCCCAAGAAACCCACGGTTTGGCAAATTGTTAGTGGCAGAAAAGGGGAAACCATCACCATTGAAACAGAGGAGGAGGAAGACTTGGAAGCCATGATCACCCAAATTGAGGTGTAAGATGATGAGGTGGAGGATGTCTCCCAAATGCATTCTGCGACAAAGTTACCTCCTTACATCTCCCTATGGAAGGGGAAAGCCAAGGTATCGAAGGACCTGGAGACCATGCAGAGTGCACTCCAGGCCCCACTCCTCCCCGATGATATAAGGTTTGAAGGTCCACCATTGGGATGAGTACCTACCATGAAGTTTGAAGATTGGAACCTCGCGGACAATGAGAATTTCCCACAGTTAGTCGCAGAGAGGTTAATGAAGCAGAAATGGTTGCATGGTGTGGAGAGGGCTAGGTTACTCCATCTGCAATGGATACCCCACTACCACCACGCACCCATCATCATTTTTGTCCTCAAACAACTGTTATGCCTGGTACATGATGGGTATCTCTAGCTGGAGGAGTCGATTCCCATCATGGCCGATCTAATTCACTGAATTTCTCGACTGCCAGTCAAAGGAAACGACCCCGCGGCCATCGCAGGAAAAGGCAACAACTTGGCCCTCATAAAAGCTATGAAGGCCAAGTATAAACTAGAAAAGAGAAAGCATAGGTACAAAATAGCAAGCATTAAAGACCAAGGGGTGCACTTAGCCACCCAACCACTGGCCAGCAAGCTAATGAGGAAATTCCACGCCGACAAAGTACCAGTGTCTATGTTTGCATTGGTAGAGTAATGCGCAGAGGGGTTCCAGTTCAACTGGGTGCACTTCCTCTGCGACGGGTTCTTGATAAACTGCAGGGAGGCCCGAAGCAGGTAAAACCTTCCACTATGCATGGTTGCTCTTATCCATCCTGTTGATTGCAGGGGAGTTGTCGGTGGATAGCCAGTTTCCCACTACTAAGGGTGACCTACCCGAAGCCGTGAGGTACACCTCGCTCTAGGCTACAAAATACATGAATAGGATTCACGAGATAAAGGTGTTCTAGGTGTTCGTGGAGGTGAGCAACCAAACATGGATCAACTGCAGGCTGCATTTGCCCCCTACAATTCATAACAGCTTGTAAATCATGGTAGAATTCAAGGTGGATATGCATAACCTATATATCCAGGTGTGAAAGGACACAACACGAAAATTAGTGAAGCTTCCATTCATCGCAATAGATGATGTGATCTTCACAGTAATGGAGTCATGGCCTCTGGAGTGGCATGCCCTGGACTTGGCAGAAATGGAGAAGGTCACAACTTAGCAATGAAAGAAGGACACCAAGCTACGCATCGTGCAGCTAGCTAGGAGGAGGTTCCAGGAACAAGAAGCAACCACACGGTAGAAGGCAGCTAATGCAGCAGCAGTAGCGCAGACGGTAGAGACCACAACTGCGCCAACTAGAGAGCCTGAGGAGGGCCAGGAGATGTCCATAGGGTAGCAGACCGGGGAAGGGGACGAGAAAGAGGAATGTGCGGGCCCTAGTTCTGCATCGACCCAACTCAAGCAGCCGTGTAGCCCTGAGAAAACAGCTACCCAGAAGAAAGGAAAAGCCATGAAGATGCCCGTCGACTAGATCACACTCACAGAAGGTGATCTATTGGATATCAACAAAACGATTCATGAAGTCACAGAGGATGCACTCTAGGGATTGCAGATGGAGAAGAACACTGTGTTGGGGGTCCTCAGCGTGCAGCTATAAGGTTTACAGTTATAACACCCCCAAATAGGCACAATGGCCCAGTATGTTGCAACAGGAACCGTTGAGGCCAAACAAACACTATGCGCCCGTATGGGTAACACCTTCGTATTGCTCGAAGGCACGCTAGTAGCAGCAAGCGAGGATGACCGGGCTACGATGAGCAACATGAAAGGCATCGGCTTGAACTTGGCCACCCTGCCACGTGAAATTTTGTACCAACTGCAGGATGAGGTCATCGCAAAGCTCCACGCCCGAGAAGGCTGAGCGATCCAAGTCCTTCATGAACACAAAATCAACATGGACCAGCTTAGCATCTAGCAGGATGAGTTGGTTGCACAAGCTCACGGACTGGAACAGGCTGTAGAAGATTCATGCAAGAGCGTTCCAAAGTTGGTTGTGCCAGTAGACCTCCCAATAGAAGAACAAGTATATAGATTGGCAGATGGAGTCCGTGAGGCCTGGGAGGAAACAATAAAGGTTCAGTTGGAGCTAAACCTGCAGATCGTCGAGCTATGATTGAAGGTGTAGCCCTCCACACCCCCTAAAGTCAAAGAGCAGCACACCTACACTGTCCAGATGGGTTTGGAACAAATTGGTCAAGCAACAGAGGGTTGCACCGAGATGTTGGAGCAAGCACTAACCATACTTACGCACCTACAAGAAGACCCGAACCTACAGCACCTAGAGATAGAAGTGCACGAGTTGCAGCAGGAGTACAACAGTGTTCAGGACACTATGCCGACGGTTGTCCTTACTGAATGACTCGCCAGACTACAGCAGGCAAGGGCACTGAAGGACCAATTAGATTCCACGCACCAAAAGGAAGCCCTTCTTAAAGCACACATCCAACCATGGATCGATGAAGCGTTCACAATTACAACTACCATTGAATGGAAGCTGGCATAAATGCAGGAACTGTATATGGTTGGACAAGAATGTGAACCTACTCATAAAAGTTCAGAGATATGTGCGCAACAAAGACAACAGGCAACAAAATAGTGTGTTACGAACACCGAAGTTGCGCAAGACCTGCTGCATGGACTTCGTACAAAGATCACCGCACCAGTAGAGTGACTCAGGACGAGTCACGACGATTGTGTTAGAGGCCTATTGGGCATCGGATCCCCCCATAGCAAGGTTTTGGGGCCTAAAGCCTGAGTTTTGGTCAATGTAATGTAAGACCCCGCGAAATGCGGGTGTGGAGCGCAAGAGTCTAGGGTTGTCCACCCTAAAATAATGTAATTTAATGTATAGTATGTCATCCTGCCCATGGTTCGTGGACCATGGGATTGTATAATTAGAGTGAGACTCTAAGTGTAAAGATAGTTTCGAGAGTTTTTGGAAAGTAATAGATAGATGCGAAGGCATGGTTAGAAGATAGAAGTGGATCTGAAGTGTATTGGGTCATAGTGGTAGGTAGAGGCTCTACAGTTGAGTGCGCAGAGGCCTAGTAGAGTTCGCAGCTGAGTGCGCGGACCCTTGTAGCTGAGTGCACAGGGTGGAGTCAGGTCTGTAACTAAAATTGAGTATTAATAAAGATAAGATTGATTCAGAATATTGTGTGTTTTTTTGTAGATCTGTATTTCTATGTTCTGGTTGTCTTTATGAATTTATATTGTTTTCAAGTACGCGCACTTATCTGAAAGTTGAATATAAGTAATAACAATATTGGGCCTGCACAAACTAAGTTAAGCACTAATATAATAGCACAGTATGGATCAGATTGGAATAATACTGCATTCACAAAGGTGCGCATGAGTTTCGAAGAATAGAAAGTTGTGTGGAGTAGCGCAGCACACAAATTAGGATCACAAACCTACAAAATCTTCATCAAGACATCCCTAGGGTGTGGCAACCTGGTTCCAACACCCTCCCATACTACTTCAGGTGAGACCTTAGTCTGTGCTCTGCAGACTGTTGCCGAAAGGGATAGTAGTACCGAGACTTGCTTGGCTAAACTCACTGTTGAACCTGGGTCAAGCCCGACGTAGCCAACAACAGTCTCGGTTTAACTCTGTTGGTGTGAGGTTTTTTACAATGTTTAATGTGTCCAGTAATGGTGGAAAGCATGGTCGAAGGCGGTCCACATTGAACACTGGGTACAATCTAAGGAATGAGGGAATGTTGCACTCCAAATAATTGTCTCCCACAGCCTTGGTAATGGTGTAAGGACCATATCAGAGTGGTTTGAGCTTCTGGTGGGCTTTGGTAAGGCATTATTTCTACAAATGCTACCAAACTTTGTCATCCACCTGAAACTTCTGTGACACCTGATGTTGATCACATCGCTACTTGTACTTGCCATTTTCCATAATGGAGTGAAGATATATCAGCCCATTGTGTAGAGGTTCGCTAAGAGTCGGGTCAAATGAATTCTTTACCTAATAGTGCAACGGTACCCTTGTGGGTGAGGAGAAGATGTCCATTTATTCTTTCATGGTTGTATCCACATGCTTCTACTGCATGGAGGAGCCCTTCCAAGGGGCCATGGATGTGGCTATGATCCTCCCCTTACTTTGAGAGTGAACCAAAAGGAAAATAAATTTCATAGTCTGGGAGATGATTTTACTACGTTTCTTAGCAGAGATCAAAGAGGTGGCAGTAGGTGGGGCTACCTCTGGTAACCTTTAGAACGTATTACCCAGAGAAATAATAATAAAGCGAGGTCTCGACTCAGATACAACATGTCGCTTCCATAACTATGTGTGTCCTAATAATACATCACAAATGTCAAGAGGAGGAACATCACACAATATCTCATCTATGAAGGGCTTGACATTGTAGGGAAGGTGACATTATTGGTTGACTCGAAGAACTCGTCCTTACTAAAGCCACCCAATACAGTATGGTTGTAGGTGTGGTGTAATCAGTAGGCCCAACTGCTTCACGACCTTTGTTGAAATGAGATTCTTTTGGCTCCCACTATCAACAATGAATTGCAGTGATGAACCCTTTACCCACATTTGTGAGTGCAAGACATGCTCCCCCTCCTACAGATCTTCGGGCTCATTCTTTTGTATCTTGTTATTGGCAATAGTGGCACTAGGCTCCTCATCAATAATATGTTTCCATTTTTCATGCCTCTTGTTAGGTTTTAACTTAGTGTCGGAACATGCATTTGATTCTAAAGCCTTCAACTTGGCCACGAGTGACTGCTTGGCCCAACACTGACTTATGTTCTAAGTGGGGCTCTTATGGAACTCACACCACTTTCCTGTGTCCTTCTTTGACTTTGTGGTGGTGTTCTTTTCTTGTGACATCAACAGGTTGTCTTGGGTTACCCTGCCTTAGATTTTTCCTCAGTTATATGGCTTGGCCACGCATTTCCCTTGCTTCATATTCGCATATCCAAAGTTTCTCTTCTTTTGTTTAAACTTATTCTCAATCTTGTAATCATATCGGTACATCGTGCCGAGTGAGGATATGTCCAGGAACTCCATCTCATCCTAGATGTATCTGTGTAGGAATTCACAATATTTGAGTACCAAATACCGCTCAGAGTCCTTGATACCCAACTTCATGCGAGGGCTATGAAAAATATTGGTAAACTTTAGCACGTCTTGGTCCCTTCCCTATTGCAGTGTGGTCCACTTTGTGTATTTATCCTCATAGATCCCTACAGATTAGTACTGCTCCTTGATGGATTCCCAAATCGAATTCCAAGTGGGTGCGGTTGAAAACAATGAGCTCATACTTTCATATTTCTTCTCAAAGAAGTTTTCCCACCAGTCTTGTAGGTGGGGGGCAGATTTGAGAAGAGAAAAGGTAATCTTTTCCCAGTAGGAAAAATCATGAACAAAAAAATATCCCTCTAGCAGATTTAACCATTTATCCATGGTGTCTGCATCTATTTGACCTTCAAATATGGGGATGTCAAAGCTAACTTGTACATTAAAGGGTGTGGTGCTTCCATAATAGTTGTTGGAAGTAGATGTGTCACCCCTGAGTAGCCGCTGAAGGATTTGGAAAAATTTGTCCTTCTCGAGGGCCTCATCGAGCAATATTTTGATAGGATCTCCTACCCGCTCATCTTTCATTTCTACCCCTATGGGTAACCGTCGGGGTTTGAGAGGCTGATCTTGCTAAAATTCAACCATGTCGAGCCCTAATTCCTTATATCCTAACCTCGTTGGGGACATGGAAAGAAAAACAAAGAAAGACCAAACCCCTCTGATACCACTAATCTGAATTTAAAATGGATTGCAATAAATTACAGCTTTAACCATAAATATAGAGATGTAGTAGAAATAATACTTTATTTCATTAATATCAAATAGTGAAATATGCTTACAAAGAGAATGGAAATAAGACTAGCACAAACGATGGTAGCTTATCTATGAGAAGAGATGTGGCGTTGACATGCCTATGAACTATGTTAAAATGAGGCTTGGAGGCCTATTTGTTATTCAGAAATAATAGAAAACCCTAAACATCCAAAAACCTAACCCTAGGAGATGAAGCGCCAAACTATGGGCCTTGTTTGGGTAAATTGGTACATCAACTTCCCGGGGTCATAACTTTGGCATATGATCCTTGTTTGATGCACACCATACCTCGTTAGAAATATCTATCTGAGGAAGACAACTTCTGAGTGGCCAACTTCGTCCGAAACACATGTTGGCCTCCATTTTCCTAAAAAATGTCGTTTAGGGCCTCAAAACGGGTCTGGAAGTTCAGGACCTGAAAAACTGCCAAAATTAGTAAATTATGCTACAAAGAAGCAAAATAAAAAATTGAAAAAAAAATGGTGGGGTCCAAGTGGAATAGGTGAGTGGTCACCAATATCCACCTGGATCATTCCTTTCCCCTAAGGAAGTAATGGTCCCCATTGCATTGAGTTCCTCCATGAGATGAGGAAACTTCAACTGAACTTTGTCCCTAGTAAGCCATTGGCCCCAGTGAAGGAGTTGGCCTACTTTGACAACTCAATATAGTTGGATCATTTGTTGTCAGGTGTTCTTGATTTGTGTGTCCATGATTCGATCAGTTGTGGCTTGTTCCATGCAGATTGGGTTTAACTCTTTTGGTGTGAGTTGTTCTGCAATGTCTAATATGTCGAGTAATGGTGGGAAGAATGGTCGAAGGCAGTCCACATTGAACAATGGGTACAATCTAGGGAATCGGGGAATGATGTGCTCCAAATAATTGTCTCCCACAGCCTTGGTAATGGTGTAAGGACCATAATGGAGTGGTTTGAGCTTCCGATGGGCTTTGGTAAGGAATTCTTTCTACAAATGCAACCAAATTTTGTTGCCGACCTGAAACTTTTGTTACACCCAATGTTGATCATGTCACTTCTTGTACTTGCCATTTTTCACAATTGAGTGACAATATATCAGCCCATTAGGTAGAGGTGCTATGAGAGTCAAATCGAATGAATGCTTGATCTGACAATGCAACGGTACCCTTGTGTGTGAGGAGAATATTTCCATTTATACTCTCATGACAGTATCCACTTGCTTCTGTTGCGTGGAGGAACCCTTCCCAGGGGCCATCGATGTGGCTACAATCTTCCCCTTACTTTGCGAGTGAACCACAAAGAAAATAAATTTCCTAGTCTAGGAGATGATCTTGCTGCATTCCTTAGTAGAGATCAATGAGGTGGTCATAGGTGGGGCTACCTCCGGTATCCTGTAGAACGTATTATCCAAAGAAATAATAATAGAGAAAGGTCTCGAATCATATACAACATGTTGCTTCCATAAGTATGGTTGTCCTGATAATACATCACAAACCTCAAAAGGAGAAGCATCACATAATACCTCATCTGCGAAGGGATTGATGTTGGAGGGAAGGCGACACTACTTGTTGACTTGAAGGTCTCGTCGTTGGTGAAGCCACTTGATATTGTATGGTTGCAGGTTTGGTGTAGTAAGTAGGCCCAACTGCTTCACCACCTCTGCTGAGATGAAATCCTTTTGGCTCTCACTGTCGATAATGAATTGCAGTGGCAAACCCTTTACCCACATTTGTGAGTGGAAGAGATTCTCCCCTTCCTCTGGATCTACAAGCTCATTCTTTTGGATCTTGGTGGTGGAAACAGTGGCACTAGAATCCACATCAATAATTTGTTTCCATTTTTCATTCCTCTTGTCAGGTTCTAACTCAGGGTCGGAACATGAATTTGATTTTGAACCATTCAACTCAGCCACCGGCGACTGCTTGGCCTGACACTTACTTGTGTTGTGAGTGGGGCTCTTATGGAACTCACACCACTTTCCTGTGTCCTTCTTTGGCTTCATGGTGGTGTTATTTTCTTGCGGCTTCGACGGGTTGTCTTGGGTCACCATGCCTTGGCTTTGTCCTTGGTTCTGTAGTTTTGGGATGCATTTTCCTTACCTTGGATTTGTAGATCCAAAATCTCACTTCTTCTATTTAAACTTCTTATCGATATTGATAGTGTATCGGTACACCGTGCTGAGTGAGGGGATGTCTAGGAACTCAATCTCATCCTTGATGTACCTATCTAGGTAGTTGCAGTATTTGAGTACCAAATTCCACTTAGAATCCTTGATACTGAACTTCGTGTGAAGGGTATGAAAAATATTAGTAAACTCTGGCACATCTTGGTTCCTTCCCTACCACAGCATGGTCCACCTTATGTATTTACCCTCATAGCTCTTGACAAGGTAGTACTACCCCATAATGGTATTTCAGAATGAATTCCAAGTGTGTTCGACTGAAAACAATGAGGGTGTACTTTAATATTTCTTCTCACATTAGGTTTCCCACTAGTCCTTGACATGGGGGGTTTCTTTGATAAGAGTAAAAGTAATCTTTTCCCAACTAGAAAAATCGTGAACAGAAAAATATCATTCTAGCAGATTTATCCAGTTATCCATGGTGTCTGCAGCTATTTGACCTTCAAATATGGGGATGTCAAAGTTAAATTGTAGCTTGAAGGGTGTGGTGCTTCCAGAGTAGCTATTGGAATTAGATGTGTTGCCCCTGGGTAGCTCCTGAAGGATCTGGGCAAAGTTTTCCATCATCACATTCCTTTCTTTCTCGAGGGCATCCTCTAGCAATATTTTGATAAAATATACTGCTCCCTCCTCTTTTTTTTCTTCCCCCATGGGCAGTCATCTGGGTTTGCAAGGTTGATCTTCCAAAGGTTCAACCAGATCAAGCCCCAATTCCTTATATCTGAACCTCGTTGTGGACATGCAAAGAAAAACAGAGAAGTAGCAGACCTGTTTGATACCACTCATCTAAATTTAGACAAGAACACAACAAATTATAGATATAACCATAAATACAGAGATGTAACAGAGATAATACTTCATTTCATTAATATCAAATAATGAATTATGCTTACAAACATGATGGAAATAAGACTAGCTCAGGCGATGGTAGCTTATCTCTGAGACGAGATGTGGCAGCTACATGCCTCTCAACTATGTTACAATGAGGCTCAGAGGCCTATTTATTATTAAGAAATAGTGGAAAACCATAAACATCCACTAATGTAATCCTAGGAAATGAAGTGCCAAACTATAGGACCCATTTGCATAAATTGGTACATCAACTTCTCGGGGTCGTAAGTTTGGCATACGATCTTCATTTGACGCACACCATACCTCCTTAGAAAGATCTATCCAAGGAATACAACTTCCGAGTGGCCAACATCATTTTATGACCCATGTTGACCCCTGTTTTCCCAAAAAACTTTGCTTAGGGTGACAAAATGACTCTAGAAGTCTAGGACCCAAAAAACTACCAAAAATAGTAAATTATGCTACAAATAAGGAAACTCAAAAAATGAAGGAAAGAATGGTGGGGGTCCAAGTGGAATAGGCGAGTGGCCACCAAAATCCACTTGGATCATCTCCTATAGCTGGGAGTGCAGGAGGCACAGGGATAAATCAGACTTGATCATCAACAAGTTGGATATAATATCAATATCCTATCTTTCTCTCCCCTCAGGCCTTCCCCATGAGGTGTATTTAAATGACCTCAAAACAGTTTTTTCAGTTGGGAAACAGTTAGGCCACTGGCTCCTATAGGTAGGCTTCTAGTGTAACCCATAAACCCCGCCAAAAAAATAGGGATTTTATATTTTTTTCTTATTTTAAATCATATAGGTGGGTTGGGTATAGTTGAACCTGTGTGTGCACTCACATTTTGTAGGGGAAAATTGCATATGGAATTTAAAATAATATTTTTTATATTTGGACCAAGTCTGAAGGGAAAGGGTTGCCCAAGGCCATGACTCAGAGCATCAAGTATAAAAAAGTGGTAATTGATGCTATAACATGAAGGGAGTGCACCTTTCAGTGTGTACTCAGCACATTTACATCAAGGAAGTCTATAAGCTAGTGCACCAACCTTAGAGGAGAATTAACCTAGCTCTCAAGTATAGTGTCAAAGAAGAACTACAAAATTTGTTGGATGCAGGGTTCATTTACCCCATCTCAGATAGTGAGTGGGTGTCTCCTCTGATTTTGGTTCCAAACAAAAATGGGAAGTTGAGGATCTGTGTGGATTACAAAGAGCTAAACAAAGCCACAAAAAATGGCCATTCCCCTCTACGTTTCATTGATCAAGTATTAGATGGTCTGGCAGGAAAGAAGTTCTTCTCTTTCCTATATGCATTCTTTGGTTACAATCAAATCCAAATCAGCTCAAAGGACCAATATAAAACCACCTTCACCTATCCTTTGGGTACCTTTGCTTATAGGGTCCTTCCTTTTGGATTATGCAATGCCCTTGCCTCTTTTAAGAGGGAAGTCCTGGGCGTCTTTGCAGAGCTAGTCCATGACTTTGTGGAAATTTATATAGATGATTTCACCCCCTATGGGTGTGATTTCCTGGAGGCTCTGTCTAACTTGGGAAAATTATTAAACAAATGCATTTAAATGAAATTATCCCTTAGTCTTGAGAAGTGTGAGTTCTTTATGACTGCAGGGACTGTTCTAGGTCACTCAATATCCCAGGAAGGACTACAAGTGGACCCAAATAAAATTGCTATCATAAAGAGGGTCCCTACTCCTCAGAAGTAGAGGGATGTTAGAAATTTCTTGGTTTTATCTTAATACTATAGGAGATTCATAAAGGACTTCAACAAAGTAGCCTCACCTTTGTTTGGACTATTGGCCAAGGACTTCAAATTTTTATGGTCAGAAAGCTGCCAAGAGGCCCTAGAAACCCTAAAGGATAAGTTGACTATTGCACCTATACTCTGAGTCTCAAATTTGGCTTTTCCTTTCCACATCCATGTTGATGCCTTTGACAAAGCTATAGGAGCAACTCTAGGCTAGATAGATGAAAAGTTACCTTATGTCATTTACTTCATCAACAAAAATCTATCTAAGGCTTAATTGAACTATATTGTGACTGCAAAAGAGCTCCTAGCTATTGTCCATTCCTTGAATAAATTTAGACATTACATCACTAGTTAACAGACCTTTATACATAATGACCATGTTGCTATTAAATATTTTATGAACAAGCCTAATGTGAATGCCTGAATTATTAGTGGTTGATTTTGTTACAACAGTTTGATCTAACTATGATTGATCAGCTTGTTAGAGAAAATGTAGTTGCATATTTTTGGTCTAGACTGGCTTTGCATGTAGGTGAGGAAGGAAAGGTTGATGATCAGTTTCCATATGAACATTTATTCATTATTTCAATTCTCTCTCCATGGCTGGTTGACATAGCCAACTACTTAGTGGTTGCACAGTTCCCTCCAAATATGTCCTCCAAGGAGAAGAGTAGAATTATAAGTAAAAGTGCACCGTTTACTTGGATTGGGGGCAATCTCTTCATGCTACACCCAGATCAAATTCTAAGAAGATGTGTCATGGAGGAGGAAGTTTTTGACATCCTTCTGGCTTGTCATAGTGCACCTTATGGAGGTCACTTTGCAGCCAAGAGGACAACATTCAAGGTACCACAAGACAGATACTATTGGCCAAAGAATTGGGAAACCTACTCCCAGGGATTACATGGCTTTGCAAACTCAAGCGAATTTTGAGCAATTTGACAAGTGGGGCATGGATTTCATTGGACCCATTGATCCACCATCAGGGCAGAAAAAGTACATAATTGTGTGCACTGTTTACTTGAAAAAGTGGGCTGAAACCAAGGCTTTCAAGTTAGAAACAAAAGAGAAAGTGGCTAAGTTCTTAAGGGAGGACTTGTTTTACAAGTTTGGGTACCCTAAAAAGCTAGTCACTGATCAGCGCACTCAATTCACCTCACACCTAATTGAGAATCTATTGAGATAGCATAAGGTCAAGCACAGGAAGTCAACTTATTACCATCCTCAAGCCAATGGATAAGTATAGGTCACTAATAGATCGTTGGAAATAATTCACACAAATGTGGTGAGCAATAGCAGGAAATATTGGGCTGACAAACTAGTGGAGGCCACTTGGGCCTATAATACAACTTGGCAGACAACTAGTGGCTTCACCCCTTGTGATTTGGTCTATGGGAAGAAGGCTTTGCTCTCCATTGAGTTTGAGTACAACACTTTGAGAATGGAAGCACAGTTGGATTTGGATGTTACAAGTGCACAACAAGAGAGGCTTCTCCATCTCAATGGGTTAGATGAATTCATGATGCAATCCATCCTACACACAGTGGTGACTCAAGTAAAAATAAAGGTTTTGCATGACAAAAACATCAAAGAATTTTTTTTTCAATAGGGTGATTAGGCTCTGTTATATGACTCCATGTCAAAGGATTTCAAAGGAAAATTGATGACCAGATGGCTGGGCCCATATGTGATAGAAAAGTGCCATGACAATGGAGTTGTTTAGATAAGAACCATTGATGAAGAAGGCATCCCCTTTCTTGTCAATGGGTATAGATTGAAAGCCTAAAAAAGACCTTTGTCAAAGGAAGATTTTGTGAGTACTATCAGTAAGGAAGTGATGGTGATTGGAAGTGACTCGGCTTCCAACTTGCCAAATTCTTGAAGACTATTTTATTTTTGAAAAAAATTTGAAAAAAGAAAAAAAACAATAAGGGACCTAGGTGAAAACCTCCATGAGGTGCCTGAGGCTAACTTTTGGGTTGAAAACCTCCTTAAGGCAGCCCAAGAGTGAAAAAAGGAAAATAAAATATTCTTCGGTGAAAACGTCCCTTGAGGTGCCTAGGATAGGAAAACAGGTTGAAAACCTCCCTTGAGGCGACTTATGTGTCTTTCAAAAAAAAAAAGCCACAAAAATGTTATGGCAGGGACCTAAAACCTACCCTGTTGGCTTATGGGGGCCTGACCCAGGTTCGAAGTTATTTAGACAAACAAATCCCTACACTACTGGCCCTTTTGGCATCAGCCCATAGAGTACGGACTAAGCTCTCACCCGAAGTAGTATGGGGGGGATGTTGGAACCAAGTTTCCACACCCTTGAGATGTATGTGATGTCGGTTTAGTCCAACTATGCTTGTCTTCACGCAGGTCACTTCGCGCACTGTTACAACCTTCATTACCTTTTCGATCTGTTACAATTGTCTTGCACGCAGCCCTAACCAAGGGCTGAGATGCTTTTGCACTGCTATGGCAGTGAACTACACTATTTCCCCAAACTACACCACATATCTTACTTATCTTCTTAAAAAATCTTAGTTAACTTCACGTAAACAGATATTCTACCTTGCATTCACTTAATCAATACAGTTATACACATTCAGGCATCATATAAGTATTAGAAGTGAATTTCATACCCAAGATAACAAATGCATAAAACAGGAAATAAATACTCAGAAATGATAGGAAACTTCTCTTTATTAATGCTTCCAAATGTTACAGACTTGACTCGCCCTGCGCACTCAGCTGCAAGGGTTCGTGCACTCAGTTGCAGACTACTAGGCCTCTGCGCACTCAGTTGCAAAGCCTTCTCCTACTCTTTGACCCAAAACTAAACTTTACACTTCAGATCTACTTGCACACATCATATGTTCTTTATTTTCATTATTATGCTATCAAACTACTTAGAGCATCACTCTATTTATACAATCCCATGGTGCGCAGACCATGGGTAGATCTCTACGACTGACATTACAATAAAAAAATTAGGGTAGACAACCCTATGACTCTTTAATAAACTACGCGCTCCGCGCCCACAAAATGTGGAGTCTTTACATTAGAATTACAATTTTTGACCAAACTCTGGGCTCTAATCCCCAAAACTTCCCTTGGGGGACCTCACGCCCAATAGGTCCCCAACACAAACATCGTGACTCACCCTTGAGTCACTGTGTCGACGCGGAGATCTTTGCACAAAGACCTCCCAACTCTAACTGGATTGCTGCAAGTTCGGCAATACACTAAGCAGCTGCCTACTGTACTTACTCTACGCACTACTTAGTGACCGTTGTCGCTGAACTGCTGCCCTAAATCCTCTCCTGTGTTGCTTGTAGATACGTGCGCTTTTCTTCAATTGAGGTTGTAATGGTATACTTCTCATCAATCCATAGCTATAGGCACACCTTCAAAAATGCTTCCTTATACCGAGCAGCATCCACCTACTCCTTGAGCGCTTTATCCTGCTACATCCTCGTGAGCCTTTGTGTAAGGAAAACTATCTATGCAGTCCCTTTTACTTCGTTGTATCTCTATTGCAGCTCATTCACCTTTGTCTCCAGGCACTCTATGTTCGAGTCCTCCTGTAGGGTGGTGAGGACCTCGAATGACTGCTCGAATAGCTTCATGTAGTCTGTCACTGCACTGTTAACCGCTGCCATTGTTGTTGTGATCACGGTGGCATGATATTCCTTAACCTTTGGTGGGGTTGAAGGTTGTGCCTTCAAATATAATTCTGCTATTTGAAGGTTCAGCTCCAGCTGAACCCTGGCCATTTCTTCTCTTGCATCACGCACCCCTACTGCTAACTTACGTACGCATGCCTCCACCGATTCCTCTACTGGGATTGTCATGCGGAAAGAGTCAATTTTGCGTACAAAACCGACCTCCCTAGAAGCTAAGGCTTTCTAGTGACAAACAAAACAATCAAGCACTATCTTTCCCTAAATATGCATTTAAAATAAAAGCAACCAGGTGTTTAAGGCTTACCTCTAGTCCAACGCTTGTTTGCAGCAGCCAAGCCTCTCCGATCCAGATGAGCTCCTCCTTCTCTTTGAAACCTGCATTCACTAACAAGCAAACGATTACATAGCACCTGAATAACTCATATAATAAAACATATTCATCATAAAGACCGAGTATATGAAACAAATTATATATAACAACTTGTTGAGAAAAATGAACTTAATTGTATTAATTGGAAACAAAAGAAACCATTACAACCAGTGCCTTGGTGTTGTGTAGGTCCCTCCTAGGGTCCAGCAAGAGTTCTCCTTTACTTTGATCAGCTCACCCACTTCCAAATGAAGCTAAGAAAGGATTGGAATCTCTCCTCTCAAGCTCTAAAAGGGAGTCCTAATTTTAGCAGCATCTACCCTTAGGAATGTTCAGCTTTCAACCTCCCCTCCTTCTGGCCCAATGCCTGTATTTATAATGCTTTGGAGGAAGTTAATCAGGTCCACCATCAATGGGATAAGTCCCTCTTTCAATGGGATAGCTCCCCTCTTGATGGGATAAGTTCCTCTTTCTTTGGGATGCATGAACCATCTAGAGGCGCTCAATACACGTCAAACCATCTTCTAGAATGCACACGTAACTTTTTTGGAGTAAAAATTGCGCCTTTTGACCTTTACAGGAGTACGCACCCACCCCTTTATAGACAGAGCATACAAGTACGCAGGTGTTATGAACTTGAGGTGTGTACACGTAGGTAAGGCTAAGAGAAACTGCGTAACCAGAGTTAGTTGACTTTTTAAGGACTTTCTCTCTTTCTTGGGGTTTGACATGAGGAGCAGAGGTATAAGACTTGCTAAGGAGGATAATATGACAGTTGATGGAGCCATACTAACTGCAAATAGTCATGGTGACAAATTTTAGTCTAACAGATTGCCCCCTAAAGTGCGAAGCCTGTAGTAGATTAGGGTTTCATATCATCTAGGAAGGGTGAAGTACTTTATCATTTCAAGGATTATCTCGTGGAGAGCCCAGTCGGAACCTGCAAATATTCAACACAAAATACATATATAAGATCATATCATCACTGAGGTAGGCATTCCCATACTCAGATCAAAACTTTAACTAACAAACTAACTACTGCTCTAATATAGGAATGATTTTGCAGTACATCATAATCATAGACTCATGTAGACACAGTATGGGCGCAGCCATCTGTTTATAATTAGTCTACTACTTCCCGAAATAGTACGATTCTATCCATGTGAATAAATGAGTTGATGTCGAACATGGTAGAAACCACTTGATTACCAGTCAATGATGTAAACTGTTAACAAGTGTGAGAGAGACCACCAGTGATGTCAATGGTTCTCAAAGTACCCAGTACAATCCATGAGATGTGAATGAATGTGTTGATGTCGAACATGTCACGGAATCCTTCGATCGAAAGTCAATGATGTAAACTGTCGTCAAAGGCGAGAAACCTGCCATTGATGCATGAAGACTTCAAGGTACTGACGATTCCTAGATCATCTTTCTAGATAATGTGCTGATGTCGATAGAAAGTGATCCTTCGTAGGCAAGCCCACAACACGAAATCATAAATCAAGTTGAAGAAATGTAGCTGTAAGGACTGACTCAGGGATGGTCAAGATGGATGACAAGTATTTTGCAGATGAATGGTTTATTTGCAGTGACCTCTTGAACACATAACAACACGACAGATGGCTTGGTGACAATTGACCCAAAGTTAATACCCGGCTGAAGACTTTCAATGAGGTTTGATCAACTGTGAGGCAAAGGATTTCCCAATCCAGGTGAATGAAAAAGTGTCGTGTTCAAGAGCGGTGATAAGGTTTCTCTGAGACAAAGGATAACAAATAGGCTCACTTTTCTCTCTTTTCCCCCACCATTTCTGGCAAGTACCTCTTTATTTTTTACAAGCTTGAGGAGGATAATATTTGCTTGATTATAAGCTCATCCTTCGGATGAGTCAAACTTAGTTTAGATTAGAACCCTAAGAAGGAGTGGTTCATTCCTGTTTGTAATCGAACAGGTCCTTTACTGTGAAATTTTAACGAGTCCAGTATAGGAGAAACTCGGCGTTTTTCAGTTTTAGAGAGTCTGAAAAAACTTAAGAAGACTCCAGGGTTGAACTTTTTCATAAATTTGTGTCTCCCAAGCCCAAAAAAGTATAAAATAATACTTGAGAGAACCACTTGATCTTTACGACCAAGGAGTACTTTCATGATTAGTGTCTTTGACCTGAAAAGTAAAAAGCGATCAAGGACACGTCGTTTTATTTCCAATATCGAATTTGAAACAACAAAAATCCAGCAATCTTTTCATGTTTTTACGGTCAGAAAAGGGCTATAAGAGGACCATCTTTTAATTCCGTTTTAACGAGTGTAAAAGAAACGCTCGGCAATCTTTTCATGTTTTAGGAGTTAGAAAAGGGCTTAAAGATGACTCTGGTGTTTTTGTTTGTAAAAAATGACAATTTTCCCTGAAAATCCTTTATTCTGCACAAAAACCAACATATTACTCATACCTGTTTAAAGATAGATAAAAATACTTTGAAAAATACCTTTCCATGGTGAAAAATAAACAAATTTACCATTTATTTACCTAAAAAACCTATAAAAAGGGCTTTTACCAATTCATTTTTACCATTTTACTGTTGAGGAGAGAAAAAGGGCTTTTGGCAAGAAACTTCCTGTGGACATTGCGGAGAATCCGACCATCGAAACTGAACGTCGTCTCTTTCAGGTATTCTACAACATCCTCCTCCGCATTTTCATCCGTTTAGAATTTGTTTTCAGGCCCTAGTTTCATTTTTGGAGGCTTTGGGGTTTCAAGATCTGCCTTTCGGGGTACGCAGGTGTTCCACTGGTGACCCGCGTACCCCGACATTTTCTCAATTGGAAAAATGTCGGGCGTACGCACCTTGCCTTAAGGGAACCCGCGTACCCACGCTCTGTTCCTAATGGTGGGGTGCGTACCCCACAAAATGAGTTTTCAAACCCCAATTTCTTCAAAATGGACCAAATTTTTTTGATTTCATTGAATCTAACAGATGTTTTTTGGTGTGTAGATTGCCCACCATGCTTGATTGGCGCGAGAGAGAGCACGAAGGTGTTGATTTGGTTGCCATTAATCATCAGCCATCAATTGTGCTTTGAAGGCATGCGGCCTTTACAAATACTGGGCCATACCTAGCATGAGGGCCCAGGTGAGATTTCTAGAGTGGCTGGTAGAAAGGTGGAATGTTCAGGATCAGTGTTTTTATATCGAAGGGCACCAGCTCGAGATAGAGCCCTCAGATATTTACTTTCTCACTGGTTTTCCCAAGAGAGGCGAACACTTGACTCTGTTCGGGACTAGGTCGGGTGGCCAGTCCATCGCTAGTCTCCGACTAGAGTGGTGTAACACTCAGAACCAGGAGAAGGGGATAGAGATCAAAACTATATCCCGACCTAAGCTTATGGTGATTGCCTTTACAGTTACTAGACTTTGCGGGGCTGCCGCTTTGCACATTGCCACTGGGTCCCAGATGCGGATGGCAATTGATTGCTATCGAGGCACCATTTTCAACTGGTGTGATGCTGTGTTGGCCAATTTAAAAGGCCAACTGACTCGAGCCAAAAACGGGCAGCTGAAGACTTTTGGTTATGGGCCTTTAGTTGTCAGTTTTGGCTTAGAGAGGGTTCCGATGCTGATCCCACAGCAGCTCACTGTTGAGGCTGGGCTTCCCCGAGAGCCTAAATTGATGCAATGGGTTGCGGTTATGGCCCGTCATCCTGATGAGGGAACGGAGGTTGTTCGATTTACTCCGGAGTACTTTCACTGGTTAGAGGACCAGGTCTTTTCGATACAGGATTTTCCTTATGCCAGAGTTGATTTTCGTGGAGATCCGGACATGATTCTTCCACCGGGAGAACAATGGGATGATACAGGTAATTCATTTTTCACAAGTTTTTAAACTATTTATTTTTTTTTTGTTTGTTTTTATATCGTCTCAAAACTGACAGTAATAATTTTCAAAATGTAGATGTAGGCCCACGTCATCTAGCCAATCTCCGGCCTTTCGAGAGGAGACTACCAGTTGCAGCGGCGCCGGCCCCACAAGATGAGGCCACAGAGACTTTAGCTGAGTTGGAACAAGACCTAGAGCGTCTTACAGCAGATATACCAGAGACTACTATAGATGATATTCCTATCAGGCTTCAGCGCTATGTAGTCGCAGTCCCAGGACCTTTTAGAAGGTTCTTGTGTAGGGTAGCTCGTGCAGTGGTGTCGTATAGAGAGCATCACCAGTGATTGGATGGTCGTTTTGTAGACACATGCGACATTTTGGTTTTTTGTACTTATCATTTTTGCCGATCATAAGGTGTTTTTCAACCTATGATTGAAGACGATGTATTTTTTGACACACTCCTATCTATATATATCATTATTACCGGCTTATCTTGTTAAAAATGTGTGATGAAATGTTTTTAAATTTACATGTATGATTATTGCAAATGTCTATTTAACATTCGAGAAGCAATTGCATCTGCTAATGTATTTAAAGACCTTGGAATATGCTGATATTCAATGTAATCAAATTCACGTTCCAAGAGACGCACTCTCAAAAATAACCTTAATAACACTGGATTTCTAATGGCATACACTCTATTAAGCTGTAATACAACGAGTTCAGAATCTAACCTCACTATCAAACTCCGAATCCCAAATGAAATAGATTCAGACAATAACTCAATCACTGCACTATATTCTACAATGTTGTCTGTTGTTTGACCGAGGCTCACCCCATGCATAGAAACTAACTCGTCAGAGGGCGAATAGATGACCCAAGCTGCAGAAGAGACATTTCGTGTACTACGACAAGCACCATCAGCGAAACCAATGTATGTTTGGAGAGGCATCGATATCTGCATCATCAAGAGTAAAACCAAGATAAGCTAGAATAACGACGAAAACACACTTTCTAAGCTAAGCACACTGTCTAAACTAACAAACACACCAGCTAGAAAGAAAAACCTAATCCTAACTAAAATCTCCATACCCAACTTTTAAGCATAATACCTCTTTAGGTAAAGTCCATTTCTGGGTTTACCCAAAGAGTCCCCGTCAAAGTCTACCAGCTCATAGGCCCCTTTTGCTAACTTTCACTTGACAATATAGGGCCCATGCCACATAGGAACGAATTTTCCAGCACCTAATTTATCATTAGCTTGATCATATAATAACACTAGGTCTCCTTCCGAAAAATTTCGAGGGGTCACATTTCGATCATACTGAGCTTTCATACATTTTGCGTGAGTCTCGATCGCTAATGCAGCATCACGTCGAGTCTCATCTAATTGAGCTAAGTATAATAAACGCTTTTCCTCTTCGGAAGTAGCTGGAAGTAACTCGATGGCCATTTGCAGTGACGGGATTTCGCATTCAATGGGTAGCACAACTTCCAAACCATAAACAAGCTAAAAAGGAGTGAAGCCTGTTGATGTTTTTACTAAGGTTCGATATGCCCAGAGCACTGAAAATAACATGTTGTGCCAATTCGACCGATGAATACCAATGATTCGTCAGATCATGATAACTAAAACTTTGTTGATGGACTCAACCAGACCATTTTCTTGTGGATAATAAGGAGTTGAGCTATCATGACGCAAACCAAGCTGGCCTGTAAGTTCTGTCATCATAACATTTCGAAAATGGCGCCCATGGTCAATGATTATCGCTTGTGGGACACCAAACCTAGCAATAATGTGATTGAACACGAAAATTGCAGCTGTCTTACCGTCTGCCTCGAATGTAGGCATCGCCTCGGCCCACTTAGTAAAATAATCAACCGCAAGGATGATATACGCATGCCCCCCGACCGAGTGAGGGTTACATGTAATAAAATCGATACCCCATTTGGTAAAAGGACCAACGGTAATTATAGGGTGGAGAGGAGCAGGTGGAGCGCGCATCTTTCGGACCACAGTAATACAATCTTTAAACAAGGACGGCCAGAAGTAACCAGCGCGCAATATCTTTAGGGTTGTGGCATACCCAGACATGTGACTGCCACACGCTCCAGAGTGACAGTCATTCAGAACCCTTTCAGCTTCTTCGTGAGTTAAGCAACGTCGGAAAACCAAGTCTGCCCCACGGCGATAAAGAGTATCTCCAATAATTTTGTATTGTTGGGACTGGAATCGAATTTTCCGACGTTCCGACTTTGAAACTTCGGGCCGAAAGGATTGGGTCTGGAGATAGACGATGATATCCCCATACCACGGATCTAAAGTGCTGATTAGAAACAAAGATTTGTCCGCGATGGGCTCCTCTGCCACAGTTTTCGTGTCAGCACGCGGGAAGTCACACATTAACTCGGCAAAAACTAAAGATTTATTAGACTTAGATTTCTCAAACTCCAAGTCGAACTCCTGCAGGATAACGATCCATTTAGAGTACTTGCCCCTAGCAATTGTTTAGTCAAAATGTAGATCATAGGGTTGCAATCTGAAATAACTGTAGTTTTACGGAGTAAAATGTAGTGACGAAAACGTTGGACAGCTTGAACGGTTGCCAATGCCAATTTCTCCACATGTGAATATTTGAGCTCAGTTGGGTTTAACGTCCGACTAAGGTAATATATCACATGTTCTATTGCGAATTCATCTTCCTGTACTAAGACCATTCCGATGGTGGAATGGGTGGCGGCGAGGTACAAAAAGTAATCCTGGTTGTAGTTGGGAGGATGTAGCAACGGTGCATGGGTCAACGCGTGCTTGAGTGCATCAAAAGATTTCTGAGCTATCTCATCCCAAGTGAATTGAGCGTTATGTTTCAAAAACCGTGTAAAACCCTTTGTAACCTCAGCATAGTTAGGAATGAATCGGCGTAAAAAGTTTGCTTTCCCCTGCAAACTCTGGAGTTGGCGAAGACTCGAAGGAGGAGGCAATTTGATGATAGCTTCGACCTTCGAGGGATCGACGCGAATGCCGGATTTTGAAACTACAAATCCCAGCAATTGTCCCACTTCTATATAGAAGACACATTTGTGTGGGTTCAACCAAATTTGATAATGCCTACACCTCATGAAAATTGCTTGTAAATGGACAAGGTGGTCAGCTCGATGTAATGAATGAGCGGGCAAATCATCGAGATACGGTTGCACAATGTGCTTGATGTCATGAAACGCATAAGACATCGCCCTTTGAAAATTTGCTCCAGCATTCTTTAGTCCAAAAGGTAATTTGCAATAAGCAAATGTCCCCCATGGACAAATGAAAGCCGTTTTTGGTTGATCGACAGGTAGAATATTGATTTGATTATAACCGGAAAAACCGTCCATGAAGGAAAATATTTCACTGTCGGCACAATCGTCAATTATTTGATCGATATAGGGTGTTGGGTAGTTTTCCTTTGGACAAGCTCGATTAATGTCCCTATAGTCGATGCATATTCTTATTGTTCCCTGTTTTTTGTTAACCGGAACAATATTCGATACCCAATTCGTTAACGATATCAGATAAATGAACCCTGCTTTCAACAGCTTCTCAACTTCTGCTTTAATTGCAGCCGCGTTTCGTGGGTGAATCTGACGCAAACGTTGCCGGATGGGTTTAGCATCTGGGTAAGTCTTGATCTCATGGACAACAATTGCGGGATCAATTCCTGGCATTTCCTCATAGGACCAGGCAAACATGTCGCGGAATTCTTGAAATAGGGCCTTGTATATTTGAATTTCGTCATTTGTACACGAGGCACCTATATAAATGTTCTCAACAATTCTGGGCTTAACTGAAATGTCAATGGGAATAGTTAGAGAAATATTTCCCAAATTCAAGTCTGAATCAGGATGTTTCATGGGATTCTGAGCTTCCTTGACATATTCAGCTGTAAAGACTGATGAGAAATCATTTTCAAAACGATCATCCTCAGGTAAAAACGAAGATCTGTGATGGAGATATTCCCATGGTAAATCGTCTACACACAGGACTTCATGAAGTTGCTTGTCAGATGACACAACTTCGGGAAACGCTATTAACTCCGAGGTTGATGTGAAAAGTGACTCCTCACGGACCACATTCATTTGGTCGATTTTGGTTGAACGCAGGTCGGTAAAAGACTGCACAGCCTCATAGGGAATTTCATATGGACTCAAAGGCATAGCATCACCAAATGAGTCTATCTCAGATTCAGAAGGAACGATCCAAGGATCGTCATAAACAATGGTCTCTGATGTAATCATATGAATGGATGCAAATGAAGACAATGCGTTGATTGGAGGAAAAGGAAAAGTTCCCAGTAAACCGGCATCTTTAACTAATCCTACTCCAACATCCTTATAAGGGATAGTCATTTTACCGACATGCTGGATACTCTCTGAAGAGGCTGGGTCGGATGAAAAGTAAGCCAGCTGGTCTATTGTTACGATCTTGCCATTATGTGGAAACTTTATTACTCGGAAGACCGATGAAACGACCGCTGTCATAGCGTAAGACCAACTTCGACCCAAGAGAAGGTTGTATTCTAGAGGGGCATCAACCACCTCCACATCCAGACTAACGGTTTTTCCTTCAACCCCTATAGGCAAATCCTGAAGAATGCCAAAAGGATGAAACCCACAGCCATCAAAGGCCTTAAGAATTGTCGGGGATTGATTTAGTGAAGGAGAACCAAGCGATCTCCAACATTGTATTGACATAATACACGTGGAAGCTCCCTCATCAATTACAGTCCGATGAATAGGCATGTTTTTTACTATCACTGGGATCTGGAAAGCCATTTGATGAGGTAAACGTGGTGTACTATTTTCTAGATCAAAGATTATTAGGTTCGGGTCCTGAACATCAACAGCTCCTATAGCCGACAAAAGTAATTTGTGCTGTGCTGGGCATGATTGCAGCACTTCCAAAGCCGACATTGCTGAGGGTGAAATAGCTAAGTCCTCAACAATGTTATAATTATGGGCCGCTCTCGCATGTGGATTGAAAGCAGACTTTCGAAGTATACCCTTGGCGGGCGGTTTGATTACTAAGTCCGGGTTAGGTTTCTCGATCTGTAGTGGATCGGAACCGGGAGCTGAGGTTGATGGATTAGAATGAGAAGATTCTGCTTCTTTGCCATCAACAGGACTTTTACTACCATAATCTTGCGATCGAGTCGCAATCCTTACATGAGACATCATCAATATGGGTTCTTCACTGGCACTCGAGGAAGAACCTATCATCTTACTCTCCTGCTTTGGAAATGGATCTTTCAAAACAGCAGGAGTTGGGGAACCTTTGACGATTTTCACAACCTCTTCCCGATGAGGGCAATCTCTTGTAAAATGATCCTCTTCACAAATAAGACAAGGATAACGAGGTTTTCACTTTTCGTCATTGGTTTCCGACTTTTCAGTTTTCTCCTTTGGAGTTTTGTCTGCTTTATTCTTCTTCTTGCCTTTCTTTTTCCCACCGGATTTTGATTTAGCCGTAGATGACTCTACAGCGTGAATATCGGCGGAAACTTCAACAGAAGAATCTCCTGTCGGGGAGTCCAGTAAGGTTATAATAGGAGAAGAATTCTTTGAGGATTTCTTCTTGCTTTTAGTGTTCACTGTACCAATCATGCCATCAACAGCATGAGATCCCGAAGGAGCAGCAGCGATTTGATTTGACTTAGGAAGATCTGGGATCTTTTCGTGTAATGTACCTGACTGAGTGTAAACTAAGTCAAGGTACTGCGCTTGAGCAATCACTTGCTCCTCAGTAGCTACTCCGGCCTTAGCTATGTCTTCAGTAATCTTCGGTAACAGTGATTTAACAAACCATTCAGCTAAGATCTGGTCCGAGATAAAAACTTTCACTAACCGCCTTCGACGTCTCCATTCATGAATATGATCGGAAATATATGTGGACGTTGATTGTTTTAATGAAGTTAATAACTCTGTGCCATTATCATATTTGACCGGCAACTGAAAATGAGTTAAAAGCGAGGTAGCTAACTGGCTAAAATTATAAAAAGAGGCCCGTGGTAACTCAATGTACCACTTGGCCGCGAGACCAATGAGAGTACGCTGGAAAAGACGTAAGCGGATCGAATCATCTGAGATGGAATTAGAGGCACACCAGAGGTGGTAAGTCATCACATGATTCGACGGGTCCTCTCCAGACTTACCTTCGAACTTGGGAATGTCACTGGGCAACTTATTTGGCATTGGCGGCCAAAACGGAAGATAATTTATTGGATCGTTTGTTAGGCGCGACAAGTCTGGTAAATCCAAAGTTGCGATAAACGGTAATTGTCGATTAGGATCCCTAAAACTTTGGGTCACAAGAACAGTCCCAGGAGGAGGATATCCAGGATAACTAGGAATAGGAATCACGTTCGGGATATTGTATCCTCCTGGAAAACCAGAATTAACCAGACCGTACTGGGGTTGTTGTGATTGTTGATAAGTGTACCCAGGATACGGTTGATACTGGTAAACTGGTTGCTGGACAGCAGGACCGAATTGGTACTGACCCTGGTACGGTTGATAAGTGAATTGTGGTTGACTTGTGACAATCGTACTTAAACCGGGTTGTCCTATAGGCATCTGAACCGTAGTTTGAATTGTGGATCCAGACGATGGTAAAGATGTCTGAGGAGTAGTTACAGAGACAGTAGAAACCGGAGCTGTCGATACTCCAGAAGTAAGTGTGGTAGATGAAACAGATGTTGCGGTAGTTGCAGCAGTCGTTTGAGATGGAGTACAAGGCGAAATAGACCCGGACTGAGAAACTACCGAAGGTACAGAAGTTTGAATATTAGACTGGACTAGTTGCTGGGGTGAACCAGAAACTAATGGTTGTCCAGTTTGAGATGACAACTGTACACTTGGCTGCAATACCTGTTGAACTTGCGATAGATCCCACACTATGTTCATTCCGGGGTATTGACCCATAACAGGTTGAGGATATTGAGATCCATAACCGGATTGAGGGTAGGATTGATAATTAAAAGGTACATTTCCCATACCTTGAACATAATATTGACCTTGGGGTGGTTGGAAACCTTGACTCGAGTACTGACCTTGGGGTAGATACCCTTGAGGTAGGTACTGATACTGGGGTTGACCTTGAGGTATAAATTGATACTAAGGTTGGCCTTGGGGTACATATTGAGGCTGAGGTTGACCTTGAGGAATGTACTGCACCACGGGTACATACTGTCCTTGAGGTTGCCCCCCAGACACAATTTGTGTACCTTGAGGTTGCCCCCCAGGAGTTAATTGAGGCTGCCCCCCAGGCGGTAACTGGCCACCTTGAGGTTGAGAACTGGGAATTGAACCTGACATCATGTAAATGTCTCCTATGCTCAACGGTTTATTACCATTGTTTCCAATTAATAACCCATGTTCAATGGGTTGAGGAGATGCTCCTGCAAAGGTACCAGAATGTGACTGATACCTAGAGGGAACAGAAGGACAGCCGTACAAAAAGGATTCAGGCGATTGAGTAAACATGGACGACTGACCAAACATATTTACAGGAGTGTAAAGACCTCCAGGTGGATAAGGAGCACGAGGTGGAGAAAAACTTAACCCTGAGTTGTCCAAATAATTAGTTAAAGAAAGATACCAAGTAGTACTTCTAGGTGGACTATAAAAAATGGATTCACGCTCCCTTAGATCAATAGTAGGTTGATTTTCAGGGATAGGGACGCCTATTTCTTCTTCTGGAGCAATTTATTCAATAGCTATCAAACCAGAAGGAAGATTTTCGGTGATGACTCTTTCTACCCTAGGTGAATCAGGAACACTAGAAGTTGGAGAGACTAACCCCGATGTTGGAGTAACAGGTTTAGATATCTCAGGTTCTTTGCCTATATCACTAGTAGATGAAAAACTACCAGCAAGCTCGGAAACTGCAACAGCTTCAGGATTATAACCTGTTTCTAAAGCTTGGTAATCAGGATGAACAACCAATGACGACTCTCCTTCTTCAGGTGATCCTACTTTATTGCCACTAGGAGTTACAAGGACTTTTAAACCTTCGTAATGGCCTGGGACGTCTTCAGGAGGTTGGCCCCGAAGTCTACGGGACTTCCTCAACAAATCAGCCACGGTTACAACCTCAGGAGACTGGCCTCGAAGTCTACGGGACTGTCTCGGTAATTCAGCCACAGTTAAAACTTGTAACTACTGCACACGCAAACAAAGTAAAATCTCAAAGCAAACCACCTAAAGTCTCTAAAGAACCAAACAAATTCGAATCACACGCCTAAAGAATCTAGGGCGTCAAACCAAACACAAACAGTAACCTTCCAGACCGAAAACACTAGTTGGTGATGAAATCCAACATCGCCGAATTCAGTACAGAAGTGGCGGGTGGAACAGTTACCCCGGCAACCTACTTAATGAATAGACTGGACCAAATTCCTCCACTTAAACCGTCTCGAGTGAAGTGAACCCCCCAGAAAATCCAAGTGAGTCTAGCCGACGTCTACTCCAGGTACAGTGGGATCTTCCCTCCACCGTCACCTTGGGTAGAATCCTAAAGATAATAGTCACTAAGGTTACCAACAACAACAAATATACCTGGGGGAACAGTCTACGTCTTGATAGCACGCAAGGGCAGAGTAACAAGCTCAATCCCCTTGCCGGGTCCTTGACAATAATCCAAGGTTTACCGACAAGTGACCCCAGGCTCCTCGACGATGGTTAATCTGAGGTTTACCGTTTGTAGTACGTGCATATCTGGCGTCGTTCCCTATGAAGGAGGATTGATTCCCTCATTGGTTCGGACACGGTCTCGTGCTTCTACTTTAAGAGGAGCTTTCCCAGAGTACAAATGAAACAGTTGGATTTATCCTACCACAAGATAAGCTACTTGTTTGGTTTTACTGTCTTGGAGAGTTAATTACTCTCCTACTCCAAGACACTAGCCTGATCTATATTGGTGTTTCAGAGCCCTAGTAAATAAAAGGTTACTACGTTGATTTTACTTTAAGCGTTAATTTTTATGGCTTTTCTTTACGACAAAAGGTAGCGGAGATGAAACTGATGGTGTGTAGACTCGACTCAAATCCACTAAAAATATGCACCTAGGATGAAACAAAACAATCTTTCCTTTTCAATGAATTCCCTAGATAAGAGAGTTGGAGAATGCAAAACTTATAAAGACAACTTTCTCGACAATGAAAATCAAAGAAACAATCTCTTTTATCTTTTCCAAAGCACACAACACATGACCACTAATTATTTCATGAAGACTTCCTTTCTCTTTTCAAAGGCTTCAAATGCTACTAAAACAAACTTTCCTCAAAAGAGATTTTGTGTATTTTTCCTATTTTAACAAAGCATGTAAAGCTACTTAACAAAAATCAATCTTAAAAAATCTATGAAAATCAAATCAATTTTACCTAAAAGCAAATCTAAGAGAAATTTACCTAAAAGCAAATCTAATGAGGTAAAAGCCTACAAAATATAATTCCAGGATGTTTTACTCAGTTACAATCCAACCAAGGACTAATTCATGCAGAATCATAAACTAGTCAAAAACAAAATAAAAAGTTTTTGTTCTTTTTCTTAAGAATGAAATTCACAGCTTAACCAACAAGCTTTCTTGAAATTCTGCAAAGAGACAACACAACAGTAGGTTTCTCACAAAGGTGGATTTTACGAAAGGTCCAACTCCTAAGAAGACTGAAAAGACCAGGGAGATCCAAGGTGTTTACAACTTCTAAAGCCAAAGTCACTACAGGACCAATGCAAAAATCAAACCTAGGGCTAGAATCTCTATGAACTTCACTAAAACCCTTGACGCTAATGAAACAAGCTTAGATGAAAACTTTTGACAAGTAAACAGTGGATCTGGGCAGCAAAAACAAGCTATTAACAAAATCTAAAAGATAAAAAAGAAAAAATTGAAATTTTCTAAGCTTTTGACAGGGGTACGCAGGCAGCCTGTTTGCACAGGTGCGGCCACGCTCTGTGTACACAGCAAAAGTGCGTACAGGTACGCACTGTGCTTAACGCAGAGGGTGCGTACTGCTCTCAAAATCAAGAAAAATAAAAACTAACTTAACCCTAAGCTATTCCACCCAAATTCACAGTCAATCAGTCAAAAACCAGAAATAAATCGACTTTTCTCAAATCAAATTATCAATCAAAAGAGAAATCACTCAAATCCATGGATTCCCTAGTGGAGTCGCCATTTTGTCATGCGGAAAGAGTCAATTTTGCGAACAAAACCGACCTCCCTAGAAGCTAAGGCTTTCTAGTGACAAACAAAACAATCAAGCACTATCTTTCCCTAAATATGCATTTAAAATAAAAGCAACCAGGTGTTTAAGGCTTACCTCTAGTCCAACGCTTGTTTGCAGCAGCCAAGCCTCTCCGATCCAGATGAGCTCCTCCTTCTCTTTGAAAC
Organism: Pinus tabuliformis; assembly: GCA_031772625.1. Taxonomy (NCBI): domain Eukaryota; kingdom Viridiplantae; phylum Streptophyta; class Pinopsida; order Pinales; family Pinaceae; genus Pinus; species Pinus tabuliformis. The sequence continues at coordinate 873,884,987 of CM062815.1, forward strand.
CTGCATTCACTAACAAGAAAACGATTACATAGCACCTGAATAACTCACATAATAAAACATATTCATCATAAAGACTAAGGAGTATATGAAACAAATTATATATAACAACTTGTTGAGAATAATGAACTTAATTGTATTAATTGGAAACAAAAGAAACCATTACAACTAGTGCCTTGGTGTTGTGCAGGTCCCTCCCAGGGTCCAGCAAGAGTTCTCCTTTACTTTGATCAGCTCACCCACTTCCAAATGAAGCTAAGAAAGGATTGGAATCTCTCCTCTCAAGCTCTAAAAGGGAGTCCTAATTTCAGCAGCATCTACCCTTAGGAATGTTCAGCTTTCAACCTCCCCTCCTTCTGGCCCAATGCATGTATTTATAATGCTTTGGAGGAAGTTAATCAGGTCCACCATCAATGGGATAAGTCCCTCTTTCAATGGGATAGCTCCCCTCTTGATGGGATAAGTTACTCTTTCTTTGGGATGCATGAACCATCTGGAGGCGCTCAATAAACGTCAAACCATCTTCTAGAATGCACAAGTAACTTTTTTGGAGTAAAACTTGCGCCTTTTGACCTTTACAGGAGTACGCACCCACCCCTTTACAGACAGAGCGTACAAGTACGCAGGTGTTATGAACTTGAGGTGCGTACACACAGGTAAGGCTAAGAGAAACTGCGTAACCAGAGTTAATTGACTTTTTAAGGACTTTCTCTCTTTCTTGGGGTTTGACATGAGGAGCAGAGGTATAAGACTTGCTAAGGAGGATAGTATGACAGTTGATGGAGCCATACTAACTGCAAATAGTCATGGTGACAAATTTTAGTGTAACAGGGATGGCCAACTCTGGGACCATCTAGAAAGATTCCTCCACCACCTACACTAGCTGTCTGTTCTACACCACTACCTCATCGCATTGCAGGCTCAATTGCTCAATGTTGATGCACTGTCGTGGACCCTATGACACTTCACTATTGCACATAATCCTGATATCACGCAGTCCCCAGGCAGAGTAGTTTATAGTCCCACACCTCCTTTCAATTGCCTGGAGTGCTAAGACTGTGCTTCCTTCACCTAGTCAGGTGGCTAGGCCACCTGTGTATGGCTTCAAATGACATCCATTCACTTTTTTTGGGAAGAGCTTTCCATTTAACTTGACAAACTATACCGCACCTCCATCTATAATCTCCTTAATAATATACAAACCTAACCAATGCATTTTGAATTTCCCTAGGAATATATCAAACTTACTATCATACAACAACACCAGATCATTTACCTTGAATGTGTGTAGCTTAATATGTTGATCGTGCCAAGCCTTTTTGTGTTGCTTTTGGACCAGTCGGTGGAATTCAACCAAAAAAATTTCTTCTTCGAGCTCTTCCAACTGTGCGAGTCTCTCCTCCAGGGCTCCGCGATCCGTCATACCTGTGAGCGCTACTATGCGCAGACTAGGCATGATGTATTCCATAAGTATTGGGCAGCAGATCCCTCGTGTAATGGTTTTGGGGCTTAAAGCCCACAATTTTGGGTATTGGTATTGTAAAGGCTTCGCGACGTGCGCAGAGCGCAAATTGTAATAGGTCAAGTCTAAGGGTAGTCTGCCCTAAAATATTCTAAATTAATCTAGAATGTGTTGGCCTACCCATGGTCCACGGACCATGGGAATGTATAAATAAGAGCAAGGCTCTAAGTGTAGAAGGTAGCTTTTGCTGATGTAAATAAGTAATATGGTTTTCTGAATGTGGTATTCGATCTGAGTCTGTAAGTCCAAGTTTTGGGTTGTAGTAGGAGATAGAGGCTCTACAGCTGTGTGTGCGGAGGCCTAGTAGAGTCCGCAGCTATGTGCGCAGACCCCTGCAGCTGTGTGCGTAGGTTAGGAAGTGGATTGTAACTGGAAAAAGTCATTACTAAAGATAAGTTGGTTTTGGAATATTGTGTATCTGAATCTATATTTTGGTTTATGCATCTGTTTATGGTTTATGACTGCATGCATGTTTTTTTATGTTAAACAGTAACTGAAAGTATCATGCCTTCTTAATTCAATTCAAGATCTATAATAATACTAAACAAAAAAAGGGTAAAGAACATTCACGCTCATCCTCCAAGCCACGCGAAGGTAGTTGCTCTAAACATATGGCTGCGTGGAAGTAGCGTAGTGCGTGGGATTAGTTCGCGAACTTTCCAGACGTCATCAAGACATCCCTAGGGTGCGAAAACCTAGTTCCAGCACCCTCCCATACTACCTTGGGTGATACCTCAATCCACACTCCGCGGAATGTTTCCGAAAGGGCCAGTATTTTTGGGATTTGTTTGGCTAAAACATTTCTGAACTTGGATTAGGTCCCAATAAGAAAACAAATGGTTCCATTGCTGGGATCGGGATCTGCCTAAGGGATGTCTGATGTCAGAACAATGGAACCCTACGAAGAAAGAAATTGAAGATTGGTTGGATCAGAAGCTTCACGAGTTCGTAATACAGGAAACAAAACCTCGTAGATATCTGAGAAGAGGTGGTTGGATCGCTTCATATATACAGAAATCCACGAGATCTTCTTCGTGGCCTTCTCTTCAGAACTATATGATTGGATCGCAAGGCTAGCAGACAACCAAGGAAGGTGCAAGCTCGATCAACTGATAGTGTGGACTCCAGAGTTGGTGCGCAGGCTAGAGGCATCTGAAGATAAGATCGTGTGGGCCATAGATCATTGGTTGGATCAGATAATAGGAGGGTTTATCACTAAATTTGTTATAGACACGACTGTCAACTACAACGAAGCAGAAAGACATTTTCTCTAGGGACCGTGGGGTAAGTACATCAAATCTTTGAATACCTGGATTAAGATGTTGTTATGTGAAAAACGGGTGATGTGAATACATTAATGAGGGGAACTATGTGGAGTGGAAAGGTCTACAAAGGTATCGAATGGTTAGGAAACAGTCCTTTAATTTCACCTCTGTGAGCAAGCGAGGAAGAGCACGCTTGGGTTTCTCCGAGGAGTGCAGCCAATTTGATAAGGCAATGCATTCTGCAGTTATCATCCCTACTAATGCAACCACTCCCATCACCTCCTTCACCTCCATCTTCAGCCACACCACCTCTAGCAAACCAGCAGTTTAGCATGGTGAGCACAATCAAGCTACCTATATTCAAAGGAGTAGGAAACAAAGATCTAGATCAGTTTTTCTTTGTAGTAAGAGTAGTGTGGGAAGTGAGCGGGGTTATAGATGATAAAATTAAGAGGGCCACATTAGTAAGTGTGCTATAATATCACACACTGACATGGTATATCAAGCACTCAAATGATCACCCGAATGCCGGAATAGCAGAAATCTAGAGTGTGTTGAACAAAGAATTTAGCCGACCGAAATCGGAGACATAGTCGATCATTAGATTCAAGGAGATTGCGATGCTTCTAGGAGAAACCCTCTGGGATCTAGATCAGAGGCTGAAAATTACAATCCACAAGGCTAATATGACATTGATAGATGCATAGCACCGCGTGTGGTTTGTGGCATATTTGACACCACACTAGAGGATGGCACTGTCACAACTGAAGCTCTCAACCCAAGAAGAAGCATTTGGAATGGAAATGAGGTTGCATGAAACACTGATACAGGATCCGAGGTTGGGAGTCCAAGAAATCCACACACAACTACAAAACCTATGCTTGGAGATGCAAAGTTTTAAGTAGGATAGGGCACTCTGGCCAGAGGCACACGAAGAAGTGTGGTGTATAAAATGCAAAGGCCAAGATCACGATAAGGATCATTGTCCAGTATTCACGAACTATTTGGCAGGAGGGGGACCGATGCCGTTGAGACTGGAGGCACAAGTAGGGCTGAGTGCGACACCCATGCTCTGATGTGCGATTTTTCAGGTGGGAGGAAAGCACGTGACGGACAACTGTCACCTGTTGCAGAAGTATACCCAGACTCTGCAGCAACTGTCTTGTAATTTTTTTATATCAGTGGGCCACGATGAGTGGACATGTTGGAGATACAAGATAATGATGGATAGGACCCCAGTTTATCGAATGCAAATGGAAATGCAAGGCTTCGATCTAGCCATAGCAATAGCGTGAGGCAGATTTCGAGGGCGAGGTCAAGGATGAGGAGGAATGGGGCCTGGAAGGGGCCATGGACAACTAATTTGTTACAATTGTGGAGGACCTAGGCACTATGCTCATGATTGTACCAACCCAACAAGAATATCTTGCCCATACTGTGAGCAGTTTGATCATGAAATGGTAGATTGTCCGATGCTGATCGCACAAATGCACGAAAAAGGGGTGCTACAGCCTACTCCAATGCAAAATATCCAAATGATGAGGTCTAAACCACGTAAAGAAGACCCCAATGTGAACATGATGCTCAGAAGTGGCACGACCACAGGGGAAGATAAGGGGAAGCAGCCTGAGGAAGATACCTGGGTACGTAAGGCTCCTACAAAGGAACCTGAGTTTGACTTGGAACGTGCCAAGGAAACATTTATGGAAGCTAAGAAGAGCTTCAGGAAGGTCTCTACTTCAGGTAGTAAGGGTGACCGAGAGATAGGACTGGATCCTTCTATGCTAACTACCTTTTTAGAGACATGCATGAAGCTGCTACAAGACAATAAGGCAGTAAAAGGACTACAAGAGCTGATCACTAGGTGCGCAGGGTCTGGGAACCGCGTGTAGTTCAAAAAATGGGGAAGCATGCTTTGTTTACCGGGAGGGAAATGTGGTTGACAGTGCAAATTAGTGAATATGAGATGGATCAGGTAATCCTAGACCTGGGTTCGGACGCGAACGTGTTACCAAAGAAAACTTCGGAATGCATGGGTAGGCCTGCGTTACAATTGTCTCCTATTCAATTGCAGATGGTGAACCAACAAAATATCTTGCCCATGGGGAGATTGCAAGGGGTAATAGTGGATATCGAAGGTGCAAGCACGTAGACGAACTTCGAGGTAATAGAGATTGTAGATGATACTAACCCTTACCTCACGTTGCTAGGAATAGACTGGGCCATCGATATGAATGGAGTCATCAACCTAAAAAAATGGAAGATGATATTCGAGAAAAAGTCCCTATGCATAGTAGTTCCGCTGGATCCAGCTGAAGGAGAACTCTACACTGAACCCATGTGTGACGATGGAGTCGATGAGGAGCTAGATTGTATCTACAAGATAACCGCGTGAAACTAGGATTGGCTAAATCCGACTGCAGGTGGAAGGGTCTCGTGGGAGCACGCAGAATCCTGCCCTTCGGATTTATATGAAGAAGATGAATGCTGGTACAATCAGTTGAGTGAACTGATGATGCTAAATTGTAAAATGATGACCAAGTCACTGCATTGTGTAACTTCCCAAGCTCTAGATCTAGCAAGATATGATGGATTGACAGCAGTGGATGAATTATAGAACAAGTTGAAGAGTGCAGTACCAGAGCAGTAGATGTTCGATGTATTAAAGTGGGTGCTGCACACGACACCTGCACATTGGTTGGGAACACATGAAGGAAACTTTGAAAACTGGCGCGGTTGTAGAAGGATGATGCAACTAAGGTTTGGGAAGCCGAAACTACGAATAACCGAGAAATACAATGAACGCGATGTCCCACGCACACACCTCAACCAAAGCCTATGGTGAAGAGCCCTAGCCTGAATGGCGCACTTATTTTATCATACCCTGGATGTCATCCCAAGAAACTGGTATACTAAGATCGAACTCCGACATGGTACGGGTGAATGGGATATCTTGCGCGAGGGATTTTTGTTAACGTTCTCATTTGAAGACCTATGGGCGGATACTGTTGACGATGCGCTACAAGCTATGAAAGCCGCCATTTTCAAAATACCACAGGAACCATGGGAAATAGCTCAACTAGTATGGTCACCTCAGTTAAGCCATGCCCTAGAATGTTACAACATACAAGTGGAGGATGATGATGATGACCCCCGAAATATTAATATTCCAGAAACAGAAGGGAGTCGCGAAGTTCAAGGACCATCAATTGAGGACCCTGACATCACTACACCACTGAAAACAAAACAGGTAAACATTGGTACAGATGTGGAGCTGAAGTACGCAACGCTTGAGGACTATTGGGATGATGCCACGGTGGATAAGGTCATCAAGTTACTTCGTGAATATCAAGACTTTTTCCCTACCAAAATCACGGAGTTAAAATGGATCCTCAAAGGCCTAGGTATGATGAAGATAACTCTAAAACCAAACGCGAATCCAGTTAAGCATCATCCTTACTATCTGAAACCGAAGTATAAGGAAAAGGTTCGCGAAGAATTGGACAAAATGCTTACAACAAGAATTATTGAAGCAGTGGAAGAGATCGACTGGGTGAGTCCTATGATAGTGCAGGAGAAAAAATAGAAGGGAAAAATTTGAATCTGCATGGACCTCAGAAAACTTAATGATGCCTGTGTTCATGATCCATTCCCAACACCATTTATAGATGAAGTCTTCGAGAATATTGGCAGACAAGAAGCTTACTCATTCACGGATGGGTTCTCAAGTTACCATCAGATCAAGATCATGCCGGAAGGTAGGAACAAGACAACCTTCGCAACCGAATGGGGTTGTTTTTAGTACACAGTTATGCCCTTTGGGTTGAAGAACGCGCCAACAATATTTTTGCGTGTAGTGGTGGTTGCGTTCAAGGAATTCATCCACAAGTTTTTGGAGTTTTATTTTGACAATTGGACTGTATTTGGGCTAGTCAAGAAACATATAGTGAGCTTACGGTTGATGCTTGATACTTGCTGATGACACCAGATTGCACTAAATCTTAAGAAGTGCACCTTCCTCATCCCCTTTGGAAATTTTCTTGGCCACATGGTCTACAGACAAAGCTTGATGGTGGACCCTGTGAAGATTACTATCATTCTCAATCTGGAAGTGCCGCGAAGTGTCAAACAATTCCACACCACGTTGGGGCACACTGGCTACTATCGAATGTTTATTAAGAGCTATGCACAAATCATGGAACCAATGGAATAGTTGTTGTAAAAGGACGTTATATATTGTTGGAATGATGATTGTAAGAAAATTTTGGAGATTCTCAAGAAAAAAATGGCATCTACTCCCATTTTGGTTTTCCAAAAATGGCACATTGAATTTCATGTACATGTTGATGTGTCATGTATCGCGTTGGGCATTGTACTCACGCAGGAAGGAGTGGAAGGCATTGATCACCTAATTGCGTTCACAAGTCGGCAATTGTCCAAAGCCAAAAATAACTACTCTACTACTGACTGCGAGGGATTAGCGATGGTATACGCGCTCCATAAATACCACCACTATCTACTCAGTGGGCACTTCAAGATGTATACCAACCATTCCACGTTGAAATACTTGGTGAACAAGCCTGTGTTAGTGGGGGTGCATTTGGAGATGGCTGTTACTGTTTCAAGAATATGACTTCGAGGCCATCGTAAAGCCAAGACGCCTAAACGCAAGCCCAGATCACCTATCGCGAATTGAGAACGGTGAGGAGCCAACAAATTTGGAGGAAGGACTACCTGATGCATAGCTCTATGTAGTGCATGTCATAGACAACCACTTTGAGGATATAATCCACTTCTTAACCACAGGGATTGCGCAGCAGGGATATTCAGTTTAACAGAGGAAAGAATTGGTGGTACGCACAGTGGATTTTTCTGTTATCATGAGGAATCTCTACAAAATGGGAAACGGTGAAATATTATGAAGATATGTACCTGAATTTGAATGATGACAAATCCTCATAGAAGCACATGGGGGGGCTGCAGGAAGACATTATGTAGGATGGGTGATAGCACAGAAGATTCTTCGTGCCAGACTATGGTGGCCAACCCTACATCAAGACTTGAAAGCATACTGTCGGGCCTGTGATGTATGTCAACAAACTGGGAAACCATCGCGAAGGGATGAGATGCCACTCAATCCATAGATGACACTGCAGCCATTCAAAAAATGGGTGATAGACTTTTTGGGGCCTATCACACCTCAAGGGAAGACTGGTGTGTGCTATATCCTCATTGTGACAGAGTACTTGACTCGATGGGTAGAATCAGAGCTGGTTAAGGACTGCACGGCCACTACAACTGCGAGATTTTTATTCAACAATGTCTTGACACAGTTTGGATGCCCAAAAATTCTAATGAGTGACCGTGGAACACACTTCCTAAATGAAACTATCAGTGCACTCACTGAGGAATTCCAGGTGTATCATCAACAAAGCATGTCGTACCATCCGCAAGCGAATGGGACCATAGAAGCATTCAACAAGATTCTGGAGACTGTGTTGACCAAAGTATGTGACACGCAGTGAACTGATTGGGATTTGTGCATACCTGCCGTGCTATGGGCATACAGAACCACATGCAAGAAATTGACAGGTCAGACACCTTTCAAGTTAGTCTACGACACAGAAGTCGTCATGCCAATGGAATACATTGCACCTAGTTTGCAGATAGCAGCTATGACAGGCATGGTAGACCACGAAGCCTTGGAATAGAGGCTCGCGCAACTGGAAGAACTTGAGGAAGAATGGTTTCTAGCAGGATTCCATCAACTAGTACAGAAACAGCACGAGAAATCTTGGCACGATTTCCATATCAAGTTGCGCATGTTAAAAGTAAATGATTTAGTATTGTTGTATGACATCAAGTTTAATAAATTCCCTGGAAAACTCCGATTGCATTGGTTGGGACCATATGTAGTCAAAGAGGTCACAGACGGAGGCACAGTCCAGCTCAGTAAGCTTAATGGAGAGCCCTTCCCAGGAAGAGTAACTGGTAGCTGCCTGAAGCCCTACACGAGTGGGCCGGCTATCTGACTAACTAACCAAAGCATAGTCTCAATGTTCCAAGTAGTTGAAAGAAGGCACGAGACTATAAACAAGTCTGTAGGAAAGCTGCGTGGAAACAGGGTTCCATGTAGGGTGGGTTTGTCGCAGGAATCGCAGTCGCGCATAAGGGGCTACGCTACTGCACAGATAGGCGAGAAAGTAACCATTGAGGTCATTGTTCATGACAAGATGGTCAATCTAAGACAACGAGGAGTGGACTGTGGGCATTTAAGAAACGGAGTTAGAACTAGATTTGAAACGATCTCTTGCCAGTATCGCATTAATGAGCCAGAAAAGGAGGGTACGGTCGAATTTGGATATCAGCCAGCCTATAAATCATAGCTGGTCATCCACTAAACAAACCATGGCACCTTGAGACTTAAGTTCTTACTCTATCCGATAGATATGGACCCGTCCAACTTTGACGCGTTGAGAATAAGCCCAGTGATTGCAACATTGCCAAAAGAGACGTGGAACCTTTGGGACAATGTAATGCTGACATCTGAGGTCGTCGTGCCGAGCCCAACACTAGTGGTGGGAGATATACCACAAATTCCCAGGCAGGTAGCAGGACCGGGTCAGATGTCACCGCGAATCCTGTGGTTTGGTAAGCGATCTATGAAAGATAAGGCTGAGATGGTGAATCTTGGGATAAAAGACAGAATTCCATTGAAAAGTGCATCCCTAGGTCACATGTCCACGATGAAACTTGAAGATTGGGACCTTGCGGAGAACAACAACTCTCTTGCAAAAATGCAACACAAGCTTTAGCAAACATTGAGTATACTGGACCAGAGATCGCAAGATTGCTACTCTTGCACAAAGAGTTCATGCCTTTGACATCTCAGCTAGAGCTAAAATCCTATGATGGGTCGCTTTATGTTAACCGAGCAGAGCAAAATGAGCATCATCGATTACGTGAATTATTAGGGGCAACGGAGCAGGAGCTTGGAGAAGTATTGCAGGAGGCAAGGATGGAGCAACAAAGTGTAGTGCATCACTTATAGGGTTGGTGGACCACGAAGCCTTGGCAGCGCGTCTTGCCACACCGACAAGCGACTCGGGACGAGTCATGATGATTGTGTTGGGGGCCTGTCAGGTAGTAGATCCCCCGCGTAATGGTTTTGGGGCTTAAAGCCCACAATTTTGGGTATTCGTATTGTAAAGGCTCTGCAAACTACATAGAGTACGAATTGTAATAGGTCAAGTCTAAGGGTAGTCTACCCTAAAATATTGTAAATTAATCTACAATTTGTCGGCCTGCCCATGGTCCGTGGACCATGGGAATGTATAAATAAGAGTGAGGCTCTAAGTGTAGAAGGTAGATTTTGGTGATGTAAAGAAGTAATATGGCTTTCTGAATGCGGTATTCAATCTAAGTCTGTAAGTTCGAGTTTTGGCTTCTAGTAGGAGATAGAGGCTCCGCGGCTGTGTGCGTAGAGGCCTAGGAGAGTCTACAACTATGTGCGCGGACCCCTGCAACTGTGTGCGCATGGTAGGAAGTGGATTGTAACTGGAAAAGGTCATTAATAAAGATAAGTTGGTTTTGGAATATTGCATATCTGTTTCATATATTCTGGTTTATGCATCTGTTTACGATTTATGACTACATGCATGTCTATTTATGTTAAATGGTAACTGAAAGTATCATGCCTTCTTAATTCAATTCAAGATCTATAATAATACTAAACACAGAAAGGGTAAAGAACATTCGCGCTTGTACTCCAAGCGGCGTGAAGGTAGTTGCTCTGAATAGACAACTGCGCGGAAGTAGCGCAACGCGTGGGATTGGTTTGCAAACTTTCCAGACCTCATAAAGACATCCCTAGGGTGTGGTAACCTCATTCCAGCACCCTCGCATACTACTTTGGGTGAGACCTCAGTCCGCACTCCATGGACTATTACCAAAAGGGCCAGTCGTTTCGAGATTTGTTTGGCTGAAACATTTCTGGACCTGGGTCAAGCCCCAATAAGCCAACAATAGGCATTACAGCTCCCACTCCATAGACCAGCATAAAAGGTGTTTGTCCCGTCAGTTTCTTTCATGTCGTCCGATAAGCCCATAACACTGTAGGTATGCATAGGTCCTAATCACTTCATTGTGCATTGCTTACCTTGGTCAACGCGTTGCATACCTTGTTGAACGCTTTTGCATGATTTCTCTTCTTGCATAATGTCTTCCTAACATTAAGAGCCATCTGCGAGCTATCCGCCCCAACACATGCTTATTGATCAGATCTTTCAGTGCAGAGTACATGTGCATCTGCGCAGGTTTGTGCCCTTTTCCATAGGCCTGCGTCCACTTGGTCAGATGTGCGCGCAGATCATCCTACCCATCATAACTTTCTGTCAGTCGCACATTAGGCTTCCCAAATCGTGTGCGCATCGTTCTCATACATTTGCACCAATCATCAAATCTTCCTTTGTGCGTACCCCACCATCTCATGGGCATAGCGCGCAGTACCTAGTCCAGGGGCTGGAAGCGTTGTTCTTCTAGCACCTCCTTTTCAAATGCATCCAAAAGGTATCTACCTCATTTAGACCATCATAAGTAGGAATATCTCTTACTTCTGTCGACACACAGCACAACAACCTTGTCATCATATTGCAATTCAGCTTAGTTACTTCGTGTAACCGATTCTGCCATCGTTCTACTTCTTCATCAGAATCTAAAGTGCAGGAACTGTCACGCTTCCATGTAATCTATCCATCCGCGGTGCAATTCACCTAGTCTTGGTCTCGTGTTGTTATCTTATAGATGCAGTCTAAATCATAATCACTCTCATAGTCGTGAACTGGTTTCGTATAGTGCGATCCTTTAATAGGGTCCAGGGGTATAATTACGCGTAGTGACTTCTTTTCAAAGATCATTTTTCACATCTTCAGATTGATTATCCCATTCATGTCAGTGGCCGAGTCAATTCCTAGGCATGCGGGGTAGGGATTATTATCATCAACAATCTCTATCACTTCAAAATCAGCTAGCACACTCGCTCCCTCAATATCCATAGTTATTCCCTACAATTTCCCCATGGATATTATTTTCTGTTGGTTCACCATCCTTAGTTGAATCAGAGACCATTGCAGCATAGGTCTTCCCATTAACTCCCATGTCTGTTTCAGTAGAACATTTGCATCCGATCCCAAATCCAAGATGACTTGATCCATCTTATATTCTCTGATCTCTACTATTAGCCTCATTTCTCATCTCATTTTTTTCTTATGCTTTCCAATCTTTCAAACTACACGTGGTTCTCCTGGCACGGTCCTAGTGCATCTGTTGATGAGTTCCTGTAACCCTTTCACAACCTTACTGTCACGCAATAACTTCATACAGGTTTCCAAGAACGTTGTGAGCATAGATGGGTCCATTTACAGCTATGGTTTATCTTTGCTTCCTGAAGTGGAGGCATCAGCAAAGCTCTTCTTAGCTTCCATGAAGGTTTTCCGAGTGCGCTCCAAATCAAACTCCACTTCTTTCGCCAAATCTTTATGAACCCAAGTACTATCTTCTGGTTTTTTTCCTTTGTCATCCCCCATTGCAATTCCACTTTGGAGCATAATGTTCACATTCAGATCTTCCTTGCATATCTCAAACCTCATCATCTGCAAGTTCTAAGTCGGGGGAGGCAGTAGCGCTCCTTTGTCACATATCCTATCTATCATTTTAGGAAAATCTTTTGTCTCATGATCAAACAACATGCAATACAAACACGGTGGGTGTGTTGGATTCATGCAATCACAAGCATAATGTCCTCACCCTCCACAATTGTAGCAAATCAACTATCTGTGACCTCTTCCAGGTCCTTCTCCCCCTCAGCCTTGTCCACACTCATGAAATCCTATTCACGCCATTCCTGCATTCTAGTCAAGGGGACATGTTTCAGCCTGAACTCTATAGGTGGGAGTTCTATCCATCATCAAATCATAACTTCTGCAGGTACGTTCTTCATGTCCCATAGACTTGCAAAAGTTGTAGACCAATTGTTGCAAATTTTGCGTATACTTCTATAACAAGTGACAATTGTCTGTGGCATGTTTTCCAGCTATTTGATAGATCACGCACCACAAAGCAGGTGTTGCGCTAGGTCTTACTTGAGCATCTGGCCTTCACGGCATCATTCCCCCTCTTGTGAGGTAATTTGTAAAAACCAAACAATGGTCTTTGTCATGACCCTAACTCTTACATTTCACACACCATACTTCTTTGTGCACTTCTAGTCAAACCGTCCTATTCTGTTGCAGACTCTACATCCCAAGGCACAGATTCTTCAGCTGCACATGGACCTGTTGAAATCCTCAGTTAGGATCCTGCATCGAGGTCTCATGTATCCTCATAGCAATCTCTAAAGCCTCTGCCTGAGTCATTATCTTCTACTGCGATAACACACTTCTTACATGTGGTAGTAGCGAAGCTACAAACCACTTGTGATGTTGTCCATCCGTCATATTCAGATTTGCTTCATGAATCATACATTTCAGCCTCTGATCCATCTCCCAAGGAGTCTCACCTGGTAGCATCATAATCTCTTTAAATCCAATGATCGATTGCGCTTCAAATTTAGGCCTGCTAAATTCTCTATTTAGCAGCACTTGGATATCCTCGACTCTTGCATTCACGTTATCGTTGGAGTACTTAATATACCAGGTCAGTGCACAATCCTACAAGGTGCTAACCAACATCACTTTCTTTTTATGGTCATCTATAACACCTTGCGCTTCCTATACAACCCTTACAATGAACCAAAATTGGTCTGAATCCTCATTTCCCAAACCTTTGAACACAAGCAACTTCATTGTGCTTGCCATATTGAATCACGGTGGTGGTGGAGTTGGTACAGGTGAAGATGGAGGTGATGGTGGTGAAGCCAGTGGTGGTGTGGGTGGAGGTGGTATTCGCAGAATTATTTGCCTTATCAGATGAATGGAACTTTGCGGAGAGACCTTCGCGAGCTCTTCCTCATCTCCTCATGGAGGTGAAATCAAGGGGCTAGTTTCTAGACCCTTATTTCCCTCGTTCCTATAAACCTTTCCACTTCGTGTAGCCTTGAACATCAAGGTAACTGCATAACCCTCTTTTCACACAATAGCATTTTAATCCAAGTATTCATGAGTTTTCATACTTACCTCATTGTCCTTTGAGAAAGCGTCACTCTGCCTCGTTGTAGTTGACTAAGGTGTCAACCATGAACTCAGTAATGAATCCTCCTATAATCTGATCGAGTCAATGATCAACAGCACACGCGATCTTATCCTCCTATGCTCCCAATCTTCGCACTAGATCTGGGTTCCACACAATAGGACCGTCAAGTTTCCACCTTCCTTGGCTATCTGCTAACATCGCAATCCACTTGTATAGCTCAGTAAGGAAGGACGTAAAAAATATTTCATGGATCTCCATGTACAGGTAGTTGTCTAGCCACTCTTCTTTTAATAGTCGCGGGTTTCTATTCTCCTGCGCCGCGAACTTGTGAATTCTTTTGTCCAACCAACCTTGAATTTCTTTCTTAGTTGGATTCCAGTGATACAACATCAGACATCTCTATGCATATTTCGGTCCTGGCAACAGAACCATTTGTTGGCTTATGGGGGCCTAACCTGGGTTCAGAGTTATTTAGCTAAACAAATCCATACACTACTGGCCCTTTTGGCATCAGCCCGCAGAGCGCTGACTGAAGTCTCACCTGAAGAAGTATTGGGGGATGCTGGAACCAAGTTTCTACACCCTTGAGATGTATGTGATGTCGGTTTAGTCCAACTATGCCTGTCTTCACGCAGGTCACTTCGTGCACTGTTCCAACCTTCAGTACGTTTGCGATCTATTATAATTGTCTTTCGTGAAGCCCTAACCAAGGGCTGAGATGCTTTCGCACTGCTAGGGTAGCGAATTGCACTATTTATCCAAACTACACTCGTATCTTACTTATCTTCTTAACAGATCTTAGTTAACTTCGCGTAAAATGATATTCTATCTTACATTCACTTAATCAATATAGTTATACACATTTGCGCATCATATAAGTATTAGAAGTGAATTTCATACCCAAGATAACAAATGCATAAAACAGGAAATAAATACTTAGAAATGATAGGAAACTTTTCTTTATTAATACTTCCAACTGTTACAGACTCGACTCGCCCTACACACTCAGCTGCAGGGGTCTGCGCACTCAGCTGCAGACTACTAGGCCTCTGCACACTCAGCTGCAGAGCCTTCTCCTACTCTATAACCCAAAACTAGACTTTCCACTTCAGATCTATCTCACACACATCATATGTTCTTTATTTTCATTGTTATGCTATCAAACTACTTAGAGCCTCACTCTATTTATACAATCCCATGGTCCACAGACCATGGGTAGATCTCTACAACCGACATTACAATAACAAAATTAAGGGTGGACAACCCTATGACTCTTTAAGAAACTACGCGCTCCGTGCCCACAAAATGTGGAGCCTTTACATTGGAATTACAATTTTTTACCAAAATTTGGGCTTTAAGCCCCAAAATGTCCCTTGGGGGACCCCATGCCCAACATGCCCACTAATAAAATTTTGTAATTTTTCCAAGTTTTGAAGGAAAAAAAGTACATCAAGTGCAAATGGAAGCAAGCTAAGAAACACCCCATTTTTCATTCATTCAATTCATATCTTCCATTCCCACCAAGTCTCTAGCATCCATTCTCATCTCCAAGCATAAAAAACTAGTTTGCAGGCAATTGTATGACTTCTACAAGGTTTTCTGTAGTTACTACAGGAGTTTCCTATAGTACTACATGATCTCCTAAAACTCTACATGAATGGAGTTCCATTTGAGAAATATTGATGCAAGCCTGTTCTGGGTTGAAAGAGGAGGCCATTGACCTCACCACATCTCACCCAACATGAACTCATGAGCCTGCCACCCTCTGTGTCTGTCAAAGAAACCACTAAAAAAGAATGATATATATATATATATATATGTATATATAGATATATATATATATATATATATATATATATATATATATATATATATATATATATATATATATATATATATATATATATATATATATATATATAAAGGAAAACCAAGAAAAGTCCTAGGGCCATACAATCAGTGTCCTATCTCACCTACCACTCCATTTCCCCCATTTCCATCCCTTCCACTCCTACCTCACCTCCTATTCCTCCTCCAAGAAAAAAAGAACAAAAAAATTAAGAAGGAGGTAGCTACTAGATTTCATGTAGTACTACAGGAAACCTTGTAGTGGCCTGTGTTATGACAACAACAGTCTCCATGCTCCTCCTTCAAGATCCATGCAGAGAAAGAGTATCAACACCCCTATAGGCACTATGTAACCTATCTAGAGCTTAGCAACAGCAAAAGAGGCCAGCACCTGCACACCACAACAAAGAAGGAAAACATATCACCTAGGTGAAATCAACAAAAAAAGAGAAAAGGAAATTGTGTGCCTGAAAAAGAACAAGCACGGTAGAGCCACCCTCCAGCATGCATTGACCAAGCAATGGAAGCCATAGGTATGGCACCTCATCAACACTCTTTCCTAAATACAAATATGATAAAAGTGTAGGAATATGAAAAAGTTAATTTTATAAGCTAAAGGTGGCTAGTTAACTTGGCCACCCTCAACCCAAAAACAAAAAGTGAAGTCCTAGTCAGCAGGAAATGTGGCAAGGTCACATCAAAGAAAATAAGTCGAAAAGGTGGTCAATTTAAGTTATACAAGAGTGGGTGATGATTACGATAAAAGGATGCATGATAACTAACGATGGGCCAACGATCCAAAAGGAGAAATTGCGTACACTACCAGTGAGCACAATGCTCCAAGGAATCAACCATAAATAGAAAAAATTCCTAACTTTCATGCACACATCGTTCCTTTCAGGATTTAGAGAAATGGTTCCACCTGGAGGATCCATCGAATAACAAAGCTAGTCTTTTCCATCCTACAGTGAACACCTATAGGAAACACAGAGAAACTACAGGAAACAATGGGAATCATCAACAAACTCTGCAAGGGAGTACATAGGTCCCAACTATTCAGGAATTCTCCTCATCCAGGGAATCATAGTGAAAGGTAGGTAGCCCACATCCTTTGTTTTTTGACTTGATAGATACGAAAGAGGAAAAGGAAAATAAATCTCCATTTTTTTCTAGTAATTATAGTGTGCATGGGAATAGACAAAATTCTCTGGAGAAATTGTGTGGGGATAAAGAAAGAATTGTAGTCATCACCCTCCTAAACTCTAAACCCTTAGTCACCTTCAAAAGCTCTAGAGATAAGCCACCAAACTACCTACAATCAGCTTGACAGAGAGGAGAAAATGATAGGAGGTTTCAACAGAAGGGAGCCCATAGGGACATCCATAATACACCTCCATCCCCCTGTGTTAGATATATTTAGAAGGAATCAATGGTTTGGATTCTTCAAGCTGCTTAGAGGATATGATGATGATGTATCTTGGGAATTTTCCATGTCACTCACACCTTAGGCTAGAGTTAGTGCTACTAAGAGAATTGTCAGTAAAAATTACCCCTAAAAGCATTAGCAGACTCACTACACTTCCTCTAGGCTTTCAATGGAGAAAGGAGGATAATGCTAGAAACACTTATGCCAAGAATAATTTTTTATTAAGAGATGAAGAGACAATGAGGACAAAAATAGAATTAGAAGGGAGATCCTTTCCTATCCTTGGGATGAAGTAAGCTATCACATTCTCGAGTATATTTCTTGTGAGGGAAGGCTCAGTATAGTCTATGGTTACCAATTTAGACTCTCCATGAGCTGATATTTGGAGAAGAGTTACCCCTTAATACAAGACTTAATTTGCGCTACTTCTTGTTGCAATTATTAATAGACATGAGCATAAAGGTATAGGATGGAAAACATCAGCCACTGGCACATCATGGACTAATCAAGCTCATACTAGAAGATGCTTTAAGCCAATTAAGAGTCTGTATTCTATGGTCCACATTTGGGGACATGGAAATGGACAGGGAGGTTGTAATTGAAGAAATTGAATATGAAATGGACCCAACCTCTAGTGGTGAGGAGGAAGAAGAAGAACCTGAGGAAGAAGATGAAGAACCTGAAGAAGAAGAGGGATTAACCAGAGGAAGAAGAGGAGGCAGTGACAAATAAGACTGAGGAAGAAAAGGAAGGAGAAGAGAATAGTGGAGAAGAAGCATAGAAGGATGAGGCAAGCCTTGGAAAACATACCAATGAAGGGGAGGAATCTTCAAGAGTGTCTCATGAACCCACAGAGAAGGAGGCAGTTGCTGCCTTGACTGCCCTAAGCACACCCATAAAGTCAACAGGAAAAAGGTAGAGGTAGACTCCCCTATATTTAAAAACAAGGAGGAGAACTAGGATCAAATAGGGGAGACCACAAACACCTACCAAAATTACTATCGTCATTGAAGACTCACCAAAAGGACAAGGAAAACTAGTCTTCCCATAAATGAAAGGTAAAGAGGCCACATCAAAACATGATTCCCAAAGGTCGCAAATAACCTATGTTAGGAGGCTTGTCACTAGGTCAACCTCAACAAAGAAAACCAAATAACCTTTGACCCCATTTTAGAAAGGGAAAATCCTCCTATAGGAAACATAGATAGTCCTACATGAAACTATGTTATCACTATAGAAAACACAGAAAAAGAAGCAAGAAGGACAACAAGCAAAAAAGAAAGGCAAGGAAGCAACAACACAAGTACAGGAGGAGGAAAATTATCCAAAAACATTAAAGGGGGAATCCAAAGAGCTTCAGGAACCTAGCTCATAGCCCAATCTTAGATCCTATTACAGATTCATTGAGGGAGGTAGAGTCATACCACAAAATTTCCCATCCCTCTCTTCTTTGAGTTTGAGAAGGATAGAACAAGGACACATCGTTGGATGAAAATTGCTAAATCAAAAAATGTAGAGGATGTGGGCCATATGGAAGCTACTAGAGATGGGTATAGGGTTGAGTAGGATAAGAGATAGGGAAAGAGTTATGAAATCTCAACTAGAGCCTGAAAACTCATGGATGAGGAGGCAGGTACAGGAAAAAGAGAGCCAATTGGCCATTATGGCAAGCCTCTCTATGGAGGAACTCCAGTGTAGGATGCCACCAAAGTCATATTCCTTGTACCTAAAGGATCAATGGATGCAATTTCAGATAAAGACCCTAGCACAATGAGGGACTATGGATTTCCAATGCTATAGGTAGTTCATTGAGCTCTGTGACCAAAAAACCCTAGAAGATAAGGCCAATATATTTGAATTCTACTTACACAACTTGGCCTTAACATACTTGAATATGTGAGACCCCAATCCAAAGTTGGGGGACTTACCACTAATGGACTTTGCATCATGGATGAGTCATAAGAAGGCCAGGGATAAGGAAGTAAAGAGGGTGTTGGAAAGAGAATAAAAAGAGCCCCTTTACACCAGAGTACAACAGATCAATTCCATGGTCATCATTAGCACCCACAACATCATCGTCAATGATCCCATATTGAACCAAGATACCAAGCTACACAAGAGAAAGAAGTCACTCATTTTGAGGACACCTTGAGAATTCTAGGGGATGAAAACTAGAAAGTATGCCAAAGGAGATGGGGCACCCTACCATACATCCTTAGGTTCAGGGAGTATCATTTTGATGCACTAGAAAGAACCCCATTGTATAAGAAGGCACTACAGAGACTCAAAATCAATTGGATTGGCTTGAAACTTAGTCCACCATTGCTCCTGGGTATGTTAGAAGGAAGAAAGGAGGAAGAGGAAAAAAATCAGTAGGAGGAAATAGAGAAGCATGCAAGATTTTATCCACAAGAGGAGAATACATCAACAGAAGCATGGGATGTCAAAGATGCCACAAGAGAAATGAAAGACATGGACATAGATTAAGTTGCTCAGAGGATGAGAAACACTTTCATTAGGGGCGTGAT
Organism: Pinus tabuliformis; assembly: GCA_031772625.1. Classification (NCBI taxonomy): domain Eukaryota; kingdom Viridiplantae; phylum Streptophyta; class Pinopsida; order Pinales; family Pinaceae; genus Pinus; species Pinus tabuliformis. The sequence continues at coordinate 873,904,760 of CM062815.1, forward strand.
GATGAGGCTCATCAATAGGTAAATTAGATTTACCTTAATGACACTCTCCAACTTATTAAAATAAAATTTTCTCACATTTCTTTACATATTTTATTATATTTTTCTTACTGAGAAGGATAAAAATGAGATGTTATGTCATGCGGCCTAATGTGCATTAATCACAGGCTTTGGAGAAATTTTGGCTAATTTACGTACAAGAACTCAAACTAGACAAGCAAGAGGAATTTTAGCAAATTTTATCTTCCTCCTTAACTCCTCAATCACTCGAAGATTCCTCCACCAGATCTCATCAGATCGGAGCTACAAGTAACCATGCCCACCAAGGTCAACGATAACCAAGCCAGTGATAGTTGAAGACAAGTTGATCTCGAGTTGGGAGCCAAGCCTCCCTAATTCTAAGGAAGTTATTGGTAGCTTTAGTGGTATAAATAATACGGCCTAGGGCCTCATTAAGATTCAACTTTTTTATGGTTGTAGCCAAGAGGCATTTTCAAGCTAAAACATTGTGACTAATAACTCTTATGTATTTTTGACATTTTGATAAGAATGATAAGCATTCCCTTGATCCATCACTAAGTTGACTCAGACAGTTGAAGCTCTTGGGTTAGAGCCCAACCCTAGTAGCAGAGGTTCCTCTTTCTATATATGTATGCTTAGATTAAATTCATTGTTAGCTGCTGAAGTGATTTTGGTTTTGTCTAATATGCAAGTATTTGGATGATTACTTAGTTTGCTTCCTTTTGTAAACAGGTAGATAAGTGGTACAATAGTGACAGTAAACACCTCATAAAATCTTGTGGTAGTGTCCTCTGCCTCATTTCCCTTATGGGATCATGACTTGAGGGTTCCATTCTCATAGCCCAAAAACATATTTATTGCTTGATTATTGCATAACTTAGGATTTCTCATTTCATAGATCACTGTTTCTAAATTTCTTAGAACTACCTACAATTTTCATTTTGGTTTCTTGATTTTTCTATGATTTAGAAGCTCTTACATTCATAGACTTATCCATTACATATTAATAACTCTATTTTTCCTAAATTCAACTCATCTTTTCCATATATAAATGAAGTTCTACATAAATGAAGAAAAGAATGTATGTTGTTGCAAGAGTTTGTGATCTGCAGGTGTTGTGCCTATTTCCTGTAGGTAGTCCTTGGCTGCAAAAACTATGCCAGGAAACCAACTCAACCAGCCTTTAGGTTCAAGCTAGCCCTTGAACCATAGGGGGCTCCCTTAGTGGTTGCGACGCTTTGTTTAACATTGTTCACCTGTCACTGAACAACAACCTTTGAAGCACAATGGCCAGATTTATGGTTTTAATTGGGGGTGGTTGGCGATCAATGAAAATCCCTAATCATGATTAAAGGCCTCTCTCATAGGGCCCCTTCTAAAAGTGTTAGCTTCCAGCCTGACAGAATGACTTAGCTTTTTGAAGGATTATGGTAGAAGAATGTAAGGGGATTCCTAATAATTGAGCAGTCAGACTGACTACTTAACAGCTAGGGAAATTTGGATGCGTGTAGAAGATTTCTACAACCCAAAAAAACATATTCGGAGTATTCAAGAAGGCCAAACTGAAACCAATTCTAAGAGGAGTTATTTCAAATAGATAGTCCAATAAGCTAATATATTTTAATGGCTATCAGAAGGCATAAAGAAAAAACCAGTGAAAGAGGAGTTATCATCGACAAACAATCCAATAAGCTAATCTCTTTCTAAAGGTTATGATTTTGCAGGGGATTTAAGAATAAATTTATACTCAATCTACACTTACCGTGACCTTCCTATAAATGCTTTGAACATGTGTATAAATATGATATGAAACACTAGAAAGACATACTAGAAACACACAAAATTCTGTCAAACTAGAGCTGGAAGGATTTCATTATAAATCCTATAATAGAAGCTATTAGAAAGTGAAGCGCCTTGGCATAAAAATCCCACACATATTACTTCAATTGCTGAAGTATTTATACAATTTCGTCACAAAATATCTTGATAAAACTATCAAGAGCTATTACAAATATTTGAAAACTGTATTACAAAAATAGAACACAAATAAAGGTAACTAAAACTATTTGAAGTGTCCTTGTACTATCTTGAGGATTTATGTTGACAAAGAAGATAAATTTGAATTTTATTGCAACTCATATTTGATGAGGTGGCCTCCAAGTCACTAACTGTCTTGAGCTTTTTCCTCCTGAATTTCTGAAAAATAGGGTCCAGACATCCCTTCGAATATCTCAATCCGAGCTAGTTGTATGAAACCTGAGAGGAATTTTTCTATTCTAATATATTAGGAACAAAAATCTCCTCTAGTTTCCCAAGATTCATCTATGATTATCCACAACATTTTCTGCAAAACGGTGGCTTAAACAGGACATTACACAGTCAAAAAAATAGGTTAAACATGATGAGGGTTTATCTCCCAACCCCTGACACCTATGTGAAAAGTGAGATAGAATTTTGTATTTCAGAATCTTATGAACCAAAACCTCTTCTAGTTTCCAAATATTCATCTTTGTAGAGTCAAAATAGCCTCTGCAAAAAGGTGACTAAATCATGAAATTTCTGGAAAACATGCCTTCAAAGATACATTTCCATCTCCCAAACCATAATAGCGGTTATAAAAATGAGAGAGGTTTTTGTACATGAGAATGTTATAAACAAAAACCTCTGTCCTTTTTTGAAAATTCGTTCTCTAATGTTCTTAAACCATGTTTTAATTTACTTTAATACATCATTTAATCATGTTTAAATGCATGATTAACTAAATCAACTAGCTAATGAAACTTAAATTTACATTTTGAGGGCACATTTACTCTTGCAGAACCATTTACTATTTATAATCTACTAGAACCTAGTATATCAGCAAATTTAAATTATCAAAACTAATCATGTTACAACATCGGCTCCAATGGGGACTGCTTCCCCCTATGGGATGCAGAGAACTAGTAGACCAGTTTCCTTTAGTGTTGGGCATGGACTCATACCATAAAACCATCAACCACTAATTTTCCATATTATGTAGAAATATAACAAATCTCCATGGATCAGTCTTGTCGTTTAAATACTCTGCTACTGCACGCTACAACCTACAACTGTGAAATGCAACCATATGCCAGCACTAATTCGGATACTCTTTCATACTGAAATCTGAAAACTGAAAATTTCTATAGACTGAAAATATAAGCTGATCTATAATATACTCTTCAAATCACACCACTCGTAAACAATGAACACGTTGATATACTGCATACTGAAACTCAAAATATCTATTCAATCCCCACACCTCTATCTAATTGAATTGAAAAAAATTACACTCTTAGGTGTAATCTACTCTCCAATGTAACCAAGTGCGAAGTATATTTATTGATAGACCATGTTGCCAAGAGCTAAAAATATGAAGAATATATACAATATGAACATGAAGTCCCATGGGAAACTTATACTCACAGGTGTACTTTAAAATTTGCATCCTCTGTAGACATTTTAGATTTCTGATCATGGCTGAGAGGGAGAGACACATACTGATGATTACAAGTATCAATGAACCTTACATAGTAGTAAAGGTAGATGAAATTTTGAAACAGTGGGATTGATTACCTAGTGGAATCTCCATATGAAAAAGTGGAGTCGCCAGGTGAAAGAAATGCAACCAATAATAAATGCTTACTCCGTGTTCACCACAAGGAATAGATCTAATCTTTATCATTCCCTGGAGAAAGATATATTTGTTACTTCGCTCCCCAAAAACGGTGCCAGATGTTGTACCTATTTCCCGTAGGTAGTCCTTGGTTGCAAAAACTATGTTAGGAAACCAACTCAACCACCCTTTATTTTCAAGTTGGCCCTTGAACCAGAGGGGGCTCCCTCAATGGTTACGAAGCTTTATTTAATGTTGTTCACCTATCCCTGAACAACAGCTTTTGAAGCACAATGGCCAGGTTTATGGTTTTAATTGGGAGTGGTTGGTGATCAATGACAATCCCTAATCATGATTAAAGGCCTCTCTGGCAGGGTCCCTTCTGAAAGTGTCAACTTTCAACCTGATAGAATGACTTAGCTTTTTGAAGGATTATGGTAGAAGAATGTAAGGGGATTCCTAATAATTGAGTAGTCAAACAAACTACTTAACATCTAGGGAAATTTGGATACATGTAGAAGATTTCTATAGCCCAACAAAACATATTCAGAGTATTCAAGAAGGCCAAACTGAAACCAATTCTAAGAGGAGTTATTTCAAACAGATAGTCCAATATGCTAATCTCTTTTAATGGCTATCAGAAGGCATAAAGAAAAAACTAGTGAAAGAGGAGTTATCTTGGACAAACAATCCAATAAGCTAATCTCTTTCTAAAGGTTATGATTTTGCAGAGGATTTAAGAATAGATTTATACTCAATCTACACTTACCCAAACCTTCCTATAAATGCTTTGAACATGTGTAGAAATAAGATTTGAAACACTACAAGGACATACTAGAAAACACAAAATTCAGTCAAACTGGAGCTGGAAGGATTCCATTAGAAATCCTATAATAGAAGCTATTATAAAGTGAAGAGCCTTGGCATGAAAAGCCCACACATATTACTTCAAATGATGAAGTATTTATACAATTTCCTCACAAAATATCTTGATAAAAATATCAAGAGCTATTACAAATATCTTAAAACTATATTACAAAAATAAAACACAAATAAAGGTAACTAAAACTATTTGAATAGTTCTTGTACTATCCTTGAGGATTTCTGTTGACAAATAAGAGAAATTTGAATTTGATTGCAACTCATATTTGATGAGGTGGCCTCCAAGTCACTAATTGTCTTGAACATTTTCCTCCTAAATTTCTGAATAATAGGGTCCCGTCATCCCTTTGGATATCTCAATCCATGCTAGCTGTGTCACAACTTAGATAGGTTTTTGTATTATAGTATCTTAGGAACAAAAACCTCCTCCATTTTCCCAAGATTCATCTCTTATTATCCACAATAGTTTCTACAAAAAGGTGGCTTAAACATGACATTGCACAGTCGAAACAATAGGCTAAACATGATGAGAGTGTATCTCCCAACCCCTGACACATGTGTGAAAAGTGAGATAGGATTTTGTATTTGGGAATCGTATGAACGAAAACCTCTTCCAGTTTCAAAATATTCATCTTTTCTTAGTCAAAATATCCTCTGCAAAAAGGTGACTAAAACAGGAAATTTCTGGAAAACATGCCTTGAAATATGCATTTGTATCTCCCAAACCATAACAGTTGTTATAAAACTAAGAGAGGTGTTTGTAAATGAAGATGTTTTCAACAAATACCTCTTTTATTTTTTGAAAAATCGTTCTCATATGTTTTTAAACCATGTTTGAGTTTACTTTATTACATCATTTAAACATGTTTAAATGCATGATTAACTAAATCAACTAGCTAATGAAACTTAAATTTACATTTTGAGGGCGAATTTACTCTTGCAGACCCATTTATTATTTGTAAACTACTAAAACCTATTATATTATTAAATTTAAATTATCAAAACTAATCATGTTACAACAATAGGGAGACCTTATCTCGCCAACCTCATCCAAGTCTTTTCCACCTACGATGTCAAAGTCCACCAAACCCTAATCCGAATTTCTGTTTTGTAGCAAAGTGGACATTTTTCTTGAGAAATTCCAACCATCTTGAAGACATGGGATGAGCCTTGGATAGTGTGCACATCCTCTGTGCCTTATTCCCCCATCAAACTCCTTTCCCACACTTCATTCTACCTTTCCTACCACCTATAAACTTTCAGCCTATTTCTTGTAGTAAAACAAGGCATCTTGTAGTAGAACTAAGACATCTTGTAGTACTACAGGAAACCTTGTAGCAGCCTATTTTTAAGCCCGAAATGAGAAGAATTTGTCATCTGATCTTAGGTTAGGCCTCCACTTGGCTTCCCTACCCTCAATACCATTCTATACCTATTTCCCCATACATGTCTCCCCTGCCAAAGAATAAATTGGTTAAATTCACATTTCATAAAATTGAAAATCAAAAAGGCTTTTCTGCAATTTCTAGTTAGCACATGCATGCAACAATCATAGTAGTTTTAGGATCATTTCCATGCTTATTAGTACAGATAACTAGATGTTAGATGCAAGGTTAAAGTAGGTCTCTTTTGCAAGCAATAGGTGTATATACTTAGCTAGATGATTTCATGTCACTTTCTAGCATTTTCCAATTCAATGCTTTAATTTCCTAGAGTAGGAAGCATTTCCTTTCTGCATTGAGAATAGTTTTCCCTTTTCTATTTGGTAGTCAAACTCCTTCTAGTCAATAGAAGACTTGTTTGAAAAACCCTATTGGTATATCACCCCAGTTGAAAAGTGACAAGAGTAGACCATTACATCTACTGTGTATACAACATTGTCACCTCCAATTTTGTATGAACCCTGGGTTGATGAAGTAAAGTTGGTAGCCCTAGGAGTTGCAACATCCTTGCTACAATACTAGAGACCACCACCCTCAAGGGAAGATTGAATTACATGGCTTGGAAGGATAGGATGGAGGCAATGCTTGAATACAACAAGCTCAAGGAATTCATAGATTATGATATTTTGAAGCCTCTAGCATCTGATGCTAAAGATCTGGCTGAATGGAGAAAGTGTGTGGAAAAAGCGAGAAGGATAATCCTATAAGGAGTTTGAGATCACATTGTATCAAATCTCCATGGCAAGGAAACACCATTTTCAATGTGGAATGCATTGACAAACCTATTTCAAAATAGTAGTGACCACAGGAAGCTAGCACTGAAGGACAAAATTAGAAAGATCAAGATGGAGAAGGTCATCTCAATTCTGAAGTACTTGACCAAGTTCACCCAATGTCGAGATGAGCTTGGAAGTGTCAGGATTGTTGTTGCTGAAGAAAATCTAGTGAGCCTAGCACTTCTAGGACTTCCCAAGAGCTGGCATAGGTACCAGGACTCAGTTAATGGGACAGAGAAGCTACTAGAGTCAGAGCAGTTGTGGTTCGACTTGGTACAAGAAGAGATTAGGTGGAACACTAGAGATGGATCCTCATAAAAGAATCATGATGAGGACAATTCTGCCTTAGCAGGTAAGGAAAATAAAGGGAAGGGGAAGTCATCCCATTCCAGATCAAATTCTTGTTAGGGTGGCAAGAAGAAGGACATGTCGAAAGTCAAATACTTTCACTATCATGAGATAGGAAACTTTTCCACAAAGTGTCCAATCAAGAAGGCCAGTAATAATTCCTCAAGAGGAGTGATAGGTGAATCTCTTGCTTCACAGTTCGAACTGGAATTTACCCTCATCTCTTGTATGGTGTCATCGATGATGGGTAGTGGCTGGTACCTAGACAGTGGAGCTTTTTTCAACATGACCAGCAACAAATATCTCTTCAGTAACTTGGAGGATAAGGATCTCCAGATGCATATCGAGATGGGTGATGATGGGAGGTATAGTGCTATCGTCATTGGTATGGTTACCTTTCATATGGATTCGGTTTCTCCCCTCACTTTGCGAGATGTTATGTATGTTCTTTGTTTGAAGAAGAACTTGGTATTTGTTTCCATGTTGGAGAATAGAGGCTATGATGTGATATTTAGTAGGGGAAAGGTGTTCCTTTGTCACATAGCCACATGACAGGTGAAGTGGATAGGGGTTTGAATGAAGAACCTCTACAATTTGGAGGTACAAAGTTGTGTTGCCTCGAGCACTAAAGCAGGGAAGGTGCAGGGCCGAGACATCAGTGAGTTGTGGCATAGGAGATTGGGTCACTTGCACCATGGTGCTTTAAAGATCATGCAGCAAATTTATACTGATCTTCCGAAGGGTACACTAGAGAAGGTAGACACATGCAAAGCCTGTACATTGGGAAAGAACACCAAATCTTCCTTTCATGAAAAAAAGATTCGATCACAGGCGATCCTCGATCGAGTTCACTCAGATGTGTGTGTACCATTCTCGACAACATCCATGGCCAAGAACAAGTATTATGTGATATTTGTTGATGATTTTTATCGTAAGTATTGGATATTCTTCATGCAGAAGAAAGATCAGACTTCTGCTAAGTTTTGTGAATTTAAAGTACCTGTTGAGAAATATACTGGCAGGAAAGTTAAAGATCTCTAGAGTGCTAATGATGGAGAGTATGTGTCGAATGAGTTCAAAAAATTTTGTGCATCAGAAGGAATTCGATGGGAGTTGATAACACTTCATAACCTTCAACAAAATGGCGTGGATAAAGGAATAAAAGGAGTATTGTGGGATTATAAGCCAAGAGGTGGATCCAATCGAGGTGTTTGGAGGTAAGACCAAGGAAAAGAAACTCACGGACAGAATGAAGAGCAAGTTTTCCTTAGTCAAGAAGTCATTCGGATACTCCATCCGCTCAAACATAGATAAGGTGATGCAATTTGAGGTGGATCCAACCAAGGTGTTTGGAGGTAAGACCAAGGAAAAGAAACTCACGGACAAAATGAAGAGAAAATTTTCCTTAGTCAAGAAGCCATTCGGATACTCCATCCACTCAACATAGATAAGGTGATACAATTTGTTGCACATATATTGGCCTACAAGATCATGAGAAAATGTCACATGGATGAGATTTTGGCACTAGTAATTTCACATTTTTCCTAATGCATGAAGGGGGTGCAGTAAAACTAGGTGCGATAAAACTGAGTGCAATACCTCTGCAAAGAGTTTTTGATCAATTATCACAAAGTAATGGACGACGAATATGCATTCCACTATACCTAGTTGTTGTTGTTGATTGTCCAAGTTGCATGGAGACTACCAGGGGACACTCAATTCCCTCCACAAGATGCCAACATACCAGAGGCTGCGAAGTTCACATCGCTATGGGCCACCAAGGATCCTAAGAGGGTCATGGAAACCAATATGTTCTAGGTGTTGGTTGAAATGGACCTATGCATGGTGATCATCCAGAGGCCGAGGCTCTCACCAACCCTATTTGAGGAGCTAGAGGCTTAAGTAGAATTCAATGAAGATTTTCACAATGTGTATATCCACACGTGACAAGATCCAAAAAATATATGGTACAAGTTGTCATACCTAGTAAACGAAGCTGATGTGTACGAAATTGTGGGGAAATGGTTAGGGGAGTGGCCACACCCCACAGATCTTGGCGCAGTCACAAGTAAGGGTGGAGAGAGTTCCTCTGCATAGACAAAAGCAACGTAAAAATAGAAGGAAGATGAGCACGTTGCAGCATGTGTGAAAGTTGTACAACAAAAGAAAGAAGCTACTGCCAAGGCAGCTGCTCCTAAGGCATGCTGAAAAGGAATGCGTCACGAAGGAAACCAATATGGAGATTGAGGAGTCCGCTTCTTAGCATACAATGGATAAGGATGGGTTCAATGAAGAAGGATCTGGTGTCAAGGAGCAGAGCACTCCTTTCAGAATAACGAAGTGCCACAAGGAGATGACTTCTAGGCCCAAGAAGAAGCAGAAATTAGACAATCACACACATGTTGATCCACTGGTCCTCACTGAGGGGGACTTCGATGAAATCAGAGACAAGGTCTGTGACACAATTACCAAACTATGGACGCAGTTTGAGTAGCAATACTAACAGGCACTAGGGAATGTGTATAAGTATCTACGCGGGTTGCAGATTCAAACAGGATGATTGCAGGCAAGTGTGGGACAAGCGAGAGAGATTCAAGCGAGCCTATAGTAAGCGAACACAACCGTGGTGGAGATAGATAAGACTATACATCTTAGATTGATACAATTTCTAGAGGGATCACTACACACACAAACAAATGAAGAAAACATCCACCTCGCACAACTCAAGGATGTAGGTGTCAACCTAGAAGAGCTACCTATTAGACCGTCCATGAACTACATCAGGGGGTATCAGACGAGCTTCGGGTTAGGGAGCAGTGCGTGTTGTTATTCATCAATGAAGTATATATGAAAAATGAGAGAATATTTGAAGAAAAGGCATAGGAGTTGAAAGAAAAAGAATAACTACCCATGCACAGCCAGAACTTGGAGGAAACCATTACACAGGTATGTAATGCACTGCCGAAGCTCAACATTCTCGAAGACGCAACAATAGTAGCAAATATTCGGAAGTTGGCTTCAGTAGTTAGGGAATGAAAGGAGGAAATTGGCTTATTCTAATTTTAGTTAGAGATGTAGATCTTTGAATTACAGTTAAATTTGTAGCTAAACACTCTGCCAGAAGTCTAGGAGCAGCATGAAGCAGCCATCAAAGAATTACCATGTGAGATGAAGTAGTCAAGGGCCCATGTGAGAAGGAAATAGAATTATGGAAGAATTTTCATGAGGACCCAACTCTATAGAAAATTGGCACAGATATCTGGGAAAAGAAGCAACAATTTGATGAGCTCAGGGTGACAGTGTGAACTTTAGCACCAGTCCAACGCTTCGTTCGATTGATAGAAGGAAAACAGTTGCAGACATAAATTGAGGAGCTGCAAAGAAAAGAGACCATCTTGAATGCCATGACAAATCCATGGACAGAGGAATAAATCCAACTTACTTTGCTAGTAAAGGATAAATTTAGGACAATTCAGCAAACACAATGGATGATGGGCCTCGCGGTGGAAGGTCCTACAATAGAGAAGCTGGTAGAGGAAGTGCAAATAGACACAGTGTAGGGTACTGCTGACTTACAGGTGTTGAAGATAGAGTTACACGAACTCTAAAGAAAAATTGTTGCACCAACTGAGTGACTCGAGGGTGAGTCACCCAATTTGTGTTGGGGCCTTGTTGGGAAGGGGTCCCTGGGGTCATTGTGGTCAACGTTTTGGTAAATTTTGATATATCTTTTTGTTGCAAATGTAAAGTCTCCACGAAATGTGGAAGTGGAGCGTGAAGCTAGTAGAAGTCAAAGGGGCTTTAGTCCCTTAGGTGGGTAGGTGATATAGAGTTTGAGAGACCCACCCATAATCCGGGGACCATGGTATTGTATAGAAAAATCTATATATAGATAAGTAATTTTGAGTCTTAAAAAGTAACATCTAAAGAAGATCATTGTAAGGGATTGTTGCTAAGGCAGGAAAGGTATGTTTCCTATACTTAGGTGAAAGGGGAAGGCTCTTGCAACTGAGTGCACGAAGACCTTGGTAAGTCTGCTGGCTGAGTGCACGAGTCCCTGCAGCTGAGTGCACAGGGAGAAAAAGTTTGTAATTGAATGATTATACTTAATAAAGACTATTTTGAGATGATTTTGGTGCATTTGTGTCTTGTTATTTACTTCCGCAAAGTCTATGCATCTTCACTATGTGTTATGATTTGTATGAATTAATGCTTATTTATTGTGCGAAAGTAGTAGATCTGTAATATTTATGCATGATAAAGATAATTAGGAACCTTCATGAAGCTCTGGAAGTTGTTTAGATAGATTTACAGTAGTTTTCTTGTAATATATCTATTCTGAAAATATAATAAAAATACCGAATATGCCCAAGAAATAACAAGATAGAAATAGATAAACTTCTGATCTTTATTAATATCAAATCCTTGAGGTAGGGTAACACCATACAATCACTATGTAAGGAAGGAGAACACTCTACAAGCCCTATGCTTTCCAATACAATAATCCTTGACATCTCTCAACGGGGAGTCTCTAGCCTCTATACAGGATTCATACATAGAATACCATGGGTCATTACCATGGTTCTCTCAATACCATATATCTAATACAATGGGCTCATCACATTATTGCTAACTACTTGTGGTCCCTTACATGATACAAGTTAACCACTTTATTTATTAATATGGCCATCTCATTATTGCATTATTCCCTTGGGTACCTCCCTCTATACCCCATACTATCCCCCCTAGGTATACTACATTCCACCCCCCTTAAACATGTTTCATCCCCAAAACATAAGAAGAACACAAATAATAATATCTACTCAAAAGAGTAGTCCACTGGTACCATGCACATGCATCTAGCCATCCAAGAGAAAAGTGAACCCTCGATCTAGCTGGTGCCTTGCTCACTTGAGATGAAGTTGACCATGGTGGCGCTTCTGTGTTGATGTGTTTTGGGTGGATCATCACCCCTCTCTATCTGTCATGCGGGGTTTGTTGTCCTTGTTGTTGATTTGTTCCCATCTTGTTGGTTGTTTTCTTACTGGGTGATGTGGGTGGTGATATGCTGAAGTTTTAACCAATGGTGTATCTTGCTTTAATTCACCACCTAATTGAGCCCGATTGGTATCTGGTACATGTTGTGGTGCCTATTGTTGTTTATTATCTTCTAGTATTACTTCAACCACATATTCTTCATCTCTTGCAAATATATAAAATGATGCCAATATACCCAACAACTGTAAATAATTTCAAGAGAATTACAAACACAAAATATAGAAATGTTTCTCTTTATTAATATCAAACCCTTGAGGTAGGGTAACACCATACAATCACTCCTTAAGGAAAGAGAACACTCCATAAGCCCTATGCTTGCCAATACAATAATCCTTGACATCTCTCAATGGGGAGTCTCTAGCCTCTATATAGGATTCATACATAGAATACCATGGGTCATTACCATGGTTCTCTCAATACCATATATCTAATACAATGGGCTCATCACATTATTCATAACTACTTATGGTCCCTTACATCATACGGGTTAACCACTTTATTTATTACTATGGCCCATCCCATTATTACATTATTCCCTTGGGTACCTCCCTCTATACCCCATACTATCCCCCTAGGTATACTGCATGTCTATTTGAAAAGGTTAAAGGTGAGTGAAGGTAGATCTAATCCATAAGGACTACATGAACACATCACACAGGCCTCTCGATGTAGAAACTAGGTTCTAGCATCCCCCAATACTACATCAGGTGAGATTGCAGCCTGCGCTTTGCAGGTTGTTTATGAAAGGGCCAACAGTTAGGGTTTTTTTGGTTGGCACAGATAACATTGAACCTGGGTCGGGCCCCATCAAGCTAACACATAAGGACAATGAACATCACTAGCTCCAATAGTAGAGTGCTAGAGCCACTACTTTCTCCCCAAAATTACTATCTCTATCTCTCTAATGCCTTATGGGGGAAGCCAAGGTTAAAATTATTTTTCTTCAGTAATGAGATTGCTTTTATAACTTGAGGTGTGTCCTTTCACATCATCATGACTCTTGACTTTCCAACTTCTACTGACCTTTGGAATTTTATAACTCTTGAACTTGAAAATAAATTTTGGAATTACATGTCATTTGGAATTCTTTACATGGCTCTCTTTTCCATACATGACTCTTAGGCTTCTACTTCTTCGTCTTTACAATAATTGCATCATTACATCATAATTTCTACATCATAATGTGATGAGGACATTGTTAGAAAACTATATATTATAGAGAAATGGAACACATAGAATATATTGCAGAAATATAAACACAGAAAACGCATAAAACAAGAGAGACACAGATATATGTGGTTCACCCAATTTGGGCTACGTCCACGGAGAAAAAGCTAGTCCTTAATTTTGTATTATCCAAAAAAATGAAGAGATACAACCTATAGTAGATCTATTGCAATTCCCTCTTCGTTCTCACACAATCTCGTCTCTTTTTCTCACTCAGAATACACATCTATATTGCCGCAATAAAATTCCCTCATATATAGTGAGGGGTTTCCTTCTAGGAAAAAAAAAACCCTAAATTAAACATAACTTATATCGTCAGATTTCTCGCTGGACCCCCCTTGCAATGCAAATAATGGGTGACATTTCCGCCACATTACGAAATGGGGTCCAATGTGGCGATACCTCTGAATAAGAAGAAATTCAGGTTGCCACTTTTGTCTTTAATCTTGCATGCAACTCTCAAGTTGTTGATGTCTTCACCCTCCAAAGGATCTTTGATTTTGGGGATTATTTTGGGCTACTTCGATCATCAATATTTCAATGTGTTCTTCATTCTTGAATGCTTCCTTTGACTTCCCTCTTTTCCTCATTTCTTCATGCATCCTTGCCATGCCTTTTGGAGTACCTACAACTGCAATCACTCATAGAAAGAAAACATCATACTAAAAATATCCTATCCTAACATGTTTCATGCAATTTTTCTATTCATAACTTAACAGTGTGCACAAAAATATTAAAGAGAACCTATGGGCCCAAGTGTGCACTTTGAAAATCTAGGGAGAAGAAGCTTCAAGGATTCAAGATGCACTCGTGCACTCAAGAGGGGAAATAAATCTTAAGAGAGGGTGCAAGGCACAAGTCCAAAGTGTTAAAAATATGAAATTGTAGTGAAATTCCACTTTGGACAAGTCACCTAATGGAAATAATGATTTCATTAAATTCCTCTTTTTGAGAGGACCAAAATCAACCTAAAGATCACTCAAATCGGATAAGGGAAAGTGTACTTATGAAGAAAATCCCACATGTGCATATTTGATAAGGTCAGCCCTAAAGCAAAGAGGACTACCTTGAAATGATATAAATATAAGTTCCCTCTATCTCATTTAGAAATAATGATGAGACACTCTTCTATATTGGTTTTTGGCTTGCACAAGTTTAAGCCTCATCCACACAGGAATAGGTTTGCTCTTAGGTGAAATTGTAGGGTCTGAGACTCGCATCTCTGATTTAGGATTTTTGATTGCATCATAGGAAGAAGTGAACCACAGCCGCTTGCACAAAATTTCATCCATGCGACTGGAACCTTCTAGCCATACGGACAACTCTCCATCCATGTGACTAGGGTGTTAGGGTTTATGCAGTCCAAATCTAACCCCAGTTGCTCACTTTCCAGGAATAAGGGAGTGACTTTGAAGTCATAGTCACTCACATATCTCCTCCTCCATGTGACCAGGAACTAAAATATGAAATATCAATCTTCCAAATATTTCTCTTAGTGACCGTAGGGTTTAGCTATTGTCTACGGACAGTGGCAAATGATTAGAGACTTCAAAATCAGGGTTTGAGTACATACATTGTTGGGTTCATTTCAAGGATGTTGTAGTTATTGGTGAGGCTTCTGTGATCTATATTATGTGTAGTGTTATCTTCTAGAGTCATC
The DNA here is from genome assembly GCA_031772625.1 of Pinus tabuliformis. Classification (NCBI taxonomy): domain Eukaryota; kingdom Viridiplantae; phylum Streptophyta; class Pinopsida; order Pinales; family Pinaceae; genus Pinus; species Pinus tabuliformis. The sequence continues at coordinate 873,919,805 of CM062815.1, forward strand.
GCATTCATGTTTGTTGGAATTGACATTTCGAACCTACCTCTGTGGTTCATCATCAAGATTAGATCCATGAGTGAAATAAGTCATAACTCAATGAGGTTTAAATAAGGCTAGGGTTCGGATGGGAATGAATATTAGCCAACATGTTAGATGATGTAATTTTATTTGTTATAATTTGTTTATTTTAATTTGTTTATTAATTTAATAATTATTTTAGTTATTGGTTTTTTGTTTTCATTTATAATTTAAAATATGTAGTTTTTATTTTTTAGATTTAAAAATAGGATTATAATTATAAATATTAATCAGTGATTATAAACTAATTAATAATTATCTGTATAATTAATTAATTTTGTTAATTATACGTTTGAAATGAATATTATTGATATGATATTGAATATTAATGATATGATATGATTGAAACTAATCTTAATAATATGATATACATATTTATTATATATGATATATATGAATTGTTATATATGAATTATCTTAATTTAAGTTATGATTGAAATATTAAAAATAAAATAAAATAAAATAAAATCATGATTAATACCTAGTGACTAATAATGATTTAAAAACTAATTTATGGTTATGCACACTAAATTAATTATTATTATTAATTCCAAAAATGAATCTAATATTATGAAATTAAATTTTATATATATATATATATATATATATATATATATATATAGATATATTTTAATGATTTTGTGAATGAGCATTAAATGTTTGTAGACTTAATTATTTTCTACACTATAATTTATAAAGATTTATATTGTAGAATTGAATATGATGAATATTGGATTCAATTAAACTAAAGTTATTAGATTAAATTTGTATTCTTGATCATTTAAAGGAAAAAGGTTTAATGAATTTAGGGCTAGTGACATAAAGAGGAAGATCATGGAGGTCAAGTCGAGGGATGACAAGGCAAGGACCTTTTAGGAGAATGAGGGATTAGAGGTAAGAGTCAGGATCCAATTATCACTAATTTTCCAACCATCATCGTGGTTAAGGTTATTAGGGTGTTTACCTATTTCGATAGCTTCCCTGAATTTCATATGGTGATAATGGTCAATTTTGGCCACAACACAAGCGTTTTCAATACAAATATGATGACTTGTTTTGTTGGAGTGCTTGGCCAAAGCTGAGGTTTTGGAACAGTTATGCTTAATGTTAGCTACATGTTCTTGAATCCCAATTGAGATTGATTGACCGATCTCACTAATGTAGGTTTTTCCATAAGAAGAAGGGACCAAATAAACCCCTTTATGGTGTTTGGAATCAATGAGATCTTTAACGGATTTTAGGCATTTGATAATGGTTCTCATAGGTTTAAAGGTTGTTTTTATGTTGTTCTTCTTTAATATACGAGATTTTATCTATGGTGCCCATTATGTAGGGGAGGTTGACCTTACTAGCATACTCATTCATAGGTTGTTTGTTTTTAGGATTCTCAACCTTCTTGAAATCTTTGATTCCTTGGTGTCTTCTATATCCATTATTTTCAAAAAAATCCATAAGATGGTTCTTCTCATGTTCAAAATGATCCTGATTCGAAATGAGAACAGCCTTGGTAGCCAGAGTGTGAGTTGGCGTGAAGGTAAAGCTCTATGTGGTCTTCTTATGATAGACCTAGTGAGATATTGAGCCATCTTGGTTTCTTTTGATAAGGATGTCAAGAAAGGGAAGGCTCCCATTCTCTTCCATTTCCATAGTAAATTGGATAGAATCAGATTGACTATTAAGGTGTTTTAGGAAAATGTCTAGTTTTTCTTTACCATGAGGCCAAATAATATAGGTGTAATCGAGAAATATTTTCCAGAGTCTAGGTTTTAATGGTGAAGAATCAATGGCTTTAGTTTCAAAATGTTCCATAAACAGATTGGCAATGATGGGAGATAGAGGTGATCCCATAGCCACACCGCAGGTTTGCTCATATATATCATCTTTATAACTAAAAAAGGTTGATCTCAGGCAAACTTCTACTAATTTGGTTGTGTCAGGATCAATGAATTTTTGGATTACCTCCATGGCTTCACCTATGGGAATATTAGTATAAAGTGATTTCACATCAAAACTCACCAAGATGTCATTTTGGTCAAGTTTTATCTGCTTGATTTCATTGATGAAGTGATTGGAACTTTTGACAAAGGAACTAGTATTCCCCACCAAGGGTTTATGTTATGAAACCAGCTCACAAAAATATGGAAAAGATAGATCAACGCCTTATAAATAAGCCTCTTCGAGGGGGCAACCTCCTTTACATTACACAAATGAATAATTCTTGGATGATACAAATGACAAGACCTCCTTTCTATATATAAGATTATAAGGGACCATAATATAATCAGAGTCGACATAAAAATAATAATGTAAGGGCACAATAATAACAAGAGTGGGCTTCTATGGGGCACAATAATAAAAATATGGGGACTACATGGGCAAAACAATATAATAAGGGGGTTGTACTAATAACAATAAGGGGTAACACTAGTAGTATAGGGACCTAACATGCCCCTCTCCTTCAAAAAGTGTTGTCATCAACGCTTGAGTAGTTCTTGATGCTTATGTATAAAATTCTTCTCCTCCCATGTGATATCTTCAACGGGTAAGTTCTTCCACTTGATGAGATACTCTGAAAACGATCAATTTCATAGCTGTCAGATTCTTGTTTCTGTGACTTCTCCAGGTTCCAATATGATTTTTCCTTCCTCGTCAAGTTCTAGCAATATTGTTTGAACTGGGATCTTCTGCAACTTTTGAATGAGCGGCCACACTTCTTCGTCCTTCTTCCATTCATCCCTTGCTTTATTTATCCAATCTGGTTGGATAATAGAAATAGCACAAAACAATGCTTCCACATCCTCATCCTTTCTTAAGAGTCCATCTGCAACAAATTTTTTCTTTCCTTTTTTGTAGATGATTTCAAAGTCATAACTGAACATATTTGTGACCCATTTTTTATGTTCTTCTAAAGATAATCTTCATTCTAAAAAGTATTTAAGACTATCATGATCCATTTTTACCCTGAAGTGTCTTCCCATTAGGTAAGGTTTCCATTTCTGAAGTGCATGTAGTATTGCCAACATCTCCTTCTCATAAATAGCTTGCTTGAGATGTAGCCATAAAAATACCCAATCGCCTACATCAAAACTTCTTTCACTGCGATGTTGATCTACCTATTGTTTCATTCAATTTTGTACCAAAGTGCCTTTATCCTTTAAAAGTTGGAGAAGTTGTTGTTGATGCTCGAGGTGATCTTTCATTGCTTGAATCTTTTATTTCTTGATATTTCCTTCTATCTTGAGAGCTTGAGGAGTGGTAATTTCTTCCAATGCATTACAATATATGGTCGGATTCATTTCTTGATGCTCGATGTGATCTTTCACTTCCTGAACAGTTTTCTTCTTGATATGTCCTTCTATCTTGATAGTTTGAGGAGTGGTAATTCCAGCCAATGCATTACAAGATATGGTCAGATTCATTTATTCTTTCTCGATGTGATCTTTCACTTCTTGAACCTTTTTCTTCTTGATATGTCCTTCTATCTTGAGAGTTTGAGGATTGGTAATTCTTGCCAATGCTTTACAAAATATGGTCAGATTCATTTCTTCTTTCTCTGGGGTTGGTTCCTGGTATATATCCTCTTCTTTTGATGTTTCTTGATCCTTTTCTTCCTCCTCTTCACAATCAATGTAAAATAATTTCTTCTCAGCACACTCATGACCTTTAATGTATTTGTTATCACAATTTTAACAAAGTCCTTTTTCTCTTTTTTCTTCCAATTGTTTTGGTGTCAACCTTGTAGGTTATGGAAGGCCAGGAGAAACAACACTTACATCTTTATAGTTGTGAGAGGAAGACTTCCTTGTTTCCATAATTTTGCTTTCCACTTTTCTTGTGAACCTCAATGCCTTCTCCAATGAATCAAGTTCCCAAAGACGAACCTCATGTTGAATGTTATCCTTTAAAGTCCCTATGGAGACATCAATCCTCTACTTCTCTTGAATATCATTTTCCCTTATATTGAATTTTTGAAATTCCTCAATGTGCTCTACCATTAAACACTTTTATTTGAGATTTATCAATTGGCTAAAGAAGGTGCTTCTCTTTGTATCCTCATAATTTGCTATCATTTCCTCCATGAAAATTGACCACATAACAAGTGGTTTACGAGAACAAAGCCCTTTATACCATAAAAATTGATCCGGTTCTAAATATGAAGATGCAATACGTACCTTTTGTAATAGTTTTGCCTCATGCAAATCAAAATATTTCTCCATCTGTAGTATCTAATTTACCGAATCCTTGCCATCAAACTTCCTCATATCACCTTTTCTTGATTTTAGGAGCTCGATCTTGAAATGACTGTAACTCTATAATTTAAATCTCCAAGTTCTGAAATTATGTCCAGTAGCACCCCTCTACATTCTCTTTCTAACCCCACAAGTTTGATCAAGATTGGATTCTACAAAAAAGAGTTATTTCAAATCTCCCATGATGTCCTGATTATAGACTGGTTTAGTAGAGCAGACTTGTACAAAGTTCCATGTGTCACTGTTTCCACCTTAGGATCTGAAAACTATACATAGAAAACTACAGTCCGTCCTCTTTCTGTATCTTCTCACGAAATTTTAATCTAATGCTCAGATAGAATGTTATGATGATTTTCCCAAGTTCACCTGTTTAGAATGTAATTCGGGCGTCTGCAAACACACTAACTTACTTAGATTATATCTCTGAAAATATAGAGAGACCAAGATCTGAAATTTGGACTAAATATTCACCGAGATTTCGGTTCAAATGGGTTTTAATTTCTGAGTCTGAACCTTCATAGCAAAAATTCCACGATGACCTGTTTGAGATGAAATTCTGGAGCTTGCAAAAACCCTAACTTCCTGAGATCATATCTCCGAAAATGTAGCGATACAAGATCAGAAATTTGGACCCAAGGTTCAGACAAATTTCTTCTCAAATGGGGTTTTTTTAGCTTCTGAAACTTCGTATCGAAAAATTTATAGCGAAACTGCCACAATGACTTGTTTGGAGCAGCAAAACCTTAGAATCCAAAGCTCTGATACCAAATGTTATGAGACCATCTCACAAAAAGATAGAAATGAAAGATAAATGCCTTAGAATCCAACCTCTTTGAGGGGGAAACCTCCTTCAAATTACACAAATGAACAATTATTGGATGATACAAATGACAAGACCTCCTTTCTATATATAGGAGTCTAAGGGGTCATAATATAATCAGAGCCTACATAAAAATAATAATGTAAGGGCACAATAAAAACAATAGTGGGCTCCTATGGGGCATAATAATAACAATATGGGGACTACATGGGCACAACAATATAATAAGGGGGTTGTACTAATAACAATAAGGGGTGACACTAATAGTATAGGGACCTAACAGTTTAAGTTTTTTAGCAAGATATTTGGCAAGATGGTAAGTGGAACCTCCAATGGTGTTGGCAATGGGTTTTATGGGGATACCATCTTTGTGAATTTTTGGGGCTCCATAAATCCTCGGGGTGTAGGGATTGATGTCAATAAGATTCTTAATGTTGTGTTCTTTGCTAGAATTTATTAAGTTACTAATGACCTTGGATATCCTTTTTGTGGGATTCTTTTTTAATTTTATGTAACAACCGTTGTTAGTTAGGTGGTCTATCATCTTCTCATCGTAATCCTTTGTGTTCATTATAACAGTCGCACCACCTTTGTCAGCTCTCAGGACCACAATGTTAGGGTTTTGGTTAATGGTCTTAAGAGTAAGATATTCATGTTTGGAAATGTTGCTTTTGGAAGGTTTGCCTCTCCGCAGGATGATGGATCAATCTTTCCTAACAATTTCTTTAATGTTTTCCGGTAAATCCTTAATCCCATACTCAATATTGCACAGAATGTCTTCTTTGGGGATGGTACGTGGAGAAATGGAAAAATTCAAGCCTCTTTCAAGCAGACCTAAAGTGACTTGGTCAATCAGGGTGTTGGATATATTTACAATATGCTTGCCTACTTTCTTAGCATATGATAATTTTGTCCCCTTCTTAGAAGCATCGATTTTGTCTCATTTTTCGTGGATTAAACCTCGGCTTGGGGTAATGTTATATCTTTGTTACCACATTTTCTAGAAGACCTATCGTATTCCCTATTATTCAATAGCGTTGTTCTCATTGTTATGTTTTCGTTGTCCATTATCGGATGAGACATCAAGGTTACTGTGAGCTCATTGATGAATATGCCAAAATTGTGTTTTGATGGAGTTGTTCTCCTTTTTGTAGACCCATTGTCTATTATCGATGTTGAAGCCTTGTTATTTTTCGAAGTTGAATCAATATCCACATCCACGCAAGCTGAATTAGGCTTTTGCGTAGTCCTCTCATTAATTCTGCCATCTATTATCGAGTGAGACATCCATTATTGGGGTCCCGTGAGCTCGTTGATGTTGTAGTTGTTTTGTTGGTTTGCATAGATGAAGATATGGATCAATGCACTCTCTTTTGCTGAATCATTTGATGAAAAACTAATAAGAAGAAGAATTTGAAAGGGTTTTCCCCATAGTGGTTTCTTCCCTCGTCTCCGACCAATCCTGGAGTCTCTATGTGTGAATTATTTTCTTCTATTGATCCTTTATGTTTTACTGCATTGTTGATGATGCTATTATTCTTTCTACATAGTTTCATATGCTACTGCATAGTTATTTGTTCCTTTATGTTTTGTTGCGTTGATGATGATGATATTTTTCTTTCTACATAGTTGCATATGTTGCTAAATAATGATGTAAATATGAATAATATCATGATGTTATGGGGTGAACTTAATGTGTTAATGAAGAAATGAAATTATAAAATAAGAAAACAATAGCACTATGAAAGATTAACATAGTATCAGAGTTGGGCTGAAGGAAAATCATGGAGATCACCCCCATGGAGACAAATTTGATGGATGAAAGAGAGGATGGGGGAGACCTAAAAGAATTCTAGGGCTCAAAGAAGACCTTAGGAAATATGTTTATTAGGGTTTAAGAGAAACCCTGGTTTGTGGAAAAGATATGAGATTTGAAAACTAGCATGATCAATGTGAAGATGCTGAAGCACTTTTGACAGATTTGATGAAGCCCTAGATGGGATAGTCTCTAGTAAGCCTAGTTGTTGATAAATTTGATTGAAATAGTGAAGGCATTAAGTGAATTATGGATAGTGATGGCCCTTGAAGGTTGGCTCAAAAGGTAGAGGATCACCTCTCATTGAATATAAGTATCTCTTGACTTATGATGCTCCTTTATGCCTTTACTTTTCTTTACACTTATAGATATGACTATTATTCTGATCATTACTTATACTTCCTACATGTATATTTGAGTATTTGGATGTTTCTAACCTCCTTGATGAGATGCAATAAGAGGATCCTTCTTGAGGATCATTTGATATGCAGGAAAGAAAATCTAGAGCTAGAAAAGGTAAAGAGTCACCTAATGAAAAGATGATCGAGTGTTACAAGCTTCCTATGTCAAATAAAAAGGTGTGAAGGTATTTGAATACTACAAGGTATACATGCTATATTGTTTCAATGTTATGTTTCAGTTGTAATATTAGAAAGCCCTAAGTTATGGTGAGAATTTTTTTTTCTCAAATAGTTCATGCATGCACATGAAAGTAATTTGGATTCATGGTTCTTATGATGAAATGGTGCACTTGGTAGTAAACAATTATCTTACTTCTTGAACAAGATGAAATTCTTGATTCTATGAGGCTACTTAATATTTATCTTTGATATAGTGGTATACATGATGTTTGGCTAACATCTATCATTTTGGATATCTTGATCCCATAAAAAAGGTTAGCACCTTGATTCTAGTAGATGATAACTTGACACTACTTATTTGTGAAAAGCATGGCAGCCATGATGATAGAAATATAAAAATAAGATTGATATTCAGGATCTTTTGTTGACCATGATTATGTTTTGATGTGTTTAGTAATTATGGCATATGGAATAATTGAATTCCTTGACCTAATGGATTGAGATATGTGACAAAGAAGTAATTCATGTGATCATGATTCTTGAAGTCTACTCCTATTATCTCTTTGACACTAACCCTTGATGACAAGAATGAAGTCATGATGAAGTAGTTGATGATAACATAATATAACCATGATGAATATGTGGATATGGTTTGACTTTCTAATCTAACAAATATGTTGATGCATGATATCGTTATAGACAAGTTGATGGAATGAATGAAGATGGATGAAGTGGATTCCAATTAAGAGGGAGAACCTCTCGATAAGATCCATTTTTCTATTGTTATTTACATTATATACACTTTAATAATGAAGCGTGATTTATGGGTATGAATAGACAAATATCTGACATTGTTGATCTACAACAAAGCTCTAATATGAGGTGAGAGGGTTTTCTCTTACTCTAAGCCTCATTCACATGAAATAAAGCCTACAGGTGTGACTATGGCCTCCCAACCACATGGAAGCAATCTCAAGGGTGAGACCAAGGAACTAACATCATTCTAGGAAGATTCAACCATAATCTCTCGCACAACATATTGAAGGATGTGACTATGATCTCCAAACCACACAGAGGAAGGCCTATGGGTGTGACTATGCCTAATGGACACAAAAGTGAAGTTTTGTGGATGAAATTAGATGTTCACCATAAGGATGTTAGTCCTACATATGTGGAGCAGAAAACAGAAATATCTGTGAGTAGGAAATTTTGAATGTTTGTTATAATATATATATATATATATATATATATATATATATATATATATCTATATATATATATATATATATATATATATATATATATATATATATATATATATATATATATATATATATATCTACATACATACATACATATATATTGAACTTGTGTTTGCGGGTGACCACGACATGCATATAGATATGTCATTATGTTTGAAGTTTGTGCTACAAGAGTTTGACATGATTTGGTTGATTGATATAGATGAGTAGTGTTTGGAGTTTTGACAAGATGCTTGATAATTACTATAGAACTTTTACTTGATGATTGCAATATGTTTTGGACTATATATCTCAATATGATAGCGAATTTCGGATATTGACATGATGACTAATGATTTTATTTGAATATTGGTAATTTTCCTTGATGAAAATATTATGTGGGCATAGTGACCTTCAGTGACTAATATTGGTATTAAAAAATGATTGAAGTATTGATAGTTATGATTCAATATGAAGTAACTTCATGATAAATGGATGGAACTTGCATGACTTATTATTGGTGTATACATTTGCATCTAGTGACTTATATAATGACCATGAGGATGGCTTGATGAAGTTTGGTTTGATATTGCTTCGCAACTTGTTAGCATACCAATAGATAAATTCATGACTTAATGAGAGCTCTACTTGTGAGTTGGTCTAAGGAATATGATACTATGATATTCTGAGGATTTTGTTATTGATTCTGATTTGGAATCTAAACTTTGATAAGATGACTTAGCTGATTTGATTATACAATATTGTGAGCCTGAGCATATTAGATTAGAAAAGTATTATGTTTGCAAAGAACACTATATGAAGCAATCTCCTCGATATTCATATGTATGAATTGACAGTTATCTGGTGAAGTTAGGATGATGTGTTGATCCAAACCTCTACTTTAGAAGTATTCCAAGGTATGAATTTGATTGTGGTTTTGGTTTTATTTACTGATGGTCTACTATTCACAGGTAATGAGACTTTGATGATCTAAGTAAGAGGGAGATGGATTTTGAAGCTCAAAATAATGAATCATGGCATGATGAATCGATTTATGAATTTGGGAAAATATAATATATATTGTGAAGCTATTGAAGAAATATTGGAAAGTGGAAATGAAAATCATTATACACTCTCATTGAATTTCAAGATGTTGTGAAGAAATATTGTTGAACTCATCTTGGGCCCCAACAGTTGATTGAAGCATTGATGTTCCATTTTCTACACCCATCCTTATATATATATATGATGTGCATAGAACTTGGATGACTTCATGATTGAGTTTCTTCACTCACATGGAGTTTCCACTAAGCATCCTTCGAGATATTTGCATGGGATGATTAATTTCGGTTCTAAGACATTTCTCTTGTGATATGTGACTACTTGGATGTACTTATGATGATTAGGATCATTATTGATGAGATGAACACATTTGTATGTTGCCTTAGTATGATATCTACCATGATATCTTGGATGAGATGTTTGTAGCATGACCAAGGTTGTGTATGATGTTGCTAGCATGGCTAGCTGTGAGGAATGATGAAGAAGCTCCTTAGAGATTCATCTAAGCAGGATTTGGATATTACATGGATACATTATGATGACAAATAGAGGGAACTGATTGGCATAGAATCCCACATATAGATGGGACTAAGATACCTTCATATATTGAGATAGTGCTGCTATACGAGACATGCTCAAGCTTGTAGTCAGAACCTCCTTAAGAGGGAGGATGAATATGGTATCCTTTTTGTGATATATATGATTATTTATGTTCTAATATGATATTTGATTTGATATCCTATATGAAAAAGAGAAATATGTTATTAATACATGATGATTACCATATATGAGTATGCTGATATGTTGAGAGCATCATTGATCAAGGACACTGAACCAGCTTTTCCCCCCTATCTGAGCTCCCAGGGTGAGGAACTTAGATAGAGGGCTCCTGGGGTTGAGGGAACTCTGGACAATAGGGTATCACCCATATATGTTACCCATATGGTTGGAGTGGTAGCTCAACCTATCTTGGTATTTGCAGAATATACCTTAGTTGACAGCATACCCACAATTTGGGCTTGTTGGGAATACGAATCCCCATCTGGCCAACAGGTTGAGAGTGTACTTGCGGTTTACAACCCAATTAGATTATGATGCAAGTGTTCTACCACATGACTTATTAGAGTCATCTATGGGAAGATCAAAAGCCAATAGGATTGGGTTGATATTTTCTCCCCTATGCAGTTCCAAGTTAAGAATGAGCTCCTCGATGTGATTCCAGGGTTGAGATAGGCTCCCCTATGTGTTTGGATATCCTATTTCTTGATATGGGGTCATCGTAGTATATCCCCCATGAGATTCTAGGTTGACATGTGATCCCTGATGTATTTCCAAGCTGATACGTGCTCCTTGAAGGTATGATATTCGATGATGATACAAATCACGGATTCAGCTCTCTACCAATATCCCCGAGTAGTATCTTACTGGCAGAGATTCTGAGTATTATCGTGATGGACATAGGGTTGTAGATTAAGCTCCCCTCTAATGTCAAAAATTTTCTTCTTTTAGATTCAATAATGTTGAACACATGAGTAGGAACAATCAAGAGATAAGTAGGAATAAGCAAGAGATGAATCGAGATGATCAATGACGATACGATATGATAAGATACTTGAGATTGGATAGGATATGCTGATAGGATGTCATGATGATCGATGGTCAGAAATTTGAAGGTAGAATTCTCCTTGGTTGAGACGGAGTGTTAAAAATATGCAAGTACAATCAAATTTCACTTTCGAAATCTCAGTTTATGGATATAATGATTGCATTAATTTCCTCTTTTCGAGAGGACCAAATTGACATAAAGATCACTCCAATCAGATAAGGGAAAGTGTACTTATGAAGAAAATACCACATGTCCATATTTGATAAGGTCAACCCTAAAGAAAAGTGGACCACCTTGAAAGGCTATAAATAAAAGTGACCTCTACCTCATTTAGAAACAATTAAGAGACACTCTTCTATCTTGGTTTTTGGCTCACATAAGTGTGAGGCTCGTCCGCAGAGGAATAGATTCGCTCTGAGGTGAAATTATAGGGTCTGATGCTCACATCTCTAATTTAGGGTTTTGGGCCTCAGTTGCAAGAACAACACAAGAATAATTTGACCACGGTCCCTCACATAGAATCTCATCCATGTGCCTAGATCCTTCTAGTTGCACAGACAACTCTTCATCCATGCAACTTGGGTGTTAGGGTTTCTGTAGTCTGGGTTTGACCCCAGTCGCTCACTTGCTAGGCTTAAGGGAGCAACTAGGTAGCCATAGAATATCGCATATCTTGATCTAAATGGAAATCTGTCAATGGTACTTTCCCACCCATGGTATTTACCCATTGTAATGATCTAAATGGAAATATTCCTATGGTATTTACCCATGGTAATGTAACTAATTTTTTTTTTTATAAATAACGAGCCTCTTTTGTAAGAAGACGAATTGTTTAGGACAATGTAGTTGTAATTATCATTTTTAGATCTAATAAAAGTTGGTGCATGATTTACTTTTCTATTTTGGGTTATTTTTATTCTTTTCTTGGTGTGGAAATTACTTAGACCTCGGGGGCCTCCCCCAAAATCTAGATCAATGATAACAGAGTTGGTTATGAATCCATGGCATTTGGGATTAGCATAGCAAGGATTCCTCTTTCAACTTCTCATAGTGTTCCTATTCATTGGGTTGGATGATTAAAATCCATTGTCCATTATTAGCCTCCTTTACCTACAACCCCCAAATCGTCATTGCCCTCGATCCCTCCACAACCCTCCTAGTGGAAATGGGCAGTATTTAAGTAATGGTGACTTTGATAGTTGGGCTTATGATCTCTACATTCTCAACTCCTTGCAACTCAAGCAAGGCACCTTCTTCGGCATCTTGTCAACCCTCCTAGTCTCGTAGTTGGCATTCATGCTCGAGGGTTCGACTCTCTCTGCCAAAGATTTGCATAGGCCATTGTTAAACCGAACCCACCAAATGTGTGACCGAGAAGAAGACGAAATGGCAGGAAAAGACAAGGTTGCATTTATTTCCATGTCCAATCACATAAGAAAGAAAGGATTTGAAGGCCACCTATTCTCAGATATAATAATTTCATTTCTCTACAAAGAATACCTGCTTCACAAGATCGTTCTCTCTTAGAGATCCTATTTCTTATCATTTCTCTCCAAGCCTTCGAAAGAGAACAGGAAGCCTAAGTTCTAGCTCGAGATTAACAACCCCAATGCCAACAAGGCCTCAAAATCATCCTTTCATACCTATAAGGCATGGCACTCCTTCTCATTGAGCATAACATCATTTCCATCCTAGCCTTGGGGTGATTCCTATGCCTTGAAAACCTTTGCAAGTTGTGTGTGCAATTCATCGTCTAGGATTTGAGAGTGGAGCAACATTTCTACGGAAGACATGCAGATACTCTTCGAGATGCCTTCTAGTATTTTATCTACATGCATGCTACCAAAGAGCTTCTGCACCTCTTCCCCGAGTTATCTCTACAGGTTCTATGTCATCTTCTGAGGTAGGATGAGATCTGGGTTCCAAATGAATCAGAAAGGCATAAGCTTGCAAAATAAGCTTTGATAGATTGGAAGCTTGATCATCTAAAAGATATCAATACTCCTGATTTTGTAACCTCTAAGAAGCACAAATCAAAATTTGTATCAACCAATAAATCAGTGAAGAATAAGAGTTTGAGATGTAACAGGTTTAGTTCAAAGATTAGAAGCAGCAAGAGAAAGGTTCCCCTATTTTTTCAAATGACATTTTCTCGCCTCCACAGAAGGAAGTTGACTCAGAAATTGACCTCCAAAAGCTGAGATGACTGTGGGAAGATACTGTTGTTGAATCTTCATATGGATCCCCAGAAGATTTTGACATGTGTATTGATTTCCTTACTTGTGGTAGCATCATGGAAGTAGATGAGTTGTTTCTAGTGAAAAAGGAGCTTGAAGATGCGAACCGGCCCTTACATGCAATAAATGGTAGTATATGGAAAAATGCATTGTTAAAAACACATGTAGTCAGATTAGGTGATAACCATCCTTGTGCAGCTTCATCTGACGATGATGACTTGAAGAATCCTGATGGCAGTCCATTGAAGGAGTTGGGTGACATTTTTATGCTCTTGATCTGCGATAAATAACAGAATACCATAAATGCAAAGAAATATATCCCAGAACACAAAATAAAATGAGAAAAACATCAATTATTTATTATTGAGAAATAGATTCAATGTTCACTTGTCTCTTTGAGGGGAAAACCTCCAACTGATCAGAGATCGATTACAATAAGACTCGATGATATTTCCTTTACTAACTAAGACTATTTATAGCTAAATGACATCCAAAGCCCTAACTACTAGTGGTCCCTTTCATAACACGGGTTAACCACTTTATTTATTAAATATGGCCTGTTTACAACTAACTGTGGTCCGTTTTATCTAATGCGGGTCAAACACTTACAACTATTAATGTGGGATTTATCTACTCTCTAACTAACTATGACTATGACTCAGCCCATTGGGCTTATTACATAAATAAAGGGGTTAGGGTTGGACCCTAACATGCTCTCCCCCATCAAAAGAAACCTTGTCCTCAAGGCTGAAGATGTAGAAACTACTGAATAATAGTGGATGGTTCCTAGATCGTATCTTCTAGAGAGGTGTCTTTCCACTTGTCGAGGACTTCCTTGATTGTGCAGCACCGGAGATGTCTTTTACAGGTATCGAGGGCTTGTTTTGGTTGGAGCCAGAGTGAGCCTTCCTCATCCAATTTGGGTAGACTAGTTTGAATTCTGCAATTGTTCCCCGCCACTTTATTGAGGCATGATACATGTAAGACCGAATGGATTTTTGAAGTTATTGGTAAGGCTAATTTGTATGAAACTACTCCAATACGTTGAAGTATCTGATAAGGTCCATAGAATTTTGGTGCTAGTTTCTGGCACCCCTTTTCTTTGAGAGATGTTTTCTTATATGGTTGAAGTTGTAGGAATCCTTCTTGAAATGTGCACTCAGAATGATTCTAATCTTGATGTAGATTATCTTTGATATGAGCTATCATGGTAGTATGGTTCTATAGGAGTTGATCAACTTCCTACACCTTAGAAAATCCAGGGATATAAGAAATATGTGAAGGCGGGAGTTGGAAATACACTGCCTCATATGGAGTCATTTTGGTGGCTTCAAGATAGTTAGTATTATACCACCATGCAACTAAAGGTAGCCACTATACCCATTGATGTTGTTTTTCTAAAGTGAAGAACCTTAGATATGTCTCCAAATATTTGTCTTTTTGGTGAAAGTGGGGCCACGATCAGGAAATGGAAGTCGGCATGCCATGTGTGGAGTACTAAAGAAGGTATGTTTTTGGTGATTATTTTGACATATTTTCATTCAAACTTACAAACCCTTTGCATCATGAACTAGGTAGATAATAAGAAATTATGACAAAATCTGTAAGATTAATGTGCAAAATGAAAACACTGACAATTGTCATTTCTTATGCAGGAAAAGGGAAAAACAAAAGACTGTCGTCCCAAAGAAAAAGATAGGGCCAAGTTAATCGTTGTCCCTTTGGAAGGGAACCACATGCAAACAAGGCGAACCAAATTAAAGCATATCAGCCAGGGAAAGGAAATGGAGATAGCAGCTCGGCGCAAGAAAGTAAAGAGATAATTGAGAGTCAACGGTTTGGCGAATCCCTTAGGATCCTTTGATCCTGAGGGATCATTGCTCTAACTATTTTTACACCTAGACATCTCCGCCTTCGCCATTATAAAAAGGGGTAGCACCGTGATCCTGAGGGATTGCTGCTCTAACTATTTTTGCACCTAGACATCTCCGCCTTCGCCATTATAAAAAGGGGTAGCACCGTTAGCCTGGGGGATAGTCTATAATGTTTCTATGTAACTTTTCTTGAATTTGAGACTTTGGTCATCGACTCTCATTGAGAAGTGATCTGTTGTAATTTTGTTTAATGCATTAATACAAACTTGGTTACTATTTCATCTTTGATCTTGGGATAACCTCAAGCGGTGTGCCCCTGGAGGCTAACAGCTCGGCCCTGGTGGAACACTTGCTCTTGTACTATTTTTTTTGGTTTATGCGTGGTTTTGCTTATCTGCTTTATTCAGTAATCTGGTATGTTCTGTTATTGTACATCATAGCTCTGTTATGTTTGATCTATTGAGTAATCTCACTTTCTGAGACAGAAATATCATATCGACTCTGCAATGCATTGTTATTCCTTTAAGTGCTAATATAACTGGTTTTTACAGAATACTGTTGTTGTTCAACTACAGAGTATCCGTGTTGTAACACTTAGTAATTGGTATTACTGAATTCATCTTAGAGATCATATTTCCTTGTGATTGTTGAATCTATTGACGTTGTTGTTCCATTACAAAATACAGTCGTATTCCTTATAACTAAGACTGGTAATTGGATTACCAAGATCAGATTACTATTAAGGTGTGATGTGTGCATTTGTATTTAGATTTCAAGCGCGGTTTCATATTCCATCATTAATCAGTGTTGTTCTATTTATGTGTGATGTTCGATTCATCCTTAAAGGTAGGGGATTGCCATTTGATTTCTATAGGACACGATTGTTGCATTTATTCTTGTAGACTCAGGTGTTGCTGCTTATTAAACTCAGTTGTTGTTATAGTTTCCTTATTTTCTCTTCCATTCCTTATTTGTTGTTCAATTTCCTGTTATTTGCATTATTATTGCTTCGGTGTGTAGAACAATCAGAGACAGTAGTGGGCATTGACATTTACTGTCTGGTTCCCAGATCGATGATCTGTTCCCTGATTTCCTTTGGTTCCATCAGTTTACAAAGGGATGAGTTATTGTTACTGAACCCTTGACTGATAAATTGCTTAGTTTCCTGAATGGATGGTTTAGTCTTTAAAAGTAGTTTGCTATAAACAAGCATCCGTTTACTCTTTTATTTCTGAGCACTATACTACTAGCATTACTCTAGCAAATTATAGCCTCAAACTGAGACACTCTTTGAAATATCAAAACGTTCTTGGATTGACAAATTAATGTGAGGTAATTAGAGGTGAAAGAGACCCTTTTTATGACTCAACATTTTGGCGTCGTTGCCGGGGAAAGAGTGTAGCCATTTGTCTCTTTTTCAGAGTAGTGTAAGAGCCTGCTAGGGAAGAATTGGGTTTTAAAAATGGAAGGAGAGAACCTACGTGTGGAGCATGTAAAAGCCCTGCTCCCCTGCCCGCTTTCCTGCAGATTTTTTGTTGTTTTGTTTGGGTAGAATCTAGCAGTTGATTTGTGTGCATGACTAAGTAGAAAAAGAAAAAAAAGAATTCCAAACCTCTACCCAAGCCTGAAAAAGCTAAGGGGCCAGTGACCCTTGGCTGATCAACCTTTATAGAAGAAATCTTCAAGAAGGCAGAATCTCAGCCTTCAGCAAGACCCAAAAAAGTTATTTCTAGATAGCCTACTAGTTCCCTTCAGGCCACAGGATCACCATCTGTAGCCTTTGCTGAGGTGCATAGTGAAACCGAAGAGCAAGATTTTCAAGAAATTGAAAATTCTAGCCCAGAACTATTGCAAGAAGGGAATTTTAGCAACCTTTGTGAAGGAAGAGGAGAGATGGGAGAAACAGAGGAACCAAGGTCTCCTCTTGGGGTAATTCAGCCATTAAGCAGCCTAGACAAGGGAAGTGCTGCAAAAATCATTTATAACGAAGTTGAAGAAACTCAATCTCCTCAGACATTAGGCACTCTCATTATCCAAGATAAGGGAAGCACTATTAAAACCATTCCTGTTAAAGCCATTCCCTCTCAACCTAGGAATACCCTCCTAGATATCCCAAAAGGTTATTGGCATATATTTGACCAAATGGCCCAAAACTAGCCAAACACCCAAACCTCTACATTGTAATACCCCATCGTGGATACTGCAGCAAATGCACCTATGAAAGCAATTCCTCTTTAGCATATCCCCACATTCCATGGTCTTACATCAGAGGATCCGGATGCATTCCTATTTGAGTTCAATGTGCTGTGTAGGGGATATGACTACACCACCGACCCCCAGAAACTGAAATTATTTCCCTCTACATTAAAAGGGGTTGCTTTAAGATGGTTCATGGGACTAGGTGGCGGTGTTATAAATAACTGGGATCAAATGAAAGAGTATTTTCTAAAAAAATATCAGGACTATTGCAGGTCTAGAGAACTAAAAGACGAAATATTCCAGATGGTAGCTAGACCAAATGAAACATTAGAGGAGTATGTGGAACGTTTTCAGTATAATCTTCAAAGATCTCCTTATGCATCACTACCTTTACCTGATAATGTGTTAAAAACATCATTAATTAGGGGAATGAAGGAACAATGGATTGAAACATTAAACATTATGGGAAAAGGAGATATTTATCAGGAAAATTTTGCTGACATTATTGATTTATGTATCAGGAGCTCGAGAGGCAGCACAAGACTAAAACTGGCAGAACATGATCGGTTTGTAAGAGATAATAGAATTTCGACAGAAGGAGTAATGCGTGCAGAAATTGGAAATTT
The DNA here is from genome assembly GCA_031772625.1 of Pinus tabuliformis. Lineage (NCBI taxonomy): Eukaryota > Viridiplantae > Streptophyta > Pinopsida > Pinales > Pinaceae > Pinus > Pinus tabuliformis. Next base: position 873,938,189 of record CM062815.1, read on the forward strand.
ATTGGAAAATTTTAAAACTGATATACTAGGGACACTAACAACACAACTTGATATTATGCAGGCCAAACAAAAGCAAGTGGAGGCAGAACAGAATTTGGCAATCTTCTGTCCCCGATGTAGGAAGAAACACAGCCATAAGGAGTGTCCACTAGATGCAGTCCAAATTTGCGCCATTTTCACAAAAGACCACCTTACGGAAAGCTGTCCCTCACTTCCTGGATTAAAAGCAGTATACAAGGAAGCAGAAGAAGAGCCAGAGTCGATGTATCTGCTCAATTAGCACCGTCAATGGCAACCGCGACAATCTGGTATGTTTTCAGATCCAACTTCTTCTTTTCAACCTCCACAGTATCATGCTCAACAATATAATATGTGGCAAAATCAACCCCCCTTCCCAAATTGGTCACAACAGTCATTTCCTTCATCAACCCCATGGCCGAATCAAGCAAGCCAATCCAACTGGCCGAATTTTCCCTATGCCCCACCATATTGGCAAAGTAACGCATATCCAACACAATGGACCCCTCCTACTTCACAAAATCAAGCTTGGCAGACAAACTGGCAAAGACCGATGCATCAACCAGTAGGAACCATTCCGCTCCCTCAACCTACACTGCCAGCCTTCCAACAAAACTCCCAGTCTAACCTAAGACTGCAACTCCCAGCCCAGCCCAACCCTAATCCAAATAACAAACCGGTCCAATCTTTCCAAATAGTAGAAACACAAGAAATAGGAGCTGATATGAGGGAGTGTAATGATCTTCAGCTAAGATCTAGGTGTATTATTGAAACCGAGGGAGATAAGGTAGTTCATGTTGAAAATCAGTTACCGAGAGAACAACCGTCACAAGAAGAGGATGTGAATAGACAACAAATTCATCATCAAGCAACTACATCCTCTCCCCCATTCCAGAATGATTAATCATACCTCGACCTACACAATATCCTAATTTTGACATTCTGGGAGAATTAAAAAACTTGTACATAAAAATTCAATTCCTCCAAGCCATTCAAGACATCCCGATATATGCAAAGACTATCAAAGAATTCTGTATAAAGAAACCAAGGAGGAATATAACAAACAATCCAAGAGTCCAAGTAGTTGGCACTCTATCTAACTTATTATCAGGAAAAGAAACACCCATTAAATACGAAGACCCAGGAAATCCAATAGTAACTGTACAAATTTATGGTCAAACCTTATCCAATGCCTTAGTTGATCTAGGAGCTGCAATCAATATCTTAACAACTACTACTTGCCAAAAGCTAGGCATTACATCTGTAGAACCTACCTCTACTTTACTAGAACTGGCTGATCGATATGTGGTTAGGCCAGAAGGCACACTACATGATATTATGGTATCTATTGACTCCTGGGAGTATCCGACGAATTTTCTGATAATAAATCCCAAAAGCCGACGTGATGGACATCCATTGATTTTAGGTAGACCTTGGCTTGCAACTGCTGATGCTTATATTGGTTACCGACAAGGCAATATGACCATAGCCAGAGGAGAAAATATCAAGAACTTAGCATTATATCCTCCAGCGTAGCCAAGTGTCACAATAATGAAAACTAATAAGAACCTTGTATCATACCTTACTGACAACATTATATCTTGGATTGCAGATTTCTATGGTTCGGTTTTTTAGAATCTACACTCGGATAATCCACAGTTTTCATTTTTCTTTGTTGATGTTTCGAGTCTAGACCAAGGCTCATCATCAGGACTTGATTTACAAAGGAGAGAGAATGGTGTTTTACAAAAGGAACTTGATTTTAAAGACCAAACAGAAGATGATGCCATTAATAATTCTATTAGTTAAACTAAACTCAGATCCCACACACAATGTCACATGATAGAGGCAGCATTCGATAATGAATTAGAAGAAGATCCTCTTAAAGATATACATGATCAAACAATACCTATTACCTCTGTTGCAAATAGTAAAATTGTGGAAATTGAACCAGGAAAGACCTTAAACATTAATGCCAACCTCACCTCCGAACAAGAAAGGAAGCTCATCCAATTATTGAAGAGATATAAAGAAGCATTTGCATGGGACTACCCTGATATGAAAGGAATTGATCCCCAATTATGTACACACCACATTTACATAGAAAAAGATGCGAGACCTATTCACCAGCCTCAAAGGAGACTTAATCCTAATCTAAAATATGTGGTAAAAGTTGAACTTCAAAACCTTTTAGATGTCAATTTCATCTACCCTATCTCCGATAGTAAATGGGTCTCTCCACTTGTGGTGGTACCAAAAAAGAATGGGAAGTGGAGAATTTGTGTGGACTACAGAGAGCTAAATAAAGCAACACAAAAAGACCACTTCCCTCTTCCATTCATTGATCAAGTATTAGACACTTTGGTAGGAAAGAAATTCCTTTCCTTCCTAGATGGCTTCAGTGGATACAATCAGATCTAGATTGCCCCTGAAGACCAAGACAAAACCACTTTTACTTGTCCTTGGGGAACATTTGCCTACAGATTTCTACCTTTTGGCTTATGCAATGCTCCTACCACATTCCAAAGCGCTATCCTCAGCATTTTTGCAGACTTAATAAATGAAGGACTTCAAGTATATATGGATGACTTTACACCGTATGGAGATGATTTTGATCCAGCCCTACATACACTGGAAAAAGTCCTACAACACTGCATTGCTGCCAGGCATTGTTTAAGTCATGAAAAATGTTATATGATGATGACTGAAGGACTTATTCTAGGACACTATATCTCAGCAGCTGGCATTCAGGTAGACCCAACCAAAATCCAAATAATTTTGCTAATTCCCACTCCTACCACTCAAACGGAGGTACGCAGTTTTCTTGGATTTTCTGGTTATTATAGGAGGTTTATAGAACAATTTTCGCATATTGCTGCACCTCTGTATGCGCTAACATGGAATTTTTACTTTCTTTGGACAAAAAATTGTGAACGTGCTTTCCAGGATCTGAAGAAAATTGTGTCCATAGCCCCAGTCCTTCGAGGACCAAATTGGGAGTTGCCATTTCAAATATCATCAGATGCCTCAGATACAGCCATTGGAGCAGTCCTTGGGCAGGAAGAGGATAAAAAACCATATGCAATTTATTATATTAGCAAAAATTTATCCCCTGCTGAATTGAATTATACTGTTACTGAAAAAGAATTTCTAGTTGTAATACATGCTGTCAATAAGTTCAGGCATTACATTACTGGATATCCTGTTATCTTGTATACAGATCATTCTACCATAAAATATTTAGCAAACAAGCCTATCACAAATGGCAAAATAACTCGATGGCCAATTTTATTACAGGAATTTGATATTACAATCAAGGATCGACCTGGAAAAGAAAATCATGTAGCTGATTTTCTCTCGCGAATGCCAAAGCCAATCGACGCAGCAGTAGTTGAAGATCAATTTCCAGATGAGCATTTGTTTGTTGTTGCCGTTAAAATGCCCTGGTATGCTGATGTTTCCAATTACCTAGCAGTAGGTAAATTACCAAAACATCTAACCCCCAATGAACGGAAACAGATTGTTCAGCAGAGTGCTCAATTTTCTTGGATTGGGGACTACCTGTTCCACACAGGGGCAGATATGCACATCAGGAGATGTGTCTATGAGGATGAAATCTTTGAAATTTTAAAAGATTTCCATGACAGACCATGTGGCGGACATTTCGTCTATCACAAAACTGGACATAAGGTGCTGCAAACAGGGTATTATTGGCCCACAATTTCCAAAGATGCAAAGAAATTCGTCCAAGCCTGTGACAGTTGCCAGAGAGCAAGACGACCTGGTCAGTCCGATGAAATGCCCCTGAACCCACAGCTAGTCATTGAACCATTCGAGCAATGGGCCCTCAATTTTTTTGGAAAAATTAACCCATCCTCGAACCAGAAAACATATATTTTGGTGGCAACAGAATATGTCACCAAATGGGTTGAAGCAGAGGCATTTCTGAGAGCTACAGACGATTCTATCATACAATTCCTATTCCATATATTTGTGCACTATGGCCTTCCAAGAGATATAATTATAGATGGTGGACCATAGTTTGCTGGTAACAAAATAGCTGCAACACTCAAAAACTATCATATCCAACATAAAATCATTACTCCATACCACCCACAAGCAAATGGTCAAGTAGAAAGTAGCAATAAAATAATAGAAGCAATCCTAACAAAAACCATTGCGTCACATTGACGTGATTGGGCTGTAAGACTACCAGAAGCCTTGTGGGCTTACAGAACAACATGGAGAAGCACCACCAGCTACTCACCTTATCAATTAGTGTTTGTAAAGCAACCCATTTTTCCCATAGAATTCAAAATCCAAACGTTACGAATAGCACAAGAAATTGGCTTAGATCTAACCGAGGCATAGATTAATTGATTACAACATATCAATGAGCTGGATGAAATCAGGCTCTCTGCACTTCAAAACACCGCACTAATCCAACAGCAGGGATCTAAATGGCATGATTCTCTCATTAAAAACAAAGTCTTTCACGAAGGAGACTGGGCACTCTTGTACGATTCCAGGTTTAAGGACTTTCCCGGGAAACTTCAAACTTGTTGGCTGGGGCCATACGAAATCCAAAAGGTACATGACAATGGTACTATTACTCTAATCACTATTGACGGTTCTGGATATGCCTTCAAGGAAAATGGCCACCGAGTTCGACTTTATCGCAAACCACTTACTCGGGAGTCCTTCCACTAGCAACTACGCGAAGACTCTAATATGGAAATTTTGAGGGAGGGAGAGAAGTCCTCCCCACCTGTGATTCATTAAGTAATTCATCTCTTTTTACACTTTGTACATAATTTCTTTGTTTTTTTAAATCATTTTTTGTACATATTTTTTTTGTATTAGCACTCTGCTGTTACTTTTCGAAGCAGCAGCAATTCTATTATTTTTTGTTGTTCCTTTTTCCAAAGGGACAACATTTTCATTTTTTTGTTCCTTTTCTAAAGGGACAGCACCTGTTGGATCAACTGTTCATTTTTCTTTAATTTTTCTGTTCTTTTTATCCTGTATTTTTGTTGTTCCTTTTCCAAAGGAACGACACCTTTCCTTTCTGCCATTCCTTTTCCAAAGTAACGACATTTTGATTGTTTACTGTTCCTTTCCCAAAGGAATAGCATTTTTTATTTTTTCCATTCCTTTTCCAAAGGAACGGAATTTTGACTGTTTGTTGTTCCTTTTCCAAAGGAATAGCATTTTTTATTTTTTCTGTTTCTTTTCCAAAGGAACGACATGGGTGTTTTCTGCTGTTCCTTTTCCAAAGAAACAACATCTTTGATTTATGTTGTTCCTTTTCCAAAGGAACAACATTTTTTATTTTTGTTGTTCCTTTCCCAAAGGAACGGCATTGGTGTTTTCTATTGTTCCTTTTCCAAAGGAACAACATCTTTGATTTCTGCTGTTTCTTTTCCAGAGGAACAACATTTTTTATTTTTGTTGTTCCTTTTCCAAAGGAACAACATTGGTGTTTTCTGTTGTTCCTTTTCCAAAGGAATAGCATCTTTGATTTCTACTTTTCCTTTTCCAAATGAACAGCATTTTTTACTTTTGTTGTTCCTTTTCCAAAGGAACAACACTTTCGGTTCTTGTTTCTCCTTTTCCAAAGGAACGACACTTGCATTTTTTTTCTGCTGTTCCTTTTTCAAAAGGAACACCACTTGTATTCTTTTTCTCTTCATTTTTGAAATAACAAAACCATTGTATTCCCTTTACTTATGCTTTCTCCCCTTGCTATTCTAATTTAAGGATTCCTACTGTTCCTGCTATTTCAAGTCTTTTGGAACACAGCAATGCACTTATGCAATGGATACAAAACGAAAACATATTGAAATTAGTAAATTATAAAATCGCTATTTTTACAAGAAATTGCTCTGAATTGGTAATAGGACAGAGGGAAGGACACACTTACCTATTACTTTTGCTGTCATTGTTCCACTAATTATGATCTGATTGGTTATCTTCATCATGTTGGTTCCTTTTAAATTTTCACAATCTTTTTTTATTATTATTCAGGAATAAGAACAAAGGGTTTATATGTTCCTATTGAGATGCTAAGACTTCTTCCACCATTCCTACTCTTAAGGAGTGTTGAACCACCCTTTGTGTATAAATGGGAAAGTACGTTGTGAAAGAGAAAAAGAAAAAAGCGGAAAAAGACATTTTAATGACTTGTTTATATAAGTTGTCAAATGCAGGATAGGGGGTCTCATCAAGAGCCAGCCTACCATGATCATGGGGAAGAAAGTGAAGTGGCATTCCCACTATGGCCACCACACCAGGGATATGGTCCAAAAGGTACATCAAATAAAGAGCCCTTGGAACAGGAGGTCTCATCATGAGCCGGCCTGCCCACCTTTCACTCCTTCCTCGTGAATGGCATTATGGCTAACTGGTCACCAAGCCAACATAATGGCCTACATTTTGGCATCACACAACATTTCCTAAGCATACACAAAGGATCATGGTTCCACGGGTGAAACAAACAACTCTGCCAAGGTTATGGACACTTGTCAGTAGCAGAGCTCTGTTAATGGTATTGAAGTCACATTACTTATACACCAATAGGTAATTATTAACACCCTTCTGTCTCTTATACCTTTGTAATAAATCACATAAGAGTATGTATATTATTTCCCGAACCATTAAAACACATGTAAATCTATTATTACCAATCATGACAGAAAAGTTGACAATGACCGCATGAGACTCTGTGTGCACGGCAGTTGTCCTATCCTCCCAGCCTCGCATCATATCACAGCAGTCCCTTATTTGTTAAGCGATCCGACTATATACCTTGCTTTTGGTAACCTGCTACTTTTGTAAACATGGAATGTTGCCATACGTTGTTCCTTTATGACTATGTTCTAGGGCAGATCAGCACACCGCTCCTTTATTTAACGGCCAGGGACGACCTATCACATTGCGGGGGGGAGATTAACCTCATTATTCGCTGGTTTACGTGTCAGACCGCTATTTGGGAAATTGTGTACTTGGGAAGAGCAGGGCTCAACAGTACACTATTTTTTTATTTTTCCATGGCTTGCTGTTCCTAAGCCATTTTCATAGTATGCTCTGTGGCATTAGTAAAGTTCTTTGGGATTTGAGCTAGTCCTATGTTTGTTAGTCTCTTTGTGTTTTAACAGTTTGAAAAGCTTGCTGTTCCATTGTCATTTTTGAGATTTTACAGGGAAACCAAAAACATGGGAGGAAGATTGATTCGAAGAGAACCACAGGTATTGACAGTCTCAGATGCTGCATGGGAAATCCTGGCAAGAGCAGGATGGTTAACTTATCTCAATCATTTACAAGAGTCCAATGAGACCGTAGCAATAGAATTCTTGCAAAACTTGCAAGAAGATCACTCCATAGTAAGGGGGAGACGCATAGCAGTTACCAATGACATAATTGCAGAGGTCTCGGGACTACCAGCCGCTGGACCTGTGTGGACGTTAAAGAAGGAGAGACTGCAAAAGATCATAGAAACCTTCCAGGACGAAGGCCAGAACCTGACAGTTAGAGGAAAGGGGGTTCTACCAGCAGCATTGGGAGAGCCGTAAGCGGAATTGGCGAAGACTGTTCAGAGCTACATCACCTGTGAAGGCAGGAAAGACGTGGTAAGACCACAACACCTTAAAATTTTAGCCGTATTAAAGCAGAAATGCTCTGTAAACTTACCTACATTTTTAAATTCATTACTTCATGATGTTGCCCGAAGCATGAAAAAGGCACAGCATGTAGAATCAGTTGTAAGTCACCATGGATTGATATGGTTAATAGTTAGCCATAGCCTCACCCAGTAGCAGAGTAGCTGGGAAGAGCTAATTGCCATGATAGATGGGGGATTGACCACGCCATCCCCAAAGCATAAGCATGCCACCAGTACACCAGATTGCCCATTAAAATGAAGGAAATCAGTCCGATTAGCACGGATTAAAGGGAGGCTAGAAAATTCCCAAGGGGATACCAGCCAACCAGTAGAGATAGACGATTCAGGGGATGAGCAACCCCCACAATTAGAAGGAGAAGAAAATGAGAAAGGAATGCAAGGAAATGAGGAAGGGGAAATGGAGGAAGAAACCGAGCAACCTGAGCAGGAGGAGGAAACAGAGTAGTGTGAGGGCAACCCATTGCAAAATCCATTGAGAGAAGATGAATTGGCCAAAATTTTGGCCAATATAGGCGAATATGCCCAACGTCTTAGCCCACTAGACCTCCATGTTCAAGAAGAACCAAAAGAACACCCTGCTCAGGATAAAAATGCACCCGAAGAATTACATGACGAGGAAGTAGACAAGGAGAGTCACCCTCTTCATGATGAAAGTATGACAGGAGAGAAAAGTCGTACAGAGGAGGAACAATTGGTTCCTAGCCAGACCACACTGGAATAAATTCTGGAAGAAGAGGAGGCGGAAAAAGAAGTCACCCAAGAAATAACAAAACCAGCTAAGGTTCTTACCTCTGAGCAACCCGAGCAGAGCAACGAAGAAGCACCCCAAGAAGAAAACCAGGGAATTGACCAAGATAACAGTCCAGGCCCGAGTAAACAGGCAGCTGTTCCTTCTAAGGAAATAGAAGAAATTAAGAGATTATGGAAAGAACAACAAAGACTACTGAATGTGATAGTTCGGCTTTGACAACAGATTAGGATTTTGAAAATGAGGAAGAAGGTAAAAAGGACTTCGAGAGGGAGACATGCAACCACTCCAGCAAAACCCCTCAAGAAAAAGGTTCGGAGGACTCGAGTCCATCCTACTATTCAAAACCCTGTCGAGAAACAGTCTATTGTTCCAAACCTGGCGAAGGAGCAGTTTGTGGTTCAAAATTTGGTTGAAGAGTAGTTTTCTGTTCTAAACCTCGTTGAGGAGCAGTCTACTGTTTAAAATAAAAAGGAACGACATTTAACAGTTACCCATGTTAAAGTACAAACGGATGATAGATTGGCCTTTGACAAAGAAGTACAGACAGAGGCACAGTCCCCTGAAGAAATACGAGCCACAAACACGAGACGACGCAATAAGAAGATTCAGGTGAACCTCTCGCTCACCACTACCATGTGGGATAGTGATCCAAGGATGGTAACCCTATGAGAGGGTTTGATGCAAGCTCAGCAAGCAGCAGAAAAACTCATAGAACAAACGGTTCCTCGAGAAAGGTATGAAGAATTACAGCAACAACTAAGGAATGTCAATTTATCTGAAAGCCAGGCCTTTGAAGGGTGGCGAAAGGAAGAAGAAAAATTCGCAAAGGTAACTCGTAGGTTAGATATAGTTATCAAGCAGATGGATACCTTATGCTCTTTGTACACTGACGTCCTAGCATGTAGAGCCCCTGCTAAGAATTATGCCTTGTTTTTAATGGAACGATATTTGCAATTGAAAATAAAGGCTGTCAAAGCAGGCACCCCTATACAAATTAATACCATTGATGATTTTATAAATTGTTGTAAGCACTACGGGGTAAAGGTTCAAAGATTACTGTGTGAATTCTATCTGCATAACCTTGTGTTAGACCAGGAGACCGAATAGAACCCCGGCCCTTTTGTTGGGGATATCCAATTGCAGGCATTTATTTCGTTTGGGGTTAATCAAATTAAATGGCTTAAAGCCTATAATGCTTTCCAAAGATAAGAAAACGGATTAGACTTGTGGGTAAGAGCTGAGCCTAGGAATCCAGTGCAGTTGTGGAGGGAACATAGGAACCTCATGGGGACTCCAGGCGTGATTGAAGCATTAGGACCCATTCGTACAGCAATCAATTGGCAGGGAATAGAATACTTTTTCACTATTAAGGACCTTGCCATTGATGCTGCTAAATTTCGGTATCAAATCTCTAATTCGAATATCCAACTCAGGGAACCATTTAATTATGAAGATTTTAAGTTAGTTGTCGACCGCTTGCACCTCTATGGCGAAATCATTTTGAGGGCAGGGCCATCCTGGTTAGGATATAGGTTCTGGAGTACAATTATTTGGCATACCAAGCCCTGTATGAGATGCCTGAGGGTCAGACAAGCCATTTTTTTGAACACCTAGTTATGCATCATGGTTGTAGACCACCACATGACATCCCATCTCCAGCTTACTCTCTCACGGCCTTACATTTCAACTACAATGTTTTCATGAGGGCATGAAAAAGGGTAAGCATGGGGGTGTGTGGAGTACTAAAGAAGGTATGTTTTTGGTGATTATTTTGACATCTTTTCATTCAAACTTACAAACCCTTTGCATCATGAACTAGGTAGATAATAAGAAATTATGACAAAATCTGTAAGATTAATGTGCAAAACAAAAACACTGACAATTGTCATTTCTTATGTAGGAAAAGGGAAAAACGAAAGACTGTTGTCCCAAAGAAAAAGATAGGGCCAAGTTAACTGCTATCCCTTTGGAAGGGAACCACATGCAAACAAGGCAAACCAAATTAAAGCATATCAGCCAAGGAAAGGAAATGGAGATAGCGGCTCAGCACAAGAAAGTAAAGAGATAACTGAGAGTCAATAGTTTGGCGAATCCCTCAGGATCCTTTGATCCTGAGGGATCGATGCTTTAACTATTTTTTCACCTAGACATCTCCGCCTTTGCCATTATAAAAAGGGGCAGCACTGTTAGCCTAGGGGATAGTCTGTGATGTTTCTATGTAACTTTTCTTGAATTTGAGACTTTGGTCATCGACTCTCGTTGAGAAGTGATCTGTTGTAATTCTGTTTAATGCATTAATACAAACTTGGTTACTATTTCATCTTTGATCCTAGGATAACCTCAAGCGGTGTGCCCCTGGAGGCTAAGGGCCCGGCCCTGGTGTAACACTTTCTCTTGTACTATTATTTTTGGTTTATGTGTGGTTTTGCTTATCAACTTTATTCGGTAATCTGGTATGTTCTGTTATTGTACATCACAGCTCTGTTATGTTTGATCTATTGAGTAATCTCACTTTCTAAGACAGAAATATCATATCGACTCTGCAACGCATTGCTATTCCTTTAAGTGCTGATATAACTAGTTTTTACAGAATATTGTTGTTGTTCAAATACAGAGTATCCGTGTTGTAACACTTAGTAATTGGTATTACTGAATTCATCTTAGAGATCATATTTCCTTGCGATTGTTGAATCTATTGACATTGTTGTTCCATTACAAAATACAGTCATATTCCTTATAACTAAGACTGATAATTGGATTACCAAGATCAGATTACTATTAAGGTGTGTCGTGTGCATTTGTATTTAGCTTTCAAGCGCTGTTTCATATTCCATCATTAATCAGTGTTGTTCTATTTCCGTGTGCTGTTCGATTCATCCTTAAAGGTAGGGGATTGCCATTTGATTTCTGTAGGACACGATTGTTGCATTTATTCTTGTAGACTCAGGTGTTGCTGCTTATTAAACTCAGTTGCTGTTACAGTTTCCCTATTTTCTGTTCCATTCCTTATTTGTTGTTCCATTTCCTGTTATTTGCGTTATTATTTCTTCGATGTGTAGAATGATCAAAGACTGTAGTGGGCATTGACATTTACTGTCTGGTTCCCAGATCAATGATCTGTTCCCTGATTTCCTTTGGTTCCATCAGTTTATAAAGGGATGAGTTACTGTTACTGAACCCTTGACTGATAAATTTCTTAGTTTCCTGAATGCATGGTTTAGTCTTTAAAAGTAATTTGTTGTAAACAAGCATCCGTTTACTCTTGTATTTCTGAGAACTATACTACTAGCATTACTCTGGCAAATGATAGCCTCAAACTGAGACACTCTTTGAAATAACAAAACGTTCCTGGATTGACAAATTAATGTGAGGTAATTAGACGTGAAAGAGACCTATTTTACGACTCGACACCATGCAATTTGAAGATCTGGTCCATGAAAGATTGAGCCACCAAAGTGAGGGTAAATGGGTGGGGTAGAGCGCAAAAAGGAGCATATTTAGAAACTCTGCCCACAACCACCATGATGACGGATTTGTTGCCCAACTTTGGGAGACCAGTGATGAAATCCATGGAAACATCCAAATATATGTAGGGAGTGGCTATTGAAAATGCAACAAGATGATGGAGCTTAGTGGAAAGGAGTCGCCTTCACTAAGTGGGCCCGCAGGCTATTTTTGGCACAAAGTCTATTTATAGACTGTCTATTTTTAGACATATGGATCATGGTCTATGAGTTGTAGGATGCTATTTGTGGATGATTGATCATGTTGGTAAAAATAGATGGAATTCTATTTTTAGACATATGGGCGGTGTCTATTTTTAGACTGTCAGGCTAAAAATAGAACAATCGAATATTATTTGCTCTTAATAATATTTGGACTATAAACATTATCTTATTCTCTTGGAGCACTTCAGTTCAAGCTACATATGTGGCACATGCAGCTTTCAGAAGGAAATACGCTTTTCTTATGGGTCAGTTGAGCTATTGCATGATGGAATTCAGTTAGAACTCATGTGGTTGAGTTTGGTGGAGTTGATTGAGGAGTTGATGGAGTTGTGTTTAGTTTGACTTGGTTAAAGTAGTTTTATTTAGTCTAACTGCAGAATACACTAGTGATGAGTGATGTGAATTAATTATAAATTAATTCACTAATTATTAACTCATAAAGCAACTAAATAATACATCAGTTAACTCAGTGCATGGACAATTCAGTGGAGACAGGTGTTAGAGGTTGAGATTGCTATCAGTTGTGACTATAGTTGTGCATGAGATCTTTCACAATCAATGGGATTGAGTAATTCCAATGAGGATTGTGTGGTTCAGCCAAGGAAATACGAGTTTGGTTCAACCATTCATCATTATTCTCTTGCAGGATTGTGCAGTGGAGGTAGGCAAAGCAGCAGAGGAGATTTGAACCTGTGACTTGCTCGGATCTGAGCTAGTTTTGTGTGTAACAGGTGGAGATAGTATTGAGTACTTGTGAGGAGTATTGTACTATGTATTGTTACATGTTCTCAATCATTATAATATACAGATAGTGTGGGGTTTTCAGCTGTATTCTTTCCCCAGGTTACATACTGTGTTAATGTGCGCATGCGATTGATGTTTCATTGTTTTTGATGCTGCTAAATTGATGATCAACGTAGAGGAGGTTATGTATTATGCATGTATTCCAAAATAGTGTATAATCGGGATAATCTCTGTGAATAAGTGTCATATTATTCAAAATTTCCACAGTGGCAATGCTTGTAAGGTTCTCAGTAACTTGATTGTTTCTCCTCTATTGCATTGACACACATCACATTCAGCTACAAAAGTAAGAATGTCATTTCTTATGCAAGTCCAAAAGAAAGAATGACGAGCGTGAGCATAAGTCTCCTAAAAGCCTGAATTCCATGCAGTTGGAGATGAGTGTAACTCTTCCAAAATGTGGGTTTTGAGGATGAATTCCGTTGATATAACTAATGGATCCTTGTAGCGAAGAATATCATCCTTCAAAGAGTAGTCGGCTAAGGAATTAGGACCTTCTCTCAAGTTATTAATAAGCTGGGAGAGAGAGGGGTGTGAGAACCATTCCTTGTAGGCCTCTTCAATCCGATTTGGTATGGGAAGAGAGATTGATAGAAGGGTTCTTTCATCCTCAAATTGGCATGATAAAGCATCAGCTACTACATTGTCATGCCCTTTCTTGTAAATTATCTCGTAATCATATCCCAACATCTTGACTAGCCATTTATTCTGTTGGGGTGATGATAGAGAGTTCTCCAAAAAATATTTTATGCTTTGATGGTCCATGTGGATTTGGAAACGTCGCCCCAATAAGTATGGTCGCCAGGTGTCTATTACATGTAAGATGGCCATCATTTCTTTCTCATAGGTAGATTGACCCAAATGTTTTACACTCATTTGTTGGTTGGTGAAGGCCAATGGTTAAGCTTTCTGCATTAATACATCATGAATACCAGTACCTGAAGCATCACATTCAATCAAAAAATATTTGTTGAAGTCTGGTATGGGCAATACAGGAGTGGAGAACATGGCTTGGTTTAGAGCCACGAACACTTGTTGAGATACATTAGTCTAGAGAAATTAATTTTTCTTGAGAATATTAGTGAGGGGTCTAGCAATGTGACCAGAATTGTGGATAAATTTGTGATAGTAGCCAGTGAGACCCAAGAATCCCCTCAAACGCTTCAAGGTTTTTTGTTGGGGCTAATCTTGCATTGCCAATATCTTTTTTGGATCAACCCTCACTCCTTCATGACCTAAAATGTGTCCCAAATACTCAACTTCTTCCAGGCCAAAAGAGCACTTGGACAATTTGAAAAATAATTTTTGATTCCAGAGAAGTTGCAAGACCAGATCTACATGTTGAAGATGTTTCTCCCAGGTTAAACTGTAGATGAGAATGTCATAAAAGAAGATGAGGAAAACTTTTCGGAGATATGGTTTCACTAGGTGGTTCATGAGGCTTTTGAAAGTAGATGGAGCATTACAGAGACCAAATGGCATGACCAAAAATTCATAATGCCCTTCATGAATTTGGAAGGAAGTCTAGGGAATGTCAACTTCCTTAATGTGTATTTGGTGATAATCAGAGCGAAGTTCTAGCTTGGTAAAGAATTGAGCTCTGTGTATTTCATCAAGAAGATCATCAACAACTGGAATAGGAAATTTTTCCTTGATAATGAGCTTCTTGAGGGCCCTAAAGTCCATACACATGCGCCATTCTCTATCTTTCTTTAGCACCATGACCATTCGTGATAAATCAACTCCTTATCCATCACCATATCTATACCAAATGAATAAGGAGTTGATCCATAACTATTGAATGTGAGTTGCACAGCAACGGAAGATCCCCAACTGTTGGATCTGATTTGTATGTCGGTGGTAGAACCCCAACTGTTGGATCTGATTTTCACTGCGGCAACAGAACCCCAACTACTAGATCTGATTTTCGCTGCGGTGGTAGAACCCCAACTGCTAGATCTGATTTGGAAGATAAGGTAGTGGGATATATTTAGATAGAAAAGGGAATTATGGTCACAAAGGAATGTCAGGTGCTACAAATCACAATACACATAGGGTTCCAACATTAGTACTCAACCCAATCTTTCAGGGTGCTAACTAAGGAGGATCAACCTTTCCCTTAGTCGTACTACCTGTTATCACCCAGGTTGTTCCCTTTGACTCCTGAGGGAATACGGCCAGGGTAACCACTAACCAAGCTTTGGATTACATCTAGCCTACCTGTAATCAGAGAGGGCTCTCTCTTTCAGTTTTAACTTTGTTTTTGAGGATTTTAGGCTAGTTATGAGGTGGGAGTTGTTTGAATTTTGGTTGCAGACTGTTGTTCAAGGAAGGGCATGCAAATATGAAGGAGAGTTCAATCCATTCAGCATGTGGAGTCCAGAAATGAGTAGGATTTGATGTCTGTGATAAAGAGAGGTTCACTGCAAGGCTAGATGGGTATTCATGATACAAACTTTGATTTTTAGCAAAGAAAACAGTATAAATTACACCAGGAAAGGCAATTAAGAGTTCTTTCACAGTGCAATACGAAATGAAGAACAAATCCTACTCAGCAGCAACAGAGAATTACTGAATAAAGACTTATTATGTGATTAGAGCGAATGGGAGAATTTAAGAATTCCACAGTTGCAGCTAACCTTGAAGAAAACATATTTAGTAGTAAGGATTGAGTTTAGGGTGTCTTTAATGGACAAATCCTGAACTAGTCTTTTACCTTTCTACCAATATCAAATACCATACATCACAGATAGATTACAGAAGAGATGAAACATAAATACAGTTAGAAAACACTTATTGTATCACGCCATAACAAGAGAATCCTGCAGCAGTCAATAATTTCATCACAGGACGTCCAAGCCAAACTTATCTCCTGGAAACCAACAGCTCCTTTGTATTATATCTTTCAGAGGAAATACAGCCGAGTTCTCTTGAACAAATGAGTAACAACAACCCCCAATACGCTATGCGGGGGTGCATATATACAAAATATCGCAAAAATATCTCAGTTCTGAGTTAGTGCACAGTAACTGCTCTTACCAACTTTCAAAGATATTTCTTACAAAATTAAAAGCTACTTTAAGGAATATATAACAGCTGCTTGCTGTTTGTCAAAAGTTCTTGACTTTTGAGGGCAACTGGCCCTGCAGGGTGCTATGCATTGATTCTGAATAATATGCCCTTTATTGCTCTGTCGTGTTGTAACTATCTCAGCCTTGTCATCTGCATCTGTCGGTGTTTCTTTAGTGTCCAAATTTGTTTGTTGAGTTGGCTTAGTCCACTCTTTTCTAGTCATAGTAAATATATCAACTATCTGAACATGATGATTTATATTTGATGTACAAAAATTTCATGAAAAATCTGTTTGTTCACAGCAATGTCTGTATCATGCTTGTCCACCATTCCTGAGTAGGCAACTGATGTCTCAAAATTGTGCCTAAGGTTTCATCTGCCTCAGTATATTTGTAGTAATTTGGAGGTACTTTAAATAGATGTCTAATCTCATTCATGATAAAAAACAAATTCTCTATTCTGTCATAGAGACTCTGCCCAGATGCAGGCCCTGTTACCTCTGGGGTACTTGATGCTGCAGTGATCTAATTTGTAGCAAATGTATTTACCCTCTTGGCATAGTTTTCATGGGATAGTAACCTTCCTGCACTGTTTAGTAAGCTGGGAAGGCCTCTGTTATGCAATGCTGTAAATTTCTCCATGAATTTATTCACCTCTCTCTGCATTTCCTGGCACCTTCTATCCAATGTTTGCACAAGATTTCTCAAAGTGAGCATCCTTTTTACCAGTAAGATGGTGTCAGTTCTGTTAGAGATACCCATGGCTGCTAGCTGAGGGCCTGTGCAGTTGTTAAGGACATTGATCATCCTATTGGCTATCTCAGGCATATTGCCTAGAGATGCCCTTGCTCTTTGGCTTTCTTTTTGGGCCCTGCCTATGAGATCTATATGCTCATGGATGGTTTCAATGTATTGCCATTGATCTGTTATAGACTGACCAATATTGGCCCACATGACTTTCTTGATTTCAGCCACCACTTTGTCAAGAGAGAGCTCTTTCTCCAGTTCCTTTATTTTCTTCTCAAGAGCCTTTACCTCTCTTGTTTTTTCAGCTACACTTTTCTTTGATTTATCATACTTTTCATTAAGTGTAGCCAATTTTTCCTTGGCTTCATTTAGTTCTGCCATCTGGGCCTCCAGAGCTTGAAGTTCTTTCATCATATTTTGCATATCCAGGCTGGGTGCCTGTCCTGATGTTGTTGCTGGTGCTGCTGTTGTATTTGGTGCTGATGTTGAAGGGCCTGTCCCAGCTGTTTGTCCTGTGGGAGGACTTATAGTTTGAGGAGTTTCCTCAAGGTTAATTACTGGATGAGGGGGCTGAGATATCTGGCCTCCTTCTTTCTGTTTTAGGGCTGCCTGTAATGCACCCTCTGTTGCTATCAATCTCCCTTCTGTTTCTACTAATTGCTTGTGTAAAGTCAGCAGCATGGCTGCCACATCTTGGTCGTTTCTCTGTTGAGCAACATCTTTTGTTTGAGGGTGAATGGTTGCTCGAATTTTGACCATCTTCCTCAAAGCTGCTATATCTTCCACTTTTTTCTTTAGTAGTGCCTGCACAGCTTTGGGATCACTTGGGTCATGCCCAAGCTCTATAATGATATCTTCCAAAGATCTAATCCTGTTGTCATTGGCTTGAGAAGATGCTTTCACCAATTCTAATTGGGTAGTAGTATTATGGAGACTATTTTGCAATTTGTGTGCTAGAAAGGTTTTATCTGCAAGAGAGGAGTAGACCATCTCACCCGTTTGCTTATGTAGCTCAATTTGGTCCATTGGGTGGATGTCTTTTGCAAATACTTCCAGGTTGGTTCTTATGTAATCTGCAGCTGACTGTGGCTGCAGCATAGTAGGCATGAAATGACTCATAGTCATCTTCCCCTCTGTTATGTCATATGCTGACATAAGCCTCTGTTGGTTTGTGGGAGCCATTTTGAGCAAGTGATTGTAAAGCTGGAGTCTGACTGGCTCATTTCTCTTCTTAATATCAATAAATTGTTGCTTTATGCTGGATTCTGCCCTTCTTTGCTGGCTTGAGGAGCTGACCTCTCCTCCAAGTGGTCTTTCTTGTTCCTGTTGGAAGGAACTGGCTGATGCTTCCATGCTAGGGGGGCCCATACCTATGGATGGCCTAATAGGCATCTCTTCTTCAGAAAAAGGATTCAATCTTTTCCTTTTCTCCCCTTGTTGACTTGCTGATGTAGTGAGGGGAGTTTCTTGCTGTCTGTCCCTCTTCCTGGTTCTCTCTTCATTCAACGGGGTTTGGAGCACCGAGGTATCCACTACTGTTTCCTGCCTTGGAGGCACACTTTCTTGAGCCTGTTGCTCTGTAGATACAGGGGCCTCAGCCATTTCCTCTTGCTGTTCTGCCTGTTCTTTCTGCTGTCCTGTTGTTGGGAGTGTTTGCTCCTGCTCCATTTCTTTTCCCTTATCTGTGCTAGCTGCTTGAGGAGTAGTTTGAGCTGCTTGCTGGGGAGCTGTAGAAGATGAGGCAGCTGCTCCAAGTTGAGTATGATAAGAAGAAGAAACCTGTCCACAATATTCCAAGTCAGCTTCCTTCTCAAGTTTCTTTGCTTCTTTTTGTGCTATTTCCTCTTTAGTACTTGCCTCTTCTAGAGTGCCCTCTTTCCATCTTAATAGATTTGCATATTTTTCAATATGAGGCAACCTGACATGATCATAGCTAGCCAACTTATATTTGACCCTCCTAAGACTAATGAAATGATTGGGATCATAGGGTATCCAGAGGAAACTGGTTTTCAACTCGACGCACTTTAGGATCTTATCTACTTCTTGCCATGCCTCTTCTCTTTTATTATAAATGAATGGGCCTAGCTGGTTTCTGACTTTGAGTTGTACCTTCTTATTTTTGCTGTGGAAATGGACCATGTCTGCATTTCCAAATTGTCTGAAATACTCTAAGGCGAAGAGTCTCATAGGGACATATCTTGGTAGCCTATATGGGGCTAACTCACAACCATATATTCTGATCACTGTATGGTGTTGGTAAAAGTACCAATCCCCAATGTTGTAGGCCTTTGAGAGCTGGAGGATTCTTTGCATCTCATCTGTCAATCTTAGAGGAGGGGAACTCAACAGCAAGGACATGGCTGGATGGATAAAAAGGTCTATGAATTCACAGTAGCTGTATGGTGAATAAGATGTGTGATGAAAGATTGAAGACCAAAATACCACAGATCTTGGGTTTCCCTGAGCATCAAACTTCTTGAGAGTAATAGGGAAGCTATCAGGCTGGTAAAATAGGAACAAGTGATAGATGTAAGAAGTGTATCTAAATATCCTTTCCCTCTCTAGATTCATCAATTGCTAATGAATTTTATTGGCAATGTATGCAGCATAATCATAGTGAACAGAAGGAGGCTTTCCAGGGGAGAAGATAGACATCATTGCCAGAATGGTTTCATCAGCATCCTCAGTTGACCTGTAACCTAGGACATAACTGATCATATCCACAAGCAACCTGCCCAACTCATTGAAATATACATTTCCTATAGGAGGGGTCCTCATAGTTTGAGAGCCTGGTTCAATGAATAGCTGATTAATCTTTATGATTTTGGCACTGGACAGCTTGCCTCCTTGGTCTATTAAGTGCATCATGGATACAGGAGTCAATGGCTTTGTAGTGTGAAAGTGCAGCATTTGATTTATAGCCTCAGGGGTGACATGGAACAAAACTGAACCTGAGGGACTGAGGACAGCTCTTTGACATGGATCATAATTGTCACTGCATCGATGAATTAAATCTGGGAGGACATTGACTTGAGGAAGATTGAAAATGGGCAAATTGGAGTCCCAAATCCCTAGAATATCAGTTCCACGGAGGTGTTTGGCTTTCAGCTCATTGAGTACATGAATATGATACTTGCTGTGCAGTGGAATTACTTCTGCCATCTGGTAGTCTCTGTCAGCCAGGGCCTGCCATTCTAGCTCTCTTTGTGGGGCATTTAACGGTGGAATGTTTAGAGCTACAGGGGCTTCCATGGTCAATTGATATCTTGAACTATATTTGAACTTGTTTTTCTGGGCACATCAACACAGAGTAATGAATTTTGCAAGAACAGGGCAATTTGCAGAGGGGACAAGACAAATAGTGAGGAAACTAAGTTGAAATGCTTCCCGGGAGAGGCTAAATGAGCAAATGTCCGGTTTCGAGAGTGGTTTTCCTGGTGAATTGGTCTAGCAGAGGTTGAGATTTGCGAATGTGCAAACAGACTGCGAATTTATGGTAATTTGGCTCAATGCGGAATCTTTGTGGGTAAATTTGAGCTTACAAGGGGAAATGGAACACTGGTCACTGAGGATTTTCTGCCAATTACAGTGTTTTTCTCTCTTTCCTCGCTTGTTTTGGTGAATTATGCAAAAAACCAGGCACGGAGGGGAGATTTTGATAAATACCTGGTGCAATCGGCCAATGGTGGAATAACAGGTGAATTGAGGGCGCCCACGGTCTTTAAATCAATTTCTTGCAGGTTGGCGGCGAGGACGACGTGAAATTGCATGCAGGAGGCGCAACAGTCTTTTGGTGGAAAAGTGCGAAAAACGTGATTTTTGGCGAAAATATAGGAAATTTGGCCTTTGGCGCGCTTTTCTTGGATGACGTCATAGGTGGGGTCATGGTACGGAATGATGACGTGGCAGTCTGTGAGTGGTCCACGTGGACGGGGGACGTGGCGGACAGCTCAGGGCGATGGCGGATGGAGCGGTGATGCGACGCTGAGGTGGCAGTGGCATGGAGCTGACGTAGGGCCGACTGGGCGGGTGGTAAGCGGAAGGCGGTAAGCGGTAATATCGGACCGCTTAAGGTACGGGCGCGGTATTGGCAGGAGGCCGCCCGATACAACTCAGGAGCGACGCGTGTCCGAGCCCTGACGTCATGGTCTGACAAATTTCGGGCGCTAACGTACTGCCATCGGGGGTGGTCCGATATTGATGTGGGCCGTCGGATGGGAGGGCCCTGATCCGACGGTCGACGGGAAGCAAAAGTGATAGGACAATACGGAGGGGAGCGGGTAATAAACAATAATATTTCTGGGGATGCGCGCTGTAATCAAAACTTTGGATAAGCGGAGAAAATGGGTTTTGCGATGTTTTATATGCCAACATGGGTTAATTATCAATTGTTCGCAAAGCGGGGTTAGGGCTGTTAAACCAAGCAGATCTTGGATTAATTCCTAAACTTTGTTTTTGGCGTTATTTTGCCTATTACTCTTAAATCTCTTAGCACTCCAACCTTTGAAGTTTTTAAGGCTATATTGCCTAGGGAAAGGGGAATATATACTTTGGGGCTTTTTACATACAATGGTGATATAGTAGTAGGGAAAAGGGGAATATAGGGAATTAAGTAATAATGGTTAATAGTTAATATGGGAGGGGGATATGAATGAGAGGTGATAGACACTAAGTTTTAGGGAACAAACTTAGTTTTGAGAGTAGATCAAAATGAAAAGGTTTTTACATAAGAAATGTGGCTCTTCTATACAACAAGGATCAATAAATGAGTTTGATTTCTGCAATGAACAAAGGTGGTATTGGGATGTTAGAAACAAGTCTGATAGGGGATGTTTGGGAAGTTAGACATGCTTCACTTTGTTGGTACAAAATTGCTGAATAGGAAGATCTGCACTGGCCACCATGTGTTTCCTTTACTTAGGCCAGTGATATGAAAGAATTCATGCTTCTGCAACCCCATCTACCTACCCATTCTATTGCCTAGCATTTTTTGTTACTTCAGGGAGGGTGCACTTAGACTAGCAAACCCTCATGTGCCTTTTTCTTTTCCTTTGGCATTTCCTTTTGATTTTCTATCTAAGGCTAGCCTTATTACTTCCAAGGCCCCAGATTAAGCAGTTGGGAACCTTCATTCTCTACCTAACTGCTGATCTGCCAAGATTGAACAGTTTGGACAAATTTCTTTCTCTAGTCTACAACAAAAATTGAAATATGGCATGACCCAGCTTAGACTGTTGGATCACCCATTCAGAAGTAGGACATGCATCAAACAACTGCAAATAGGTGTTTTCCACACAAATATGAGATCTTTGCACCATCAAAGTAGGGCATATTTGGAACTTCCCCTGTCAATCATGAAAAATGAAACCTATTGGTATAGGTAGCTAACAGTGGCTCCACTTGGGGATGGTTTTTCTACTTTGAAAGACCAAGAACAGCAGGTCAGAATGCCTTGGCCCTTGACTTCTTATCAAAACTTGAGAGCTTTCTCTTTGGATTTCAAAACTGGAATCTGTCACCATTGTGGAACTTCTGAAATAAAAGCCTTTTCCTGCTTATTTACAACACTTCTGAAACTGAACTATCTATATGCTGAAAGAAAATACTATATACAACTGATAATGTACAGGGCAGAGCCATGCTATATACATGGAAAGTAATCAAAATAGTGCTTTAACATCCGGCCATTTACAGGGCCCTCTTCAGCTTCAGTGCCATCCAAATTCTTCAAGAAATAAGTGTTATTTCCTTGCACTGCTTGAATTACAAAGGGTCCCCTCCAAAGGGAGTCAAATTTGCCATGCTTTCCCTTGTCTTCTCTTCTTGAATCCCATTTAAGCACTTTATCCCCAATAAAGAAATCTTCAGCCTTAGTTCTTCTATCAAAGGCTTTCTTTAACTTCTCTTGTAGGACTTGGACTCTGATATACACTTGATCTCTGGTTTGCTGTAAACATATTATCTGGTTTATTCTTCTTTGCATGTCACTTGGTTCAGCCTGACTTTCTTGCAACAACTTCATGACAGGGACCCCTAATGATGAGGGGAATTTGGCTTCCATTTCATAAACCAACTCATATGGGCTGATCCCAATAGATCTCTTGGTTGTTAGCCTGTCTGCCCACAAGGCATTTACAAGCTTCTTATGCCAATTTTTCTTATTCTCTTCCAGTATCTTCTTAATGATGTTGATAAGACTTTTGTTAGATGATTCAGCTAAACCATTGCCCTGAGGGTAGTATGCAGTAGAATGGCCCAAAGTAATATGGAATTTGTGGCAAAAGTTCACCATCTTCTTGGATCTGAAAGCAGCAGCATTGTCTGTTATAATCTTGTCAGGACAACCAAATCTGGAAAGAATATTAGTTTCAAGGAACTGAATGATAGTAGAATCATTTGCTTGTCTGCATGGAACAGCCTCAACCCATTTAGTAAAGTAATCTGTGGCTGTTAGGATCCATTTATGTTGGCCTGAAGATGAAGGATGAATTTCCCCAATGAAATCCAAGCCCCATTGCTAAAAGGGCCTTTCTGTTGCAATAGGCTTTAAGGGGAGTGGTAGTAACTTTCTTTTTCCCTCAAACACTTGACACTTGTGACATGTAGTGGTGAAATTTTTAACATCAAAGAACAGAGTGGGCCAATAGTAACCTGCCCTTAATATCTTATCCACAGTGGACTTCCAGTACAAATGTCCACCACAATCACCTGCATGGAATTCTTTCATAACATTGTTAGTCTCATCCATATTCAAACAATTAAGCAGTATACCTTCATGATTTTTCCATAGTAAATTATCATCTATAACACAAAATCTTGAATCTTTCATTTTTAGAAATCTAGATTTGGTTCTGGACAATCCTGGGGGAGCACACAGGTTTTGCAATATATAACAGATATCAGAATACCACAGGGATTGTTCAAAGGCTACATTGATCATTGGAGTCGCCAGCTCCGGTTCATTGTCCAGTTGGTTAATATCCAAGGCTTGGAAGTTTGCTTCTGACATCAATTTAGCCAAACCTTGCCCTTTTATCAGTTTTGTAGGTCTTATCTCAATGTCAAATTCCAATATGTTAGAAATCCATTTTGCTCTTCTACCCTCTAGGCTTTCTTGAGTCAATATGTCTTTTACAATGGGATTTGGTACATAAGCAATAACATGGGAATATAGGATGTAAATCCTAAAGTCTTTGATGGCCTTAACCAAAGCATAGGCTTGTTTTTCCATGATTTGATAAGAGGTGCATCTCTAAGGGCTCTACTAAAGAAAGCAATGGGTTTTTCATTCCCTTGATCATCTTTCTGTAATAAAACAACAGCAATGGTATGCTGGGAGGCAAAAGAGAAAATGATAAATTCTCTGTCAAATTGAGGATTTGTTAAGACTGGGGTTTGGGTAAGGGCCAATTTAATACCTTCAAAATCTTGGTTTGCTTCTACTGTCCACTTCACTTTTGAATGTTTTTTTAGCATGTTGTTTCAATTCTACAAAGTTTGGGATAAATCTCCTTAAAAAGTTGATCTTTCCCAAGAAGGCTTGTAATTCTTTAATATTTCTTGGATGGGGCATTTGCAAGATGGCCTGTATTTTGTCTTGGTCAATTCTAATGCCATCCTTTGAAATGATATGACCAAACAGCTTACCTTCTTCCAAACCAAATAGAGACTTCTTGGGATTTAAGGAAATTCCATATTTCCTACATGTTATGAATATTTGTCTCAAGTGTTTCAGATGTTCTTGGTCAGATTTTGAGAAAGGTGTGAGGTCATCTAAGTAAATAACAAGGAAGTCACGAATCTCTTTAGCAAAAGCAATATCCATTGCTCTTTGAAATGTAGCTCCTGCATTTTTCAACCCAAAAGGCATTTTGACATATTTGAAAGTCCCCCATGGGGTTGTGAATGTTGTTTTATCCTGATCATCAGGGTGGACTAGGATCTAATTAAAGCCTGAGAATCCATCAAGCAATGAGATTCTTGAAGCCCCCACCACTCTTTGGAGAATGTGATCCATTTTAGGTAAGGTATAATTGTCTTTGAGGGATACTTGATTCAAATTCTTTAGATCAACACAAAGCCTAATCTCCCCAGTTTTCTTTCTTGTGGGGACCAAATTTGAAATCCAATCTGAAAACCTGATTGGTGCTATGATACCAGTTTTAAACATTTTTTGTACCTCTTTCTCAATTGAAGGGAGAAGCATAGGATTGATTCTTCTCAATTTTTGCTTGAATGGCTTTTGATTAGGCTTGAGAGGGATGGTGTGTTGAATAACAGAGGTGTCATAGGATTTCAAATCCTCATAACTCCATGCAAACACATCTTGGAACTCTTTAAAGAGGTCAATGTATTTGGGCTTCTGGTCAGGAGGTAAAGATGCAGACAATTTTATTATCTTGGGTTTTTCAGTAGTTCCAATGTTGCATTCTTCAATGGCAGCATTAAGGGGTTGCATTTTTGGTTTTCTAGGAACATCATTTGAGTCAAAAATGTCCTCCAACGGAGTCAGGCCTGTTGGTAGAAAATTGTCTTTTAGCTGTATGATTTCTGCCTCTGCACCAGTTATTTCATCAAAATGCAATTGTTTAAGTTCTTGTATATTTTCCTTGTCAAAGGTTGTTGGACAGAGTATTTGATTTGCTGTTTTGAGTGATATAGCTGTTTGGTCCTATTCACTTAGTGGTTGTGTGTCTTTCACAGAATCAACATCAATGTTCAAACCTGAAAATTCATGCTGCAAGGTCAAGAAACTATTTATCTGTGTGTCATCCTCAAATACTTGCCAATCTTTGACATTGTTTGGGACAGAAGGTCTGTGTTTTATCTCAGCTGTAAAACAATGGTTGGGTTCAAAAGGCAATTTGCATGTACTGGAAAATGTAGCTAAACTATGTGCATGAAGGTTATGGGTTCTAGATATTTTGGTTATTTGAAATTCAGTGAAAGCTTTGAGTATTTCAATAGCAGCAGACCTGTATGACCTTAGTCTTTTGTCATTGGTGACAAAATTGCCTTTCACTTGTTGAATAATGAGGTCTGAGTCTCCCATGATTGAAACATTTGTGGCCTGTAAGGATTTTACCAGTTTGAGGCCTAGTAGAAGAGCTTCATACTCTGCCATATTATTAGTACATCTGAAATTAAGCCTATAGGCTCGACCTTCTACATGACTGCTTTGTTTGTTATGAATTCACACTCCAGCTTCTGCCCCTAATTTGTTGACTGATCCATAAAACTCAAGAAACCAAAGGATCTCTTGATTTAGGGGATTTTCAACATCTTCTCTATGACTTGGGATTATAAGCTGGAGGTCTTGTTTTTCATCTGGTTTGTCTTCTAAGACAGTCTCATCAATTGATTGCACAGCCTGGATTTCTTGGGAACTTGATTGCTCATTCGTATGTAGATCTTGTTCAAGTAGGACAGATTTGTCTCCACATATTGGACTTACATCATTATTGAACAGAATGAAGGAATCCATGTCAGAATGGACTGCATAAATAGGGAAATTTTGAGGTTTTTCTTCATTGCTCACCATGTATTTCATGAGTGACTCTCTGTATAGCCTCTTTGGCTGCCCAAAGACAGAGATAGTGGCATATGACATATCCAATTGCAGGGAACCTTGGAGTTTGGCTCCCCATGACCTTGATAACAGCATTCCATATTTGGGTGGGATATCAGCAACCACAACATCCATTAAAATTGTTTTATTTGGGTACTGGACAAGGGACACACATAGATCTTTTATCAGGCCTAAACACTTAACTTGGCTGGAGTGAAATGAAAATAGGTCCTTATATGGTCTTGTGATGTCTAGATTCAATCTCTCCATTAGTGACTTAGGCATAAGGTTATGAGAAGCGCCTGAATCAAACATTGCATTGTGTAATATCTTATCATGAATATGCAAGATGACATAAAAAGGTAAGATTCCAGTAGCTCCTGTCTTTCCATCAACCTCTGGACCAAAAAGCAACTCTGGGGTGTCATCCAACACATTGACATCATCTTTGTTGTGGGTCAGTTGAAGGGACTTCTTGATTTGTTGTTTGTAAATGTTATGCTTGGCTAGCTCTGAAAGAGGAATGGCTATCTTCAATTTACCAATTTCAGCTTCTAAGTCAAAAGGTTTTTCAGATTGGATCTTGGTGTTCTGGTTAACAACTTTTTCTTTGTTAATTAAGTTTTCTTCTTGACTCTCAATCTGATCTTGAGGTTTGTCCTTTTTGTTCACCTTTTGAAAAGTGTTGCTTGGATTGTGCTGTAAAGGCGGTGTAGCCAATGGTTGTTGATTTGAGGGAAATGCTTCGGTTACCTCTTCAACTGTTACTTGATTTGTAATTGAATCAGTTTTGTCAATTGGCTCTATGACAATAACCTTCTTAGGCTGCTGGCTATCCTTTGTTTTCTCAGGCTGTGTCACATTTATAGTTCTTCTTCTCAATTTGTATTGCTTATGAACTTCAAAAACAACTGTGTCATAACCTTGTTTGAAATCAAATGATTCACCTAATTTGGTTTGGAACTGATTGATGTCTTCATCTTCATGATCTTCTTGACTCAGAAAGACTTGCTGATCATCGTTCAGGCCCATCAAATTAATGTGGGTATCATCTATCTGCTCATTAGAAGTGGATGATTTAGCATAGTTTTCTTGGAACGGAGGCCTAATCTCTGGTTCAGGGCTGGCCTTGCCAACATTAGGATTTTGATTTCTTCTAAAATTGGGATTCCTGATAGGATTGTTCTGTGGTGCTTCCCATGATGACTTCCTCTCAACTGATTCTACTCTGTCACCTAATCTATGCATACCAGTGATTATTGCATCCAATTTCTGATCCCAACCTGAAGGCTCTTCTTTGAAGGTAGTCTTTCTTTCAGTTTTGGTCCTATTTCTCTTAGCTATCAGGTTGGCTTCTACACTAACTGCTATGTCTTGCATCTCAGCTAAAGTTCGGGGAGCCCTTTCTCTTAATTGGTATGCCATATCTG
This sequence comes from Pinus tabuliformis, assembly GCA_031772625.1. Taxonomy (NCBI): domain Eukaryota; kingdom Viridiplantae; phylum Streptophyta; class Pinopsida; order Pinales; family Pinaceae; genus Pinus; species Pinus tabuliformis. Next base: position 873,965,987 of record CM062815.1, read on the forward strand.
AATCAAACCCATCAAGAAAGGTGTATAGAGCTAGATCAGGTGGGGGTCTGAGATTTTGGGGAATAGCATTGTAGACATTGTTGAACCGAGCACAATAGTCCAAGACAGTTTCTTGGGGACCTCTTTTGATAGTATTGTATTCAGATAAAATATGAAGTGGATCCTTTTTCTTCTCCCATCTGTTGATAAAGGTTTGATACAGGGCTTCAGGGTCAGCTATGGAGTTTGCTGGGAGTGACCTAAACCATGATCTTACATCTCCTGTTAGGCTTTGCACAAAAATTTTCATTCTAACCGCATCATCATCTATCTCATAATTTTCAAAATAGTCTTGCATTTTCTTAGTATGTTGAAGGGCTGGATAAGAGCCAGTACCATCAAAATATGAAATCTTGCTTTGGTAATCTTGAGGCATAGGCCCTGGATTGGCAGGTAACTGCAGTGGAGCATATCTATTAGCCATGTTTGGTGGGACAATAGGGATAACAGGAACGAATGGGACAAGGGGAGGAAAGGGGATGAGAAGGGTATGTGTAGTTGATGGAGGGGTTGAAATAACACCTTGTGAAGTGGATGAAGAACTAGGAGATTGTGGAACGGTGGTATGAGGATGTAGAGAAACCTTAGCAGGGGTTGGAATATTAGTTTGAAATCCTGCTTCAGAACTCAAATCTGATAAAGTCCCTTCTGATTTGAGTTTCTTAAGGATTTTTGGAATCAGGTTTGGGTTTTGGAACTCAGGTGATGGATCTGGATCTGGGTTAGATCTTGTATAGCGAGTTTTCTTCTTAGGAGCCAGTTTCTATGATTTTCTTTGGGAGAATTCCTAAGAGATAGTGATATTTGACAAGGACTGATCAAGTATAGCACAACTGTATGGAACTTAAGACTGAATAAAGATTGACTGAGGCAGCTTTTATATACTCCTGCAAATGCAAAGCAGAGGCAGTTTCTAAGGCTGTTTGGCTGTCACTCAGGCTTTATCTACAGTACTAAGAATCAGACAGGGGGTTTATGAATTTCATTCAGTCCCTAGTGGAGTCGCCATTTATGTTATCACCCAGGTTGTTCCCTTTGACTCCTGAGGGAATACGGCCGGGGTAACCACTAACCAAGCTTTGGATTACAGGTTCTAGCCTACCTGTAATCAGAGAGGGCTCTCTCTTTCAGTTTTAACTTTGTTTTTGAGGATTTTAGGCTAGTTATGAGGTGGGAGTTTGTTTGAATTTTGGTTGCAGACTGTTGTTCAAGGAAGGGCATGCAAATATGAAGGAGAGTTCAATCCATTGGGCATGTGGAGTCCAGAAATGAGTAGGATTTGATGTCTGTGATAAAGAGAGGTTCACTGCAAGGCTAGATGGGTATTCATGATACAAACTTTGATTTTTAGCAAAGAAAACAGTATAAATTACACCAGGAAAGGCAATTAAGAGTTCTTTCACAGTGCAATACGAAATGAAGAACAAATCCTACTCAGCAGCAACAGAGAATTACTGAATAAAGACTTATCATGTGATTAGAGCAAATGGGAGCATTTAAGAATTCCACAGTTGCAGCTAACCTTGAAGAAAACATATTTAGTAGTAAGGATTGAGTTTAGGGTGTCTTTAATGGACAAATCCTGAACTAGTCTTTTACCTTTCTACCAAGATCAAACACCATACATCACAGATAGATTACAGAAGAGATGAAACATAAATACAGTTAGAAAACACTTATTGTATCACGCCATAACACGAGAATCCTGCAGCAGTCAATAATTTCATCACAGCACGTCCAAGCCAAACATATCTCCTGGAAACCAACAGCTCCTTTGTATTATATCTTTCAGAGGAAATACAGCCGAGTTCTCTTGAACAAATGAGTAACAACAACCCCCAATAAGCTATTCGGGGGTGCATATATACAAAATATCGCAAAAATATCTCAGTTCTGAGTTATTGCACAATAACTGCTCTTACCAACTTTCAAAGATATTTCTTACAAATTTAAAAGCTACTTTAATGAATATATAACAGCTGCTTGATGTTTGTCAGAAGTTCTTGACTTTTGAGGGCAACTGGCCCTGCAGGGTGCTATGCATTGATTCTGAATAATACACCCTTTATTGCTCTGTCGTGTTGTAGCTATCTCAGCGATGTCATCTGCATCTGTCAGTGTTGCTTTAGTGTCCAAATTTGTTTGCTGAGTTGTCTTAGTCCACTCTTTTCCAGTGATAGTAAATAGATCAACTATCTGAACATGATGATTTATATTTGATGTACAAAAATTTGATGAAAAATCTGTTTGTTCACAGCAATGTTTGTATCATGCTTGTCCAGCATTCCTGAGTAGGCAACTGATGTCTCAAAATTGTGCCTAAGGTTTCATCTGCCTTAGTATATTTGTAGTAATTTGGAGGTACTTCAAACAGATGTCTAATCTCATTCATGATAAAAAACAAATTCTCTATTCTGTCATAGAGACTCTGCCCAGATGCAGGCCCTGTTTCCTCTGGGGTACTTGATGCTGCAGTGATCTGATTTGTAGCAAATGTATTTACCCTCTTGGCATAGTTTTCATGGGATAGTAACCTTCCTGCACTGTTTAGTAAGCTGGGAAGGCCTCTGTTATGCAATGCTGTAAATTTCTCCATGAATTTATTCACCTCTGTCTGCATTTCCTGGCACCTTCTATCCAATGTTTGCACAAGATTTCTCAAAGTGAGCACCCTTTTTACCAGTAAGATGGTGTCAGTTCTGTTAGAGATACCCATGGCTGCCAGTTGAGGGCCTGTGCGGTTGTTAAGGACATTGATCATCCTATTGGCTATCTCAGGCATATTGCCTAGAGATGCCCTTGCTCTTTGGCTTTCTTTTTGGGCCCTGCCTATGAGATCTATATGCTCATGGATGGTTTCAATGTATTGCCATTGATCTGTTATAAACTGACCAATATTGGCCCACAGGACTTTCTTGATTTCAGCCACCACTTTGTCAAGAGAGAGCTCTTTCTCCAGTTCTTTTATTTTCTTCTCAAGAGCCTTTACCTCTCTTGTTTTTTCAGCTACACTTTGCTTTGATTTATCATACTTTTCATTAAGTGTAGCCAATTTTTCCTTGGCTTCATTTAGTTCTGCCATCTGGGCCTCCAGAGCTTGAAGTTCTTTCATCATATTTTGCATATCCAGGCTGGGTGCTTGTCCTGATGTTGTTGCTGGTGCCGTTGTTGTATTTGGTGCTGATGTTGAAGGGCCTGTCCCAGCTGTTTGTCCTGTGGGAGGACTTATAGTTTGAGGAGTTTCCTCAAGGTTAATTACTGGCTGAGGGGGCTGAGATATCTGGCCTCCTTCTTTCTGTTTCAGGGCTGCCTGTAATGCACCCTCTGTTGCTATCAATCTCCCTTCTGTTTCTACTAATTGCTTGTGTAAAGTCAGCAGCATGGCTGCCACATCTTGGTCGTTTCTCTATTGAGCAACATCTTCTGTTTGAGGGTGAAGGGTTGCTGGAATTTTGACCATCTTCCTCAAAGCTGCTATATCTTCCTCTTTTTTCTTTAGTAGTGCCTGCACAGCTTTGGGATCACTTGGGTCATGCCCAAGCTCTATAATGATATCTTCCAAAGATCTAATCTTGTTGTCTTTGGCTTGAGAAGATGCTTTCTCCAATTCTAATTGGGCAGTAGTATTATGGAGACTATTTTGCAATTTGTGTGCTAGAAAGGTTTTATCTGCAAGAGAGGAGTAGACCATCTCACCCGTTTGCTTATGTAGCTCAATTTGGTCCATTGGGTGGATGTCTTTTGCAAATACTTCCAGGTTGGTTCTTATGTAATCTGCAGCTGACTGTGGCTGCAGCATAGTAGGCATGAAATGACTCATAGTCATCTTCCCCTCTGTTATGTCATATGCTGACATAAGCCTCTGTTGGTTTGTGGGAGCCATTTTGAGCAAGTGATTGTAAAGCTGGAGTCTGACTGGCTCATTTCTCTTCTTAATATCAATAAATTGCTGCTTTATGCTGGATTCTGCCCTTCTTTGCTGGCTTGAGGAGCTGACCTCTCCTCCAAGTGGTCTTTCTTGTTCCTGTTGGAAGGAACTGGCTGATGCTTCCATGCTAGGGGGGGCCATACCTATGGATGGCCCAATAGGCATCTCTTCTTCAGAAAAAGGATTTAAGCTTTGCCTTTTCTCCCCTTGTTGACTTGCTGATGTAGTGAGGGGAGTTTCTTGCTGTCTGTCCCTCTTCCTAGTTCTCTCTTGATTCAATGGGGTTTGGAGCACTGAGGTATCCACTACTGTTTCCTGCCTTCGAGGCACACTTTCTTGAGCCTGTTGCTCTGTAGATACAGGGGCCTCAGCCATTTCCTCTTGCTGTTCTGCCTGTTCTTTTTGCTGTCTTGTTGTTGGGAGTGTTTGCTCCTGCTCAATTTCTTTTCCCTTATCTGTGCTAGCTGCTTGAGGAGTAGTTTGAGCTGCTTGCTGGGGAGCTGTAGAAGATGAGGCAGCTGCTCCAAGTTGAGTATGATAAGAAGAAGAAACCTGTCCACAATATTCCTAGTTAGCTTCCTTCTCAAGTTTCTTTGCTTCTTTTTGTGCTATTTCCTCTTTAGTACTTGCCTCTTCTAGAGTGCCCTCTTTCCATCTTAATAGATTTGCATATTTTTCAATATGAGGCAACCTGACATGATCATAGCTAGCCAACTTATATTTGACCCTTCTAAGACTAATGAAATGATTGGGATCATAGGGTATCCAGAGGAAACTGGTTTGCAACTCGAGGCACTTTAGGATCTTATCTGCTTCTTGCCATGCCTCTTCTCTTTTATTATAAATGAATGGGCCTAGCTGGTTTCTGACTTTGAGTTGTACCTTCTTATTTTTGCTGTGGAAATGGACCATGTCTGCATTTCCAAATTGTATGAAATACTCTAAGGCGAAGAGTCTCATAGGGACATATCTTGGTAGCCTATATGGGGCTAACTCACAACCATATATTCTGATCAATGTATGGTGTTGGTAAAAGTACCAATCCCCAATGCTGTAGGCCTTTGAGAGCTGGAGGATTCTTTGCATCTCATCTGTCAATCTTGGAGGAGGGGCACTCAACTGCAAGGACATGGCTAGATGGATAAAAAGGTCTATGAATTCACAGTAGCTGTATGGTGAATAAGATGTGTGATGAAAGATTGAAGACCAAAATACCACAGATCTTGGGTTTCCCTGAGAATCAAACTTCTTGAGAGTAATAGGGAAGCTATCAGGCTAGTAAAATAGGAACAAGTGATAGATGTAAGAAGTGTATCTAAATATCCTTTCCCTCTCTAGATTCATCAATTGCTCATGAATTTTATTGGCAATGTATGCAGCATAATCATAGTGAACAGAAGGAGGCTTTCCACGGGAGAAGATAGACATCATTGCCAGAATGGTTTCATCAGCATCCTCAGTTGACCTGTAACCCAGGACATAACTGATCATATCCACAAGCAACCTGCCCAACTCATTGAAATATACATTTCCTATAGGAGGGGTCCTCACAGTTTGAGAGCCTGGTTCAATGAATAGGTTATTAATCTTTATGATTTGGGCACTGGACAGATTGCCTCTTTGGTTTATTAAGTGCATCATGGACAGAGGAGTCAATGGCTTTGTAGTGTGAAAGTGCAACATTTGATTTATAGCCTCAGGGGTGACATGCAACAAAACTGAACCTGAGGGACTGAGGACAGCTCTTTGACATGGATCATAGTTGGCACTGCATCGATGAATTAAATCTGGGAGGACATTGACTTGAGGAAGATTGAAAATGGGCAAATTGGAGTCCCAAATCCCTAGAATATCAGTTCCACTGAGGTGTTTGGCTTTCAGCTCATTGAGTACATGAATATGATACTTGTTGTGCAATGGAATTACTTCTGCCATTTGGTAGTCTCTGTCAGCCAGGGCCTGCCATTCTAGCTCTCTTTGTGGGGCATTTAAGGGTGGAATGTTTAGAGCTACAGGGGCTTCCATGGTCAATTGATATCTTGAACTATATTTGAACTTGTTTTTCTGGGCACAGCAACACAGAGTAATGAATTTTGCAGGAACAGGGCAATTTGCAGAGGGGACAAGACAAATAGTGAGGAAACTGAGTTGAAATGCTTCCCGGGAGAGGCTAAATGAGCAAATGCCGGGTTTCGAGAGTGGTTTTCCTGGTGAATTGGTCTAGCAGAGGTTGAGATTTGCGAATGCGCAAACAGACTGCGAATTTATGGTAATTTGGCACAATGCGGAATCTTTGTGGGTAAATTTGAGCTTACAGGGGGAAATGGAACACTGGTCACTGAGGATTTTCTGCCAATTACAGTGTTTTTCTCTCTTTTCTCGCTTGTTTTGGTGAATTATGCAAAAAACCAGGCGCGGAGGGGAGATTTTGATAAATACCTGGTGCAATCGGCCAATGGTGGAATAACAGGTGAATTGAGGGCGCCCACGGTCTTTAAATCAATTTCTTGCAGGTTGGCGGTGAGGACGACGTGAAATTGCATGCAGGAGGCGCAACAGTCTTTTGGTGGAAAAGTGCGAAAAACGTGATTTTTGCGAAAATATAGGAAATTTGGCCTTTGGCGCGCTTTTCTTGAATGACGTCAGCATGACGTCATAGGTGGGGTCATGGTACGGAATGATGACATGGCGGTCTGTGAGTGGTCCACGTGGACGGGGGATGTGGCGGACAACTCAGGGCGATGGCGGATGGAACGGTGATGCGACGCTGAGTTGGCAGTGGTGTGGAGCTGACGTAGGGCCGACTGGGCGGGTGGGAAGCGGAAGGCGGTAAGCGGTAATATCGGACCGCTTAAGGTACGGGCGCGGTATTGGTAGGAGGCCGCCCGATACAACTCAGGAGCGATGCGTGTCCGAGCCCTGACGTCATGGTCTGACAATTTTCGGGCGCTAACGTACTGCCATCGGGGGTGGTCCGATATTGATGTGGGCCGTCGGATGGGAGGGCCCTGATCCGACGGTTGACGGGAAGCAAAAGTGATAGGACAATACGGAGGGGAGCGGGTAATAAACAATAATATTTCTGGGGACGCGTGCTGTAATCAAAACTTTGGATAAACAGAGAAAATGGGTTTTGTGATGTTTTATACGCCAACATGGGTTAATTATCAATTGTTCGCAAAGCGGGGTTAGGGCTGTTAAACCAAGCAGATCTTGGATTAATTCCTAAACTTTGTTTTTGGCGTTATTTTGCCTATTGCGCTTAAATCTCTTAGCACTCCAACCTTTGAAGTTTTTAAGGCTATATTGCCTAGGGAAAGGGGAATATATACTTTGGGGCTTTTTACATACAATGGTGATATAGTAGTAGGGAAAAGGGGAATATAGGGAATTAAGTAATAATGGTTAATGGTTAATAGTTAATGGTTAATAGGGAATTAAGTAATAATATAGGGGAATATAGGGAATTAAGTAATAAGGGGATATGAATGAGAGGTGATAGACACTAAGTTTTAGGGAACAAACTTAGTTTTGAGAGTAGATCAAAATGAAAAGGTTTTTACACAAGAAATGTGGCTCTTCTATACAACAAGGATCAATAAATGAGTTTGATTTCTGCAATGAACAAAGGTGGTATTGGGATGTTAGAAAGAAGTCTGATAGGGGATGTTTGGGAAGTTAGACATGCTTCACTTTGTTGGTACAAAATTGCTAAATAGGAAGATCTGCACTGGCCACCATGTGTTTCCTTTGCTTAGGCCAGTGATATGAAAGAATTCATGCTTCTGCAACCCCATCTACCTACCCATTCTATTGCCTAGCATTTTTTGTTACTTCAGGGAGGGTGCACTTAGACTAGCAAACCCTCATGTGCCTTTTTCTTTTCCTTTGGCATTTCCTTTTGATTTTCTATCTAAGGCTAGCCTTATTACTTCCAAGGCCCCAGATTAAGCAATTGGGAACCTTCATTCTCTACCTAACTACTGATATGCCAAGATTGAACAGTTTGGACAAATTTCTTTCTCTAGTCTACAACAAAAATTGAAATATGGCATGACCCAGCTTAGACTGTTGGATCACCCATTCAGAAGTAGGACATGCATCAAACAACTGCAAATAGGTGTTTTCCACACAAATATGAGATCTTTGCACCATCAAAGTAGGGCATATTTGGAACTTCCCCTGTCAATCATGAAAAATGAAACCTATTGGTATAGGTAGCTAACACTACCCAACTATCCTATTGTACGCATGAGTAATCTCCCTGAGTGTTGTTTTTAGTGTACTGTAGCAACAAGATGGTCAACGAATTATCTAAGGATAGGTTTCAGGTGAGGTAGCTTCGGATATATCTAAGGGTACCTAGAAGTGCAATCCTTACGTGGTTCTGTCTAATGCGCTACTACTTGAAGGTGTACGCATAGGGGTTACAAGGGATTCCAACAAGCGTGACCACCTCTTGTAGTTCTTGCATGCATGCCTCCCCAAATTTGCAGGTTTATGCACTCAATGACAAATCCTGTGGTTAAATAAACTCGAACACGTCTCTAGCCTAAAAAACAAACTGCACAAATTGGAGGTACAACTAGCCCTAGAAAGTTCTCTGATACCACTTTTTATTCTCTTGACCTGCAAGACATTCCAGAATACCAGAAATGCAAAGAAATATAACCCAAAATATAGAATAAAATAAGAAAAACAATAATTATTTTATTATTTATAAATAGACTCAACGTTCACTTTCCTCTTCGAGGGGACAACCTCCAGCAGAGAAGAGATCGATTACAATAAGCCTCGATGATATTTCCTTTACTAATTAAGATTATTTATAGCTAAAAAATATGACATCCAAAACCCTAACTACTATTGGTCCCTTGCATAACATGGGCTAACCACTTTATTTATTAACTATGGCCCATTTAAAAATAACTGTGGTCCCTTTTCTCTAATGCAGGTCAACCACTTACAATTATTAATGTGGGATTTATTTACTCTCTAACTAACTATGACTATGACTCAGCCCATTGGACTTATTACATAAATAAAAAGGTTAGGGTTGGTCCCTAACAGATGCCATCCTAAAGTTCGGGGAGGTGTACAGGTGGACAGAGATGGTGAAGCATCAACAGATGATGGATCTAGAGAAACATCACATGGAGTTCACCAAGGACTTGTAATTGCAGTGAATGCAATTTTTCATGCAAACCCACCTCAAACTGACTAAGATCGAGCATGCCAGGCTTGGGATTGGTCTGGTTAATGGTGTTTTTGGCTTGGCTATAGCTAGTGGCTTGTAAATTTTGGTGGCTTCAACAAGGTCGATTGTCATCGGCATTCCACTCAAGCTATTTCCCGCACCAATTGTTGTTGGCTTTTATATATCACAGTTTTTCATCAAGAATAACCTATCATCTTATTTCATATTTGTCTCAACAAGCTTTCCAATTTCATGGTTTGTTGTGCACAACTACAAGGATCTCAATATTTGGTTAGTTGGTATGGCGCACACATCCATTTGAAAGTTCATTATTGCAAGTGTTGTGCTTTCCGTGGTGATTCCAGGCCTAACGCTTATTCCTCCAAAGATCTCTTAATTTCACTCACTGTTATCACAGGAAACACTGCAATTTTTGGTGACAAGGGGATCTTGTTTCATTGGATCTCATTTGGTAGATCGGTTGATGGATTGTGGCAATAATGAAGTTGCTAACAACTTCTTCACTGAATTAAAAGATAACCTCAAGGAATGGATTGAGCATCCACAAAAGGAATATTTGGGTAGTATTAATCCTATTGGCATAATAAGTCATTATAATGAAGGTGTTGTAGCTAAATCTAGCACCCTGTGGCACAAGTGTTGGAGAGGTAAATCCCCTCTACGGATAGAGGCGATCCCTACTAGCCCAGCAAGGGTCTAGCAACAATCAAACAATGCTGCTATGCATGTTCCTAATTGCAATTAAACAAGATGTAAAGAGCACCTACTTGGATTCCAGCGCTGTTGTTTGACGAAGAGATGCCGCCTTCGCTCCTTCGCTTCAGCTGGTCACGATCCTTCGCGATCTCCGCGAATAGACACCTGCACACACGAAGAGGGAACAAACACAAGCGTGAAATCTAGTAAAAGCAACCATACATTAGTCAGAAAAGATGTAATTCACATTAACCATCGCATAGACAAATGAGAATGGAACAATAATAGTAGTCATCTATTATTAATCAAGCAGAGAAGAGTACAACCAAATGTTCTGACGTCGGTAACCTTCTCAGGAGGGGCCAGTCAGCAAGCGTCTCAAGCATTCACCTTTGGAAATGATTCTCCCAAAACAAGCAACTCTCTCTCTCACACAAGCAACACAAAACAACCTTCCCTAAGCAATCAATCACTTCCACACCTAGCACACCAAATACCTATAGTAGTAGCAATCTGAGCACTATAAGCTCTATACAATCCAAGCTATTCCAAACTAGCTGCTCATGGTAATGGTGGAAGTTTATATAGGAGAAGGAGCCTCCTAAAAGGGTGGAAGGATGAGCTTATCCTGAAGGGAAGTGGTTGCAAAGGGTCGAACAGACATGCCATAGAAGGGAGTCGATACTCACAAAGCCAACAACCAAGCCTAGAGTAATCTGGAAGGCTGGCTGTTGGAACAAATTCGCCCAAACAGGATCAGCACGGATTATAGGGTAACTGACGCGCTGTCGCCGCGCCTCAATAACTAGGAAAGTCATGTCAGCGCGACCTAATACAAAGGAGAGGTGCGCTGGCTCATGAAATGCGACCAGCGCGGAAAAGTGATGTGCTTCCGCGCTGGCAGCGCACTGAATACACTACGAGCCGCCAGTCATCGCGGATATTTTAGAAACAGACGCGCTGATGAGGAAAACTTTGGAAAAAAGGGTTTTTGGCCAGTTCAGAAGGCATGAACTTGATTATTGTGAATTCTTGACACAGTAGGGTGACTGACAGGGAGACAGTGACAAATTACTGTGTAACAGATGCCCCCTAAAGCATGAAGACCGAGAGAGTGGGAGGGGTGAAATGCTTTACAACACTCGCCGAACTGGAACACCACCAGGAAGGACCGAATATCTCTGATAATCAAGTACATGCAGTCTAGGCATGGGCGCAGCCATCCGAAAGACATGCGAAAAGGTCTGTGGAATGGACGCAGCCACCCAGCGAAGAGACCGAAATAATGATAAGGTATGGTCGCAGCCATCCATGAAGACTCAGGTATGGGCGCAGCCATCCATCAAAGAGTCATGTAATGATCATTCACAAAATCGCAACCTGGACCATAAGAGACAGGGATCCAGGGTCTTGCGCTCCGTCCCAACCCGAACAAAGTACAAGTCCAAGCATGTGAATACATGAGCTGGAGTCGAACATGCATGAACATCATCTGATTACCAGCCAATGATGAAAACTGTTAACAGACGCGAGAGGTACCACCAATAATGACAATGGCCCTCAAGGTACTATAGGTACAATCCGCGGCATGTGAATCAATGAGCTGGTGTCGAACACCCACAGAATCATTCGATCGGAGGCCAATGATGAAAACCTCACGTCGAACACGAAGAACCTGCCATTGAGGCATGCAGGCTCTAAGGCACCTGAAGGGAGTCTCTAAGTCACCTTCCCGGATAATGAGCTGAAGTCGACAGGAAGTGACCTTGATCGAAGGTGGGCCATAATGTTTCCCACATCATCGACGCGAGACAGAGGAAAAAAGGATTTGTGTGAGATAGCAGATGAGGTTGTATTATTGCATAGGTCAACTTCTCTTGAACATATCGGTGGCACTATAGCGGGTTTGGCAGTATTTGACATCAAATGAGCAGAGGGTATAGTGATGGTAGCAATGAGCAGATGAGAGGTCGAATAGGATAACCCAAACCCATGGAGGCCAGTGAAAAACAAGATGAGATGGTCCCACCTAGACACGAAGCAGAGGAGTGCCATGTTCAAGAGCGACATACTGCCGACACGACTATGATTATAGTTCCATTTTCCCCACCATTTCTGGCAGGTACCCCGGTTATTTTTGGATGACAAGCTTGACGGGGATAGCATATGCTTGAAGAGTGTCATTTCGACAATGCCCGATGTCATCAAGTGTTTAACGAGCCTGACAAAGGAAAAACTCGGCGTCTTTTCTTGTTTAGAGAGTCTGAAAAGACAGCAGAAAAGGAGACTCCAGGGGGGTCCTTTTTCGTACAGTTGTGTCTCTCGAGCCCGAAAAAGTATAAAACTATGCTCGAAAGAACCACCCGACCATTACGATCGAGGACTACTTTTCGTAAATAGTGCTTTCGACCCGAAAAAGTAAAAAAGCAGTCGGAAACACGTCGTTTTAGAGCCGATAACGAGTGCGAAACGACAAACACCCGGCAATCTTTTTAAGTTACATGGTCGGAATAAGAGCTTAAAATGACCGCCTCTCATTCCTTTTAACGAGCTGAAAGGAAGCTCGGCCATCTTTTCTTGTTTCATGTCGGAAAAGAGCTCAAAGACGACATTTTTTGGGACCAAGTGATTTTAGGATCATTATGATTTCCACTGTTTCTGAGGACCTGCACAATAAACAATACCCGCATAAATCCGTTCAACATGTTAAAAACATATTAAAACACGTATAAGACATTGACAGAAGTGCTAAATCCATGGTAAAAGCATGACAAAAAACCCACATTTACAAAATCTATAGTTAATTGAGCCATTTTTACTATAAATAGGAGGGTAAATAGTCATTTTTACCATTGTTACCATATTGAGCCTCTGAGAACGTTGTGAAGTTGTGAAGTTGACGGAGCAAATTCTTCCCCGTGCAGACACCATTCGGCGAACGGCTTGATCCAGGTAGGTTCCCCTTGCCATGCGCTCCATTTTGATTGTATTTAGCAAAATTTTAACGGTGGAATTCGCCCATTTGGGCAAATTTTTGAGTATGGGTGCGCTCTCGGTCAGCGCGGGTTTCCCGCTCGGGACCGCGCTGACCGATTTAAAAATACACGTACCAACTTTCGGGTCAGCGCGGAAAACCCGTGTTCTTCCGCGCTGACCCAATGAAAAAACAAAGGGGCGCCATTTTCAGCGCGACTGTTTTTAAAACAGTCGCGCTGGCGCGGAAAAATATGAATTTTAATAAATTGAATGTAAATTTTTCCACCAACGGTGATCTAATATTTTTTCATGGCTTTGCAGGGCACAATGTCTTTCGTGTGGCAAGAGAGAGCTCACGATAACGAGGATATGGTTGCATATGGGCTTGCCGAATGCCGGGATGCCATGCGGGCATGCGGTTTCCTAAAGTTCTTCCTGACTCCGCGCCTGAGGGCGCAACCTGACTTGCTGGAGTTCCTGATCAGAGTTTGGAACCCAGTAGATGGGAAATTCACCATCTGCCGGCAAGATATTGAGTTCGATGCCTCGGATATCTATTTTTTGACCGGTTTGTCGCGCCGGGGCCAAAGGCCCATCCTAGAGGGGCAGCGACCCAGCGGCGAGACTCTAGACCAGCTGATGGCTAGGGTATGCCCAGGAGCTGAAAAGACACGGAGTGGGAAGGTAGCTATCCCGACAGTGCGGGACATGCCTCTCCGCACGATACTCTTCATGGTGACACGGGCAGCGGGTTCTTTGGCCAACCATGAGGCCTCGAAGAACCAACTATTGTTAGCTCTGGAGTGTCTACAGCCCACTATCTTTGACTGGGCGACTGCTGTGACTGCTAGCATGAAGAGGCAACTAAGCAACTGCCGTCGTGGAGAGACGAAGCAGTTCGCCTATGGGTCACTCCTTCTGCCGCTCATGCTGGAGCGAGTGCCGGTTCTACAGCTACAGACCATGGCTGTGGATCCACCTAGAGGTCCCCGGGAGACGAGGGCCAGTCGATGGGCCCGGGTCATGCCACGTGGAGGTGGTGGTCGCCCAGTATCTTGGGGAGTGTACTTCAGAGAGTGGCTGGATCGCCAGGTTGTCATTGTGGAGGACTGGCCGTATGCCGGCATGGACTTCCGTAATGATCCAGACATGCCACTGCCCACTTGAGAGCATTGGGATGATGGAGGTACGTTACTTGATCTCATTTTAACATTTTTTAATGTTTTTGATTTTTCATGTACATGTCTTAATGAATGTCACTATATGCAGATGTGGGACCTGTGAGACCCGTGGGCCTAGCCCTAACAGCACGGAGAGAGGGACCAGACGCTGGAGCCTTGGCCTTAGTTCCTCCAGGGGTGGATACATCGGAGACTGTGGCCCGCAACCTTGAGGGTTTGCTAGAGGTAGTGCCGGACTATCAGGGGGTTGAGGAGGTCCCCATAGAGCACCAGATCCACATAGTGGGGGTGGCACCCAGGCTGCACCGCCTTTTTAGGCGGGTGGCACGAGCGGCTGTATGCTACAGAGAACATAACCCCGCCCACTAGTCACCTAGGTTTACTTCTGTTGTTGTTTTGAGAGACATGTGTCTCGGATGTATTGAGAACAGTGACTCTATTTTTGACATACACACTTATTTTTGAGCGCCTTAGTGCGCCACACGATATATATATATACATACCGATTTTGGATGGATCTTGTTACATGTGATGATGTTTCGTTTATGTTACGCAAATGTTCAATCCAAATGTGATCTTATGTATGAATGCACAACATATGACCCATATATTTTAATGTTTTTAATGCAAGCTTAAAAGCACACACCGCACGCATGCAAACTATGCTTGAGAGATGTTTTATTTACATATGCTTTACTCTATTATGCTTTCTATGTCTTCTTGTATAATGTTATCTGTTTCGCAAATGTCTGTCTAACACATGATTTGCCAATGCATCAGTCAACGTGTTTAATCGTCTCGGAATATGTTGATATGTGATATAGTCAAAGTTCCTTTCTAACAATCTGACACGTAGATACAACCTTAGGATACGTTGGTCTCTGACGGAATATCGCCCGTTAAGTTGATGAACGACCAGCTGGGAGTCCAGGTTTACCATCATTGCTCGAATGCCGAGATCAACTGCTTCGGCTAGTAGCTCAATTACGGCACTATATTCAGCAACATTATTAGTGGTACGACCGAGGCAGACTCCTTGAAGATCTAGCAACTCTCCGTGAGGATCATAGATCGCCCACGCCGCAGAGGACAAATTGCAGGTACTACGGCAGGCGCCATCAGCGAAACCAACATAAGGTGCACTAGACATCTGCACAAGAAGAAGAAAACACAATAAGAGGCAAACACGTCTTCACACCAAAGCAAGACATGAAATCATGCACACAAAACACACTAAACACGCGTATGTACAAACTGAGTGCACGAAGTCATGCATAATATTTCTTGAGATACAGCCCGTTGCGGGGCTTGTCAAGAGGATTTCCTTCGTAGTCAATCAACTCATATGCGCCCTTTTGTAAAACTCTTTTCACGATATAGGGACCTAGCCACATGGACTCGAGTTTTCTTGCCCCTAGCTTATCTTTAGCTTGATCGTAGAGCAGTACTAGATCTCCCTCAACGAAGGAACGAGGATGAATGTTCTGATCAAAGTGAGCTTTGACTCTTTTCTTTTGCACTTCGATAGCTAGAGAAGCTAAACGACGAGTCTCATCTAACCGTTCCAGGTACAGAAGCCGTTCCTCCACTGGAGTGGTGTTGGGAAGCAACTCGACAGCTAATTTCAACGAAGGAATCTCGCATTCGACAGGAAGGGTGGCCTCCAGTCCATAAACCAACTGAAATGGAGTAAAGCTGGTGGCATCCTTCACAGAAGTCCGGTAGGCCCACAAGGCTGGGAACAGCATCAGATGCCAATTAGACTTGTGTGCATTGATGGTGCGTTGAAGCATAGTGATCAAAACTTTGTTCACTGCCTCGACTTGTCCGTTAGATTGTGGATAGTACGGTGTCAAACTATCTTGACACAAGCCTAGTTGGGTCGTTAGTTCTGTCATCATGTGATTACGGAAATGCTTTCCGTGATCTGTGACAATAGCCTGAGGGACTCCGAAACGAGTAATGACATGATTGAATAAAAACTGCGCCGCTGTGTAACCGTCTTCGTTCAATGTAGGCATCGCTTCGGCCCACTTGGTGAAATAATCCACGGCAACAATGATGTACCCATGCCCCCCGGCCGAACGAGGGTTACAGGACATGTAATCGATGCCCCATTTGGAAAATGGACCTACGGTGACAACAGGGTGCAGTGGTGCAACAGGTGCACGCATCTTCCGGTGGTAAACCTGGCATTCGTGACATGCACGTACAGCGAGGATGCAATCCTTGAAGATGGAAGGCCAGAAATAACCAGCACGGAGGATCTTCTGGGCGGTAGCATATCCGGACATATGGCCGCCACAAGCGCCGGAGTGGCAGTCATTCAACACCCGCTCAGCCTCCTCAAGAGTCAAGCAACGGCGGAGAACAGAATCAACGCCGAGGCGGTACAGGGTATCGCCCAAAATGCGATAGGGTTGAGCTTGGTGACGAATTCGCCATCGAGCATCTTTCGATACATTCGAACGGAAGGAAGACGTCTGTAAATATACGATAATGTCCCTGTACCACGAGTCGAGGGTGCTGATGAGAAACAATGTTTCATCCGGGATATGCTCCTCCGAACGAGATGGTGCAGAGTGAGATGGTAAGGAACATAGCAGTTCAGCAAAGACCAGAGATTTCTTAGACTTGGCCGCAGTGAATTCCAAGTCGAACTCTCGGAGGATTACAATCCACTTCGAGTATTTGCCCCCCAGCAGCTGACGTGACAAAATGTAGGTCATGGGGTTGCAATCAGAGATCACGGTCGTTGTGCGCAATAGGATATAATGCCGGAATCGTTGGACGGCGCAGACAGCTGCCAATGCCAACTTCTCGACATATGCGTAGCGAGTTTCCGTATCCAGAAGGTTGCGACTAAGATAATAGATAACGTGCTCGGTGCCGGCATCATCGTCCTGCAGTAGAACCATGCCGATGGTGGTGTCAGCAGCAGCAAGATAGAGAGTGTAGTCACGGTGGTAATTCGGAGGTCTTAAGACCGGAGCTGAAACAAGAAGGTCTTTAAGGCGCTCGAAAGATTCCTGGGCGATAGCATCCCAACGAAAGGGTGTGTCTCGCTTTAGCAACCGTGTGAAACCCTTAGCCACCTCGGCATAATTCGGAATGAATCGTCTAAGAAAATTAGCTTTACCCTGCAAGCTCTGCAATTGCTGCAAAGAGGCAGGGGGAGGAAGATTCAAAATGGCCTCGACTTTGAGGGGATCCAGGCGGATGCCTTCCCGGGAGACGATGAACCCAAGCAGTCGGCCAGATTCTACGCAGAAGACACACTTATGCGGATTGAGTCGAATACGGTAGTGTCGACAGCAGAGAAAGATTTCGCGTAGATGAGATGGATGATCTTGACGTTTAGCTGAATGAGCTGGGAGGTCATCCAGGTAAGGCTGTACGATGTGTCGGATGTCATGAAAAGCATACGACATCGCACACTGGAAAGTGGCACCGGCATTTTTGAGACCGAAAGGTAGCTTCTTATAAGCGAAGGTGCCCCAAGGACAAATGAAAGTTGTCTTATGCTGGTCTGCGGGGGCTATGTTGATCTGGTTGTAACCAGAGAAGCCGTCCATAAATGAATAAATCTCACTTCCTGCGCAGTCATCGATAAGTTGATCAATAAAAGGCGTAGGAAAGTTATCTTTTGGGCAGGCACGATTAATATCGCGGTAGTCAACACAGACCCGGATAGTACCCTGCTTTTTATTCATAGGGACTATATTGGATACCCACTCCATGAGGGGAATGGCATAGATGAAACCAGCCCGAAGAAGCTTTTCAACTTAGGCCTTGATGGTTGCAGCCTTTCGAGGGTGCACTGGACGTAAGCGCTGACGAACAGGCTTAGTGCCTAGATAAGTAGGTATTTCGTGCACCACAATACTAGGATCGATGCCGGGCATTTCCTCGTAAGACCATGCGAAGACATCACAGAATTCACGAAATAAAGCGGTATAAAGTTGAACTTCCTCAGGAGTGCATGTGACTCCAATGAAAATATTCTCGACAATCCCTGATTTGACAGAGATGTCGATGGCCTGGGTCTGCGTGATGTTACCCATATTGCCTTCCGAAGACACTTGATATAGCTGAACAGGCGTTTGGAGAGGCGGAGATGGGACACATGAAGCAAACCGCTCGAGACATGCGACCATTTCCGAATGTGGAGGGAGAAACGAAGAGCGATGGTGGTGATCTAACCAAGGGAGCTCTTCGAGAGACATAGTCTCAATGATAGCCTCATCGGAGGGAAATGATTCCTTCAGGGGATCCGAAGTGGCCTCATCTCCCAACCAAGGGAAATGATCATATGAATCGGGAACACTGCTTAGAAAAGCAGGTTCAGGAGGGGGAGCCGATGCAGTGACAATCTTGATGTAGTTGAGCTCGGCAGGACTCAACGGCATCACCTCACCCCAAGAGTCTTCCTGATTCAAGGGAGGAAGAACCCATGGATCAGAACGCACTGAAATCATGTTAACAGGGGCGAGATTCGGAGGTGGGAGGGGAAAGACTCCCATTAATGAGGGATCTTTGAACAATCCAGCACCCACACTCACTAACGACTTGGAGGTATGCTCCACGAATGGCACATTCCCTTTAGAAGAGGAAGCAAAAAATGACAGCTGGTCCACCGTGACGATTCTTCCTTGATGGGGGAAGCGAACGACACGGAACAAGGAGGAAGCCACGGCTTGCATGGCGTATGTCTAGCTTCGTCCAAGGAGGAGGTTGTAAGTGAGATTAGCGTCAACAACTTCAACCTCTACTTCTACAGTTTTCCCTTCTAAAGAGATAGGCAATCGTGGGAGGATACCATATGGACGAGATTCTCTTCCATCGAAAGCTTCCAGGGTCGTGGGAGACTGGCTCAGAGCAGGAGAACCAATAGCCTTCCAGCAAGCAACTGACATGATGCAGGTCGAGGCACCCTCATCAATGACTGTACGATGGATCGTTTTGCCGTTGATGAGGACCTGTATAAGGAAAGCCACCCGATGAGGCAATCTTTGTGTGAAACCCTCGAGATCAAAAGAAATTAAATCCGAATCTGCCGGGTCTATGCCACCAATCGCTGATAGCAGGGACTTCCTCTGGGATGGGCAGCTCTGGAGGACTTCTAACGCGGACATAGCAGACGGAGCCTGAGCTAAGTCCTCAACAATGCTATAGTGCTGGGCAGCACGAGCATTGGGGTTATAAGATGACTTCCTGAGTACACCTTTGGGAGGGGGTCGGGGGATCGTCTCAGTGCTGGGTCGTTCGATGTGAAGGGGACCAGAACTGGATGGAGGAGCGCTGGAGGGAACCTCCGGCTCTTTCTCAGCTGGAGATGGATAATCTTTCGCTCGAGTTGAAACATGGATGGGAATCGTTCCAGCCATGAACACTTGAGAACCGAACGAGGAAGAGGATTGAGAGGGATCTGCCACCTGATGCGTCTGCTAGGAAGGGAAAGGCTCTTTTAGCACGGCAGGAGGCCCTGGAGCACCTTTCAAAATCCGACTAACCTCGGACCGCCTAGGGCAATCCTTGGTGTAGTGATCCTCCTCGCAGATGAGACAAGGATACTTAGGCTTTCGTTTAGCTCCTTCCTCGGAGGGAGGTTTAGGAGGGTTCTGCTTGGGCTGTCCAGATTTATCTTTGGCCTTCCCTTTCTTTTTGCCTTTCGAGGATTTATCCGCCGCGGTGGACTGGACGGCGTTTACCTCGGAGGTAGTCCCAGAAATAGATTGACCCTGAGGAGCATTTTCGTTAGAGGCGTTCTGTTTCTGCTTCCCAGGGTTCGCGGCCGATTTCTTAGATGACGAGTTCACAGAACCAATGACTCCATCGACAGAAGGCTTTGGTGGAGCTTTGGGCTGTCCAGGCCTCAGGGCATCTGGCAAATACTCATACAAAGTACCCGACTGAGAGTAGACTAAGTCGAGATACTGAGCTCGCGCGATTGCTTGCTCTTCAGTTACACACGCTCCCATTGCGATGTCTTTTGCGATTTTAGGGACAAAGGAAGTCGTGAACCAGTCGGTCAGGAGTTGATCAGGAATCCAGAATTTAATCAAACGACGACGCCTTCCCCATTCATGTATATGATCAGAGATGTGCGTAGCCGTATCCTGTTTGAGAGACGTGAGAAGGTGAGTCCCAGTCTCGTACCGAATGGGTAACTGAAAAATGAGTTAAAAAGGCCATAGCCAACGAGTTGAAATCTGAAAAAATGCCACGATTTAGTTCGATGTACCACTTAGCAGCTGAACCAATGAGGGTCCTCTGAAAGAGGCGAAGCCGGATAGAATCATCAAGCCATGAGTTGGATGAACACTAGAGGTGATAAGTCATTACATGGGCTTGAGGGTCTTCACCAGCTTTGCCGTCAAACTTTGGACAGTCACGTGGTATTTTGGTTGGAACCGGTGGCCAATATGGATTATGCAAAATAGGGTCATTTGTTAACTTGGACACATTAGGCAGTTCCAACGTTGCTAAGAATGGTAACTGCGGGTTAAAGGACATCTGTGGCTGTGGATTTGAGGCGACATTAGGGTTCCAACCAGATGGTGGTTGCCCCCACGAACTCTGTCCGGACGGACCTGGCCCAAAAGGGCCTGGTGCGTAAGAACTTTGTCCCAATGGACCTGGCCCAAAAGGGCCTAGTGCATAAGGAGCTTGCCCGTAGGGATTCTGTCCATACTGATTCTGGCCATATGCGGACAGTTGTCCCTGTGTCTGCCCCCCAGCTCCCCATGTATTAGCAGCTTGGCCTGTAGGTGCACCATACTGATAATTTTGGTAAGGGGTGACCTGTGGCTGTTAATAATTTTGATAAGGAGCAAACTGATTTTGCCCTTGGGGTTGCTGGTAGCCATACGGTTGTTGGGCCCCATACTGAGCCTGATAGGGAGGCTGCGTCTGGGAAGAAGGTTGATAACCCGTTTGAGTTTGAGGCCCAGAATAATGTCCTTGAACCGGCTGGGGTTGAACCATCTGTCCCGAAGGTTGACTTGGTTGGATTTGAGATGGACCTGGTTGGCCAGCAGGATAGACTTGCTGGGTACCAGGTTGTCCGTGCGCCACCAAGGGTTGTCCTTGCAGAACGGATGACTGAGCTGGCTGGATAGCTGGTTGACGCTGAGGTTGGCCAGCTTGTCCAGATGGACGATTAGGGCGGACAGCGGGTTGACCTTGCTGCATAGAAGGTTGGCCCGTTTGCCCCCCAGGGTGAACAGACTGAGCAGAGGGCCGAGCTTGCTGTGTAGCAGGCTGCCCTCCTTGCTGCATAGGCTGAGCAGAGGGTTGGCCTTGCTGTATAGCAGGTTGCCCCCCTTGCCCAGAAGGGTGCATGGATTGAGCAGTGGGTTGACCCTGCTGAACATAGGGTTGCCCACCCTGCCCAGAAAGATGACTAGACTGGGCAGTAGGTTGGCCCTGCTGTAAGTAGGGTTGCCCCCCCTGCCCAAGAGGATATCCCTGCTGGACTGCTGGTTGATTTTGAGGATTATAAACTAACCCAGTTTGTCCAGATGGGTACCCTTGCTGGAAACCGGGTTGGCCTTGCTGAATGTAAGGCTGCCCTGGTTGTCCAGTTGGGTAACCTTGCTGGGTACCAGGTTGCCCTGGATATCCAGTAGGTTGACCTTGATATGAATACGACGGACCTCCAACGGCCGAGGGTTGTCCCTGGTAGGGTTGTCCCTGTGGGCCCCCAGATTGTCCTGGGTAAGGCGGGCCATAAAGTGGTTGGCCTTGATTGGGTGGTCCTTGGGGTTGTCCGGGAGGATCCCGGCTCCCATGAAAAACGTGAGTAACGGGATCATACGTAACGTTCAACAGTTCCTGGTTCTCCTCGAAAGGACGACGAGGAAGGCCCGAAATTTTCTCGAGGTACTCGCCGTTCGCATCATAATAAAAGAGTGGACCATCGTAATCTGGGTCCACAATGGGCTGCCCGTGGGCATCATACGGCCCTGCTCCTGGAATGCCACGAGGAAAGGGCCCAGCTTCAGGGTTTACAGATGAAGATGCTGGTACAGCACTGATGACTGGAGTCGAGCGTGCTACACAAACGGTCGGATTGGTGGGAACTGAGGTAACGGGCGTGTTAAGCCCTGAAGTAAGAGGTGTACTAAGAGGTCGCGAAATAAAGGGTCCGGTGGTGGCGATAAGACTAGGATCCCATATAGTCGTAGAAGTAGTTCTAGCAGCTATCCTATCCCTCATTGATTGATATCGTGGAGGGAGCGGAGAGGAAGCCGGGATCGGAGTCTCAATGTCCGTCACCACGGGCGTCTCACCTGTGCTGGAAGCTGTCTCATCCATGGGGGAAGTAGACATTGGAGACGACATACTGAGAGGAGTACGAGGGGTACGAGGGGTATAATCGCTGTCAGGCTCCTAGATAGGATTCCAATCTTCTATGTAATCTTCGTCGCCTGGGGCACGTACGTTGATAGGCTGGATACTCGGAACAATGGGAAGAGCACTACTTACAACTGGTACCTCTGGAGCAACAGAAGATGGAGAACCTTGATCACTTGGACCGGGAGTTGACAGGTCAGCCAGGATGACAAGACCCCTTAGAAAACCTAAAGCAAACTAACGATTAAGACCCTACTCAAAACTAACGCACACAAGATCTAATCAAGTGATGTTATCATGGATGAATTAATTTTAAGACACAAGAACCAAACTTGACCTTTTCATGTTTCAAGAGTCAAGAAAAGGACAAAAAGATGACTTCAGTCTCCTTCGAATATTTAATGAGCACGAAGTGACAAGACGCTCAGAGGCACCTTTTCATTTAGGGAGTCCGAAAAGGATAAAAAGTGACTGCTCTGGAGACTCTAGGTATAAGGTTTACCAAGCAACCCGTAAAACTGCTTATACACCTCAGCAATCGTATGAGAGCCGAGGACTTTCCGTACTGCAGTCAATCTTCCCGAATGCTGTGTTTGGTGCATTACGGTTCACAAGGCGGCAGACTCGGCTTCCTATGGATAAAGGATAAAAGCCTAGTGGGGTCTCCCTATATACGCGACGGTACGTGGGAGCGCAGTCCGTGTTAGACCACTATCGAGTCACAGAACGAGGAATCACCCAACCTAATGTGAAACAACAGTGACTATGTTTAAAGACGCCGGAACACGTTTCTAACCTAGACCTCTAGATGTTTACGTTTAGTTCCAATGCGTTTTTAGATTCATTCGGTTCATTTTATAGTTGATCTTGAAATTAAGTTTCGATTTCAGGCCTTATCGTATGTTCTCTCACAATTACCTAGATGCAAACTACATGCCAGAGAAAACCATTTTGTTCGATGAATTCTAGCTATGAAAGGGTAAAGAGATTTCGATCAAACAAAACGAATACAAACAACCAAACAACCTAATGCAGCTAAAAGCAAGGAAAGGAAACTTTTCTTTTGAAAATGCAAATCAACGAAACGTTCTTTTCCTTTTCAATTCTCAAAAGCAAAGCTACTAGTTTGATTTTCTTTCAATGGCACAAAGCATCTAAATGAATTTGGAGGAACCGGAACACCAAGCAAATCACTTAATGAAAGCACACAAAGTTCCCAAAACATCCAACAAAGATTTCCAAATCAAAAGGAAAACCAAGTTCCGCACGAGCTATGTGATCTAAGCTCGGCAAGACAAGCAAGGATTCAAACAAGGAGGAAGCGAAAACCACTCGGAAACATGACCACAAACACTTCAACAATCACTGAACGAGTGCAAAAACAAATCTGAAGTTGGCTGGTCAAACAAGAGAACAAGATCCCTACGGAAGGCTTGACACACACATAGCCACTAGATGCCCTAGGGCTAGAGTGCAAAATCAACGGAGAAAAGCAAACACCCGGAGGATAAGAGTCCCAACCAGTCAATTAAAGATTCGACACAAACCAGCAGCTATAAAAGTGATGGCGGAAATACAAACCAAGCAGCGAAAGCAAAGAGGAAGGTTTTTGCAAAATTGAAAAATGAGCAAAAAACGAAACCCTGTGGGACAAGGCTTCGCAAACAAGCAGCCCAGAGTTCAGATAGTGAAAAACAAGTCACAAACCAAGTGGAGAGAAGAGGGGAAAGCTAAAGCAACAGGTTCAGGAGGTTAATCTGAGCAAAAATGAATTCTACAGGATCAGCGCGGGTAGCCTTCAGCAACTCGGTGCTGACAGGAGGAGTCCTATAGCAACTTTGCGACGTCAGTGCGGAAGTACATGGATAAAGGGCGCTGTCTCAGAAAAACGAGGTCAGCGCGACTATTAATCACACAGGCGCGATGACAGGGAGAACAAAGAAGCAGGTGTGTGACGTCAGCGCGGAAGAACACGGATAAAGCGCGCTGTCTCTAAAAACGAGGTCAGCGCGACTATTAATCGTTCAGGCGCAATGACAAAGATAACACAGAAACAGGGGTGCGACGCCAGCGCGTCTGTTCTGAATTAAACCGCGACGAAGGTGAAAACAAGTAGAATCAAGGCAAAAAACTCCCAAACCAAAGGTAGAAAGTCTTTTAATAGTCAAGACACTTCCCAGATGAACCCAGGAAGGCTACAAGCAGAAAAAACAATCCCCAAAACTCGAAAAGAGAGAAAAATCAAACTCAAGCACAAAGAGTGGACACAAGAGACAAAAAGGCTGACTCCCCAGTGGAGTCACCAAATTGTTGGACAGGTAAATCCCCTCTACGGATAGAGGCGATCCCTACTAGCCCAGCAAGGGTCTAGCAACAATCAAACAATGCTGCTATGCATGTTCCTAATTGCAATTAAACAAGAGGTAAAGAGCACCTACTTGGATTCCAGCGCTGTTGTTTGACGAAGAGATGCCGCCTTCGCTCCTTCGCTTCGGCTGGTCACGATCCTTCGCGATCTCCGCGAATAGACACCTGCACACACGAAGAGGGAACAAACACAAGCGTGAATTCTAGTAAAAGCAACCATACATCAGTCAGAAAAGATGTAATTCACATTAACCATCGCATAGACAAATGAGAATGGAACAATAATAGTAGTCATCTATTATTAATCAAGCATAGAAGAGTACAACCAAATGTTCTGACGTCGGTAACCTTCTCAAGAGGGGCTAGTCAGCAAGCGTCTCAAGCATTCACCTTTGGAAATGATTCTCCCAAAACAAGCAACTCTCTCTCTCACACAAGCAACACAAAACAACCTTCCCTAAGCAATCAATCACTTCCACACCTAGCACACCAAATACCTATAGTAGCAGCAATCTGAGCACTATAAGCTCTATACAATCCAAGCTATTCCAAACTAGCTGCTCATGGTAATGGTGGAAGTTTATATAGGAGAAGGAGCCTCCTAAAAGGGTGGAAGGATGAGCTTATCCTGAAGGGAAGTGGTTGCAAAGGGTCGAACAGACATGCCATAGAAGGGAGTCGATACTCACAAAGCCAACAACCAAGCCTGGAGTAATCTGGAAGGCTGGCTGTTGGAACAAATTCGCCCAAACAGGATCAGCGCGGATTATAGGGTAACTGACGCGCTGTTGCCGCGCCTCAATAACTAGGAAAGTCATGTCAGCGCGACCTAATACAAAGGAGAGGTGCATTGGCTCATGAAATGCGACCAGCGCGGAAAAGTGATGTGCTTCCGCGCTGGCAGCGCACTGAATACACTACGAGCCGCCAGTCATCGCGGATATTTTAGAAATAGACGCGCTGATGAGGAAAACTTTGGAAAAAAGGGTTTTTGGCCAGTTCAGAAGGCATGAACTTGATTATTGTGAATTCTTGACACAGTAGGATGACTGACAGGGAGACAGTGACAAATTACTGTGTAACAACAAGTACTGAAGGGGAGATAAAAATCCTCCTAGAGATATCATCTAGGTTGATTGTAGACTAGTGCCTAGGACATCTTAAATAGAGGAGTACATGAAAGGTTATATGTGAGGGGTTTGAAGAACTCCAATTGTCACATAATGAAAGATAATAAGGGGGCTTGGTTCATTCCTCCAAATGTATGAGTTATGTATTTCAAGCACTTGCTCACACACACAATTCCCAGAAGTATCACATAGAACAGCGGAGGCCAATTGATTCAAAGGGGATTAAAACTTAATAGGATTTTTTGAGTAAATGAGAGAGGATTAGGAGAAATAATAACTCATCATATAGAGCCCAAAACATCCAAAATTCTATAGTGAACACATACATCTGCAAGCAATGGAAATTCTACACTTGTTTAAGTTACAAGCAGGGATAATAGACTGAAGAGAGGATGGGTGCTATGTTCATATACAGTGATTTAAAGATATAATTTTGTCCCTTCATTCAGGCGTATGCATTAATAAATCAACACACATTGATCTGCAAGGAAGCATGAAATCATTTCTAGCAGCTATTATCGCATGAATGCAAAGAAGAATATGAACATAATAGAGAAAAACATGAGGATGACATACTAAAATACTTAGAAGGGGGAATCACCACAATTTCTTTGCTTAGCCTGAAAGATATGTCTATGTAAAGTAATACAGTTTGAAATACAAGTCATTCTCCTATAGATTTGTGAGCCAAATTGGTATCACAGAGTTCAAACCCATCAGGTAAGAAATTTTGGAACCTGGCAACCCCCTGTTAAAGTGTTGCTTCTCCCTTTTTATAAGAAGGGGAGGAGTTGGAATTACAATTTACAAAATATCTAAGCTTGAGCTCTAGGTGTCTGCTAGACTAGCTATCTCGGCCCATGTAAGGCATTGTTTCCCAAAACGATTACAATTGGGATTCGATCCCTTGCTAGAAATAAATTCTAATTACAGAACTAATGAAAATGAAAAGGAGAAAAAAAGAAAGATGAAGGAGGATGTGTACCAATGTTGTTCCAGTGGAGTCCTCTGATCAAGCCACATCACTGTTGTGATGTGTTCCTCTGTTGTGGGGCCATTTTCTGTCATTTCTTCCTTTACTACATGAATGACCAGTTCTCTGGAATTGGGAGTGGGATGTTGCAAGTGCTGGTCTCAGCAGTCCTTTGCTGTGTAGAGGAGTGAGGCACCATGCCCAGTCATTAAGTTTTCATGAGCCTCCCATACTGGTTTAATGCTACCCATAATCTATTTAATATCACAATTGTCGACCCATCCGCCTTAAGAGCTCTGTGCAATTCTTTTGGTGCTCTGATACACCTAGGGTTGCGTTTACGATGTAACAAGTAAGTCCTTTGGATGTGGGCCTCTATCACTGAAATATCATGAAACAGGTGTGCTCTGATTTCCCCTTGGGCCCCCTTTTCTTCAGCCCCTTTCTGCTTATTCATATCACCTAACCTTGGGTTGTGACTAAGCGCTTAGCCCTCGGGGGCTAAGGCTCTCAACTACTGTCCGAGGGACCTTTTCCTTTATAACATGCAATGCCTTTGATAACTCCTTATACTGCATCGACCGATATCCCAGACATGAAATCCTTATAAAATATAACCTATTAAACATCGCATTTGGGGACCCCTTTCCTTATTGTAATCGCAGCCAGGGAGGAGTATCGGCGGGGGAAAGAATCTTAAACTTTGTTCGATCACCAATTGGTGGGGTGACATCATCACTGTTGCATGTCACCAAGTGAGTGGTGACACGTGTCAACCAGAAATGGCCCCATAAGACCCCTGAAAATGAGGAAATTGAGTGACATGTGTCCACCCATACTGCCACATCAACGTCTGTGTTTCCACGTGAGAAATGACGTCAACTGACATGTCAACTCTGAGGACCAATCATATGCCACCACGTTGTTATAGACATTTTTGTGCCTTACAGCTATAAGCATGAAATGTCCATAATTCAAGGGATCCAAAGTCCCTAAAGATGTTGTTACAGCTCCTAAAGGAACAAGGTCAACCAATGACAGCTTCTCCCAGAAGTTCTCCACCAAAAACCACTCAGAAACAGTCAATTCAGGATCAATTCAGAGGCTCCACTAGCTGTCTGCGCTGAAACGCAGAGATTACACTGGCTAGGTGCACTGCAATGCAGGTAGAAGCACTACCAGGTGCGCTGAGCGGGAAATGACAAATGGCAAGTTCATTCAACGAGGTGGAAAGACCATGGAAGCTTCCAGAATCTTCCTCAATGACACTTGCCTCAATGAATTCGACTAGTGATGAGTAAGAGGTTCTCAACCTCCAAGTGGAAGCAAGAACTGACAGAGAGAAGCCACAAGTCAAAACATGAGCTGACTCATCCTCTCTGCTCACATCTATATATGGATCTCTCACCCAGAGGTTCAGGAGGCTGGAATTTTGTACTTTGCAGAGAATTGTTGTTGGTTTGAGATTGATATTAGCACATTGGGTGATTTATGCTTTGTTGAAGGAGAGGAAGGGTTTCCTTTGCTGGGAGGTAGATGCTGGATCGGAACTCACTTGGTTGTATCTCCTCTCAGACTTTATTATCTTATCAATAAACTATTTGAGTTTCTCCTACATGTTGTATACCAATGATGTTTTGTTATGCTTACATGTTTAGCTTAATCTGATCTTGAGCTTTTTATGAATGTATATCTGTATCTTTGTGTAGTTTCTCCCTCTTGTGATCTTGCAGGAATTCGGTGAAGCTAGGCCGGTGAAGGAGCAAGAAGCTGGGAGCTACTAAAGAGAGGAGTGATTTGGATCGACAAACTAGCGGAAGATACAGGTTAGTTAGATCCTTCTTCCTCACTTACATTTCATAAAGAAGAATACTCAAATAAGTTTACCTGTTTGTTGCTAAGGCACTATCACCTCTTAGAGTGGGATAGGGGCATTCCGTATTGGATACTTTTCCCAACAACAAAATGGCGACTCTGCTGGGGAGAGTATCTTGTTAGTTTATTTGTGTTTCTATTGCTATTCATTTCATAAACTCAAGAGTGCCGAATCGAACTGCATTTTCTATTTACAAATGCAAAGTAGAGATCAGCTACTCTAGTCCTCTCACTGGGCCTGTTTATGATCTGAGAAGCTGATCCACAAGTGCTCTAACAGCCCTTTGTGATAGATCTTAGTCCTCCTTTAAATCATCCTCCTAATTGTACCTAATTGATAGCTTTGATCCGGCCAAAAACTGTTGATTTAACTGCAAACCGTAACCCAGAACCCAGAAACAACTCTCATTTCTGCTTCAGCGCAGACTCGGTGAAGAGGTTCTGCATTTCAACGTAGGTCCCGTGAAGGCTACCTGCGCTGAATGTCAAAACCTTTGTGTTGGGAGTGCGCTAATCAGTCTTTGCCTTGTGCAGCTGTGGTTCCCTGATTCCTTTTGCTCAGTTTCATCTCTGTTTTTTGTAGCCTGTTATTAGTCAGTGTACCTATATGAAACCCCTTTTCTTTGCCTCAATTCCACCTCAGTTGTATAAAGAAACTTTATTTTTTCTTTGTGTAGTTGTTACATCATTTGCAGTTTCCCATTACAGAAGTAAACTAGTCATACTGTAGCCCCTAGATCTAGACCTGTCGTAAGTGTCGTTTTGATCTTAGGAGTGAGTTTGTTTGCTGTTCACAGTTGATTTAGCTTTCACTTTTGTTGTTTGGTTTGAATTTATGCATTTCTAGTGTCGAAACAAGTAAATCATAAGGTGTCGTAATCGTCTTTTTGATTTTGAAAAAGGAACTTGTTTATGTTTTCACTTGAAATCGAATTCAAATTTATACAACAACTTTCTTTTTAGGCATCAATATTAAGGAAGCGAAAACAAATACATGCATTTGTGCATTTTCATTTTGATAGTTTGCATGCTTTGATTTAGGGAAAAGTGCATTACAGTGTGCTCTATGCTCTTTGAGAAAAGTTGTATCTTCCTTTTCCCCTTGTAGCTAGGATTTTCATTGTTGAAAAGATATAAAAGCTTGCTTATCATCTTTAGACTGCATTTAGGAATTGTATCATACATCTCGTGGTGACCCAAAAAGGAAAACTTCTAAGAAAGATCAACCTAAAATAAATTGAATGAACTTAACAACGCTTTGTAA
Source organism: Pinus tabuliformis (assembly GCA_031772625.1). Taxonomy (NCBI): domain Eukaryota; kingdom Viridiplantae; phylum Streptophyta; class Pinopsida; order Pinales; family Pinaceae; genus Pinus; species Pinus tabuliformis. The sequence goes on from CM062815.1 coordinate 873,995,992, forward strand.
CTTAACGCACAACATAGAGGTCTAGGCTAGAGACGTGTTCCGGCGTCGTAAAACCTGGTGACTGTCGATCTCGCTAATGGTTGGGTGATTCCTCCTGAGGGACGATAGCGCCAGTATGGATTGTGCTCCCACGTACCGTCGAGTATATATTGGGAGACCCCTATAGGCATAAAACCTTTATCCTTAGGAAGCCGTGTCGGCCGCCCTACTGATCGCAATGCACTGAACACAGCATTCAGGAAGATTGACCACCCGTACCTTAAAAAGTATTCTGCGGTTTTGCGAAAAGTTTGGCACACCCTCTACCTAGAACTCCAAAGCAGTTCCTTTTGGCCTTTTTCAGACTCTATAACGAAAAAAGTCCATCCGAGCATTTGTCACTTCGGGCTCGTTAAAACATCGAAGGAGACTAGAGTCATCTTTAGCTTTTTCTCGACTCTTTAAAACTGAAAAAGCAAGTTGTGTCTAAAGCGTCGTTAAAATTTATTTTAAACGGAACAATCACCCCTTTTTCCTGCGTTGATCTTTAGGTTGAGAAAATGGAACCCACCAACCAAGGAATTCCCCTTGGTGGAAATCCTAGTCCTTTCTCCTCTTGGGGAGATGTTGGTGCGCCCCATATGGCCACATTGTCGCTTCCAGGACTGACAATTGGCTTGCCGGTCTGGCTCTTCTCAACCAATGTCGTTCAGAACACCACTATTCCTGAACAGTCGAATCAATAGTTAGACCAGTCCAGAGTTGCCCACCAGCCTTCTACTTCCTCTAATTCTTCCTCTCCTCCTTCCTCTTCGCTTGACGAAACTGGTAAAACAAAAAACCAAGTTCCTAAGGAGAAGAAGGAAAAGAAGAAGAAAGAGAAGAAGAAGAAGGAGCCAAAAGCGACTGGGGGCAAACAAGTGTCGTCTGACAAAAATCCACACACAGCACTGACTAGGCCTAAATCGCCATGTGTCATATGCAAGGGAGACCACTTCCACAGAGATTGTCCCTGCATCCCTCGGATACTAAGGGACTGGTCTCCCCGGTTGCATAATCCTGTGGCATCAACCTCTGATAGCCATGCTGAATGCATACCGTCAACTAGCGAGAGTGAAGTCCTTGGACAAAAAGGGAGAGCTAGATCTCCCTGTAGACAGTGCGAAGGCAACCACGCCATCCACCGTTGTCCCTTCTTAGACGAAGCGAAAAGAGTTTTGGATGATCGTCCGATTTCACCGTTACGAATTCCTCCTGGATATAAAAAACTCTTGCCGAGTCCCTCGTTAGTTGAAAATCCAGCTGGCCCGCTCAAGTGGTCAGCTGAAGCGCCGGTCATTGAAGATGAACCAGCTGAATCCATACCCGATGAAAGTCAAAGAGTCGAGGCGGCAATTGACCCGGTCTTGCCTTCAGAGGATTTATCTTCGAATGATACAGTCACTGAAGAGAATAAAGATGATACCATCCAAATTCTCTTCATCAACACAGACTCCGACGAGCACGGGGGCACTCCCCCCATTCCTTTATCGCAGGAAGGAAGTTCGTCAGAGCGATACCCGGCCATTTACTCGGTCCCACCACCAAGCAACCTAGTTGTCTCCTTCGACTGGAACCAACTAGGCAGATCCCGTTTGCCAGCAAGCATACCATTCAGAATTATCGTCCAAATATACAGAATGGTCATGGCTGGCACCATCATCGATGAAGGGGCATCTGTGAGTATCCTTTCCTCTATTTCTGGGAAAGCGCTTGGTTCGCCAGCACTTTTGCCTGAAATGAGAAATCTGACAGCCTTTGATAAAGGAACCAGTCGACCTTTAGGGATCCTCCCCAATGTGCCTATCACATTGAAAGGGAAGACCGTTCAAATGAATGTGATGGTCGTTCAAGGACCCTTGGATTATAACCTACTCCTTGGACGAGACTATATATATTGCATGGGAGCCATCGTCTCCTCACTCTTTAGAGTAATGTGTTTTCCGCACGAAGGAAGAGTGGTCAAGCTCATGGACCAGCTTTCATTTCCCGGATCACGCATCGCAAATAGTCATATACCATCCCTAAATGGTCTCTTCACGCAAGAAATGTCTCAACCCACGGTCCGTCCTCCCGATGAGCGCGAGTAATTCGGAAGGATATGACTGGAACCCAGGGGGCATGCGTCCTGGTCTGCTTCGGCAGGAAAACTTTGGGTATAGGGTAGGTTTCCGCGGGAGAATATGACTAGTCTATACCCCATCCGTCTTGGAAGAGGGGTTATTCTAGAATGAGATTCTTTTGTCAAAGTTATGTGAGTTGACAGAACTGAGTCAATCACCTTTGTCTATCTCGGTAGACATTGCCGAAGAAGTGTTTTGTTTGAAAGATTAATAGAACAATCTTTGGGTGACCTGTAAGAGGTAGGCCTCTCTCGCTGAAACAAATGTTTTATCAGACTAAAGTAGGGGTAACCTTGAAACTCTGTTTTATACCTGGGGGCATGCAAACCTTTTTGAATGCAAGTGAGGGGCGGCTATTTATTTTTTAAAATTTTTAGGTCCTCCCTTTAAACCTGTAGGTCTAACCCTTTAAACTCGTAGGATTAGTCGTTTCCGAACTTGCATAAAGAAAGGATTCCAGGAGCATAGCTTTGTGACGCGCAAGCTCCATAAAAAATGGGATCTTACATGAGACATTCTTATTATATGACTGGATTATCGAGCAGTTTTAGCACATAGTTCATGCTCGTTAAAAAATAAACATAAGATTGAGCAGTTTTAGCACATAGTTGATGCTCGTTAAAAAATAAACATAATACTGAGCAATGTTTTTCCGCGTTTAAGCTCGTTAAAAAATGAACTATCTCCCGGTAAATAACCACCGTGAATGTAACATTATCAGCCATTAAAGCCTTGGTCATGTTTGCACCGTCACCTCCACTTTTCCATTGGCCGATCGTTCACCTCCATATGATTGTTTACCCATTTTGAGGAACAGCTGCGAAGAGTGATTTCACTAGCCATCCTTGTGACACTGTCGTGCTTGCAAAATTCCAACCCTTACCTGGAATCAGCTACTAACCCATTTTATCACTCGTTCCTCAAAAGACGAGTCTTCTTTAAGCTCTTTTCATCTGACTCGTAAAATATGAAAAGATTGCCGAGTTTTGGCCTTCCAGCTCATTAAAGCGACCGGAAGTGCTATCCCTCCTCTAGATTTTAATCTTTTTGGACCTGAGGGATTATTGCACAAAAAGATCGAGCGCTTGTTTTGTTCGGCTCGTTAAAACTATCGAAAACTCATCCCTTCTGTATTGTTTTATACTTTTTCGGACTTAAGGGATTAGATGACGAAAAAGGACTTTCGGAGTTGAATTTACGTACCTTTTCAGACTCTCTAAAAATGAAAAGGACCGAGTTATCTTTGTCGTTAGACTCGTTAAAAACGCTAAATAGCGACAAACTTGTCTTTAGACGAGAACGAGTTTCACTATCGCTAGGCTCGTTAAAACATAGCGATGGGTTTGCCCGAAGGGCAAATTATAGAACAAGCATATGTTATCCTCCTCAAGCTTGACAAAAATAAAGAGGTACTGGTCAGCAATGACTGGGGAAAAATTGGGAGAAACTCAAAGAACTTTATTGGTAGCAAGTCGCTCTTGAACATGACACTTCCACTCCGTGCCTGAGTTGGGTTGGGTTGTTTCATTCACCGGTCACATCACCATGGTCTCGCCATACCATCCACCTTTGGGGTAAATGCTACCAATCCATCACACAAGTGTCGCCGATATGTTCAAGAGAAGTCATCCAGAGAAGTCAACCATGTCCCATACACTACCATACATTATCCTTCATCCTTTCATGACCGCCACCCTGAACCATATATCATCAGATCGTTTTCACCTCCATCAAAATCATTTGCTCCGTTCCGTGTCACTGATGTGGGATACATTAAGGCCCTCCTTTGACGGATCGCTTCTTGTCGACATCAGCTTATTATCCAAGAAGTTGATCTAGGAACAACCCCTTCAGTACTTTGAAGCTTGCATGCCTCAATGGCAAGTTTCTCACTTCCGGTGACAGGTATACATCAATGACCTTCGACCGAAAGATTTTGCGTGGTTTTCGACACCAAGTCCTTTATTCACACCACGTGAATTGTACTGCAGTACCTTGAGGGTCATTATCATTATCGGTGATTCCTCTCGTGCTTGTTAACGGTTTACCTCATTGACCGGTAATCAAGCGATGTCTTTCCATGTTCGACTTCAGAACATCTCTCACATGGATCGACTTGTACTTAGAGTAAAGATCGAACGAGTTTGAAGACCTCGGATCTAGTTTCATCCATCCGGGCTGCGATATATATTCAGGAAAAACAAAGACATTGACATGTACAGCATTACAACAAATAATCATCAAAAGGATGATGATTTCATCAAAATCATCAGTCTACCATCAGACGATTGTCTGTTCTATGTACAAAAAAATGAATTTATAAAGCTGAGCATGGGAATGCCCGCCTCAGCTAGATCATGAAAGCAGTATGAAAAATAATGTATTGTATTGTATCTTATTACAGGTCTCCTCCCAACATTGGAAGAACTTCGAATCCTCCTAAGAAAGCATTTCACCCGATAAACGACCTCATACTTTAGGGGGCAACTGTTATAGACATTTTTGTGCCTTACAGCTATAAGCATGAAATGTCCATAATTCAAGGGATCCAAAGTCCCTAAAGATGTTGTTACAGCTCCTAAAGGAACAAGGTCAACCAATGACAGCTTCTCCCAGAAGTTCTCCACCAAAAACCACTCAGAAACAGTCAATTCAGGATCAATTCAGAGGCTCCACTAGCTGTTTGCGCTGAAATGCAGAGATTACACTGGCTAGGTGCACTGCAACGCAAGTAGAAGCACTACCAGGGTACGCTGAGCGGGAAATGACAAATGGCAAGTTCATTCAACGAGGTGGAAAGACCATGGAAGCTTCCAGAATCTTCCTCAATGACACTTGCCTCAATGAATTCGACTAGTGATGAGTAAGAGGTTCTCAACCTCCAAGTGGAAGCAAGAACTAACAGAGAGAAGCCACAAGTCAAAACATGAGCTGACTCATCCTCTCTGCTCACATCTATATATGGATCTCTCACCCAGAGGTTCAGGAGGCTGGAATTTTGTACTTTGCAGAGAATTGCTGTTGGTTTGAGATTGATATTAGCACATTGGGTGATTTATGCTTTGTTGGAGGAGAGGAAGGGTTTCCTTTACTGGGAGGTAGATGCTGGATCGAAACTCACTTGGTTGTATCTCCTCTCAGACTTTATTATCTTATCAATAAACTATTTGAGTTTCTCCTACATGTTGTATACCAATGATGTTTTGTTATGCTTACATGTTTAGCTTAATCTGATCTTGAGCTTTTTATGAATGTATATCTGTATCTTTGTTTAGTTTCTCCCTCTTGTGATCTTATAGGAATTCGGTGAAGCTGGGCCGGTGAAGGAGCAAGAAGCTGGGAGCTACTGAAGAGAGGAGTGATTTGGATCGACAAACTAGCGGAAGATACAGGTTAGTTAGATCCTTCTTCCTCACTTACATTTCATAAAGAAGAATACTCAAATAAGTTTACTTGTTTGTTGCTAAGGCACTATCACCTCTTAGAGTGGGATAGGGGCATTCCGTATTGGATACTTTTTCCAACAACACACATGCCCCCTAGAGGAGAGAGAAAATGGCCTGCCCAACCCTATTTTTGAATGCATTTCCTTTGTAAATTAATTGTGGCCTCCCCCGGTGCTTTAACACTGCAAGGCCTAAAGTATTGGTGATTTTCACTATCGATGTGTTTCACCCCCCATAATTCCTTAAGGATGGTCCATCGCAGGACTGCGGGATTGTGGGATCGCGGGATTGCGGGATCGCAGGGCTCGGGTACTACAAGACTGTAGGACTATGGGGTCGGCGATATACAGGATGCGGGGCCTATGGGATGCAAGATTGTGGGATATATTGTGCGTAGTGCCCCTTACCTCTGATATGTGATTATCCTTTGTATTTGGTCGTTTCCTCCTTGCTTTCTGGGTTTTCCAAGGTTATCTTTAATCTACTTTAACTTCTGATCCAGAAATCCATTTTTGGACTTCCATATACTGTTGGAAAGCCTATTCTAAGCACTATGCAGTGGAGAGGATCTGACTAAGTTTTGAGAGCTTATGTGGCTTCAGAAATGGCTTCGACTTCACTAATTTTCTACACTCTGGGAGACAGATAACTTTATAAAGAAGTGAGTGACAACAGAGGGAAAGCGTGTGGTGGAAACATTAATGTTGGACTATAAAAAAAACACATCTTCGAGATTCACATTGCTCCACCAATGTCATGGAATCATGCTATAAATAAAAAGGCTTCATATAATGATTTCCCACAAGTATTATTGTTTCTAGAGGCTACAACAATTAATGGAAGGGAACATATATTTTTTCAACATGATGATTTTATCCTTGGTTTTCCAGTTCAGTCTATTACCATTTAGTATCCCCATGAATACTTTGATGATGTGTGGGTAAAATATATTTATTTCCATTTAGAGAGAGGATGGAAATTTCAATTCATCTTGAAAAATAAGGTCAGATATGTTATGTCAAGACCCTTGAATGTTGCACAAACAGAGCAGTCATATGGTGAGCTCATGCTAGCATCAAGAGTATCAGCAAATGAAGGGGACCAAACTTTAGATTATATGGATTACCTAGAAAGGGTGTTCCAACTAAGCATAACAAAGGTACTTGGATTTCTTGATACATTTATTGCAAAGGGTCCTTTGAAAATTTACAAATATAAGCCACCATATCTCTACTGGATAGATCAAGAAGCGATCTTGAGGCTCAATATAGGGTATATCTATCCTCGAACCCTTGTTCATTATGGTTATGTTTCAACCACACAAAACCCTTTGCCAATGAAGTCCATTTACTAGGCCACACACTATCCACCTCATAGTTGGCCCACCAACATTATAGGGTATCTCTATCCTCGGCTCTTTGTTCATCATGGTTATGGGTCAACCACACAAAACCCTTTTTTAATGAAGTTCATTTTCTCAGCCACACATTCTCCACCTCACATTAAACCCACTAGCATTACAAGGTATCTCTATCCTCAACTCTTCAGTCATCATGGTTATGGGTCAATGTTGGGTCCCTATAATACTAGTGATTACCCCATTACTATTGTAGTTATACCCCTTATTTATATTGTTGTTCCCCTATTACCCCCATATTGTTATTTCTGTGCCCCATAGAATCCCTCTATTGTTATTTTTGTGGCTTTATATTATTATTGTTAGGTCGGCTGGATTATATTGTGACTCCTTAGACTCCTATATATAGAAAGGAGGTTTTGTCATTTGTATCATCCAAGAATTGTTCATTTATGTAATGTAAAGGAGGTTGCCCCCTCAAAGAGGCTGAATTCTAAGGCGTTGATCTATCTTTTCTATCTTTTCTTGAGCTGGTTTCATAACAGTTAACCATGGAAAACCCTTGCCAGCGAAATCCATTTGCTTGGCCACACACTGTCAATATCACAGCTAGCTCACAAGAATTACAAGGTATCTCTATCTGGATCTTCGAGAATCATGGTTACGGGTCATCACAAACCCTTGATTATGGGTCAACCATGCAAAACCCTTGTCTTCAACAACACTTGTTCATCCACAACTCATCTTCAACAAAAGCTTCTCTAGAGGGAACTTCACACAATGGGGACCATTGCTTCCTAAGGAGGGAGGAATGATTCGAATGGAAACCCGCCCATGGTAATTTCCCACCCATGGTAATGATCTGAATGGAAATCCGCCCATGGTATTTACCCATGGTAATGTAACTAAAAAATGTTTTAAATAACAAGCCTCTTTTTGTAAGACGACATATTTTCCAGCACACTATAATTGTAACTATCACTTTTTGATCTAATAAAAGTTGGTTCATGATTCACTTATATGGTTTGGGTTATTTTTATTCTTTTCTTGGTGTGTCAATGACTAAGATCTGGGGGGCCTCCCCCAAGATCCATATCATATCTCCTCCTTCATGTGACTAGGAACTAAAAGATGAAATCTCAGTCTTTCGAAGATATCTCTTAGTGACCGCAGGATTCAGCTATTGACTGTAGAGAGTGACATATCATTATAGACTTCAGAATCAAGGTCTGAGTATATACATTATTGGGTTGATTTAAAGGATGTTGTAGTTATTTTATTGGTTGGTTGCATAGATGAAGATATGGATAATTGTACTCTGTTTTTCTAAATCATTTGATGACAATCTAATACAAAGAACAATTTGAAAGGGCTTCCCCGATATTGGGTTTCCCCCTGATCTCCGACCAATATTGATATCTATATGTGTGAATTATTTTATTCTATTTTTCCTTTATGTTCCACTGCATTGATGATGATGATATTGTTCTTTCTACATAGTTGAATATGATGTTGAATAATCATCTAAATCTTAATAATGTCATGATGTTATGGGGTGAACTTAATGTGTTAATGAATAAATGAAATTGTCAAAGCAAGGAACAATATAGCCCTATGAAAAATTAACACGAATAATAAAGGAAGAGCATTCAAGCTTCCCAAAGGCATTGTGCGATCAAGGGAGCCAAGGAGGGTGCACTATTGAAGGACGAAGAGATAAGGCTTTAGGGATTTGGGGTGCACTCATGTGCTCAAGGAATTAAAGGAGGATGCAAGGTGCAGTTTTGAAGGCTAAAGGATTTAAGCTTCATGCTTTCCAAGTGCATCATACACTCAAGAGAGTTAAGGATGGTGCAAGATGAATTGTTGAAAGCTAAAGGAATCATGAAGATGCTTTGGTGATGCGCCATACACTCAACAAGGAGGAAGGCATTCTTTGAGGGCACAGTTTGGAACAAGGAAGGGGAATTAGGCTCAGGAGTGCACTATGCACTCTTGGAGGGTGTGTGGAGAAATCGAAAACAATAAAGTAGCCCTTATCAAGGCTTAAGAGTGTTCCATGTGCTCCTAGCCTTAATGGTTAACTTGTACAACCAAAATTTGTCTAAGTATGGACGATAGAACAAGGGGTGAACATAATGAGTCTAGACATGAAATCAAGGTGACACATACCAACTCGTCAATAAGAATTAGATAGGCTTGAATAATAAAAAATACACATCAACATGATAGTTTAAAAACACTCCCCAAGTACAACAAGCAATGTGTATGCGACTACGACCAAATGTTTCGTTTTACAACAAACAAAGGTGTTATGACCATGAACTGCACTAGATGTTTTCTAAACAATGAAACTACACTTAAGAATGATCAAGAACACTTGAAACATGTAGAATGACTTGAAATGACACTTGATGACCAAAGCGACACTTGATGCGACAATTATGTAGGCTCCAAAATTAGAATGTAGCAAAATTTTGGAGGGTGTTGTAGCAGTGACAATAAGTAAGAAAAGTAGTAAAAACTATGAAGAGTATTGGTGAAAATATTGAGGATTCTATAATCGTTAAGAATATATTGAGATCGCTAACCCCTAAGTTCAATGCCAAAATTTCATATATTGAGGAAATGCAATATTTGAGTCAATTATCTCTAGGAAGACTGCATGGGATTTCGATAACCTATGAGATAAGGACAAAAGGATATATTTTAGAAATTGGAGAAGCCACCTTCAAAGATACATGCAAAAGAAAACAATAGCAAGAGCCTAAAGATACTAGCTACATTTTAGATGAAGAAGAGGAAAAATTTGTCAGGAAGTTGCAAGTGAGAATCGACAAATTCAAAGGAAAATTTCCCTTTAAATGCCAGATGATCAGGTAGATGAAAATTTAGACTCTAACAATGGTTACAAAATTCTTATGTTTCTTGAAGATAATTTTGCTAGTGAATCAAATAATTGTAAGCAAATTATTTAATGAATGCATTAAAATAAATTAATAGACTCAAAAATATAAACAAAGATTTGTGAACTAAAGAAAGTAGTAGTGTTGATGAAATAACCTTGTTAAATAGTCATGTAGAAGTAGCTAAAAGAAGAGAGGAAGTCTCGATGAAACAAATGAAACAAAAAGAGAGGGATTGGGAGAGGTTAGAATTAGAAATTGTGACCCTAAAGGAAGAATATGAGAAAACAAAAACCTAATTAGATTGGAATCTAAATTGGGTAAAGGCATTTGAATCATTAAAGAATATTGCCTCTAATTGAAATAGGTCTTGGATATAATCACAAGGTTTCAAATACACAAGTACATGAAAAGGACCTTAATAAGACTCGTCAAAAGAAAAGTGAATCAAGTCACCTACTAGAAAGAAAGCAACCTAGATCAGAGACATGACCAGTCCTTAGGTATAAAAGTTTGTTTGATGGTTATTGTTGTATCTTTAATGTTTTTTGCCATAATCCCACTTATTATAGAAATAGTAGATGGATTAGAGGCAAAAACCACCCTAGGTTGAGACCTGACACTAGTGTCAAACAATATTCTTATTACATGAGATGTTATGTGTGTCACACTCTCAGACACATGGCCAAAGATTGTAGGAAGACTAGAATTTTCAACCCATCCAAGCAAAAGGGGAAGGTAATTAGGATTTGGAGGAAGAAGGAATAATAGCCAAAAACCTAGGGGAAGACATTCCCCACTACAATCTCCATTCCAAGTGTAATCACTCAAAAATACCTTTGTTAACCCATGCTAAAAAATAGCAGAAAATTACTAGTCTAAAATCTAGAAATTCGAGAACTAATTAGCTAGTAAATATATCAAATGCCTAACCTAATAAAGTGCAAAAGCAATGTGGTAATTTTTTCATTAAATAGAATTTTTTTGTGATATAATGAATGTAGAATCAACTGGACTGAATCTCGTCAGCATGCTCTAAACAATAGCATAAATTTATTGTTATTTGCCATAAAGGACTTCCAGAATTCTAGATTTGGAAATAAGAAAACTAATCCAAGTAACTCAATGATTACTATGACCTTCCAAATTTGTTCCAAGGATGAAATGATGCTTGTGATTTGAAAAATAACTTACCTCAACCATTTAACCCAATCATACAATAAGAAATCAAAAATACTAAATGCAGAAATAGAAAAAAGACAAGAAGAGATGCATGTGAATAAGAAGTGAAAAGAAGAAAAGTAAATGATACAAAAGGGCTCTGAGGCTCTTGGGATAGCCAAGCCCAAGGAAACTTAGAGTCCTATGAAGGAGACAAATATTTAGAAGTTGAACATGGCACCAATCTTCATTATTTCCATCAATACAATTACATCCCTACAGGAAATGAAAGTAGAGCTGCAAAAATACTAGTTCTTTCCACAAGAAGACTAATTTGTTCCTTTCTTCCTTCTTGTAGCAACATTCTGCCTTCTTGCAACAGTCATTCCTTCTCTTTCAACATCTTATAACTATATGGGAGTGATGAGAAATTATGTAGAGGGTTTGGAGGATGATGCTAGGGCTCATAGGGAGTAGAGTAGGTTTGTGAAAATGGAGAGGATGTGCTTTGTGTTTTTTTCAAGAAAATTTTTAGGGTGAGACAGAGTGTAGGGATTGTTCTTGAAAAATATTATTTTTTTTCTTATGAACTGGGTTGGATGAATGATGGATAGATAGTGGATATGAAGTGGGTGGAGGGCTTGGAGTGCTGTGGTGACTTGACCTTAAAAAAAAATTCCTATTTTAATAGTTGTCCCCATTCCTCAAAATCATCACCCTTCCTAATTTGGTTTTTCCACATTGCACGAGTGAAGGAGTTAGTTGTATTAACTAGTTGAAGTGATGCAGGAGCATCAAGGCCAATTTTCATTTTAATGATGTAAATAAAGGGGGTGTGACATTTTTATTATTTTATTAATTAAATTGTTAGATAAATTATATAAGTTAGGATTTTGTAAATATTCTTTTATTAATTAAAAGGATATGAGAGAAATAGATTAGGAGGCAAATTTGGGATTATGAATACTATTTATGGGACTTTGTTGAGTCCACACCTAAAATATAGATTTAGTTGAGGATTGGGTGGAGAGACTTTTGGAGTAAATTAAATGTATTATTTGTGCAGAAATATGAGTGGTTTTTGTGAGGAAAAAGAGACTGGAAGAATCACAGAGAGTGTGTGAGTGTGAGTAGTGAGAGGGTTTTCTCTTGGGAGCCTTCAGCGATTGTAAAGGGCCGCAGATCTTGAAAATCTGGCCATGCACTAAGAGGTTTTGAAATTGTTTACATTTGGTTTTATTAATGAAGAATTTTCGTTTTATTAATGATTTTATATAAAAAAATCTACAACTATGGTTTGTGTACAATCGAGGGACAGATATGGCAATTCGATCTGGTTGATCTGTGTAATTAATGGAACAGATGTGGCCTGTGTTAATTGTATGCAGCTTAATGCGTTGACAATTGCCTGAACTGGTTCGAACTGTCGTTTTTATTTAAAATTGTTAAAATATTTGTGTTATGACAAATTGTACGTGTTACATTTTGTGAGTGAAATCTCTTTCCATAGAGAACAACTTAGAATAGACTACGCAGATTATTAGGGACAACACCAAATTGTGGAAATTACTGATTCCTAAAATCTCGCATCAAAGTTCTGGATATTGTCAATTGTCAGTTGTAATATCAATAAGGCGATTCCAACTGCAGTTGAGAACACAACAGATCTGTGGTAACAGATGAGATTGGATATTCACTAGTTTTGCGATTAGCAATTCCGGCAGTTTCGCATTGGAGCATAGAAAACGCCAAATTATTGTGGCATATCGAGTTAAATGGTTGATTCGATATTGGACAACCAGATCTGGTGACTACCCATAGTGTTATGTTTTGGAAATAGCCATTTGGGAAAATCGATGATTGACACCATATCAGCGCAGATTGAAGGGAGTGTATATCGAGTTTGTGTGATATTGCATTGGAATAGTTAAAAACATAAACTTGGGCGCATACTGTATCTCCAGGTGTGAATAAATTTAGTTGGCAGAACCAGACCTGTGGTAGCGACATATATAATATCTATTGATTAACAGTGTTCAACATTGTTTTGAAGGTTTTATGTCAGATCTGCGTTTTTCTAACTAAGAGAATAGAAATCTTCCCAGATTATTAAAAGTCTTAATTCTGATTCATATAAAGGGGCTTTATGAGAGCATGATTGGGTGTTATATGAACTGTGTGCTAACTTTATGGAATTGGGCTATTGGGTTTTCTCAAAGTTGAGATTTATGTAGTGTGACAGTGTGCTATGCAGAGGTGATGTGGATGCGTTGAAATGTCGAAGAAAGGTGTTTTATAGTTGCGAATTGGAGTGGTTGTATATGTTGTGTCAATTCAGACATAAATGGTGAATGATTCGAACCATGTGTTGAAAGGCTTCCACATGTAAACGGTAGTGTGTGGAATTCGCCAGACATTGAGATTTTGATTTGGGCAGATGCTGAGATTGCATTTTTATATGCATGAAGACTGAGATTCTGGGTTGGCGGGGTTACCCGCTATCATTTTTGGTATCAGAGCTTGGCTCTGTTGAAATTGAAAAGGTGTTTGTTTTCTGAATGAAGACAGAAGGTTTTGCTGAAAACTAAAGTGTGTTTCTTTGAATGTATGATGAATGATTGAAAGGAAGATCAGAGTTTTAAATTTGATATGCAAGCTACACAAATGCAGTGAACAGGATGGCAGAAGTGAATGGAGACAAGATCATGCAAGATCTTAAAGGTGAGATGATTTTCTGATTTGAAATTTATGATTGAAGTTTATGGTTGCAGACAAGATGATGGCAGTGAACCTGAGATTCAGTTGAAGGCTGGATAAGGAGGATAGTTGCAGTGTCCTGAAGAGGAAGTGAGTTGAAGAGATAGCCTAGAGAGAGCAGAGGAGTGCTCAAGAGGTTCCAGAGGCAGTGAACCAGTACTTACCAAAAGACTGAGTGAGGAGAGCTTGGTGAGGTAAGGGGCAGCAAGGGAGATTGCTGTCGTAGAGGCTAGTGCAACTCATGGTGAGTGAGAAACTCATGGAGAAAATGATCATGGAGGATCAGAGAAGAGGTTCAGTGGAATGCCATAGAGGTGAGAGGGTTGATGAGGTCCGAGAAAGAGAGATTACAGTAATAAAGGTACAATTGCAGGTACTGGAAGAATGGCTACAAGAGCAGGAAAACCAGAATAGAAAATGGATCTTTCCACTGAAGGGAAAGAAAGTGATTTGGCGACAATTGCAGGTGAATTTGAGGCAAAGTGTGATTGCCTTATTAAAGAAAGGACTTAGAGTTCTTGAGCCAGAGTTGGAATTTGAAAATTCCACACGCAGATTTGTTCAAAGGGAAGTGCTGGAGGGAGCAGTCAAGACTAGAAAGTCTTGTAGTTCTAAAACTAATGAATTGTGTATGTTTGCAGGTACAGTACAGGGAGATGAGCAAGCTTTAGAGTTTGTTCAAGAAGATTTGAATCTTAAAACTATTCAGATCGATGCTGAGATAGCAAGATCTCAGGAGGAAATGAAGACAGAGGAGTCTAATCTAAATATTGGTGAGGAAAGAGAAGGACCAGCTGATGATTGGTCAAGAGCTGGTGAAGGTATGGAAAATTGTGTGAAGTATTTCCAGAGAAAGTTCGAGCAGATGATAGATGTACAGTTGAGATGTATGAAACTCAGAGCAGCTGAGTTGGAAGAGGAGGTTTCCATTGATGAAACGAAGGAGGAGATCATTGATGATTTCTTGAGTTATTGGGTAGATCCAGACCAGCTAGATAATGTGAACTCTTGTATTTTTATAGCTGATAATTTTGATGTGGTTACAGGGGCTGAGGAGGATGCGCAATCTTGTGAAGCTGTCACAAGTGTGGAAAGGAGTCTTTCAGGAGATAAGTACTCTGAAGAAGAAAGCAGTGATGCTTTTACTGTTACAGTACAGGAGGAAGTTCATATGAATGAAAAGGAGATTCAGCTGGAAGAGTTGGTATATGAACCAACAGTTGAAATTGTTGAAACTTGTAGTTTTCAAACTGACAAGTTGTGTATGAATGCAGGGATGATACATGATGATGATCAATTTGTTATAAATGCGGATAATTACAAAAAAAAATTATTAAGTGATGGACAGATAACTGAGTTTATTGCAGGAGTTGAGAATCAGAATTATGTTCTGATAACAGATGATGAGATGGTGACAACAGAAAGCTTGGCTTGTGAAAGTATTGAAGATTGCACAGAAAGTTTCTCAAAGGAGATGACAGGTTTATGGCATGAGCTAAGTGTTCTAGAGCAGAGACTAGAAGCACAGAGGATAAATGTTTAGAGTATAAAAACAGAGATGAATGGAAATAAAGAGGTTCCAAAACACAGAGGTATTCTCGAAGAAGATGATGTCGAGGAGAGACTAACTGATAGTCTCAAGAATGATTGGGATCAGCATACTGAAGTGCTGGCAGTGGGAAGTAAGGCACTAAGGCCTTATGATTTTTATTCTAACAAGTGTTTTGTGAATGCAGGTATTGTTGCAGGTACTGGTGAATATTTGACTCAGTCGAGCAGTCAAATGAAGGGAGAAGAGGTTTTCTGTTCCAGAAGACAAGAGGGAATGGATGATCGGGTGGCAGTCAGAACAGAAACAAGCATAGAAGCAAGAAGTCAGCAAGTGACAGTACAGATAGAGAGAGTAAAAACTGAGCAAGCCGTCTTAGCTCAGCAGATAGCAAGAAATCAACAGCCGGGAGATTTATTGGACCGAGAGATTGAAAGCATCAGAAGACTGATGATGAAAGTATCCCAGAAGAGGCTAGCAGCAATAAAACAAAGAAGAAGCAGCAAAAGAAAGACATCAGAAGATTTTGAAAGCCTAGTTAGTGGAGTGATGCAGCATAAAGTGAGGAAACCTGGAGAAGCACAACAAAGAGAAGCAGCGACAAGTGGAAAGTTGCAGCACAAAATATGGGATCCAGGCATACACAGATCCGAACACATGATCAGGCGATCATGTTAAATTTCAACCTTTGGAGTCTGATGCAGGAGCATCAAGGCCAATTTTCATTTTAATGATGTAAATAAAGGGGGTGTGACATTTTTATTATTTTATTAATTAAATTGTTAGATAAATTATATAAGTGAGGATTTTGTAAATATTCTTTTATTAATTAAAAGGATATGAGAGAAATAGATTAGGAGGCAAATTTGGGATTAGGAATACTATGTATGGGACTTTGTTGAGTCCACCCCTAAAATATAGATTTAGTTGAGGATTAGGTGGAGAGACTTTTGGAGTAAATTAAATGTATTATTTGTGTAGAAATATGAGTGGTTTTTGTGAGGAAAAAGAGACTGGAAGAATCACAGAGAGTGTGTGAGAGTGAGTAGTGAGAGGGTTTTCTCTTGGGAGCCTTTGGCGATTGTAAAGGGCCACAGATCTTGAAAATCTGGCCATGCACTAAGAGGTTTTGAAATTGTTTACATTTGGTTTTATTAATGAAGAATTTTGGTTTTATTAATGATTTTATATAAAAAAATCTACAACTGTGGTTTGTGTACAATCGAGGGACAGATCTGGCAATTCGATCTGGTTGATCTGTGTAATTAATGGAATAGATGTGGCCTGTGTTAAATGTATGCAGCTTAATGCATTGACAATTGCCTGAAGTGGTTCGAACTGTGGTTTTTATTTAAAATTGTTAAAATATGTGTTATGACAAATTGTACGTGTTACATTTTGTGAGTGAAATCTCTTCCCATAGAGAACAGCTTAGAATAGACTGCGCGGATTATTAGGGACAACACCGAATTATGGAAATTGCTGATTCCTAAAATCTCGCATCAAAGTTCTGGATATTGTCAATTGTCAGTTGTAATATCAATAAGGCGATTCCAACTGCAGTTGAGAACACAACAAATCTGTGGTAATAGATGAGATTGGATATTCACTAGTTTTGCGATTAGCAATTCCGGCAATTTCGCATTGGAGCATAGAAAACGCCAAATTATTGTGACATATCGAGTTAAATGGTTGATTCGATATTGGACAACCAGATCTGGTGACTACCCATAGTGTTATGTTTTGGAAATAGCCATTTGGGAAAATCGATGATTGACACCATATCAGCGCAGATTGAAGGGAGTGTATATCGAGTTTGTGTGATATTGCATTGGAATAGTTAAAAACATAAACTTGGGCGCATACTGTATCTCCAGGTGTGAATAAATTTAGTTGGCAGAACCAGACCTGTGGTAGCGATATATATAATATCTATTGATTAACAGTGTTCAACATTGTTTTGAAGGTTTTATGTCAGATCTGCGTTTTTCTAACTAAGAGAATAGAAATCTTCCCGGATTATTAAAAGTCTTGATTCTGATTCATATAAAGGGGCTTTATGAGAGCATGATTGGGTGTTATATGAACTGTGTGCTAACTTCATGGAATTGGGCTATTGGGTTTTCTCAAAGTTGAGATTTATGTAGTGTGACAGTGTGTTGTGCAGAGGCGATGTGGATGCATTGAAATGCCGAAGAAAGGTGTTTTACAGTTGCGAATTGGAGTGGTTGTATACGTTGTGTCAATTCAGACATAAATGGTGAATGATTCGAACCATATGTTGAAAGGCTTCCGCATGTAAACGGTAGTGTGTGGAATTCGCCAGACATTGAGATTTTGATTTGGGCAGATGCTGAGATTGCATTTTTATATGCATGAAGACTGAGATTCTGGGTTGGCGGGGTTACCCGCTATCATGAAGGTGGATAAGACTACTTACCCATCCTTACCTTATAAAACCTCATCTCTCTGAATACATTAACAACAAATTTCTAACTATAATATGCTCAAGAGAAGAGGTCAAGAATATTGCATATATGTACTTACCTGATGGTTGTTTAAGAGGCATGAATGCTACACCTGAGTTGATGATTAATCCATGGTCCTATGGAGGTGATAATTTCCTTTGTTTTCTTCGTCATAGCTCTTAATAGCTTGATGATTCTAAACCTATGTCTTCTATTTACTGTGAGCAAGCTATCTTAGTCAAATCTGGCCTTCTTGGAGTGTTGGTCTGGGCCATGGGTGATGTTCACCTTCCCCACACTTTTCAAAACTGTCATACCCCTTACCAGCACTTCATTTCACCTTCCCTACCTTCCTATAGCCTTTAGCTAGTTTCCTATAGAAAACCAATACATCCTATAGTAACTACAAGAAACCCTGTAGTAGCCTGTTTAAACCCATATCTCCCAAATCTTATACTACATTGACTGGAAATTTTATGAGCATGTTTCCATCATCCTTATGAACCTCCCCATAGAAAAACATTTGGACAATGGATGCACGAATCTTGAGAAAAAATAAAAATGGTTGCAAGTGATGGATGTTGATTTCTCAAAAACTGTACACTAGAATTTGCTATAATTGTTTGGGCATGTTACCATCATCCATATGCATCTCTCCATGAAACAACTTTGCAAATGGATGCATGAATATCAATAAAATTCAAAAATGGTTGTAGATCAGGAGGTTGATTTCTCAAAAAATTGTTGAAATTGCTTGGGCATCATACCATCATCCATGTGCATCTCCCCCTGAAACATCTTGGCAAATCAATGAATGGTTTTCAATATATGAAAAAATTATTTTTCCTCTATGTTTTTGTTTCCTATAGTAACTATAGGATCTTCCTGTAGTATTTTAGGATAGCAAGGAAAATGAGTGGTAAAATCTTGGGAATGATGAGTGGATGGTGAAAATAGATGAGGGTGATGGATTGGAATTTCCTTGGTCTTATTGGAACATTTGAGCAAAGGAGGAGAAAGTCAAAATTTGACTTCTTTTGACTAGGTTTGTGATCAAATTTTCTTTCCATGGCTAACTTGTTTTTGTTGCTTGCAGTGGTTGGAAATCACTTGCATTCATGACAGAGAGATACATGGAGCAAATATTTTTATTTTTTCTTCTTTTTTTTCTTCTAGGCTTACTAACTGCCTCAATGAGGTTTTCAACTAGTAGGTCTACCTAGTCACCTCAAAGGAGGTTTTCACCTAAGATCTTTTCTTTTTCTCATTTTTTTTCTCTTTTTTTCCAACCCATTATCCGCCTCATGGAGGTTTTCAATCAATGAGCCAATCTCAGACACCTCAAAGGAGGTTTTCACCTGAGATTTTATTTGTTCTCTTATTTTTCATTTTTTATTTCTTTTCCTATCCTACTCTATTTGAAAAAACAAAAACATTTTCAAGTGTAGGAATACTTTTAATGAAGGCAAGTGCACATCGATATGATAGATAAACTAATGTGTAGGATTGAAATATATTCTTTGAAAGGTATCTACATATAAGAGACCAACTTTTTTGATTAAGATGAGGTCATGAATTATTTAAGAAGAGTGGGTTGCTGCAACTTGATACTTTGTTGGAACCATATTTCAATATAGTTGTGATGCTTCTGGTCCACTTGTTGATTTGGATCATCTTGGATGTCTTATTTTTCCATGAAATTCAAATCTTCTTATTTTTCTTATTATTCTCTTAAACAAATAAAGGATCTGATGGTAAACATGAGGGAACTTTCCCAATCTTTGATTTTGATGTTTTCTCTTTGTCAAGTGCAGCTCGTGATTCTTTGGTGTTCTCATTTGAATCTTCTTTTTTGCATGTTTTCCTTCAATGATATCAAGAGAATATATTTTTTGTGATACTCTTCCTGAGCTAAGATGAATACCATTTAGATCAAGTGGAGATGTTTGTAATTGTTGTACCTTAGCATTGTAAGTGGATTGAGGTACTTCATTGTGTGGGTTCAGAATTGGTGGTATAGGTAGTTGAGTGGGAGTGGATATTTGAGATGGATGTGGTTGGAGTTTTGGTTGTGGTGTAGGTAAATGGTAGGGATATAATGGGGTTGAGTACGTAGGATATTAAGGAAAATATTGAGGATATTGTGGATGGCTCCCATAAAATCCTTTCCAACCTTGTTGCCAAGATTGGTTTTGGGGTTGAGATGGCCAAGGTTACAAAGGAAAGGGTTTGTTACAATTACTTTCAGATGGATGTGCATTAGCTTGAAATTGTGAATTAGGATCTTGCATCATATTAGGTTGAATAGGTTTCCATGGTCCTCTTGGAACTACATAACATAGTAGCATTAGCAATTGAATTGCTCCAATGTTCTCTTGGTAAACTTATTTCAACCTTGGTAATGAGGGGAAATATTTAACATCATGTGATTCGGCATGGATAACACAAATATCAGCATCTTCGTTTTGCTCATTTTGTATTCTTAACATTTCTACTTGTTTACGTAGATTGTAAGAATTTATATTTTAAAGTCATTAAACAAATTTCCAAGTTTAGCTTGACTTACCGATCTTGATGCTGATTTACTTACTCTTGCCCTTCCTCTTGATATGTGTTTGCATGTTTCACAAATTTCATCAAATGATAATTGGTATACATCTCCTCTACTCATGAGATCAAGGAGATCAATCCACTCCTCCCTAATTGTTCTAAGTAAGAGTATTTTTAGTGTGTCGGATCCTAAATGATGTAGTTTTTCCCTCTTAACGTTATACATGAACCTCTCTATTAGATCCTCAAGGCTCTCATATTCTTTTTTATTCATTCTAAAGATTTCTTCCTTAAGATCGTGATCTTTATATTTTTCTAGAAATATATTTTGCATATCATTCCATGATCTTATTGAATTAGTCCCTAAACTCGTGAACCATTTGAGAGGTCTATCCTTCAATGTTGTCAGAAACAATCTCAAATTTTGAGTGTTTAATAAGTAACCATAAGATCTACAAACAATTTCAAATTCAAAGAGAAAGGTTTACAGATCCTCTGACCTTAGACCATGAAAGGTCGGAAGAAAAGATGGAGGGATGTTCTTCATGTGCACACTAACATCCGTATCTTGAATGGTAAATCCAAGAGTATATTTTTCATTGCCATCATCTCCATTCATTTCTTCTAGCTTCTTTGCCATCTCTTCTTCTTCTACCTGGAAAAGTGGATAGTGATGTGGCTCTTACTGCACCACGTGATCAAATAGGGGGGTTGGTGTTGGAGATTTTTTTTTTTTTAATAAGAATGATAATGCAACGCAATTTTATGTTCTTGAAATGAAAGATGCCTAATGCAATATTTTTGTTTTTGCATAAAGTAAAAAGAAATGAATCAACTAGGGAATAAGACAATGCATACTTTGACTCCTCCCCAACAACGGCACCAAAACGTGATGAGCCTCGGTATTGCAACAAGAATGTTGCAACTCCCAAGGATACCAACTTTAATTATCAACCCGGGGTTTGTACAAACTTAAGAGGTATAGGCACTATATGTGTAGCATACAATGCATCATTTCTTTGATGTCATGATGTAATGGAGTGCATGTAGTAAAATCAGATCCTAAACTAGTTGTAGAAAATGAAATGCTCGAAATGGAAACCTTAACCTATTTCAAAAAAGAAAATACAATCTAATTTCATAAATTAAATATCATGAAGTAAATTTCAATCATTAAATTTCAAAGAATTTGGGTCCATTAACAGAGTTCATTGGATGTGGCAATCATCATTGTATTATACATTTCATAAATTTGTCCAGTAGCTCAAATCCCTGAAATGTTTTGCATGGGTAAGAGGCAAGTCCTAATTGGTCTTTAATCTTTTCAAATAATTGATTTAGATCTTAGGGGTCTTGATTCAAAACCTAAGGGACAATAACCAATATTCTTGAGTGAATCTAGGAAAGTATATACATGTTGGAAGGCTGCTACAGGAGATCCTGTAGTTACTACAAGAAACTGCAAATTTACTACAGGAAACTATAATTCACCCAATGACCAAGAAAATAAAATCCAACTTGGATGGGAAAAAAATTTATTGACTAAGATGTCTTAGGTATCCATTCCAAGTGGAAACACTCAAAGAGACTTATGTTAACCCATTCTAAAATATAGCAGAAAATTACTAGTCTAAAATCTACAAATTCGAGAACTAGTGATCTAGTAAATGTATCAAATTACTAACCTAATCAAGTGAAAATGAAATGGGGTAATTTTTTTTATTAACTAGAATTTGTTTTTGATATAATGCAAGTGTAATCAACCCTATTGAATCTCATTAGCATGCTCTAAAAAATAGCAAAATTTTACTGTTATTTGCCACAAAGGACTTCTAGAAACCTAGATTTGGGAATGAGAAAACTAATCCAAGTAACTCAATGATTACTTGACCTTCCAAAGTTGTTCCAAGGATGAAATGATTCTTTTTATATGAAAACTTACTTCAACCATTTAACCCAATCCTACAACAAGAAATCATTAATACTAAATGCAGAAATAGAAAAAAGACAAGAACAAGAGATGCATGTGAATAAGAAGTGAAAAGAAGAAAAGTAAATGATACAAAAGGGCTATGAGGCTCCTGGGATGGCAAAGACCAAGGAAACTCAGAGTCCTATTAAGGAGAAAAATATTTATAAGCTGAACATGGCACCAATCTTCATTATTTCCATCAATACAATTACATCCCTATAAGAAATGATAGTGGCGCTGCAAAAACACGAGTTATCTCCACAAGAAGACTTATAAAAATCAACCCTGAGAGGAAAATTCGACTTGGTACTTATAAAAAATTATTAGGAAGAAATCCCCATGAAAGGAGGAAGCTTTTCCCTCCAAAACCCCTTAATTAGTGGATTGGGTTCCCAATACTAGGAATCAAGATGAAATGACAGGGAACACATTCCTAGATTTTCTCAATCATTTTAGCTCCAGAATTTGTGCAGTAATTTCATAATATCTTGTTTATTTATTATTCACTATTGATCCTCATGTAGTATGGAGCAAGTACCTAAATCATCTCCTCCTCCAAATCTTCACAATCTGCCCAATGTTCTCACAATATTCCACAAAAATAAATAATATTAGGCACAAATATGCAATTATCCATAAACCTTCCTAATGAACATATTAAAGTTAAAAATACATTATCTAATGAAGAAAGAGAGGTTTAATGTGCTGAAGGATAGTCAGATGGCCCTTAATTTATGTCTAATTTAGAGGCCCGTCATTCATTATATTAATCATGCATAAACAAGAGAACATGTGTGTAGCCATGTATTTTCTCGAAGGAGGTTTTTACTTGTATTTCATATCATTAAACATCATTATTCAATAGTTAGTTTTCACTTGCACTAGCAAAGGGTTGCTATATCGCTAATATGCACTCAAGGGGAGCATGGTCTGCATGACAGGTTATGATCAAAGGCATGTCTTGTAGGACACCCACTTCTATATTATAAGATCAACTTCATAGTGTTTATCATTTCAAGGGAGGTACTTCTCTCAGCCTTGTTGTGCCCTCTTCCCTTGATGTCAAAGGTGGGGAGAAGAACTTGGTGTTTTGAAAGAGGTTGAAATCAATTCCAAAGGGGGGGATTGTTGGCATTATGGATTAATGTGTTGGCCTTGATGTAAACCTGCACTATGATCTCATCACACTATGTCTACCTGGATCATTTGGTGACCAATGGTTGTGTTGTAGAAAGAGGCAGGAGTTATAGGAAGAGGCAGAGGTTTGATTAGATATGAGGATGGTGCCTAAAAGTGTTTGATGAAGTTTTACAGAGGATATAGATGTTTCTATGGGTGTTGGAGAAGCATTTCAAACCAATGGAAAAGTGTTGAACATAATGGAAGTGATTTGCATGAGTTAGAGTATATTCTTTAGAAATTCGTTATGCTCCAAGCGAAGATAGCAACATTGTCTCTGGGAAGCCCATAGAATCCAAGTGAGGATCATCTCTGCAAGGCATATAATGTCCAAACAAATATTCCTGTAAGTAATGAAAATTAAAAACCACAAGCTCAACCAAAAATTTTCCCATGGAATCCATGCGCAAGATTGATCCAACGTGCAATTGAAGTGGTGAACAAAACCATAATGTAAATACCTTAGATATTCATGTGTTATTCACAAGGAAAAGAGACTGTAAAAGGGGAGTGGTCTTGATCATTCGTGTGTGAAAAAGAAAGGAAGTGTAGATTGATATAGATTTGTATTCTTTTATTTTATTTTCTTGTTATGAAAGATGTCTAGAGGAGGCAATGGTAGCACTTATCAAGGGAAGTACATGATCGATCTGATTCTATTGGAGAAGCATTTTCTTAACGAATTTACTAGATGAGAATTTTATGCTTGCAGGGATCCAGACACACATCTTGTTGGCTTGAGGGGGCCTGATCCAGGTTCAATGTTAGTTAGCTAAACAAATCCCTACACTAGTGGCCCTTTCGGCATCAGCCTGCAATGTGCAGGCTGAAGTCTCACCCGAAGCAGTATGGGAGGATGTTTTAACCAAGTTTCCGCACCCTTGAGATGGTTTTGATGTTGGGTTATCATAGCTATACCTACCTACATGCAGGTTGCTTAGTCCTCTGTTCCACCCTTCAGTACCTTTGCGAAAGGATACAAACGAATTTCACACAGCCCTAACCTGGGGCTGATATACTTTCGCGCTACTAGGGCAGCGAACTGCGATATCTCCCGAACTAGGCTAAGTGTCTTACTTATCTTATTAACCGATCTTAGTTAGCTTCACATAAATAGATGTTCTTACTTGCATTTTCTTAACCAACACATTTACATACATTCGTGCATCATATAATCATTATAAGTGAAATTCATACCCAATATAACAGATGCATAAATAGGAAATAAAGACGTAGAAATTATAGAATCCTTCTCTTTATTGATAATTCTAGACAATTACAGACTCGACCCGCCCTGTGCACTTAGCTGCAGGGGTCCGCGCACTCAGCTGCAGACTTCTAGGCCTTTGCGCACTCAACTGCAGAGCCTCTACCTATGCTACAACCCAAACTTAGACTTCTACTTCAGAGCTATCTCTCATACATGTCGATGCTTTTTTTCTCTCTAACTACTTAGAGCTTAGCTCTATTTATACAATCCCATGGTCCGTAGACCATGGGTAGATCTTTTACAACTGACATTACATTTCCAAAATAAGGGTGGACAACCCTATGACTTTTTAACATCTACGTGCTCCACGACCACAAAATGTGGAGTCTTTACATTTGGATTACAAAATTGGACCAAAATATGGGCTTTTAGCCCCAAAACTTCCCTTGGGGGATCCCATGCCCTACAGGCCCCCAACACAAACATCGTTACTCACCCTCTAGTCACTCTACAGGTGCGGAGATCTTAGCGCGAAGACCTCCTAGCTAAGTTTGGATCACCGCAACCTCAACAGCGCACTCAGCGGCTACCTGTTGGACTTCTTCTACTCACTGCTCAGTGACTGTCACTGAACTACTGTCTTGAATTTTCTGCTGAGTTTCCTGCAGTTGCGTGAGCTTTCCTTCAATGGAGGTTGTGATCATATAAGCCTCGTCTATCCATAGTTGTAGGTGCACTTTTGAGACCGCTTCTTTGTGCCGAGTGGCATCCATCTGTTCCTTGAGCGCCTTTGCATCCTGCATTCATGCAAGCCTCTATGTGAGGGCGACTGTCTGTGCAGTCCCTTTGACCTCGTCATACTTTTTTTGTATCTCGCGTGCCTCTATCTCCAAACACTCTACTTTTGGGTCCTCCTGCAGGGTGTTTAGGACCTTGAATGAATGTTCAAAAAGCTACATGAATTCTGCTACTACACTATTGATCACCGTTATTGTTGTTGTAACAACGGTGGTATGATGTTCCCTGACTTCCAATAGATTTGAAGGCTAAGCCCTCAACTGCAATACTGTGATCTGTAGGTTCAGCTCCAGCTGAACCTGTCCATCTCTACTCAAGTGTCGTGCATTCCTATGGCTAACTTGTGGACGCACACCTCTACCAGTTCCTTTGCCTAAATATCCAACTCTAGGACCATTCGGCGGGCTTCCTCCACTACCTACATTATTTGCTTATTTTGCTCCACTGCCTCATTGCGCTATAAGCCCAATTGCTTAATGTTGATGCGCTACTCACTCATCACCTATAGAGTGTGACTCTCCCGAGCCCAAATTTCCAGGGTGACTCCATCCTGCAAGAGGTAGAGTGTCCCTTGAGGAAGCACAGCCATATTCAATCCTACCCATTTGAGACTGCTAACCATGGGCCCATTGACATCATTCTCTGTTGTAAATTCCCCATCTGGCAGCACTATCATGTTGGTCACCCTTATGCACAACATCTCCTTAGTAGCTGAAGTGCTTATTGCGAGGCTAGTGGACACTGTGCCAACCTGTGGAGTGCGAGCCTACAACTCCTACAATTCTGTTAGGAGAGCCCCCAATACCAACTGCTACTATTCTTCGAACTGTTGGAGGGCCTTCATGGTGACATCCCTCACTTTTTTGCCAATATCATGAAAATCCCCCTCTATGAGGGTGACTGGGTCCAAGGATGTCTTTGAAGCCTTGTTTTCTTCCGCGATGCTACCTTCTCTTGCAGGCATGGATGCTTGAGTTAGGTGGATGTCATCTGTGGGTCTATGCTACCTTATTCTTTTGGCTCCTCTTTTTTTGCCTTAGCCCTGGGCAAAGGTGGCTTCTATCCTTCGCGCACTTCTTCTACTGTCTTCTATTGTTCCGCCACGTTCGCGGTGTCGTGCACTGCCTGGGCCTTAGCCTCCACTTCCTCCTTTCTGTGCTTCTCAAATAGCTATGCCATTCAGAGCTTTGTTTCCTCCTTCTTAAGTTGCACAGTGAACTTGTCCATTTCCACCGTGGAGCCTACTGGAGCCCACCACTCTAGTGGCCAAGACTCAAGGACTGCAAAGATCACATCGTCAAGTTCCAGATATGGTAAGTTATGCCATGTCTTCATGGCATCCTTCTGCACCCTGATAAAAACATGGTGAAAATCCTCTTTGAACTCCGCAAAGCTCTACAAATTGGCGTATACCGTGGGTGACAACTGTAGCTTGTGATTGATCCCCATCCGGATACTCATCTCCATTAAGACCCATAATATCTTGCTTTCTTTTATGCATTGCGCATCCTTAGTGATCCAAAATGGATTTTGGATAGACTCCTAAGTCTAACTGTTCCTCACAGAGGAAAATGAAAGTCCAAGTAAGTTCCTGGACATAGTCCCATTGCAAAGATCTTTTCATTCTGAATCTACTACAACTTGAATGGGCAAAATTGGACTTAGGATGTAGAATTTATCGCTCAAAGAAGATGCCCTTTGTTCCTTAGAAAAGAAGCAAAATTCTTTTAAAATGGAAAAAAACCTTTCAAAAGGGAAATCGCATTAGACTAGGGAAAAAGAGTGGATTTAAGTGAAAAGGGGGAACCCCCAATTGCTGATCCCTGACATATCGGGTCGGAGGCAGACAGGTGATGTTGCATAAGGACCGGGCTGAGAGATATGCCGATCGTTGATATCAACGGATCGTAATCGGCGATGCCACGAGGCAAAGGTGGGACCCTGGGCCAAGCGATATCACGATCGCCGATATCGGCATCGGTGGATCACGTTGGCATAGGCCATGGCATATGGACAGACCCCGGGGCTCATGTGATATGCGATTATGACTAATCACATAGAAAAATCGCATCAAAGCTACACAACGGAGCGGGGAAACATATATATATATATGTGTGTGTGTGTGTGTGTGTGTGTGTGTGTGTGTGTGTCTGTGTGTGATGCGATAGCCAGACTCGACAAGGCTATATGCAATATTTGATATATTTTGAGATCCGTCAAACAATAGTTTTCTATGTATTTTCGCATATTTTGTTTAATAAACTAAAAGCAAATGGAAGCACCGATGCAATGAAACTAGACCCGAAAGGGTTTGTAAGTGCCAATGTATAATATTTCAAGTCTGTCTCAAGCCATTTTATGAGATTTTGTAGTGTTTCAATGTATTTTTAAATATAAAAGGTAACCATGAAACAAGCGTGATTTTGGGAGGACTGAGGGCGGTAAGAGGTTTTGGCCGAGCTCCGCCCAAGCCCATACATTGGTTGCCATGTGTCCAAGCCATGGAGAGAGAAAACCACTCTTTTCGGCAATTAACTCCCATATGCATGGGCCACACAAAAGGAACCACAACCATTGGATCTAGATCTTCCAGATCGACGGTGCAGATGCGATAAGCGACATAAAGGCGAACTTGATGGAAAATAAGGCGGAATCCATAACATTTGAAGTCTAATAAACATTGATTCTATGGATTTTCCCATGTTTGAATGTATTTCTCTGTGTAAATAGAGAACGGCCATTTCGGGAATTTCAAAGGCCCGATGATCCATTCTGTTACAGAACAGGTGGCCACCATCCCTGAAGGCATTTAACAAATGATTGCTAACGCTGAGAGAGGGGATTTGAGTGGACCGAGGTCAGAATATAGAGAGCCAAGAGGAAAAACAAACTGACAATGCTAGTTGGCTTAAAAGCCATGAATGTCAGAGAGAGAAAGAAGTTGTTGTAGTTGTTGCTGAAACCGAGCATGAGCAGAAAGCAAAAGCTGAAGCGCACGCAGCCAAGGGAGTCACTTGGAGTTCAAGTGGAAAGCTAGAGGGCTGTAAACTGATAGAGAGCCAAAGAAGCCAGAGCCGAAGAGCCAGTGCCAGAGCCAGAGCCAAGAACCAGAGGCAAGGGCTAGAGCCAGAGCCGAGAGCCAAAAAGCCGCGAGCTTCAGGAACCAGGGATAAAATGGTGTCTAAACCCATTGTTTCTGTGTAAAATCAATGGAGTTAAGCCAGGGAGCTTCTAAAAGGACTTTTCCATAATCCCATAGAGCCTAATTGAGTTGACTAGAGCTCACGAAGACTTAGCCCAAGAGCTTTGGGTGAACTCCAACTTAATATTTTTGTTCAGTGTGTGTTATTGCTGCATTGTCTCTGCTACTTTATTTACTGTTATATGTATTTATATATCAATTTGAGCACATTAAATTACAACACATAAACAGTTTTAATAAACAACACTAGCATACACCTTTTGTTCAAGCACATATTTAATTCTTCACTGGTTAATCATAAAGACATGGGAATAATTTAAGCTTTTGGAGTGGGAAAGGTTCTTGTAAGTTAGACAAGAAGCCTAAGTGCCCCATTTTCATATCAGGTGGTATCAGAGCTTGATATTGATTAAACCTACCTTCAAAAAGTGTTATATCAGAATTCTTGAGACAAAGAAAAGATTGCTTGTCTGAAAGGTGTTTAAACAGTCAGAGGTTGATTGTATGCTTGCTTGCGGACTGATTATTGTTTGAGTTTGCAGAGGTGAAGGGAAAGCTATTGATAGCTCAGTCCAGGAAGGACAAGAAGGAAGAAGGGTTGAAGGCATTCTTCTATCCCAAAGGACCTCAAGGCAATCCTTGAAGCACGAGAGGTTGCTGCAAAAGGTTGCTGAATAAAGCACTTTATTAATCTTGTTTGAAGTTCTTTTGTTCATTGGTATAATGACAACTTCTACAAGTGAATCCTCAAATTCCTCCTTCATCACAAGACTCTATGATGGAGACTTGAAGCAAGACATGTTTATCATGATGGACAAGGTGAGAGAAATGTATGAGGATGGAAGGAAGAGTAGCATACTTAGAGAGCAGTTGAATTCCATGAAGGAAGAGAATTAGTTGAATTCCATGAAGGAAGAGAAGCAGTTGCTTTCCAACGGACTGCAAGAAATGGAGAGGCAACTTCATATTGCAAATATGAAACTGAAAAGGATGCATGAGTTGGAGTCACAACTCTTTGCTGCCAAAGAAGCCTTGGTCAAGTATCAGCTTGAAGAAGAGGTAAGCCATTCCAGTTTGTCGTCAAATTCCTCTAAGAATGCTTATATTGGCTCTTTTGAAAAACATACCAAAGGCATAGGTTCCAAGCTAATGTCCAAGATGGGCTATGAAGGAAAAGGATTGGATAGACATGCACAAGATATTGTTGAGCCAATAATAATTGAGTAAAGGCCTAAGTATTTGGCTCTTGGCTATGGACAAGCTTATGGAGAAAGTTCCAAAGCTGCCATGAAGACCATTAAAACAGCTCCAAGAAGGAGTTTCATTGCAAGTCTTCAAGAGTGTGAAGGTTGTATTCAAGAATTCAGGAGGAGTGCAATAGCTTGAAACATCATTTGCAAGTTGTCAGTTCTTACCAAGAAGGTGAATGGAAAAGTTGAGTAGGAGACTCACTTTATTGCTGCAACATTATATTTCATTTCAGCATCGAAAGTACAGTGTACTTAAGTGAAAGTTGAAGGATGAAATGCATGCATGAGCATGATATGCATGGACAAAGGGATGTTGATTTTTTCCTTGTTTTGAACACGTATGTGTAATTAACTTGTAGGGTTGATTTCTTTGACATGCATGTGATGCAACTTTGACTTGGGAGAAGTTAACTTGGTCTCCAAGATGGAGATAATAATGAAGTGTTTCATCTTTTGAAAAGAGTCCTAATTGTCTTTCTCTGCATGCTTGACTTGAAGAGTCATTTGTTTAAAGGGATGTTTTGTGGGCTTGTTATCTAGTCCATCATTTGTATGCAGATGTAAGACATGGAGGTGTTCACAAGCTATGAAATTTGTTTCTTCTTTTGAAGCAGAAGTTTAACCGATCTAGTTATTGTCTGTATTTCTGTTGTTGTTAATAGTTGTTGTTGACAACTTGTCAAATAGATACAAATGAAAGTTTTGTGGAGCAAATGAAATTCACATTTGTTTGAGCCACCTTGGATCAATGATCAAGGCAAAGAAGTTCAAACCACCTGTTGGATGTGGATCATGATTGTTCAGAGGTCTTTGTTTCAGCCGGATGTATACCCTAGGAAGTTTGTACACCCCTCCACATGGGGGGGGGGGGGGGGGGGGTGCGGGGGGGACTTGTCCCCCCCGTGAGGGTTCGGGGGGGCCGATCCCCCCCGGTTGGGGGGGTCTGGGGGCCAGCGGTCCCCCAGCAAGGGTTCGAGGGTAGCGCCTCCGAAGCTAAAAATAGATGTAAAATTGCCTTGTAAAAGTATAGTAATTTCTAGTCAATCTGGGTCGTTCATTAGGCAGATGATCTAACAGTAGAACTTATGTTTAGTTTAGGGTTTTTTTTTTCCCTAGAAGGCAACCCCTCTCTTCATATGAGGGCATTGTATTGAGGCTATGCAATATATGTGTATTCTCTGAGTGAGAAGCAGAGAGGTGAGACTGTGAGAGAAAACAGAGGATATTACAACAGATCTACCGTAGGTTATGTCTCTTCATTTTGCTGGATAATAGAAAGGAAGGACTGGTTGTTCAGGGTGGACATAGCCCAAACTAGGTGAACCACGTATATCTGTGTCTCTCTTGTTTGATGCATTTTCTATGTTTATATTTCTGCAATATTTTATGTGTTCCATTGCTTCGTAATATATAATTTTCTAACAACTGGTATCAAAGCCGAAGGTCTATTTGGCTGATAAACTCGTAGGAAAGAAGGGTTCCTCGTTTGAGTGGGAACAATGGCGGAAGATGGTAAGTTTAGGGTCAAGAAATTTAATGGCTAAAACTTCTCACTGTGGAAGATGCAGATGGAAGATTATCTGTATCAGAGAGATTTATACCTACCATGGAGCGGAAAAGCAAAGATGCCGACGAGTATGATAGATGAAGAATTGAACCTTCTTGATAGAAAGGCACTCGAAACAGTACAGTTGTGCCTCGCAGCGTCAGTCGCCTTCAACATTTCGAAGGAAACAACGATAGAGGGTTTGATTAAAGCGTTGGAGAAACTATATGAAAAAACCTCGGCCTCAAACAAGGTATTTCTTATGAAACGATTATTTAATATGAAGATGTCAGAAGGTGGATCTGTTGCAGACCATTTAAATGATTTTAATACTGTTACAAGTCAATTATGTTCTGTAGGGGTAAACTTTGATGATGAAGTTAGAGCTCTGTTATTCTTGTGCTTATTGCCAGAAAGTTGGAATGGTTTAGTACTGGCCATTAGTAACTCTGTTTCTGGATCTAGTACTTTAAAGTTTGATGATGTCATCGGTGCTATCCTTAGCGAGGAAATGTGACGGAAAAGCTCCAATGAGACATCAGGTAATGCTTTGAGTGCAGAGTCTAGGGGAAGAAAAATGGAAATAGGAAAGAGCTCAGGATATCGCAGTAAATCAAGAAAAGGCAGATCCAAGTCCAGATCATGGATAGTGTGCTAGAAATGTGGAAAGAAAGGACACCTAAAGAAAGATTGTAGATCTCGGAAGGGAAAAGAAGGAGATGCATAGCAAGAAAACAATCATGAAGCAAATGTGATAGGTGAGGTGTTACAAGATGCTTTGATTCTTTCTTTGAAAATATTACTTATTCCTGGGTGGTAGATTCAGGGGCCTCATTCCATGCCACACCTGATAAGAAATATTTTCATGACTATGTTCAATGAGATTTTGGACAAGTCTGTTTGGGTGATGATAAACCCTGTAAAATTGTTGGAATGGGTAAGGTTCTTGTAAAACAGCAGAATGGAAACCAATCACTACTAAAGGAGGTAAGGCATGTTCCAGATCTAAAGAAAAATCTGATTTCAACAGCGCAGTTAGGCGGTGAAGGTTGTGTGATAAATTTCACAGATAAAGCTTGGAAGGTCACCAAAGGAGCCCTGGTAATAGCAAAAGGCGAAAAGGTTGGTACATTGTATTTATGCAATGGTATTTCTCACTCTATTAATGCTTTAACTTCCAAAGGAGCAGATGCAGCGTTATGGCATCATAGGCTCGGACACATGAGTGAAAAGGGGATGAAGATTCTTCACTTAAGGAATTTGTTGCCGGGTTCGAAGAATGTTGATTTGGACTTCTGTGAGAACTGCATTTATGGAAAACAGAAGAGAGTCAGATTTCTCAGAGTTGGGAAAGAAAAGAAGAGTGAAATATTAGAGCTTGTGCATACAGATGTATGGGGACCTACTCAGGTATCATCTCTCGGTGGCTCTCATTATTATGTTACTTTTATTGATGATGCAACTAGAAAAACTTGAATTTATTGTATTAAGAATAAATCTGATGTATTTGATACTTTCAAGAAATGGAAAGCTTTGGTTGAGATTGAGACAGGAAAGAAATTGAAGTGTCTTAGATCAGACAATGAAGGTGAATATTGAAGCAAAGAGTTTGATAGGTACTTTTTAGAGCATGGAATTTGTAGAGAGAAGACAGTTCCAAGAACACCACAAGAAAATGGTGTGTCAGAAAGGATGAACAAAACAATCATGGAGTGTGCAAGGTGCATGACATTACATGCAGGATTGCCTTTACAGTTTTGGGCAGATGTTGTAGATACTGTTGTTTATCTAATAAATAGAGGGCCTTCAAGTTCCTTGGATGGTGGTGTTCCAGAGGAAGCATGGACAGGTAAAAGGGTAATCTACTCTTTTTTAAAGCCTTTTGGTTGTGAGGCCTTTGTCCATATTGATAAAGAAAATAGAACAAAGCTTGAGGCAATGTCAAAGAAATATACCTTTATTAGATATGGTGTTAATGATTTTGGTTATCGCTTATATGATTATGAAAATCACAAAATCACTAGGAGCAGAGATGTAATATTCAATGAAAAGGTCTTGTATAAGAATCAGTTGCAGGAAAAGAAATAGGAAAAAGAAAACAAGGAATACACAGTCCTTGATGAGATCACTGAAAAAGTAAAGGTGCCTGAAAATAATAATAATCAACAACCACAACAACAACAACCACCACAACAGCAACAGGCACCCCAAACACCTGAAAGTGGTGTTAGAAGATCTACCAGGATAAGTAGACCCCCGGAACGATACTCTCCTTCATTATATTATTTATTGTTGACTAATTCTGGTGAACCCGAATGTTATGAAGAAGCAATGCAGGTTGAAAGCAAGAAGAAGTGGGAGGTGGACATGGAAGAAGAGATGGACTCCTTAATGCATAACCAGAATTGGGACTTAGTCAGGTTGCCTACAGGAAAAAATACATTGAACAATAAATGGGTTTATAGGCTCAAGGAAGAAGATGGAGGAAAACAGAGGTACAAAGCTAGACTTGTGGTGAAGGGGTTTGCACAGAAGAAAGGTATTGATTTTGATGAAATATTTTCTCCTGTTGTTAAAATGACTTCAATCAGAACTATTTTAAGTCTAGTAACAGTTGAAGATTTTCATCTTGAGTAGTTAGATGTAAAGACAGTATTTCTCCATGGGGATTTGGAGGAACAGATATATATGCAGCAGCCACAAGGATATGAAGTGAAAGGAAAGGAGAAACTAGTGTGTAGGTTGAAGAAGATCTTGTATGGCTTAAAACAGGCTCCAAGGTAGTGGTATCTAAAATTTGACAAGTTTATGTCTAAACAAGCTTATACTAGATGTCACTCTGATCATTGTGTTTATATGAAAAAGCAAAATGATGGCAGCTATATTATATTGTTATTGTATGTAGATGACATGCTTGTTGCAGGGTCTAACATGCAAGAAATAAATGTCCTCAAAAGGAAATAGGCAAATTCATTTGCAATGAAGGATTTGGGAGCTGTAAAACAAATCCTTGGTATGAGAATAACTAGAGACAGGAAAAATCACAAATTAACATTGTCTCAGAATGAGTACATACAAAATGTGTTGAAAAGATTTAATATGCACAATGCAAAACCAGTTAGTACACCTTTTTCTAGCCATTTCAAACTTAGTAAGGAAATGTGCCCAAAGACCCAAGAAGACATGGATTATATGTCTAAAGTTCCATATGCATCAACAGTTGGAAGCTTAATGTATGCAATGGTCTGCATAAGGCCTGATATTGCACATGTAGTGGGAGTTGTAAGCAGGTACATGAACAATCCGGGAAAGGAACATTGGATGGCAGTGAAATGGATTCTCAGATATTTGAAAGGTACCACAAATCAAGCATTATGCTTTGGTGGTTCAAACATTTCTCTACAGGGATATGTTGATGCAAATATGGTAGGTGACAGAGATAATAGGAGGAGAACTATAGGATATGTATTTACTGTTGGTGGAACAGCTTGGTGGGCTCCAGTATTCCAGCAATAATGCTGCAGCTCCTAGGGCTCCCTTCTTTACTTTTATCAACCCGGTAGTTCGTAACAAACTTGCTATATGCACAAGTACTAGCTCTTGCCGCGACTGTCACTTGATCAGTTGGCACAAGTCCACTAGGAGCTTAAGCCAACTTCTATGAGCTCTTAGAAGAAGCTTTCAACTGTGATGGACCAAAACTAACTCAACCAGAGGCTAATCTACTTGCAGAAAGAAGTTGAAAGCTAGAAAGGAACGCAAACCCTAACAAACCCTAGTTTTACCGATTAACCCTACTAGTGCAAGTAAAAGGATGAAAGCTACAGAAATGGATGCCATTGACTTCTAGAAAATTAAAATGCATGTGAGTAAGCTACTTTTGAAGAGAAATATGAAGAAAACATATTTTTGTATTTTCGAATGATATTTGTGGAATCAATTTGCAGGTGTTTATTTGACTGTGCAGAGGTTGATTGGTGAAAGGAAATGGAGTGGACGCTTGCAGGAGGTTAGGAAGGTGAGAAGAGGGCCTAAGGGGGTCCCTAGCACCCTTCCAGAGAGGTTCACAATGATCGAATCTCAAGAAACCACTTTTGTGAGCTTCTACAGGAAGTCTGCAGGGGTTCTACAGGATGTTCTCTGGCTTCTCCAGGATGTTTCGAAAGGGGATTTTGGAGGGTTGATGGTGGAAGAAAGGTGAATAAGTGGGTACGGAGGTTGGATGATGATGTCAAGGGGTCTAGGACCTGGCGAACGAAGAAGGTGAGTGATAAGGATGGTTGGATTTGTTCAAGGAGGGGTAGAGCAATGTTGCACAAAAATATGGAAATTAGGTCAAAGGGAGGGAACGTAGCAAATGTGAGGCAAGAATCAGAGTTAGAGGATGGAGCAGGAAATATTTATGGAGTAGGGGTAGGTAAAGAGGTATCACAGGTGCTCTGCAAGTTATTTGACAAACTATTCAAACAAAGACTTGGAAAACCAAAGACCTAGCTACTTTAACCTAATCTGACCTAAATATCAGCAAAGAAAAAGAACAGAATTTTATTGGAAACAAAATCATGTGAAATAGCTATGCAAACTAAGCAATCATGGACCTGAACATGTAACCACAGCTGGTATCAACTTCCACAAAGGAGAATCTAACACTAACAATTGCATGACGAAGCAAAGACAGTGTTTTTGGTGGCGGAAAGGACACCTTGGTCCCAGCTCATGGTCCCACGGAGGGAGAGGTGAGATCAGGGGTGCTTGATAGCCTTTTTTTGAAGATCTTATCTGTTATCAACCTATCAAACCAATCTGAATATGAAAAGCCTTTTTAATCATCAACACTGATCTAGGTAACCAAGCAAGACTTTAATCTACTTAACAAAAACTATTTGATAAAGACATCAGCAACACATAACAGTACACAAAGGAAGCCTTGGCACTTGGGTTGGACCCAACCCCAAGAGCTGCAGGCTCCTAAGAAGAAGCTTAGAACTAGTGCCAAATGAAATTGCTTTCCATTACTCAAAAATAACCATGTCACAAAAGAAGTTGTACAGCAGAAGCTACAAAATGAGCTGAGAAACTAGCAGCACTATAGTGCAGAATACAACTGTTCAAAAATTAACCTACGAAGGTTGGAAGCCTTCCTATTTATGCACCATGAGGACCTCCAACAGTCCTCCTTGATTCAAGGGGATTGGCTGCCCAAACTGCTAGTACTCAATCACTTCATAAAAGCTGCTCGGCTGCCCTTGGGAATCAACGTTTGTGGGTTGCTGAACTCCGAGTTGATGGTGGATAACTCAAGGAAGAGGCCATTTAGTGCAAGATGCACCCTTCCTACGAATCCTCAGCCTTGTCCCCTTGCATTCGGCTGTCAAATGGCTCATAAATGCTTGCCCTTGGTCCAAAAGTTGTCGAAAAATCTGCAATAAACACGTATTAGCCTTCATGGTCAAGTGACTATCCTCATTCATTCAATCAACATAAATATACTCAAAAGCATGCATAAACTATGAATAATGGTGGATTGATGGAGAACAAAAGGCAAAATGAGCCCAATAAGTTACCCATTTTTGTGGCTCATCATCACCCCCCTACTAAATGGGTTGCTCATCCTCTAAGAAACTAATCTAGCTCATCACCCTTGATAGCTTTAACTGCCTCTCTTACATCACACACCTCTGAGGTGATTTCCTCTTCCAATTCAAGAAATCTTGCTTTTCTTTGCACTTCCTCCCAATGCCTGTTTTCCTCTTCTTCCTTAACTCCTTCCAGCAATCCCAAAAGCAAGGGAGGATTGAACTTTAGGTCGATCCAATTAGCCTACAGATTTTGTATTGACTGCTTATAGAGGGGTACCCTTGCCAAGGCCTCCCTCATCCTGGTTGGAGAGTGGTATTCTCTTATCTTCAAACTGTGGGGCAGTGTGTTCCACCTCCTTGTGCAAGCATGAAGGCAGTTATCCCCCAACAGTCTCTCCATGTCCTCAAAGTGGGCAATAGCTTGAGCTTGTCGTTCAATGTAATCTGGTAAATCCTGAGGGTTGTTGGCCAAGTGCTGGTGGGCGCTTATCAATGCTGAGGGATCCTCCAGCTCTGCTCTGATCATTAGTGGTTCACTGAGTTCCCTGTTCATAATATCTCAGACCTCTGCTGCCCTTTTTTCCTCATGATTCAACCAAGAGGCCATGGCCATAAGTTGCACATCTCCTACCACAGCGTTGGGATCCCATGAATTCATGTTTGGAAGGGCCAAGTTGTGTAAATAAAACTCTGATAATTTAGCCTTGTCCTCTGATGAGCTATTGTCACATAAAGCCATGAATTGATGGTAGTTTTGAAATGGAGTAGTGCCCCTTTGGGCCAAGGTGTTAATCTGGAACTGCAACCATTGATCTTTAAGGTACAAAGCATATGACTTGGCAGGCTGCCTACACTGTATGGCCTCTATTGCCCAGCTGGCCATGTAGGCCAGTTGGGCTTCCTTCTCATGTACCTGTTGCCTTAGAGACTGTATCTCCTCTGCTACCTGCAACTCCTTCTCCTGTAGCTGTTTTGTTAGTGCCTCGATCTCAGCCTGCAGCCCATCCTTTATTTGTTGTTCATCCAAGGTTTCTTTGTCTGTTGGAGGCTTTTCCCGTTGCTGTTGTTCTCCTAGAATGGAGGGTCTGTCTTCCTTATGGATTCCCTGTAGCTGTAGCTGCTGTTTCAGCAGCTCGTTCTCTTCCTGTAGTTTGGCCCTCTGACTGCTTTCCACATGATTCACCATGGCCAATTCTTTCCTTGACTCCCTAAGTTGTTCTTCTAGGGGGGCTATGTCTGTCACATCTTTGGACTTGGCAATCCTCATCCAAGTATGAGTCCTAATTCTTTCTTCCTCCAGTGCAAAGAATAGTGGCACTGCAAATTTCTGGGGAATTATTTTCCCAGCTTCTAATAGGTTATAGTATGAGCCCAAACTGGGCTGAGGGCTTGGTTCCAATATTTCCTCTATCCTTTCTTCTTCCTATGGTTGTTTGGCCGCCTTTTCCTCCAATTTCTCGGTCTCTTTTAGATTAGCCTAAGTTTCCTGTAGAGATTTCTCAACTTCCTGTAGAACTATCTTTGAGTCCATTGTCTTCAGTCTTTCTCTCCAGGTGGAAGTTTTTGGGCTTCCTCGTTCATAGGTGACGGATCTCTTTGAAGGAGACCCTTCCTTTGGTTTAGGGGTTGTGTCCTCAATGATAATTGGCTCCTTTTACTGCGACTGGGGTCTGCCTACTTTGATCCGTGTGCTCCTTCTTGCTTTAAAGTACATGGAGGTTTGCCTCTTTCGCTTCCCTTTTTGTTTTGGAGATGTTTTTAAGGCGGCAAGCACAACTGTTGCCTCTCTTGCCAATATTTCTGGTGATTTCCCCCTTTTCTGTTCTGTTTCCATGCTTCCTGTAGAAGCCTCTGTGTCAACTGTTTCTCCCTGTATTGCAGCCATTTCAGAATCTTTCTTTACCTTTTGTTTTGGTGTGACTGTTGTGGTTGTGCCAGCCTTTACTTCGGATGTTTCTGCCTTCTCTTCTCTCCTCTGCAGTTTCTTTTCCCTTGGTGTTTGTGCTGTTGTTCCATGCTCTGTTTTAGGCTCAGTAATTTGGACCTTTCCCTCTTTCTCTTTTTGTCCTACTTGTGCTTGTTTATCCTGTGCTTCTTTACCACTGGTTTTCCCTCCTGCTTCAGTGTGTTCCCCTTCTTCACTACTGGTTGAGGTCAGCTCCTTGGCTAGAATTCAAATATCGTCATCTCTGGACATGTTTCGGAAAATTTCCCCAGATAGGGAGACAATGTAGGTGTGGAGGGCATCTTCCACTAAAATTTTGATGAGCCCATGATGGGCTAACTGATCCGGTGTCCCTTCATTCAATTTTTTGCCACATTCACTTAATGACTGCAGAAGAAAATAGGGGATGCTTAACTTCTTTTTTGGAGGTAAATCCATTCCATGTCTTAGTTCAGTCAGCAACCTGAAATGATAGCCATAGACAATGCTGAACCTCCCTTCACAGGTAATGTATTTCATGATTTGAAAACTGACTTCTCTCCAGAGAGGAGGTAAGATGGTTCTCCGGGCCCCGTTCTTGTCTTCTACAGGATGTTCCTCAGGCAGGAATTGTTATAGACATTTTTGGGCACTGCAACCCCAAGCATAAATGTCCATAAACCAAGGGCTCCTAAGTCCCTAAAAGTGTTGTTCCAACCCCTAGAAGAACAAGGTCAACTAATTACAGCATCTCCCAGAAGTTCTCCATGAAAAACTACTCAGAACTGGTCAAAACTGGACCATTTCACTTGCTCCATAGGCAAAGTGCATTGCATCCCACCTAAATACACACAGTAGGTGTGATGCATGTCAAAAAGCACTTCTATGGGGTGCGATGGGCGAGAAGGGACAAATCGCAGGGTCAATCCGCAAGGTGGAGAAGCATGGAATCTTCCAGAAACTTCTCCTGTGACACTTGCCTCTCTAAATTCGACCAGGGATGAGTAAGAGATCATCAATCTCCAAGTGGAATCAAGAACTATCAGAGGGAAGACACTAATCAAATCTCAAAAGCTGACTCACCTCCCTTGCAGACATCTATATATGGATCCCTCATCCCAGAGATCCGGAGGCTAGAATTTTGTATCTTGTAAAGAAGTGTTGTTGGTTTCTTGGTGCAATATCATAGTGTTGGGTGATCTAAGCTTTTCATGAGGTGAAGAAGGGATTACCTGCTGAGAGGATGATGCTAGATCAGAACAATCGGTTGTAATTCTCTTTGCTCTTTCTTGATTATCAATAAAGCTATTCAAGTTTTCCTCCATATTCTTGTATGATTGATTATTTATGCATTTGTATGGTCAATGTACATCTGATCCTATATTGTTTATGATAATAGATCTATGTTCTTGGTAGTGTTACACTGCTTTGATTCTACAGGTACTCTTTGAAGCTGGGTAGACAAGGAAACAAGTGGCAAAGACCTACCAGAAGAGAGAGGAATCGAGCAAGGAACCAAGCGCAAGACAGAGGTTGGTCTCCTTATTCTTCTCTTATCTATTTCTCATAAAGGAAAATGAAAGTAGTTTTTAGTGTGTTTGTTTCTAAGGTAGCTACGAGCCTTAGTGGGATTAGTAGCTCTGCATAGACACTATTCTCGATAACAAAATGGCAACTTCGCTGGGGAGCGTGTAGATTGTTTGTTCATCTAAATTTGTTTACTTTATAAACTTACAGACGGAGCCTGAAGTCAAGCCAGCTAGCCTTCGAACTGCATTTGCTATGCAAGTGCAAAGTAGATCAACGCTGCTTCAGTCAATCTTCGGGTTTTGTTTATGAATTAAACGATTGATTTACAAGCTTTCTAATTGCCTGCGTGGTGGCTCTAGTAACCTCCTTAGATCCACCCCTGTGATTGATTTACTGATTACCACTTGCTTGGCCTAAATCCCTGAACTGAACTGCAAACTGTGACCCGAAATCCAATCAATATCTCGTCCCTGGTCCAGCACATTGTCTGTTCTGTGAACTTCAAATGCAGCGCACTTCCAGAGTGTAGTAGGTGTGTTGCATTTCAGTTTCACTGTGTTACAGGTGCGCTGATCAGACAAGGCCTTGTTCCTAAATTTTTTGTTTCTGTGTTCACTCTTTTCAGCTCTATTCAGGAGTTTTGCTACCTATAGTCAGTACACCTCTATTTGAAACCCCTTTCCTTGCTGTTATTCCACCTCCATTGTGCAAAGAACTGTAAATGTTTTTATGTATTTTTGAGTCATTTTCAGTTCTCCTTTACAAAGAAGTAGCGTAATTGTACTGTCGTTTCTTGATTTGAAAGTGTCGCAAGTGTCGTTTTCAGTCATAGAAGAGAATCTGATTGTTCTTGATAGTCGATTACACTGTTACTCTTGTATTTGATCTGAATTAGTAGTTTTTCCTAGTGTCAAAAGCAAGTTTTCAATTCCAAATCGCAAAGTGTTGTCATTGTCCTCATTTTGTTTTGAAAAGAAACTTGTTAGTAATTATCGCTTTGGAAAATAATTCAGATTTGCGCTTAGCTTTCTTTTTATCATTCACACATTAAGAAGGTTGAAAACAAATACATGCATGTGCATTTGCATTTAGACTGTTTGTTGGTTTGATTTAGGACAGTGCACATAATCTGTGCTCTATGCTCTTTGTTGAAAGAACGCCATCTCTCTTTCCTTAATAGCTAGGATTTTCATTGCAGAAAGAAGATTAAACAACTGTTTATCATCTTAGATTGCATTTTGGGAATTGTACATCTACATCACGCGGTGAACCTGAAAGGAAAATTTCTTAAGCAATATCAACTATAAAATAAATTTAATGAATCTAAAAATGCTTTAGAACCTAACGCATAACATCTAGAAGTCTAGGCTAGAGACGTATTCCGGCGTCGTAAAGCCTGGTAACTGTTGTTTTCACTATTGGTTGGGTGATTCTTCCACTTTGAGATGATAAGTACCAGTATGGACTTGTGCTCCCACGTACCGTCGAGTATATTTTGGGAGACCACAATAGGCTTTATCCTTTATCCATAGGAAGCCGTGTCTGCCGCCCTATCGATCGCAATGCACTGAACATAGCATTCGGGAAGATTGACTGCCGTACTATAAAAAGTATTCTACAGTTTTGCGATTGGTTTGGTAATCCCTCTGTCTAGATTTCCAGAGCAGTCCCTTTCGTTCCTTTTCAGACTCCTTAATGAAAAAGGTCCATCTGAGCACTTGTCACTTCAGGCTCATTAAAAATCGAAGGCGACTAGAGTCATCTTTTGTTTTTTCTCGACTCTTAAAAATTGAAAAAACAAGTTGTGTCAAAGCGTCTAAAATTTATTTTAAACGAAATAATCATCACCTTTCCTATGTTGATCTTAAGTTGAGAAAAATGGAGTCCACCAACCAAGGAGTTCCCCTTAGAGGAAATCCTAGTCCCTTCTCCTCTTGGGGAGATGTTGGTGCACTCCATATGGCCACATTGTCTCTTCCAGGATTGACAATCGGCTTGCCCGTATGGCTCTTCTCGACTTCTGTCGTTCAGAACACCATAATTCCTGAACAATCAAGTGAGCAACTAAACGATATTAGAGTTACCCCCAACCCTCTACTTCATCCAATTCTTCCTCTCCTCCTTCCTCTTCGCTTGATGAAGCTGGTAAAGCCCAAAATCAAGTAACTGAGAAGAAGAAGGAGAAGCAGAAGAAAGAGAAGAAGAAGAAGGAGCCAGAGGCGAAAAGGGGCAACCAAGCATTGTCTAGCGAAAATCCACACACTACACCGACCAGGCCTAAATCTCCATGTTTCATTTGCAAAGGAGACCACTACCATCGAGATTGTCCTTGCTTCCCTCGGATCTTAAGGGACTGGTCTCCTCGTTTGCACAATCTGGTGTCATCAACCTCTGACGATCATGTTGAGCATACACCGTCAACTAGTGAAAGTGAAGCCCCTGGACAAAAAGGAAAGTATAAATTTCCTTGTAAATTGTGTGAAGGTGATCACGCCA
The DNA here is from genome assembly GCA_031772625.1 of Pinus tabuliformis. Taxonomy (NCBI): domain Eukaryota; kingdom Viridiplantae; phylum Streptophyta; class Pinopsida; order Pinales; family Pinaceae; genus Pinus; species Pinus tabuliformis. Next base: position 874,039,013 of record CM062815.1, read on the forward strand.
TCCACCATTGTCCCTTCTTAGACGAAGCTAAAAGAGTCTTGGACGACCGTCTGGTTTCACCGTTACGGCTTCCTCCTGGATACAAGAAACTCTTGCCGAGTCCATCACTAGTTGAAAATCCGGCTAACACGCCCTTGTGGTCGGCTGAAGCGTCTATCATTGAAGATAAACCATCTGAATCCATACCAGACGAAAGTCAAAAGGTCGAGGCGGCAGTTGACCCGGTCGTGCCTTCAGAGGATCAATATTCAGATGATACAGTCACCGGAGAGAACAAGAACGACACCGTTCAAATTCTCTTCGTAAACACAGACTCCGAGGAACATGGGGGTAGTCTACCCATTCCTTTACCGCAAGAAGGAAGTTCGTCAAAGTCATACCCGGCCGTCTATTCAGTCCCACCTCCAAGCAACCTGGTTGTTTCCTTTGACTGGAATCTACTAGGCAGACCCCGTTTACCGGCTATTGTACCATTTCGAATCATCGCTCAAGTATATAGAATGGTTATGGCCGGTACCATCATAGATGAGGGGGCTTCTGTGAGTATCCTTTCCTCAACTGCTTGGAAAGCGCTTGGTTCGCCATCGCTTTTGCCTGAGATGAGAAATCTAACAGGCTTTGACAATGGAACCAGTCGATCGTTAGGAATCCTTCCCGATGTGCTGATAATATTGAGAAGGAAAACTGTTCACATGAACGTAATGGTAGTCCAAGGACCCCTGGATTATAATCTACTCCTTGGGCGAGACTATATTTATTGGATGGGAGACATTGTCTCCTCACTCTTTAGAGTAATGTGTTTTCCGCACGAAGGAAGAGTGGTCAAGCTCATAGACCAACTTTCATTCCCTAGTTCACACATTGCAAATAGTCATATACCAACCCTGAATGGTGTTTTCACGCAAAGAATGTCTCATGAATCCCCAGTCCGTCCTCTTGATGAGCGCGGGTGATTCGAAGGGCATGACTGAAACCCAGGGGGCATGCACCCTGGCCTGTTTCGACAGGAAAACTTCAGGTATAGGGTAGGTTTCCGCGAAGGATATCTGACTAGTCTGACACACCCGTCCATTTAGGAAAAGGGGATTAGACTAGAATAAGATTCCCTCGTCAAAGTTATGTGAGTGGAGGCGTCTGCGCCACTCACCTTTGTCTATTTCGGTAGACATCGCCGAAGAAGTGTTTTGTTTGTGGCACAAATAGAACAATATTTGGTAACCTGAAAAAGGTAGGCCTTTCCCAATAAAACAAATGTTTTGTCTACAAATTGAGGGGTAACCTGAAAAGGTAGGCCTTTCTCGATAAAACAAATGTTTTGTCTGCAAATTGAGGGGTAACCTTGAAACTCTATTTCACTATACCTGGGGGCATGCAAACCTTTTGGCATGCAAGCAAAGAGCGACCATTTATTTTTTAAATTTATAGGCCCTCTAACCCTTTAAACTCGTAGGATTGGTCGTTTCCTAACTTGCATAAAGAAAGGATGTGGGGCAAAGCTTTGAAATAATGTCGTTTTTATATATGAGACATCCTTATTATGCGACTGGATTAATCGAGCAGTTTTAACGCGGAATTCAAGCTCGTTAAAAAATAAACATAAGCAATGAGCAAGTGTTTCCCCCAGCGTTTAAGCTCATTAAAAAATGAACCAATTTCCGGTAAATAACCATCATGAATGTATTACTTCAGCCTTTGAAGCCTTGGTCGTGTTCTCATCATCACCTCCACTCTGTATTGGCCGATCATTCACCTCCACTTGATTGTTTACCCCTTTTGAGGAATAGATGCGAAGAGTGATCTTGTTAGCCATCCTTGTGACATTGCCGTGATTGGAAAATTCCAAACCTTACCTAGAATCAGCTGCTACCCGAATCTATCACTTGTTCCTCAAAAAATTGAGTCTCCTTTAAGCTCTTTTCAACTGACTCATAAAATATGAAAAGATTGCCGAGCCATTGGCCTCTCCAGCTCGTTAAAGTGACCAGAAGTGCTATCCCTCCTTTAGATTTTAATCTTTTTGGACTTGAGGGATTATTACACAAAAAGATCGAGTGCTTGTCTTGTTCAGCTCGTTTAAATTACCGAAAATTCATCCCTTTCGTATTATTTTATACTTTTTCGGACTTAAGGGATTAGATGATGAAAAAGGATTTTGGAGTTTCCTTTACATTCCTTTTCAGACTCTCTAAAATTGAAAAGGACCGAGTTATCTTTGTTGTTAAACTCATTAAAACCTAATAGCGACAAACTTGTCCATAACAGACAAGAACGAGTTTCACTATCGCTAGGCTCGTTAAAACATAGCGATGGGTTTGCCCGAAGGGAAAATTATAGAACAAGCATATGTTATCCTCCTCAAGCTTGACAAAAATAAAGAGGTACTCGTCAGAAATGACTGTGGAAAAAATTGGGAAGAAAACTTGAAGAAACTTTGTTGGTAGCAAGTCGCTCTTGAACATGACACTTTCACTCCGCATCTGAGTCAGCTTAGGTTGTTCCATTCACTAGTCACATCACCATGGTTCCATCACACCATCAACATTTGGGATTAATGCTACCAATCCATCATGTCAGTGTCACCGATATGTTCAAGAGAAGTCGCTCAGAGAATTCACCTGTGTCTCACCCACTACAATACATTTTCGCTCCATTCTTTCATGACCGCCACCCTAAACCGTATATCACCAGATTGTTTTCACCTCCATTAAAATCATTTGCTCCATTCCGTGTCATTGATGTGGGATTCACTAAGGCCCTCCTATGACATATCGCTTCTTTTCGACATCATCTCATTATCCAAGAAGTCGATCTAGGAACAACCCTTTCAGTACTTTGAAGCTTGCATGCGTCAATGGCAAGTTTCTCACTTCCGGCGACAGGTTTACATCAATGGCCTTTGACTGAAAGTTTTTACGTGGTGTTCGATGCCAAGTCCCTTATTCACACCATCTGAATTGTACTGTAGTGCCTTGAGGATCATTATCATTATCGGTGATTCCTCTCGTTCCTGTTAACAACTTACATCATTGGATGGTAATCAGGCGATATCTTTCCATGTTCGACTCCAGACCATCTCTCACATGGATCGACTTGTACTTTGAGTGAAGATCGAACGAGATTGAAGTCCCCGGATCCAGTTTCATCCATCCGCGCTGCGATATATATTCAGGAAAATAAAGACATCAAATGTACATCATTGCTGCACAGATAATCATCCAATCTAAGGGATGATGGCTCTACCAGAATCATCAGTCTACACTCAGATGATTGTTTGTCCTATGTACATGAAAATGAATTTATAAAGCTGAGCATGGGAATGCCCGCCTCAACTAGATCATTAAAATAAAATGAAGGTAATGTATTGTATTGTATCTTATTACAGGTCGCCTCCCAGCTCGAAAAAACTTCGGATCCTCATGATAAAGCATTTCACCCGACATCAAAAGATTAACGACATCATGCTTTAGGGGGCAACTGTTATAGACATTTTTGGGCACTGCAACCCCAAGCATAAATTTCCATAAACCAAGGGCTTCTAAGTCCCTGAAAGTGTTGTTCCAACCCCTAGAAGAACAAGGTCAACTAATTACAGCATCTCCCAGAAGTTCTCCATGAAAAACTACTCAGAACTGGTCAAAACTGGACCATTTCACCTGCTCCATAGGCAAAGTGTGTTGCATCCCACCTAAATACACACAGTAGGTGCGATGCATGTCAAAAAGCCCTTCTATGGGGTGCGATGGGTGAGAAGGGACAAATGGTAGGGTCAATCCGCAAGGTGGAGAAGCATGGAATCTTCTAGAAACTTCTCCTGTGACACTTGCCTCTCTGAATTCGACCAGGGATGAGTAAGAGATCATCAATCTCCAAGTGGAATCAAGAACTATCAGAGGGAAGACACTAATCAAATCTCAAAAGCTGACTCACCTCCCTTGCAGACATCTATATATGGATCCCTCATCCCAGAGATCCGGAGGCTAGAATTTTGTATCTTGTAAAGAAGTGCTGTTGGTTTCTTGGTGCAATATCATAGTGTTGGGTGATCTAAGCTTTTCATGAGGTGAAGAAGGGCTTACTTGCTGAGAGGATGATGCTGGGTCAAAACCATCAGTTGTAATTCTCTTTGCTCTTTCTTGATTATCAATAAAGTTATTCAAGTTTTCCTCCATATTCTTGTATGATTGATTATTTATGCATTTGTATGGTCAATGTACATCTGATCCTATATTGTTTATGATAATAGATCTATGTTCTTGGATAGTGTTACGCTACTTTGATTCTACAGGTACTCTTTGAAGCTGGGTAGACAAAGAAACGAGTGGCAAAGACCTGCCAGAAGAGAGAGGAATCGAGCAAGGAACCAAGCGCAAGTCAGAGGTTGGTCTCCTTATTCTTCTCTTATCTATTTCTCATAAAGAAAAATGAAAGTAGTTTTTAGTGTGTTTGTTTCTAAGGTAGCTACCAGCCTTAGTGGGATTAGCAGCTTTGCATAGACACTATTCTCGATAACAGGAAGAATGCTTTCTTGGTTGCCTGGCCCGATGACCTTTCTTCTTTGCTCCAAGGGAGCCCTAATGGGAGACCAGTAACACGACTGATAAGCTCAGGGGTAACTTCTAGGGTCAAACCCCTAAAACTCACTGTGGCCTGTGTCTTTGATTCAGGTTTTAGGGACATTAAGAATTCCTCCATTATCTCATCGTCATGACCCTGAATTTTGTCACAAAAGGACATCCAATTGGCACGGGTGAAGAGGTCCCCCACCTCCGGATGCTCACGCAGCTTACTAAGATCCAAAGGTTCTTTCCTGATAAACTCCCCTGGCGTGGTGGGAGTGCCCTATTTTATGCTCTAATCAAAAAAGGGAATGTTGTTTATGGATTTCTCCCCTGAACTTTGAGAAGGGATTTCAACTATCAATTAGCACCAATTCCCTGGCTTTAAGGTTGTTGCTGCCCAGAACTCGGTTGTCCGTTTATGAAGGAAGAAATTGGGTTTCCACAGACAGAGTACAGAGCTCAATGTTTATTCTCAGCATAGATACAAACATGAAAATTCAAATTCTTCATACACAGGACTAACCCTCATAGTTACATATCTTTCCTATAGGAGAATTTTCTTTTTTTTTAACAGGAACTGTGGAGGAGAATTTTGACGCAAAAACTACTGAGAAATATCATGCAACACATAGGCAAACTGCTATTTCCAACTCACAGGCGGATTTTTCTCGGACTCCCCAATTTGAGACAGTTCAATTCACCACCTTTTCGAAACATACCATGCATGGAAGAGTGTTTTCGAGCCTACCTCTCTCAGAACTCCAAATTCGACGAAGAAAAGTCCAGGCTTCCCTACTCCGGAAAGTTGTGCCGTACTTCCTGTAGAGCTTCTTCCTGTAGAACTCTTGTCGGCTTCTGTAGGATGTCACTACACCTCTAAATGAGCCTGGTACGCAGGAGATTTTTTTGAAACAGGCCGAAAAACTCGGTGGAGGACGATGGGTTAACAGATTTTTGAAGCAGAGGACGCGTACTTCGGCCGAGGATGTTTCAAGTGTGAATGAATAGAGGGTGGTGAGAGTCTTCAGCCGAGTATCTTTTAACTGTGGTGTAATTCATGGCGAGGGGATGAGGTGGCCGGACTGAACCATTGATCCAACATCACGGCCATCATTTCTCTGCATGTCTCTGACTGCCATCACCTCCCCTTCTGCCATTAACCGCTGCCACCATTGCCAGTCCCGATGATTTTCCCCGACTGAACACTCCACACATGTCAGCTGCACGTCTCATCGAAAAATTTGAACGTAACTGAGCTTGTTCGGATCCCATGAAGCTATGTAACTGCCTGAGGGTGGCCAGTTGGCTAGCCACCGATCCCATTCAATCCGAACCATTTTCATAGGCATGCAGCTTTCGAAATATATTTTATGCAATTGATGAATGGGTTTAGACACTTACCTGTGTGGCCATGGATGCATTATGTAGACTTCGGGTCTCGGGACCATTCCTTCACTTTCTGCTGCCTTGTGCACGGGTGTTAGAACCCATTCCTTCATTCTTTGATGTTGTATGCACGATTTTTGGAACCCGATCCTTCGGTTGTTAATGCTGCATGTATAGTCTCTGTTTGGTTTTGGCTGCCGAGGATGTTTTCACGTCCAAGAGGAGCCTTTTTCATATTCCCTTTGTTGGTTTCAGTTGTTCCTGCTTCCAGAATATTTCTCCCAGAGGGATCAGCTGCTACAGGATTCCTGTAGGATGTCCTGTAGGTGCTTATCCTCCTAAAATGCAAGATAAACGAGCAGGGTTATATTGCTGATGAGAGATTCGGTTAATGAAGAGTCCAAATGGAGATTGACAGGTAAGGTGAGCTAGACATCATTGCTTAATTTGTCGCTGAAAAATTCTTGTTGGCAATCTCAGGAAAACAGGGTTTCTTGTGTGACTGTGCAGGAACACATAACTAGGTGGGTGACTGAGGTGTAAAGAGATGGAACAGGGTTCCATATGGTGATTGGTGGAAACAGGGGTGGCTGTAGGCCTAGAAAATAGATTCCAACCTTCAGATTCCCCTTCAAGATTGATTTTGGCTTGCCCGAAGGTTCTACATGATGTTTCCTGTAGAAGACATAGACTGCCTGTAGAATAGGTAGAACTTCCTGTAGAAGGTGAAATCTACCCCCGAATATGATCAAATCCTAGGAGAGGTGAGTGGTCATGGAGGAAGTGTCTTTGAGGGTGTCCTGTAGCCTGGTGCGGACCCCTGTCCTTGTTTTGTGTGACCTTCCTAACCTGCAATATATTCCCTGCAACCTGCAATTATTCCACAGAGATTAGGCTTATTTTTCTTTTTTCTCTTTTTTTTTTTTTTTTTTTTTTGAGAGAGAGAGAGAGAGACAACTGGGGAACCTCCATGAGGCTTTCACCCTCACTCTCTTCCCCGGGCGCCTCTAAGAAGTTTTCACCCAGGGATCTTTTTATTTCATTTATCTATTTTTTTCTTCTTTTTTTTCTTTTTTTTGATGCTCAAGGTGTGGGTGGAGTAGAGACAGGGCCCTACTCCACTACCAGTACTGATTTGTCCAAAGTTTCAATGAACTCTTGCCTCAAAAGGGGTTTCCTATATATTTTCAATCGATGCCCATTGACGAACATGGGGATGGCTTCTTCATCAATGGTCCTGATAAGGACTGAACCATTGTCATTGCATTTCTCCACTGTATATGGTCCCTACCACCTTGTCCTTAGTTTCCCTTTGAAATCCTTGTATCTTGAGTCATACAGCAACGCCCAATATCCTGGCTGGAATTACTTTTCATCAAGGTGCCGATCATGCCATATCTTCCTCTGGATTTGAACTACTTCTGAGTGGAGGAGGGCCTACATTCCCTGTTCATCTAATACATTCAGCTGCAGTAATCTTTCCCGTTGTGCATGGCTGAGATCTAGGTCCAGCTGAGCTCCCACCCTCAATGTGTTGTACTCAAATTCTATGGATAACAGAGCCTTCTTCCCGTAGACCAGCTCATAAGGTGTGAAACCTGTTGTAGTTTTCCAAGTGGTGTTATAGGCCCAGGTGGCCTCAACCAAGCGATCTGCCCAATCCTTCCTGCTGCCGCTCACCACTTTAGTCAAAATCTCTTCCAGCGATCTATTAGTAACTTCCACCTGCCCATTAGCTTGCGGATGATAAGGGGTGGAAGTTTTGTGCTTGATCATGTGATGAGCGAGCAGGTCTTCAATCAGGTTAGAGGTGAATTGACTTCCCATATTAGTGACTAGCTCTCTTGGGTAGCCAAATTTGTAGAAGATATTTTCCCTTTAAAACTTTGCCATTTTTCCTTCTGTCGCTGCCTTGATTGCCTTGGTTTCTGCCCACTTTGTCAGGTAGTCTATGCACACAATTATGTAAGACCTTTGCTTTGAAGGAGGGTTGGTAGGACCCACAAAATCCATGCCCCACTTCTCAAATGGCTCGAAGGTCACTTGAGGTTGGAGGGGCATTTCATCCCTTGGAGTCGGTTTCCCCATCCTTTGACATCGGTCACATTGGCTGATGTATCTCCTGACATCTTGATGAAGACTTGGCCAATAGTAGCCTGCCTGTAGAATTTTGAAGGCTATCCTTTTCGCTGCAAAGTGACCTCCACTGGGCCCATCGTGACAGGTCAGGAGGATGTCAAAAACTTCCTCCTCCCTAACACAACACCTCAAGATCTGATCTGGGCGTTACCCCCGATCCAAGTGAATGAGGAACTTTTCCTCACAATTTTGCTCTTCTCTCTTGAGGATAGGTGTGGAGGGAATTATGCTGAGACCAAGTAATTTGCTATATCAAAAAACCATGGAGAGAGTACTGAAATAGAAAACAGGTGTTCATCTGGTATCTCGTCATCCACTATCCCTTCTTCACCTGCAGGCAAATCCAATCTAGACAGAAAGTCAGCAACAACATTTTCCTTACCTGGCTTGTCCACAATGGTCAAATCAAATTGTTGCAACAAGAGTAACCATCTAATGATACAAGTATTTACATCAAGCTTATTCATTAAATATCTAATCGCAGCCTGATTAGTGTGTACGAATGTCTGATAACCAGTGATGTAGTGTCTGAAGTTGTTTAGGGAATGGACTACAACCATGAACTCTTTTTCGGTTACAGTATAGTTCATCTCTGCCTTGGACAGGTTTTTACTGACAAAGTATATGGCATATGGTAGTTTCTCCTCAACTTGTCCTAAGGCTACCCCTATGGCTTTGTTCGAGGCATCGGTGTGGATGTGGAAAGGTAGGGCCCAGTTTGGACCTCTCAAGATCGGGCAGACACCAGCTTATCTTTCAACTCATCCAGAGCCCCTTGACAGTCGTTAGTCCATTTAAACTCAACATCTTTCCCTAAGAGGCCAAACAATGGTGAGGCTAGCTTACTGAAATCTTTAATGAATCTTCTATAATATCCTGCTAAGCCTAGAAAACTCCGAACATCTCTTAACTTTTTAGGAGGTGGAACCTTTTGGATGATAGCAATTTTCTTAGGATCCACTTGTAATCCTTGCTGAGAAATGGTATGACCTAACACAGTCCCTTCAGTCATCAGGAATTCACATTTTTCAGGACTGAGGGATAGGTTCATCTCAATGCACTTGGTTAAAACTTTTCCCAAGTTAGACAGTGCTTCTTGGAAGTTAGACCCATAAGGAGTAAAGTCATCCATATAGATTTCCACTGAATCGTGAACCAGCTCAACAAATATGCTCAATACTACTCTCTGGAAAGTGGCAGGACCGTTGCATAGCCCAAAGGGAAGGACCCGATAGGCAAAGGTTCCCCAAGGACAAGTGAAGGTGGTCTTATCTTGGTCTTCGGGCTGATTTGGATTTGATTATACCTGCTGAACCCATCTAGGAAAGAAAAGAACTTCTTCCCTGCCAGCCCATCTAGCACTTGATTTATGAACGGCAAAGGGAAATGGTCCTTCTTGGTGGCTTTGTTAAGTTCTTGATAATCTACACAGATTCTCCATTTCCCATTTTTCTTGGGTACAAGCACCAGAGGAGAAACCCATTCACTGTTCGAGATGGGGTAGATGAATCCTGCATCCAACAACTTTTGCAATTCTTCTTTAACGATGTCCTTAAGGGTTGGATTCATTCTCCTCTGAGGCTGCCTGACTTGTTTACAATCCTCTTTAATGTAAATGTGATGGGTACAGATCGACGGATGGACTCCTTTCATTTCCTTATAGCTCCAGGAAAAATCCTCCAAATGGCGGTTCAATAGGCTACATAGCTCCTTCTCCTGAGAGGAAGATAGGGATGAGCTGATCTTTAAGGTTCTTTCAGGGCCAAATTCCACATCTTTAACTCTGGGTGAGGTCGGGTCAGCCACATAGAGTTCCACTAAAGCGCTGGCTTGGGTACCTTCCACTAACTCCTCTAACGATAGTGCACTGGGAGGTGGATTTTGAATCAAATTCTCGATCAAGTCATCCTCGGTCAGAGGACCTCCCCTGGCAACTTCTACTGTGCACAACGGTGTAGAGTAGACTTCACCCTCATCTCCCTCCTCCAACCAGAGTGGTAAGTCATGTTCTAAAAGAGGTTGGGCAGGAGGGTATAGGACTAGCTGTTTGGACATAGACCCATTCTTGATGGTCATGCTTCCAGCTCGACAACTGATGTAAGCATCTGCAGTAGCTAACCAAGGCCTTCCCAAAATGAGGGGGTATCCAGTGAGTTTTTCCTTTGGTTGAAGGACTAAGAAGTCCGTAGGGTACTCCTAGGAATCAACAGAGACCAAGACATCCTCCATAATCCCTTCGGGAGTCACGGTGGAGCAGTCTGCCAACTGCAGTACTATCGAGGTCTTTCTTAAGTAACTCTGAAGGTTGAGTTTGAGCATAGTGTCCCTGATCATCACATTGATGGCAGCCCCTAGATCGATCAGGGTGTGGGGGATTATGGTGCCATTGATGTGGACATCTACTATAGGACTCCCAAGATCCAAATATTTTGGACAGATTATTTGTCCCAACATCAGATCGAACAGTTGTCCTATGACATTGATAGTCGAGGCATCTCTCTTGCGCTTGCCTAGGTGCCTGAAGCACTTCTCCTTGATCAATTTGTTGTAGATTGGTACATCTTTTATGGCCTAGAGAAGTGGGATTTTCAAACACAAATTTTTAAGTTCTCCCAGAAGTTTAGTCTCCTCTACGTTTGGTTGCGTGGCTACTGTTAGTCTCTCAGGAAAGGGTGGAATGGATTTGGGTTCACTTTCCTGTTTCTATTCCTCTTCCTCCGGGGGAGGAGGTTGGTGATTTGGAAGAACCTTTCCAGACCGTAGGTTTATCTCCTGAATCTCCACAACATAGGTAGGGCATGTCGTCTCTCCAGTGTATACCTGTTGGGCCTGTCTATTGTTGGGGTTCGAGTTCGGTTGAGCAGGCATCTGGGGTTGTCTTGGAGGAGCAGGAGGTAATGGTTGTGGTTGAGTAGGAGGTGGAGGCAAAATAGTGGGAGGAGAGTTGTATTGGGGCCTCCACCTCGGTTGAGGTGCATTCCACTGAGGTTGTGGCTAGACATGAGAGTGAAACGAATGAGCAGCAGGTTGAGTATGGTATTGAGATGGATAAAACCAAGGAGGAGGTGTGGACCAGGAAGGATGAGCAGGGGGCCCCCAAGAAGGCATGTGAGTGGATTGGTTGGGGTTGTAATAAGTTTGGGATGTTCCTTGCATCCCCTGCTGGTAAGGTCTGGACCCATGCGGCCTCCTTTGGTTAAGGAAGTAGAGTGGCTCAGTGGCCCCTTCAGCCCTTTGGTACATGGCTTTAAGTCCAGGTAAGGTTGGGCACTAGTTCGTGGGGTGGTCTTCCTCACAAACGAAACATACCTCCACTGAGTGCAATGGACACTTGTTCTTAGGATGCTTCGTTGTACATCTAGGACAAAAAATGGCCAAAGCCCTCTCAGCTTCCTCTTTCTTCTGTTGCATTCGAAAAGTATCCAGTTGCATGGGAATGGCCTGTCTCATCTCACTTTTGAGGTCTTCCATCTGATTAGCATAATCATGCTTGGAGAACGTGGTACTAGCTGAGAGTGGATTCCCCCTAACTCATTTCCGAGCTACCCTAGAGTGGTTTCTAAACACAGTCTTTATGTCCTCATAAGGTAGTTGGTAGATGTCTCCTCCAGCTAGCAGATGGAGGGTATCTAGAAGGTCTTCGGGGACTCCTCGGAGCAGAACTAGCTTCAGAGATTCAGGGTCAAGCGTGCACCTGGCCCGTTTATAGCTAAGTTGGAACCTTTCCTCGTAGTCTTCTAAAGACTCATCACTTCCCATGGTCATCCGAAAGATCTCTCCCTTTGTTTCCTTTGACCTACAGTAGTCCCGGTATTTGTTGTTAAAGGCTTGCTGCATCTGAGCCCAAGTTGTGATATTGTTTCCAGGTAACCCCATGAACCAGCGTAGTGTTGCATCCTTGAGGGTAGAGGGAAAGAGTTTCAACTTTTGCTCGTCTTCTGCATAGTCATAAGTTCGACAAAGGACAACAAACTCAAATAGGAAGGTATCAGGGTCTTCAGTGGTCAATCCATGGAAATGAGGTAAGGCTAAGGACTTACATTTTTCATCTTCATGTCCCCGTTGGTCTCTCAGATGGGAAAGGCACCTTCTATTCTCTCCTCATCTTCTCTACCATTTCTATTTTCAGCCATGGTCTCAAAAGGAATGTTTTCTTGCTCTTCTTCTGTTATAGGATCTTCGTATATCTCTAGAGGTTCACCTATAGGTTCTTCTAGATCACTGCCACCAAAGAAGAGAGAAGGGTGACTCAGTGATGTGGTGGGGATGTTGGGTAGGACTTTTCTGGTATTGTCTCTATTCCTACAAGGCATGAAATGAAATATTTTTGTTTGCTTTTGTTTTTTTTTCTACTTGTACCTGCAAAACGGAAATAAATTGAATTGCAACTAACTAAAATCTCTCTTGCTAAAATGAAAATGCGGAATTGAAATGAAAGCAGGAAAGGACTAATCTATTTTTCTGAAATGAAATTGCAGGAATGAAATGCTAAGCTACGCTTGCAGAATTGAAATTGCGGAATTGAAATGCTAACATACGCTTGCAGAATTGAAATTGTGGAATTGAAATGGTAATCTATGAAAGCAGGAAATGGCTAATCTACTTTTGCAGAAATGAAATTGCAAAATGGAAATGAAATAAACTACTTAGCAGAAGGTTGTAGTAGAAAATAGAAGAAAAGTAGCAATCACAAATACTCTGACGCTTCCCCAGCAACGGTGCCAAAAAGATGGTGGGCTCCAGTATTGCAGCAATAATGCTGCAACTCCTAGGGCTCCCTTCTTTACTTTTATCAACCCGGCAGTTCGTAACAAACTTGGAAGCGACGATGTTATATGCACAAGTACTAGCTCTTGCCGCGGCTGTCACTTGATCAGCTGGCACAAGTCCACTGGGAGCTTAAGCCAACTTCTATGAACTCTTAGAAGAAGCTTTTAACTGTGATGGCTGAAAACTAACTCAACCAAAGGCTAATCTACTTGCAGAAATAAGTTGAAAGCTAGAAAGGAACGCAAACCCTAACAAACCCTAGTTTTACCGATTAACCCTACTGGTGCAAGTAAAAGGATGAAAGCTACAGAAATGGATGCCATTAACTTCTAGAAAATTAAAATGCATGTGACTAAGCTACTTCTAAAGAGAAATATGAGGAAAACATCTTTTTGTATTTTCGAATAATATTTGTGGAATCACTTTGCAGGTGTTTTGACTATTTGACTGTGAAGAGGTTGATTGGCGAAAGGAAATGGAGTGGACGCTTGCAGGAGGTTAGGAAGGTGAGAAGAGGGGCTAAGGGGGTCCCTAGCACCCTTCCAAAGAGGTTCACAATCATTGGATCTTAAGAAACCGCTTTCGTGAGCTTCTACAGGAAGTCTGCAGGAGTTCTACAGGATGTTTTGTGGCTTCTACAGGATGTTTCTACAAGATGTTCCAAAAGGGGATTTTGGAGGGTTGATGGTGGAAGAAAGGTGAAGAAGTGGGTACGGAGGTTGGATGATGATGTGGAGGGGTCCAGGACCTGGTGAACGAAGCGGGTGAGTGATAAGGATGGTTGGATTTGTTCAAGGAGGGGTAGAGCAATGTTGCACAAAAATATGGAAATTAGGTCAAAGGGAGGGAACGTAGCAAATGTGAGGCAAGAATCAGAGTTAGAGGATGGAGCAGGTGGTATTGATGGAGTAGGGGTAGGCAAAGAGGTATCACAGGTGCTCTGCAAGTTATTTTCCAAACTATTCAAACAAAGACTCGGAAAACCAAAGACCTAGCTACTTTAACCTAATCTGACCTAAATATCATCAAAGAAAATGAACATAAGTTTATTGGCAACAAAATCATGTAAAATAGCTATGAAAACTAAGAAATCATGGACCTAAACATGTAACCGCAGCTGGTATCAACTTCCACAAAGGAGAATCTAACACTAACAATTGCATGACAAAGCAAAGACAATGTTTTTGGTGGCGGCAAGGACACCTTGGTCCCAGCTCATGGTCCCACGGAGGGAGAGGTGAGATCAGGGGTGCTTGATAGCCTTTTTCTAAAGATCTTCTCTGTTATCAACCTATCAAACCAATATGAACATGAAAAGCCTTTTTAATCATCAACAATGATCTAGGTAACCAAGCAAGACTTTAATCTACTTAACAGAAACTATTTCATAAAGACATCAACAACACATAACAGTACACAAAGGAAGCCTTGACACTTGGATTGGGCCCAACCCGAAGAGGTGTAGGCTCCTAAGAAGAAGCTTAGAACTGGTTCCAAATGAAACTGCTTTCCATTACTCAAAAATAGCCATGTCACAAAAGAAGTTGTACAACAGAAGCTACAAAATGAGCTGAGTAAGTAGCAGCACTATAGTGCAGAATACAACTGTTCAAAAAGTAACCTACAAAGGCTGGAAGCATTCCTATTTATGCACCACGAGGACCTCCAATAGTCCTCCTTGATTCGAGGGGCTTGGCTACCCAAACTGCTAGTACTCAATCACTTCATAAAAGCTACTCGGCTGCCCTTGGGAATCAATGTTGGTGGGCTGCTGAACTCCGAGCTGATGGTGGAGAACTCGAGGAAGAGGCCATTTAGTGCAGGAGGCACACTTCCTACAAATCCTCAGCCTTGTCCCCTTACATTCGGCTATCAAATGGCTCATAAATGCTTTCCCTTGGTCCAAACGTTGTCCAAAAATCTGCAATAAACACGTATTAGCCTTCATGGTCAAGTGACTATCCTCATTCGTTCAATCAACATAAATATACTCAAAAGCATGCATAAAATATGAATAATGGTGGATTGATGGAGAAAAATAGGCAAAATGAGCCCAATAAGTTACCCACTTTTGGGTCTCATCACAGCTATCAGTTGGGTTTCAAAAATCCAAAGTGTTGTTGCACTTTCAACAATAGAACCAGAGTATTTTGCTACTACAGAGGCTAGTAAAGAAATGATTTGGTTACAAAGGTTTATGGGTGAATTAGGTAAGGAGCATGATATGAGCACATTATACAGTGATAGCCAAAGTGCCATTCATCTTGCAAAGAACTCAGCATTTCATTCCAGGGCTAAACACATATAACTCAAGTACCATTTCTTACAATCAGTGTTGGAAGATGGAGAGTTGAAACTAGAAAAGATACACACTAGCCAGAATACTGCAGATATGCTAACAAAAGTTGTAACTAGGGAGAAACTGAGAATATGCTCAGTTTCAATTGGTCCTCAAGGATGACGATGAAGATGAGAAATAGCCAGGTCCAAAGAGGAGTCATTGTCCAGCAAATGAAGCAATGATGGAGTTGCTACAATCATTCTCCAAGTGGGAGATTGTTGGATGTGGAGCATGATTGTTCAGAGGTCTTTGTTTCAGCCGGATGTGTACCCCAGGAAGTTTGTACACCCCTCCATGCGGGGGGGAATTGTCCTCCCGCGGTGTTCTATGGGGGTCGATCCCCCCCAACTAGGGGGGGCGGGGGCCAGTGGTCCCCCAGCAGGGGTTCGGGGGCAGCGCCACCAAAGCTAAAAACAGATGTAAAATTTCCTTGTAAAAGTATAGTAATTTCTAGTCAATCTGGGCCATTCATTAGGTGGATGATCTGACAGTAGAACCTATGTTTAGTTTAGGGTTTTTTTCCCTAGAAGGCAACCCCTCTCTTCATATGATGGAATTATATTAAGGCTGTGTAATATATGTGTATTCTCTGAGTGAGAAGCAGAGAGGTGAGACTGTGAGAGAAAAAAAAGGATATTACAGCAGATCTGTTGTAGGTTGTGTCTCTTCATTTTGCTGGATAATAGAAAGGAAGGACTGGCTTTTCAGGGTGGACGTAGCCCAAACTGGGTGAACCACGTATATTTGTGTCTCTCTTGTTTTATGAATTTTCTATGTTTATATTTCTGCAATATTTTATGTGTTCCATTGCTCCATAATATATAATTTTCTAACACCACCTTCTATGACCATTTCAGCAGAAGTTCTACAGGAAGACAAGGAGGAAGACAATTCTTCCTAGGAAGACCAGCCCATCCAGGAAGGAAAGTGGTCAGAGAATTTGGTTAAGAGACACTATGCAAGGCAAGTGTGTGGAGGCTGAAAGAAGAGGGTGTTGTTACTCTCAGGTACTATTCAAATCAGTATATCAGTCTTTTGGAGACCAAAAGTTCTTTTCGTGGGAAGGCATGATCCAAAATGGATTTTGGATAGAATCCTAAGTCTAAGTGTTCCTCACAAAGGAAAATGAAAGTCCAAGGAAGTTCCTAGAAATAGCCCCATTGCAGAGATATTTTCATTCTGAATCTAATGCAACTTGAATGGGCAATATTGGACTTGGGATGCAGAGGTTATCGCTCAAAGAAGATGCTCTTTGTTCCTTAGAAAAAGAGGCAAAAACCTTTAAAAATGGCAAAAAAACCCTTCAAAAGGGAAATCGCATTGGACCAAGGCAAAAGAGCGGATTTAAGTGAAAAGGGGAAACCCGCGATCACTGATCCCTGACATATCAGGTCGGAGGCAGATAGGCGATGTTTCATAAGGACCGGGCCGAGCGATAAGCCGATCGCCGATATTAGCGGATTGCAATCGGCGATGCCACAAGGCAAAGGTGAGACCTCGACCCGAGCCATATTGCGATCACTGATATCGGCATCAGCAGATCGCGTCGGCATAGGCCATGCCATATGGACAAACCCTGGGGCTCATGCGATATGTGATTGCAACTAGTCACATCGCAAAATCACATCGAAGCTACGCAACGGAGTGAGACAATATATATATATATATGTGTGTGTGTGTGTGTGTGTGTGTGTGTGTGTGCGATGCGATAGCTAGACCTGACGAGGCTATAGGTGATATTTGATATATTTTGAGATTCGTCAAACGATAGTGTTCTATATATTTTCGCATATTTCGTTTAATAAACGAAAAGCGAGGGCAAGTGCTGATGCAATGAAACTAGACCCGAAAGGGTTTTTAAGTGCCAATGTATAATATTTCAAGTCCGTCTCAAGCCATTTTACAGGATTTTGTAGTGTTTCAATGTATTTTTAAATATAAAAGGAAACCACGAAACAAGCGGGATTTCGGGAGGACTGAGGGCGGTAAGAGGTTTTGGCTAACTCCACCTGAGCCCATACATTGGCTACTATGTGTCCAGGCCCTGGAGAGAGAAAACCACTCTTTTTGGGTGGTTAACTCCCGTACGCATGGGCCGCGCGAAATGAACCACAGCCGTTGGATCTAGATCTTCCAGATCAATGATGCAGATGCGATAAGCGACATAAAGGTGGACCTGATGGAAAATAAAGCGGAATCCATAATATTTGAAGTCCGATAAACATTGATTCTGTGGATTTTTCCCATGTTTGAATGTATTTCTCTGTGTAAACAGAGAACGACCATTTTGGGAATTTCAAAGGTTCGATGATCCATTCCGTTACGGAGCAGGTGGCCACCATCCCTGAAGGCATTTAACAAATGATTTCTAATGCTCAGAGAGGGGATTTGAGTGGACCAATGTCGAAAGAAAGAGAGCCAAGAGGAAAAATAAACCGAAAACGCCAGTTGGCTTAAAAGCCATGAATTTCAGAGATAGAAAGAAGTTGTTGGAGTTGTTGCTGAAACCGAGCATGAGAAGAAAGAGAAAGTTGAATCGCATGTAGCCAAGAAAGTCACTTGGAGTTCAAGTGGAAAGCCAAAGGGTTGTGAACTAACAGAGAGCCAAAGAAGCCAGAGCCAAAGAGCCAGCACCAGAGCCAGAGCCAAGAGCCAAAGCCAGAGCCGAGAGCCAAAAAGCTGAGAGCTTTAAGAGCCAGGGACCAAATGGTGTCTAAACCCATTGTTTCTGTGTAAAACCAATGGAGTTAAGCCAAGGAGCTTGTAAAAGGACTTTACCATAATCCTAGAGAGCCTAGTCGAGTTGACTAGAGCTCACGGAGATGTAGACCAAGAGTTTTGGGTGAACTCCAACTTAATATTGTTGTTCTGTGTATGTTATTGCTGCATTTTCTCTGTTGCTTTATTTACTATTATATGTATTTATATATTAGTTTGAGTACATTAAATTACAGCACATAAATAGTTTTAATAAACAACACCACCAAACACCTTCTATTCAAGCACATATTTAATTCCGCACTAGTTAATCATAAAGGCTTGGGAATAATTTAAGCTTTAGGAGTGGGAGAGGTTCTTGTAAGTTAGACAAGAAGCCTAAGTGCCCCATTTTCAGATCACTTGGTCACCCATATCAAAGCCTACTTCGCTGCCTATGGAAGGTCCAACGTGACCGAAGGGAATTAGCTGTCTTTTTGCAACTCCCATGCCACTAGTACGAACGACAGTAGGAGCCATGTGTAGTGAAATGTTTTTCCCTGCTCCTGTGTCTCGCAATAGTTCACAAGGAACTCATAGTAAAGATAATTTTCTCAGTTGAACTGGACTCCTTTAGTGCATTAGGGCGCTAGTGCAATCACAAGCATGGGAACCTCATCCACGCATCACTTCCACATCACCTTCCCTGCTAGTATTTGCATCGCTACCTAGAATGTAGGGTTGTTAATACTGGAGATGGCATATCCTCGCTTCTTCTTCTCCAACTTGAATTTCTTATTCATAGCCTCTGCAAGGGCCAACTCGCCACCTTTTCCTTCTGAAACATTGGCTGGATCCTCCCTTGAGTAAGGCAGCCATATAATCTGATGGATCAAGTGGTCTATGATGGGAATGGGCTCCTCTAGCCACAAACACCCATCATGCACCAAGTAGAGCAGTTGCCTAATGATGAAGACGGTCACTACAGTGTGGTGGTAATGCGGCACCCAGAGCAGGTTAAGCAACCCGACTTTCTCTACACCCTTGAGCCAGGTCCATGGCTCCAATTCAATTGTTCTAGCAGTCGCGTCAATCCATCGACGCATTAGCTGCTCAATCATTAAATGCTGGAATTTCTTGTGATCTGCGAGGTCCAAATCTTCGAATTTCAATACAGGAACTTGCCCTAAGTGTGGCCCCTCAAAAACAATGTCATCTGGTAGCAGCAAAGTTTGTAGGGAGCCTTTTCTCTCGTGTATGTCCTTCGACACCTTAGATTTTCCCTTGCGCGGAGGAACATAGTCAGGTAACCTAGTAATAGGAACTGCACCCTAGGTTTAAACTTCCATTTCCGTGTCCTCCTCGTCCACCAGGATTTCTTCAGATTCTTCCTCGTTGGCCTCTAGATTAATGGCCTTCCCCTTTTCCTGAAAGGCGAGTTTGGTCCTCTGTGGGTTTCTTGGTGAGACGGACACTGAGATCATAGCCTGCTTATCTTTCTTAGGTCTCGGTGTTCTCGATGATTTAGAGACCTCAACTATCACTTTGGCACTCTCTTGGGCTTCTACTACCGCAATTTCCTGCGCGGCTTCCTCAGGTGTCGACATCATTCTGGTCAGGAGGTCCTGCGTCTCCTTCGACAATCTCTTAAACACTGAACTTGCTCTCAAAGCTTCAAAATTCGAAAGGTCCATACACAGCTGATAGTGCAACAACTAAATTTTTGAAATGCCAAGTGTTTTTCAATGTACAACCACTTGTAATTTATAAGGCTTTTTGAATTCAAATCTGACCATTCCCACCACATTCGGCCCATTAATGTTATATTGGTAGCAGATTTTCAAGAATCTAACCCATAAATTTCACCTTAAATGCCTGTCACCCACTCCATTTGGCCTCAAACCGACCATCAAATTGTGAATAGTGACTTTAACGTCACTTTCTGGAAGACTTGCGCACTAGCGCAGCTGTCTTCGCGCCATCGCAGACCCTCTGACGCTTCGCTTCTTCCCGCAGTCCTGACATTGCGCATCTCCCCAACCTGGGCAGTGTAGTTTATAGTCTCGCACCTCCTTTCAGCTACCTAGAGCACTAAGACTATGCTACTTTCATATAGTCACATGGTCGGTTTGCCAGTGTATGGCTTTAAGTGACTTCCATTCACCTTTCCTAGGAAGGGCTCTCCATTTAACTTGACCAGCTGTACCATGCCTCCATCAGTAATCTCCTTAATAGCATATGGCCCTAACTAGTGCATCATGATTTTTTTGGGGAATTTATCAAAATTATTATCATACATCAAAACTAGATCATTTATCTTGAAGGTGTGTAGCTTAATATGTCGGTCATGAAACACTTTTTCACGCTGCTTTTGGACTTGCTGGTGAAATCCAGCCAAAAATCTCTCTTCTTCGATCTCGTTCAACTGCGTGATCCTCTCTTCTAGAGCTCCGTGATCTATCATACTCGTGAGCACTGCTATGCGTAGACTAGGCATGATGTATTCCATAGGCATCACCGCTTCAACCCCGTATACCAGCCTAAAGGGTGTCTATCCCGTGAGCTTCTTGCATGTCATCTAATAAGCCCATAATGCTGCAGGTATGCGTAGGTCCCAATCACTTCGTTGAGCATTGCATACCTTGGTCAATGTGTTTTAAAGAACTTTGTTGAATGCCTCCACTGTCTCGTTAGGCTGTGGGTGATAAGCTGTTCTCTTTTGGTGATACACCTTAAATTCCTCCGTTAGTTTGTTGATCATCTCATTCAGGAAGTGCGTACAACGATCGCTCATCAATATCCTTGGACATCCAAATCACATTAGTACATTCTCAAATAGAAACTCCGTTGCAGTCGCGCCTGTGCAATCCTTCACCAGTTGTGCTTCTACCCAACGAGTCAAATACTCCATCACAGTGATAATGTAACTCGCGCCTGTCTTCCCTTGAGGCTGAATGGGTCCTAAAAAATATATTGCCCACTTTTCAAAAGGTTGCAATGTCATTTGTGGATTCAAAGGCATTTTATCCCTCCATGATGGCTTGCATGTTCTTTGACATACATCACATGCCTTGCAATATGCTTTTGAATCCTGATGAAGGGTTGGCCACCACAACCCGATGCATAGAATCTTCTGTGCAGTTTGTCTTCCTGCATAATGTCCTCCCGTAGTACCCCCATCGCGAATGCTGCTTCGTTCAAACGTAGGTACATACTTTTGCAATATCTCATCAGTTCCCATATTGTATAGATTCCCAGCAATGATAGAGAAGTCTACTGCGTGCACCACTAATTCATTCTTTTACTGGAAAGAGTATCCTTTTGGCATAGTTGCAGTTGTTAGGAAGTGTATTATATCCTCGAAATTAAGGTCCGTGATGCACACAAAAGAAAGCTACATGTCAGGTAATCCTTCCTCCAAATTAGTAGGTTCCTCCCCTGTTTCGATGTGCGACAGATGGTCTGGTCCCGTGTTCAATCATCCAAGCTTCACAAAAACTTCAAAATCATATTCTTGGAACAATAAGAGCCATTTTGCAAATTCGCCCCCCCAACACAAGCTTATTGACTAGGTACTTCAACGCAGAGTGGTCCGTTTACATCTTAAAGTGGCCTCCTAGTAAGTAGCATCGGTACTTCTGGAGCGTGTACACCATAGCTAGCCCCTCGCGTTCAGTGGTAGAATAGTTCTTCTCTGCTTTGGCCAACTGTGCACAAATCATTCTACCCATTGTACTTGTATGTTAGTCGCATCTTATGCTTCCCAAACCATGCTTGTATCATCCTCCTACATTCACGCCAATCATCGAAGCTTCCCTTCTATGTACCCCACCATCTTGCGGATGTAGCGCACATCCAAAAAGGTATCTACGTCAGTTAGACCATCATAAGTAGGCAGATTTATTACCTCAAACGAAAAACAACGAAGTGACTAGGTCATCATATCACAATTCAGCGTAGTTACTTCTTGTAACCGATTCTGCCAGCATTCTATTTCTTCATCGAAATCTGAAGTGCAGAAACTCTCGCACTCCCATGTAATCTGTTCATCCATGGTGGGATTCACCCAGTCTTGGTCTCACGCTGTTATCTTATAGATGCAATCCAGATTATCATCACTCTCATAGTCGCAGATTGGTTCTGTATAGCATGATCCTTCAGTAGGATCCAAGGGTATTATTACTCGCAGTGATTTCTTCTTAAAGACCATCTTTCACTTCTTCAGATTGACTATCCTGTTTATATCAATAGCCCAGTCAATTCCCAGTGTTGGGTTTGGAGCCTGATTATCTTTTGTATTCAAAGGTAACGCTGCATTGGACCCTAGTTCGTAATGGGGTTGCAACGCCGCCTGTAAAATATTCGCTGTAGGGGGGATCTAAGGGGGGCGGTTGTGACCTTTGGGAGCCCCCCCCCTAGTGGGGGGATCAGGGGTAGTGCCCCCAAATAGATGTAAAATTGCCTTGTAAAATGTTGTAATTTCATAGTAAGTCTGGGACATTCATTAGGCAGAGATCTGATGGTAGAAGTTATGTTTAATTTAGGGTTTTTTGCCCTAGAAGGCACCACCTCACTATATATGAGGGAATTGTATTGCGTCTATGTAGATCTATATTCTGAGTGAGGAAGAGAGAGGAGATTGAGAGTGAAGAGGGAATTGCAACAGATCTACTGTAGGTTGTATCTCTTCAGTTTGCTGGATAATATAAAAGGAAGGACTGGTTGTTTCTCCGTGGACGTATAGCCCAAACTGGGTGAACCACGTATATCTGTGTCTCTCTTGTCTTATGCTTTTTCTGTGTTTATATTTCTGCAATATTTTATGTGTTCCATTGCTCTGTAATATATAATTTTCTAACAACTGGTATCAGAGCCGAAGGCCTATTTGGCTGATAAACTCACAGGAGAGAAGGGTTCCTAGTTCGAGTGGGAGTAATGGCAAAAGATGGTAGGTTTACGGTCGAAAATTTCAACGGCCAAAAATACCAACTGTGGAAGATGCAGATGGAAGCTTATTTGTACCAAAGAGATATGTACCAAACATTGAGTGGAAAGACAAAGAAGCGAACGAGTATGACAGACACAAAATGGGATATTCTCGACAAAAAAGCACTTGGAACAATATGGTTGTGCCTAGCGGCATCGATAGTGTTTAATATTTCAAAGGAAACGACAACAAAGGGTTTAATGTCGACATTGGCCAAACTATATGAAAACCCTCGGCCTCAAATAAGGTATTTCTTATGAAGCATTTATTTAATATGAAGATGTCAGAAGGTGGATCTATTGCTGATCATTTAAATGAGTTTAATACAGTTACCAGTCAGTTAAGTTCTGTAGGGGTAACTTTTGATGATGAAGTTAGGGCGCTGTTATTTTTGTGCTCATTGCCAGAAAGTTGGAATGGTTTAGTTATGGCCATTAGTAACTCTGTCTATTGATCTAGTACTTTAAAGTTTGATGATGTTGTCGGTGTAATCCTTAGTGAGGAAATGTGACGGAAAAGCTCCGGTGAGACATTAGGTAATGCTTTGACTGCAGAGACTAGGGGAACAAAAATGGAAAGAGGAAAGAGCCCTTGATATCGCAGTAAGTCAAGAAAAGGCAGATCCAAGTCTAGATCGGGGATAGTGTGCTGGAAATGTAGGAAGAAAGGACACTTGAAGAAATACTGCAAGTCTTGAAAGGGAAAAGAAGGAGACGCACAGCAAGAAAATAATCATGAAGCGAATGTAACAGGTGATGTGTTGCAAGATGCTTTGATTCTTTCATTAGAAAATATTACTGATGCCTGGGTGGTAGATTCAGGGGCCTCATTCCATACCACCCCTGATAGGAAACAATTTTATGATTATGTTCGAGGAGATTTTGGATAGGTTCGATTAGGTGATGATAAACCCTATAAAATCATTAGAATGGGTAGAGTTTTCATAAAATAGAAAAATTGAAATCAATGACTATTGAAGGAGGTAAGTCATGTTCTAGATCTGAAGAAAAATCTGATTTCAATAGGGCAATTGGGAGCTGAAGGTTGCATAACTACATTTATAGATAAAACCTGGAAGGTCACTAAAGGATCCCTGGTAATAACGAAAGGAGGAAAGGTTGGTACATTGTATTTATGCAATGGTATTTCTAATTCTATTAATGCTTTAACCTCTATAGGAGAAGATACGCCATTGTGGCATCATAGGCTTAGGCACATGAGTGAGAAGGGGATGTAGATTCTTCACTCAAGAAATTTTTTGCCAGGTTTGAAGCATGTTGAAAATTTTGTGAGAATTGTGTTTATGGAAAACAGAAGAGAGTCAGATTCCTTAGAGTTGGAAAGAAAAGAAGAGTGAAAAATTAGAGCTTGTGCATATAGATGTATGGGGACCTGCTCAAGTATCATCTCTTGGTGGATCTCATTATTATGTTACTTTTATTGATGATGCAACCAGAAAAACCTGGATTTATTGTATTCGAAATAAATCTAATGTATTTGATACTTTCAAGAAATGGAAATCTTTGGTTGAAAATGAGACAGGAAAAAGGTTGAAGTGTCTCAGATCAGGCAATGGAGGTGAATATTGTAGTAAAGAGTTTGATGGGTACTGTTCAGAGAATGGAATTTGTAGAGAGAAGACAGTTCCAAGAACACAACAAGAAAATGGTGTGCCAGAAAGGATGAACAGGACAATCATGGAGTGTGCAAGGTGCATGAGATTGCATGCAAGATTGCCTTTACAATTTTGGGCAGAGGTTGTAGATACTCCTGTTTATCTAATAAACAAAGGGCCTTCAAGTTCCTTGGATGGTGGTATTCCAAAGGAGGCATGGACAGGTAAAAAGGTAAACTACTCTTTTTTAAAGACTTTTGGTTGTGAAGCCTTTGTCCACATTAATAAAGAAAATAGAACAAAGCTTGAGGCAAAATCAAAGAAATGTATCTTTATTGGATATGGTGTTAATGATTTTGGTTATCGCTTTTACGATTATGAAAAACACAAAATCATTAGGAGCAAAGATGTCATATTCAATGAAAATGTTTTGTATAAGGATCAATTGCAGGAAAAGAAACAGGAAAAAGAAAACAGAGAATACACAGTGCTTGACAAGATCACATGAAAAGTGATGGTGCCTGAAAATCATAATGATCAACAGCCAGAACAACAACCACAATAGCAACAAGCACCTCAAACACCTGAAAGTGGTGTTAGAAGATCTACCAGGATAAGTAGACCCCTGAACGATACTCTCCTTCATTATATTATGTATTGTTGACTGATTCTGGTGAACCAGAATGTTATGAAGAAGCAGTGACAGTAGAAACCAAGAAGAAGTGGGAGCAAGCCATGAAAGAAGAGATGGACTCCTTAGCAAATAACGAGACTTGGGACTTAGTCAGGCTGCCTGTAGGTAAAACATCATTGCATAATAAATGGGTTTACAAGTTGAAGGAAGAAGATGGAGGTATAAAAAGGTATAAAGCTAGACTTGTGGTGTAAGGGTTTGCACAGAAAAATGGTATAGACTTTGATGAGATATTTTCTCCTATTGTTAAAATGACTTCAATCAGAACTATTTTAAGTCTAGTAGTAGCTAAAGATTTTCATCTTGAGTAGTTAGATGTAAAGACAGCCTTTCTCCATGGGGATTTGAAGGAAGAGATATATATGCAACAACAACAAGGATATGAGGTAGAAGGGAAGGATAAACTAGTGTGCAGGTTGAAGAAGAGCTTGTATGGCTTAAAATAGGTTCCAAGGCAGTGGTATCTAAAATTTGACAGCTTTATGTCTGAACAAGGTTATACTAAATGTCACTCTGATCATTGTGTTTATCTCAAAAGGAAAAATTATGGCAGTTATATTATATTGTTATTTTATGTAGATGACATGCTTATTGCAGGTTCTAACATGCAGGAAATAAATGCGCTCAAAAGAAAATTGGCAAACTCATTTGCAATGAAGGATTTGGGTGTTGCAAAACAAATCCTTGGTATGAGAATAACTAGAGACAGGAAGAATCGAAAATTAACATTGTCTCAAAGTGAGTACATAGAAAATATGTTGAAAAGGTTTAATATGCAAAATGCAAAACTAGTTAGTATACCTTTGGCTAGCCATTTCAAATAAAGTAAGGAGGCATGTCCCAAGACTCAAGAAGAAATGGCTCATATGTCTAAAGTTCCATATGCATTAGCAGTTGGAATCTTAATGTATGCAATGTGTTACACTAAAAAATGTCACCATGACTATTTGCAGTTAGTATGGCTCCATCAACTGTCATACTATCCTCCTTGGCAAGTCTCATGCCTCTGCTTTTCATGTCAAACTCCAAGAAAGAGAGAAAGTCCTTCAAAAGTCATATAACTCTGGGTACGCAGATTCTCTCAGCCTTACCTGCGTGTACGCAACCCAAGTTCACAATACCTGTGTACTTGTATGCTCTGTATGTAAAGGGGTGGGTGCGTACCCCTGTAAAGGTCAAAAGGCGCGAGTTTCATCTTAAAAAAGTTACTTGTGGTCATTTCTAGAGCATTCTAGAAGCTTGTTTGACGTGTATTGAGCGCCTCCAGATGGTTCATGTATCCCTATGAAAGAGGAACTTATCCCATCAAGAGGGGAGCTAACCCATCCAAAGAGGGGCTTATCCCATTGATGGTGGACCTGATTAACTTCCTCTAGAGCACTATAAATACAGGCATTGGGCCAAAGGGAGGGGAGGTTGAAAGCTGAACATTCCTAAGGGTAGATGCTGCTGGAATTAGGACTTCCTTGTAGAAGCTTGTGAGGAGAGATTCCCATCCTTTCTTGTTTCATTTGGAAGTGGGTGAGCTTATCAAAGTAAAGGAAAACTCTTGTTGGACCCTGGGAGGGACCTGCACAACACTAAGGCTCAGGTTGTAATGGTTTCTTTTGTTTCCTATTAATACAAATAAGTCCATTCTTCTCAACAATTTGTTATTTATGAGTTGTTTCATATACTCCTTGGTCTGTATGTTAAATA
Organism: Pinus tabuliformis; assembly: GCA_031772625.1. Classification (NCBI taxonomy): domain Eukaryota; kingdom Viridiplantae; phylum Streptophyta; class Pinopsida; order Pinales; family Pinaceae; genus Pinus; species Pinus tabuliformis. Next base: position 874,065,899 of record CM062815.1, read on the forward strand.
TGTTTTGTTTTATGAGATATTCAGGTGCTATTTAATCGTTTGATTGTTAGTGAATGCAGGTTTCGAAGAGAAGGAGGAGCTCATCCGGATCGACGAGGCTGGACTACTACAACAGCGTTGGGTTATAGGTAGGATCTAAACACTTGATTTCTTGTATGATAAATGCATATTTAGAGAAGGATTGTTCTTAATTGTCTTGTTTGTCACTAGAAAGCCTTAAGCTTCTAGGGAGGTTGGTTTTGTCCGCAAAATCGACTCTTTCCGCATGACAAAATGGCGACTCCACTGGGGAACTCCATTGATGTGAATGATTTTTCCTTTGTTTGAAACTTTGATCTGAGAAAAGTCTTTTTCTTTCTGGTTTTTGGTTGTCTGACTGTGTGTTTGGGTGGCTTAGTTTAGGGTTAAATTAGATTTTCGTTTTTCTTTGTTTTGCTAGAAGTACGCAGCCTCTGCGTTGAGCACAGTGCGTACCTCTACGCACTGTCGCTTTGTGCACAGAGCGTACCCGCACCTGTGCAAACAGGTCGCCTGCGTACCCTGTCAAAATTAAGAAAATTTCAATTTTCTTCTTTTTTGCCTTTTAGATTTTGTTTTTAATTTGTTTTTCTGCCCAGATCCACTGGTTTTCTGCCATAAATCTTCACCTAAGCTTGTTTCGTCAGTGTCGAGAGTTTTAGTGAAATTCATAGAGATTTTGCCTTAGGGTTTGATTTTTAACTGGTCCTGTAGTGACTTTGGCGTTAGAGGTTGTCAAACTTTGGATCTCCCTGATTTTGTTCAACCCTCTTAGGAGTCGGGCCTGTCATAGAATTCATCCTTGTGAGAGACCTACCTTTGTGTCTTCTCTTTGCGAATCTCGAAAAAGTTTGTTGATTGAACTTTGAATTTTATTCTTGAGAAAAAGAACAAAAGATTTTGATTTTTGTTTTTGATTGGTTTTTGGTTCTGCATTAACTAGTCCTTAGTTGCATTTTGACTGAGTAAAACATCCAGGAATCATCTTTAGTAGGCTTTTGCCTCGTTTGATTTAGTTTTTAGGTGCATTTCTCTAGATTTTCTTTTGAATGAAATTGAGTTGATTTGATTACCATAGCTTTTTAAACTTTGATTCTTGTTAAAGTAAGTTTTACATGCTTTGTTAATTAGGAAAAAATACAAAAATATCTTTTGAAGGAAAGTTTGCTTTGGTAGCATTTGAGTCTTTGAAAGAAAAATGAACTTTCGTAGAATAATTAGTGGTCATGTGTTGTACGTTTTGGAAAAGATAAAGAGATTGTTTCTTTGATTGTCTTTGCCAAGAAAGTTGTCTTTTATAAATTTTGCATTCTCCAACTCTCTTAGCTAGGAAATTCATCGAAAAAGAAAAAGTTAGTATAAATCATCCTAAGTGCATCTTTTTAGTGGATTTCGGTCGAGTCTACACACCATCAGTTTCATCTCCACTACCTTTTGTCTTAAAGAAAAGCCATAAAATCAACGCTTAAATTAAAATCAACTTAGTAACTTTTTATTTAATAGGGCTCTGAAACACCAATATAGATTAGGCTAGTGTCTTGGAGTAGGAGAGTAATTAACTCTCCAAGACAGCAAAACCAAACAAGTAGCTTATCTTGTGGTAGGATAAATCCAACTGTTTCATTTGTACTCTGGGAAAGCTCCTCTTAAAGGAGAAGCATGAGACCGTGTCGAAACCAGTGAGGGGATCAATCCTCCTTCATTGGGAAAGACGCCAAATACGCACGTATTACAAACGGTAAACCTCAGATTATTGTCGAGGAGCTTGGGGTCACTTGTCGGTAAACCTTGGATTATTGTCAAGGAGCCGGCAAGGGGATTGAGCTTGTTACTCTGCCCTTGTGTGCTATCAGGTCGTAGACTATTCCCCCAGGTATAATTGTTGCTGTTGGTAACCTTAGTGACCATTATCTTTAGAATTCTACCCAAGGTGACGGTGGAGGGAAGATGCCACTGTACCTGGAGCAGACGTCGGCTAGACTCACTTGGATTTTTCGGGGGGTTCACTTCACTCGAGACGGTTAAAGTGGAGGAACTTGTGCCGGTCTATTCATTAAGCAGGTTGCCAGGGTAACTGTTCCACCCACCACTTCTGTACTGAATTCGGCGATGTTGGGCTTCATCACCAACTAGTGTTTTCGGTCTGGAAGGCTACTGTTTGTGTATGGTTTGATGCCCTAGATTCTTTAGGAGTATGATTCAAATTTGTTTGGTTCTTTAGAGACTGTAGGTGGTTTGCTTTGAGATTTTACTTTGTTTGCGTGTGCAGTAGTTAAAATTTTTTAACTGTGGCGGAATTACCGAGACAGTCCCGTAGACTTTGGGGCCAGTCTCCTGAGATTGTTACCGTGGCCGATTTGTTGAGGAAGTCCCGTAGACTTCGGGGCGAACCTCCTGAAGACGTCCCGGGTCATTACGAAGGTTTGAAAGTCCTTGTAACTCCTCCTAGTGGCAGTAAAGTAGGTTCACCTGAAGAAGGAAAGTCTTCGTTGGTAGTCCATCCAGATTACCAAAGTCTAGAAACAGGATATAATCCTGAAGCTGTTGCAGTTTCTGAGCTTGCTGGTAGTTTTTCATCTACTAGTGATATAGGCGAAGAACCTGAAATATCTGAACCTATTACTCCAACTTCTAGTGTTCCTGATTCACCTAGGGTAGAAAGAGTCATCACCGAAAATCTTCCTTCTGGTTTGATAGCTATTGAAGAACTTGCTCCAGAAGAAGAAGTAGGCGGCCCTATTCTTGAAGATCAACCTACTATTGATCTAAGAGAGCGTGAATCCATTTTTTACAGTCCACCTAGAAGTACTACTTGGTACCTTTCGTTAACTAATTATTTAGACAACTCAGGGATAAGTTTTTCTCCACCTCGTACTCCTTATCCATCCGGAGGTATTTATAATCCTGTAAATATGTCTAGTCAGTCGTCCGTGTTCACTCAATCTCCTGAATCTTTCTTGTATGGTGGTCCTTCTATTCCTGCTGGGTATCAATCACTTTCTGGTACCTTTGCAGGAGCATCTCCTCAACCCATTGGACATGGGTCATTAACTGGAAACAATGGTAATAAACCGTTGGGCGTAGGAGACATTTATATGATGTCAGGTTCAATTCTCGGTTCTCAACCTCAAGGTGGCCAGTTACCGCCTGGGGGGCAGCCTCAATTAACGCCTGGGGGGCAACCTCAAGGTACACAAATTGCGTCTGGGGGGCAACCTCAAGGACAGTATGTACCCATGGTACAATACATTCCTCAAGGTCAACCCCAGCCTCAATATGTACCCCAAGGTCAACCTCAGTATCAATATATGCCTCAAGGTCAACCCCAGTATCAGTACTTACCTCAAGGGTATCTACCCCAAGGTTAGTACTCGAGTCAAGGTTATCAACCACCTCAAGGTCAATCTTATGTTCAAAGTATGGGAAATGTACCTCTCAATTATCAATCCTACCCTCAATCCGGTTATGGATCTCAATATCCTCAACCTGTCATGGGTCAATACCCCGGAATGAACATAGTGTGGAATCCATCGCAAGTTCAACAAGTGTTGCAGCCAAGCGTACAGTTGTCATCTCAAACTGGACAACCTGTGGTTTCTGGTCCACCCCAGCAACCAGTCCAGTCTAATGTTCAAACTTCTGTACCTTCGGTAGTTACTCAGTCACCAATTGCACCTAGTACTCCATCTCAAACGACTGCTGCAACTACCGCAACATCTGTTTCTTCTACCGCACTTACTTCTGGAGTATCGACAGCTCCGGTTTCTACTGTCTCTGCCACTACTCCGCAGACATCTTTACCATTGTCTGGATCCACGATTCAAACTACGGTTCAGATGCCTGTGGGGCAGCCTGGTTTAAGTACGGTTGTCACTAGTCACCCACAATTTGTTTATCAACCGTACCAGGGACAGTACCAATACGGACCTGCTGTCCAACAACTGGTTTACCAGTATCAACCATATCCTGGGTACACTTATCAACAACCACAACAACCCCAGTACGGTCCGGTTAATCCTGGTTTTCCGGGAGGATACAATATCCCGAATGCGATTCCTGTTCCAAGTTATCCCAGATATCCTCCTCCTGGGACTGGTCTTGTGACCCAGAGTTTTAGGGATCCTAATCGGCAATTGCCGTTTATCGCAACTTTGGATTTACCAGACTTGACGCGCCTAACGAACGATCCAATAAATTATCTTCCGTTCCGGCCGCCAATGCCAAATAAGTTGCCCAGTGACATACCCAAGTTCGAAGGTAAGTCTGGAGAGGATCCATCAAATCACGTGATGACTTACCACCTCTGGTGTGCTTCAAATTCTATCTCGGATGATTCGATCCATTTACGTCTTTTTCAGCGTACGCTCATTGGTCTCGCGGCCAAGTGGTATATTGAGTTACCACGGGCCTCTTTTTATAATTTTAGTCAGTTAGCTACCTCGTTCTTAACACATTTTCAGTTGCCGGTCAGGTATGATAATGGCACTGAGTTATTAACTTCATTAAAACAGTCGACGTCCACTTATATTTCCGATCATATTCATGAATGGAGACGTCAAAGGCGATTAGTGAAAGTTTTTATCCCGGACCAAATCTTAGCTGAATGGTTTGTTAAATCATTATTACCGAAGATTACTGAAGACGTAGCTAAAGCCAGAGTAGTTACTGAAGAGCAAGTGATTGCTCAAGCGCAGTACCTTGACTTAGTTTATACTCAGTCGGGTATGTTACACGAAAAGATCCCAGATCTTCCAAAGTCAAATCAAATTGCTGCTGCTCCTTCGGGGTCTCATGCTGCTGATGGCATGATTGGTACGGTAAATACTAAAAGCAAGAAGAAGTCTTCAAAGAATTCTTCGCCCATTATAACCTTACCAGACTCCCCGACAGGAGAATCTTCTCCTGAAATTTCCGCTGATATTCACGCTGTAGAGTCATCTACGGCTAAATCAAAAAACGGTGGGAAAAAGAAAGGTAAGAAGAAGGATAAAGCAGACAAGGCTCCAAAGGAGAAAAAAGAAAAGTCGGAAACCAATGATGAAAAGCGCAAACCTCGATATCCTTGTCTTATTTGTGAAGAGGATCATTTTACAAGAGATTTCCCTCATCGGGCCGAGGTTGTGAAAATCGTCAAGGGTTCCCCAACTCCTGCTGTTTTGAAAGATCCATTTCCAAAGAAGGAGAGTAAGATGATAGGTTCTTCCTCGAGTGCCAGCGAAGAACCCATATTGATGATGTCTCATGTACGGATTGCGACTCGATCACACGATTATGGTAGTAAAAGTCCTGTTGATGGACCGAAAGAAGCAGAATCTTCTCATTCAAATCCATCAACCTCAGCTCCCGGTTCCGATCCACTACAGATCGAGAAACCTAACCCTGACTTAGTAATCAAACCGCCCGCCAAGGGTGTACTTCGAAGGTCTGCTTTCAATCCACATGTGAGAGCGGCCCAGAATTACAACATTGTTGAGGATTTAGCTGTTTCACCCTCAGCAATGTCGGCTTTAGAAGTGCTGCAATCATTCCCAGCACAACGAAAATTACTTTTGTCGACTATAGGAGCTGTTGATGTTCAGGACCCAAACTTGATAATCTTTGATCTAGAAAATAGTACACTGCGTCTCCCTCATCAGATGGCTTTCCAGATTCCAGTGATAGTTAAAAACAGGCCTATTCATCGGACTGTAATTGATGAGGGAGCTTCCACGTGTATTATGTCGATTCAGTGTTGGAGATTGCTTGGCTCTCCTTCACTAAACCAATCCCCGACAATTCTTAAGGCCTTTGATGGCCGTGGGTTCCATCCGTTTGGCATTTTACAGGATTTGCCTATAGGGGTTGAAGGAAAAACCGTTAGTCTGGATGTGGAGGTGGTTGATGCCCCTCTAGACTACAACCTTCTCTTGGGTCGAAGTTGGTCTTACGCTATGACAGCGGTCATCTCATCAGTCTTCAGAGCTATAAAGTTTCCACATAATGGCAAGATCGTGACAATAGACCAGCTGGCTTTCTTTTCATCCGACCCAGCCTCTTCAAAGAGTATCCAGCATGTCGGTAAAACGACTATCCCTTATAAGGATGTTGGCGTAGGATTAGTTAAAGATTCCGGTTTATTGGGAACTTTTCCTTTTCCTCCAATCAACGCAGACCCTTCATTCGCATTCATTCATATGATTACGTCAGATACTATTATTTACGATGATCCTTGGATTGTCCCATCTGAATCTGAGATAGACTCATTCGCTGATGCTATGCCTTTGAGTCCATATGAAATTGCTTATGAAGCTGTGCAGTCTTTTACCGACCCGCGTTCAACCCAAATCGACCAAATGAATGTGGTCGATGAGGAATCACTTTTCACATCAACTTCAGAATGGATAGCGTTTCCCGAAGTCGTGTCATCTGACGAGCAACTTCGCGAAATCCTAAGTGTAGACGATCTACCATGGGAAGATCTCCATCATAGATCTTCGTTTTTACCTGAGGGTGATGGCGTTGAAAATGATTTTTCATCAATCTTTACGGCTGAATATGTCAAGGACGCTCAAAATCCCATGAAACATCCTGATTCAGAGTTGAATTTCAGAAACATTTCCCAAACTATTGCCATTGACATTTCAGTCAAAACTGGAATTGTTGAGAACATTCATATAGGTGCCTCGTGTACAGATGACGAAATTCAAACATACAAGGCCCTATTTCAAGAATTCTGTGACGTGTTTGCCTGGTCCTATGAGGAAATGCCAGGAATTGATCCCTCCATTGTTGTTCATGAGATCAAGACTTACCCGGACGCTAAACCCGTTCGGCAACATCTGCGTCAGATACACCCTCGGAAAGCGGCTGCAATTAAAGCAGAAGTTGAGAAGCTGTTGAAAGCAAGTTTCATTTATCCGATCCCGTTAACGGATTGGGTATCGAATATTGTTCTGATTAACAAGAAACAAGGAACAATAAGAATATGCATCGACTATAGGGATATTAATCGTGCTTGTCCAAAAGACAACTATCCCACGCCCTATATCGATCAAATAATTGATGATTGTGCTGGCAGTGAAATATTTTCCTTTATGGATGGTTTTTCCGGTTACAATCAAATCAATATTCTACCTGCCGATCAACCAAAAACGGCTTTCATTTGTCCATGGGGGACATTTTCTTATTGCAAACTACCTTTTGGACTTAAGAATTCTGGAGCCACTTTTCAAAGGGCAATGTCTTATGCGTTTCATGACATCAAACACATTGTGCAACCGTATCTCGATGATTTGCCTGCTCATTCTTTACATCGAGCTGATCACCTTGTCCATTTACGAGCAATCTTCATGAGGTGTAGGCATTATCGTATACGTTTGAACCCACACAAATGTGTCTTCTGTATAGAAGTGGGACGATTGCTGGGATTTGTAGTTTCAAAAGCCGGCATTCGCGTCGATCCCTCAAAGGTAGAAGCTATCATCAAATTGCCTCCTCCTTCGAGTCTTTGCCAACTCCAGAGTTTGAAGGGGAAGCAAAATTTTTACGCCGGTTCGTTCCTAACTACGCCGAGGTCACAAAAGGTTTTACGCGGTTGTTGAAACAGAACGCTCAATTCTCTTGGGATGAGATAGCTCACAATCTTTTGATGCACTTAAACATGCATTGACCCATGCACCGTTGTTGCATCCTCCCAACTACAACCAAGATTACTTTTTGTACCTCGCCGCCTCTCATTCCACTATTGGAATGGTGTTAGTTCAGGAAGACGAAGTCAGAACGGAACATGTGATATATTATCTTAGTAGGACGTTAAATCCCAATGAGCTAAAATATTCGCATGTGGAGAAATTGGCCCTGGCAGCCGTTCAGGCTGTCCCACGTTTTCGTCATTACATTCTTCTCCGTAAAACTACAGTCATTTCGGATTGCAACCCTATGATCTACATTTTGACTAAACAATTGCTAGGGGGCAAGTACTCTAAATGGATTGTTATCTTGCAAGAGTTCGACTTGGAGTTTGAAAAATCTATGTCTAAGAAATCTTTAGTTTTTGCAGAGTTGATGTGTGACTTCCCGCGTGCTGACACGGAAACTGTGGCAGAGGAACCCATTGCGGACGAATCTTTGTTTCTCATAAGCACTTTAGATCCGTGGTATGGGGATATAATCGTCTATCTCCAAACCCAATCCTTTCGGCCCAAAGCTTCAAAGTCGGAACGTCGGAAATTTTGATTCCAGTCCCAACAGTACAAAATTATTGGAGATACTCTTTATTGCCGTGGGGCAGACTTGGTTTTCCGACGTTGCTTAACTCACGAAGAGATAGAAAGGGTTTTGAATGACTGTCACTCTGGGGCGTATGGCGGTCATATGTCTGGGTATGCCACAGCTCAGAAGGTGTTGCGTGCTGGCTACTTCTGGCCGTCCATGTTTAAAGATTGTATCATTGCGGTCCGAAAATTCCACAACTGTCAAGTGTTTGATCACAAGATGTGCGCACCACCTGCTCCTCTCCACCCTATAATTTCCGTTGGTCCTTTTGCCAAATGGGGTATCGACTTTATCACATGTAACCCTCACTCGGTCGGGGGGCATGCGTATATCATCCTTGTGGTTGATTATTTTACTAAGTGGGCCGAGGCGATGCCTACATTCGAGGCAGACGGCAAGACAGCAGCGATTTTCGTATTCAATCACATTATTGCTAGGTTTGGTGTCCCACAAGCGATAATCACTGACCATGGGCACCATTTTCGAAACATTATGATGACAGAACTTACAGGCCAGCTTGGTTTACGTCATGATAGTTCTACTCCTTATTATCCCCAAGCAAACGGTCTGGTTGAGGCCATCAACAAAGTTCTAGTTATCATGATCCGACGAATCATTGGTATTCATCGGTCGAATTGGCACAACATGTTATTTTCAGCGCTTTGGGCGTACCGAACCTCAGTAAAAACATCAACAGGGTTCACTCCTTTCCAACTAGTTTATGGTTTGGAAGCAGTGCTGCCCATTGAATGCGAAATCCCGTCACTTCAAATGGCTATCGAATTACTTCCAACTACTTCCGAAGAGGAGAAACGTCTATTATACTTAGTTCAATTAGATGAAACTCGACGTGACGTTGCTTTGGCAATTGAGACTCACGCAAAACGAATGAAAGCTCAGTATGATCGAAATGTGACCCCTCGAAATTTTTCAGAAGGAGATCTAGTGCTATTGTGTGATCAAGCTAACGATAAATTAGGTGCTGGAAAATTCGTTCCTATGTGGCATGGACCCTACATTGTTAAGCGAAAGCTAGCAAAAGGGGCCTATGAGCTGGTTGACTTTGATGGGGACTCTTTGGGTAAACCCAGAAATGGACTTTACCTAAAGAGGTATTATGCTTAAACGATGGGTGTGGAGATTTTAGTTAGGTTAGTTAGGTTAATTTTTCTTTCTAGCTGGTGTGTTTGTTAGTTTAGACAGTGTGCTTAGCTTAGAAAGTGTGTTTTCATCATTATTCTGGCTTATCTTGGTTTTACTCTTGATATTGCAGATGTCGACGCCTCTCCAAACGTACATTGGATTCACTGATGGTGCTTGTCGTAGTACACGGAATATCTCTTCCGCAGCCTGGGTTATCTATTCGCCCTCTGACGAGTTAGTTTCTATGCATGGGGTGAGCCTCGGTCAAACAACAAACAACATTGCAGAATACAGTGCAGTGATTGAGTTATTATCTGAATCTATTTCATTTGGGATTCGGAGTTTGATAGTGAGGTTAGATTCTGAACTCGTTGTATTACAGCTTAATAGAGTATATGCCATTAGAAATCCAGTGTTATTAAGGTTATTTTTGAGAGTGCGCCTCTTGGAACGTGAATTTGATTACATTGAATATCAGCATATTCCAAGGTCATTAAATACATTAGCAGATGCAATTGCTTCTCGAATGTTAGACAGACATTTGCGATAATCATACATGTAAATTTAAAAACATTTCATCACACATGTTTAACAAGATAAGCCGGTAATAATGATATATATAGATAGGAGTGTGTCAAAATATACATCGTCTTCGATCATAGGTTGAAAAACACCTTATGATCGGCAAAAATGATAAGTACAAAAAACCAAAATGTCACATGTGTCTACAAAAAGTGACTAGCCAATCACTGGTGGTGCTCTCTATACGACACCACTGCCCGCGCTACCCTACACAGGAACCTCCTGAAAGCTCCTGGGACTGCGACCACATAGTGCTGAAGTCGGATAGGAATATCGTCTATAGTCGTCTCTGATATGTCCGCCGTAAGATGCTCTAGGTCCTGTTCCAACTCGGCTAAGGTCTCTGCGGCCGCATCCTGTGGGGCCGGTGTTGGTGCAACTGGTACTCTTCTCTCGAATGGCCAGAGATTGGCCGGACGCTGTGGAACTACATCTGCATTTTGAAAATTGTCACTGTCATTTTTGAGACGATATAAAAAACAAAAAAAAAAAAGTAAATAATTTAAAATTTTGTGAAAAATGAAGTACCTCTGTCGTCCCATTGTTCTCCCTGTGGAAGAACCATGTCCGGATCACCGCAAAAATCCACTCTGGCATAAGGAAAATCCTGGATCGCAAATACCTGGTCTTCCAACCAGTGAAAGTAACCCGCAGGAAATTGGACAGCTCCCGCTCCCTCATCAGGATGCCGGGCCATCACCGCAACCCATCGCATCAACTTTGGCTCCCGAGGAGGCCCAACTGCAACTTTGAGATGCTGTGGGATCAGCATCGGAACCCTCTCTAGGGCAAAGCTCACAACTAGAGGCCCATACCCAAAGGTCTTTAATTGCCCGTTCTTTGCCCTAGTCAGTTGGCCCTTCATATTAGCCAACACACCATCGCACCAGTTGAAAATGGTGCCTCGGTAGCAATCAATCGCCATCCGCATTTGGGACCCGGTGGCAATATGCAAAGCGGCTGCGCCGCAGAGTCTGGTAACTGTAAAGGCAATTACCATAAGTTCAGGCAGGGATATGTATTTGATTTCTATCCCTTTCTCCTAGTGCTGATTATTGCACCACTCTAGCCGGAGACTAGCAAGGGATTGGCCACCCGGCCTAGTCCTGGACAGAGTCAGTTGCTCGCCCCTATTAGGCAAACCAGTGAGAAAGTATATGTCTGAGGGCTCTATCTCGAACTGGTGCCCTCCGATGTAAAAACATTGATCCTGAACGTTCCACCTTTCAACCAGCCATTCTAAAAATCGCACCTGGGCCCTCATGCCAGGTATGGCCCAGTATTTGTAGAGACCGCATGCCTTCAAAGCATCAATGGAAGGTTGATGATCTATTGCGGCCAAATCGACATCTCCGTGTTCTCTTTCACGCCAATAAAGCATGGTGGGCAATCTACACACCAGAAAACATTCATTAGAATTCATTAAATCAAAAATTAATGGTTTAGTTTTGAGATTTGGGGTTTTAAATTTACTTTGCGCAGAGTACGCACCCCACTTTCAGAAAACAGAGCGTGGGTACGCAGCTGTTCTGAAGGTAGGCTGCATACTCCTGCCATTTTCCCATTAACGAAAATGTCGGGGTACGCAGGTCGCCCATGGGGCACCTGCATACCCCGAAAAGCGGATCTTGAAACCCCAAAGCCCCCAAAAAATCAAACTAGGGCTTAAAATGAAATTCTAAACAGATGAAAACAAAGAAGAGGATGTTGTGAAATACCTGAAAGAGACGGTGCTCGATTCCAACGGTCGGATTCTCCGCAAAGTCCATGGGAAGTTTCTTGCCAAAAGCCCTTTTCTCTCCCTCAACAGTAAAATGGTAAAAATGACATGGTAAAAGGTCTTTTTATAGGTTTTTTGGATAAATGAATGCTAAGTTTGTTTATTTTTCACCATGGAAGGATATGTTTCAATGTATTTTTTGCCTATCTTAAACAGGTATGAGTAATGTGTTGTTTTTGTGCAGGACAAAAGGACTTTCAGGGAAAATTATCATTTTTCACGAACCAAAACATCAGAGTCATCTTTTAAGCCCTTTTCTGACTCCTAAAACATGAAAAGATTGCCGAGCGTTTCTTTTACACTCGTTAAAACGGAATTAAAAGACGGTCCCCTTATAGCCCTTTTCTGACTGTAAAAACAGGAAAAGATTGTCGGGTTTTTGTCGTTTCAAACTCGATACTGGAAATAAAACGACGTGTCCTTGATCGCTTTTTACTTTTCAGGTCAGAGGCATTAATCATGAAAGTACTCCTTGGTCGCAAGATCAAGCGGTTCTCTCAGGTATTATTTTATACTTTTTCGGGCTTGGGAGACACAAATTTACGAAAAAGTTCAACTTGGAGTCTTCTTTAGTTTTTTCAGACTCTCTAAAATTGAAAAACGCCGAGTTTCTCCTATACTGGACTCGTTAAAATTTCACAGTAAAGGACCTGTTCGATTACAAACAGGAACGGACCACTCCTTCTTAGGGTCCGAATCTAAACTAAGTTGGACTCATCTGAAGGATGAGCTTATAATCAAGCATATGTTATCCTCCTCAAGCTTGTAAAAAATAAAGAGGTACTTGCCAGAAATGGTGGGGGAAAAGAGGGAAGAATGAGCCTATTTGTTATCTTTTGTCACAGAAAAAACCTTATTACCACTCTTGAACATGACACTTTTCATTTACCTGGGTTGGGAAATCCTTTGTCTTAAAGTTGATTAAACCACTTTGAAAGTCTTCAACCGTTTCTGGGTATTAACTTTGGGTCAATCGTCGCCAAGCCATCTGTCGTGTCGTTATGTGTTCAAGAGGTCTCTGCAAATAAACCATTCATATGCAAAATACTTGTCATCCATTTTGACCATCCCTGAGTCAGTCCTTACAGCAACATTTCTTCAACTTGAACTATGATTTCGTGTTGTGGGCTTGCCTGCAACGGGTCGCTTTCTATCGACATCAGCACATTATCTAGAAAGATGACTTAGAAATCGTCAGTACCTTGAAGTCTGCATGCATCAATGGCAGGTTTCTCACCTTTGACGACAGTTTACATCATTGACTTTCGATCGAAGGATTCCATGACATGTTCGACATCAACCCATTCATTCGCATCTCATGGATTGTACTGGGTACTTTGAGAACCATTGACATCACTGGTGGTCTCTCTCACGCTTGTTAACAGTTTACATCATTGACTGGTAATCAAGTGGTTTCTACCATGTTCAACATCAACTCATTTATTCGCATGGATAGAATTGTACCAATTCAGGAAGTAGAAATGAAGACCCTGGATCTAGTTTCCACCATCCAGGCTGCGAGGAGTTTTGTATTCATTATATAGTAGACTAATCATAAACAGATGGCTGCATCCATACTGTGTCTACATGAGTCTATGATTATGATGTACTGCGAAATCATTCCCGTATCAGAGCAGTAGTTAGATTGTTAGTTAAAGTTTTCAATCTGAGTATGGGAATGCCTACCTCAGCGATGATAACATCTTATATATGTATTTTGTGTTGAATATTTGTAGGTTCTGACTGGGCTCTCCACAAGATAATCCTTGAAATGATAAAGTACTTCACCCTTCCTAGATGATATAAAACCCTAATCTACTACAGGCTTCGCACTTTAGGGGGCAATCTGTTACACTAAAAAATGTCACCATGACTATTTGCAGTTAGTATGGCTCCATCAACTGTCATACTATCCTCCTTGGCAAGTCTCATGCCTCTGCTTTTCATGTCAAACTCCAAGAAAGAGAGAAAGTCCTTCAAAAGTCATATAACTCTGGGTACGCAGATTCTCTCAGCCTTACCTGCGTGTACGCAACCCAAGTTCACAATACCTGCGTACTTGTACGCTCTGTATGTAAAGGGGTGGGTGCGTACCCCTGTAAAGGTCAAAAGGCGCGAGTTTCATCTTAAAAAAGTTACTTGTGGTCATTTCTAGAGCATTCTAGAAGCTTGTTTGACGTGTATTGAGCGCCTCCAGATGGTTCATGTATCCCTATGAAAGAGGAACTTATCCCATCAAGAGGAGAGCTAACCCATCCAAAGAGGGGCTTATCCCATTGATGGTGGACCTGATTAACTTCCTCTAGAGCACTATAAATACAGTCATTGGGCCAGAGGGAGGGGAGGTTGAAAGCTGAACATTCCTAAGGGTAGATGCTGCTGGAATTAGGACTTCCTTGTAGAAGCTTGTGAGGAGAGATTCCCATCCTTTCTTGTTTCATTTGGAAGTGGGTGAGCTTATCAAAGTAAAGGAAAACTCTTGCTGGACCCTGGGAGGGACCTGCACAACACTAAGGCTCAGGTTGTAATGGTTTCTTTTGTTTCCTATTAATACAAATAAGTCCATTCTTCTCAACAATTTGTTATTTATGAGTTGTTTCATATACTCCTTGGTCTGTATGTTAAATACGTTTTGTTTTATGAGATATTCAGGTGCTATTTAATCGTTTGATTGTTAGTGAATGCAGGTTTCGAAGAGAAGGAGGAGCTCATCCGGATCGAGGAGGCTGGACTACTACAACAGCGTTGGGTTACAGGTAGGATCTAAACACTTGATTTCTTGTATGATAAATGCATATTTAGAGAAGGATTGTTCTTAATTGTCTTGTTTGTCACTAGAAAACCTTAAGCTTCTAGGGAGGTTGGTTTTGTCCGCAAAATCGACTCTTTCCGCATGACACAATGGTTTGCACAAGGCATGATATTGCACATGCAGTGGGAGTTGTAAGCAGGTACATGAACAATCCAGGAAAAGAACATTGGATGGTAGTGAAGTGGATTCTCAGGTATTTGAGAGGTACCACAAATCAAGAATTATGCTTTCGTAGTTCAAACATTTCTCTACAGGGATATGTTGATGCAGATATGGTAGGTTATAGAGATAACAGGAGAAGCACAATAGGGCATGTGTTTATTATAGGTGGAACAGTTGTCAGTTGGGTCTCAAAACTACAAAATGTTGTTGCACTCTCAACAACAGAAGCTGAGTATGTTGTTGCTACAGACGCTAGTAAAGAAATGATTTGGTTACAAAGGTTTCTGGGTGAATTGGGTAAGAAGTAGGAGTTGGGCAAGTTATATAGTGACAGCCAGAGTGCCATGCATCTTGGAAAGAATTCTGCATTTCATTCCAAGACTAAACATATACAGCTCAAGTACCATTTCATACGGTCAGCATTGGAAGATGGATAGTTGAAGCTGGAAAAGATACACACTAGCCAGAATCCTCTAAATATGTTAACAAAAGTTGTAACCAAGGAGAAACTGAGAATATGGCCAGTTTCAATTAGTCTTCAAGTATGATGAAGAAGATGAGAAATAGCTAGGTCCAAAGTGGAGTCACTGTCCAGCAAATGAAGCAGTTGTGGAGTTGCTATAATCAGTCTCCAAGTAGGAGATTGTTGGGTGTGGAGCCTGATTATCTTCTATATTCAAAGGTATCACCACATTGGACCCTAGTTCGTAACCACCCATAAAATATTCGCTGCAGGGGGGGTCTGGGGGGGCAGCTGCTACCTTTGGGAGGCCCCCGCTTGGCGGGGGGATCGGGGGCAGTGTCCCCGAAGCTAAGAATGGATGTAAAATTGCCTTGTAAAATGTTGTAATTTTGTAGTCAATCTGGGTCGTTCATTAGGCGAAGATCTGACAGTAGAAGTTATGTTTAATTTAGGGATTTTTGCCCTAGAAGGAACCCCATCGCTATATATGAGGGAATCGTATTGCGTCTATGTAGATCTATATTCTGAGTGAGGAAGAGAGAGGAGATTGAGAGCGAAGAGGGAATTACAACAGATCTGCTATAGGTTGTATCTCTTTAGTTTGTTGGATAATATAAAAGGAAGGACTGGTTGTTTCTCCATGGACGTAGCCCAAACTGGGTGAACCACGTATACCTGTGTCTCTCTTGTTTTATTCGTTTTCTGTGTTTATATTTCTGCAATATTCTATGTGTTCCATTGCTCTGTAATATATAATTTTCTAACACCCAGGAGCGCAAGGTAGGGATTTCTATCATCCACAATCTCTATTAATTCAAAATCTTCCAGCGCGCTTGCTCCCTCAATATCCACGATCACTCCCTCTAGCCGCCCCATGGGTATTATTTTCTGTTGATTCACCATCCTTAGTTGAATTAGAGACCATTGCAACATAAGTTGCCCCATTCACTCCCATGTCTGCTTCGATAGGACACTCGCATCTGACCCCAGGTCTAAAATGACCTGATCCATTTCATACTCTCCTATTTGCGCGGTTAGTCTCATCTCCCATCCCATCCTTGTCTTATTCTTGCCAATCTTTTGCACTACACACGGTTCACCTAGCATGGCTCCAGCACATCTATTGATGAGTTCTTGTAGCCCTTTTATAGCCTTACTGTCGCACAGTAACTTCATACAAGTTTCCAGGAAAGTTGTGAGCATAGAGCTGTCCATTTCAGGCTTAGGCTTATTTTTGCTTCCTAAAGTGGAGGCCTCAGCGAAGCTCTTCTTAGCTTCCATCAAGGCTTCCCGAGCGCGCTCCAAATCAAACTCAACCTCTTTTGTTGGGGCCTTTCGAACCCATGTATTGTCTTCTGGTTGTTTCCCCTTGTCATCTCCCATCGTGATTCCACTCTAGAGCACTATATTTACATTCATATCTTCCTCGCGTGGCTCAGACCTCATCATCTGTAGGTTCTGAGTCGGGGGAGGTGGTATAGCCTCTTTGTCACGTATCCTAGCTATCAATGTTGGACAATTTTCTATTTCATGATCAAACAGCATGCAATACTTCCATGACGGATAGATTGGATTAGTGCAGTTGTGGAAATAGTGTCCTGGTCCTTCATAATTGTAGCAAATAAACTGTCCTCGACCTCTACCCAATCCTCCTCTGCCTCGACCTCATCTACGCCATTGAAATCCTGTCCACTGCATCCCTGCATTCTGGTCAAAGGGCTGCGTTTCGGCCTGAATATGTATGTGGGAGTTCTGTCCATCATCAATTCATAGCTCCTACAAGTACGCTCATCATGTCCTACCAACCTAAAAAAGTTCTAGAACAACTATTTCGGTGCTTGCACATACTTTTGTAGCAAGTGGCAGTTATCCATGGCATGTTTTCCGGCTACCTGAAAAATAACGCACCATAAAGCAGGCGCTGCGCTAGGTCCTGCTTGAGTTTCTGGCCTTAAAGGCATCAGTCCTCCTCCTGCAAGGTAATTTGTGAAGACCAGGCAGTGGCCTTTGTCATGACCCTAACTCTTGCATTTCACACACCATACCTCTTCGCATACATCTAGTTGAACCGTCCTGCCCTACTTCAGACTTTTCATCTTAAGGCACAGATCTCTTAGCTGCGCATGGATATGCTAGACTCCTAGATTAGGATCCTGCATCGGAGTCTCATGTAATCTCATGGCAATCTCCAAGGCCTCTGCCTGAGTGGTTATCTTCTGCTACGACAACGCACTCCTTAAGTGTGGTAGTAGTGAAGCCACAAACCACTGGCGATGTTGTCCATATGTCAAATTCATGTTGGCTTCACGAATTGTACATTTCAACCTTGATCCAGCTCCCAAGGTGTCTTGCCTGGTTGCATCACGATCTCTTTGAATCCCAAAATCGACTATGCTTCATATTTAGGCCTGCTAAATTCCCTATTTAGTGTTGCTTGTATGTCCGCTACTCTAGCATTCGGGTTATCGTTGGAGTACTTAATATACCAGGTTAGCGTGCAATCCTGTAGAGAGCTAACCAACATTGCGTTCTTTATATGGTCATCTGTAACACCTTGAGCTTCCCATATAGCCCTCACAACAAACCAAAATTGGTTTGGTTCCTCATTTCCCAAGCCTTTGAACAAAGGCAACTTCACTATGTTTGCCATATTGAATTGCAGTAGAGGTGGAGGTGGAACGCGTGAAGCTGGAGGTGATGGCAGTGAAGCTGGTGGTGGTGTGGGCAGAGGTGGTATTCACAGGAATCCTTGTTTTATCAACTGAATAGCACTTCGCAGAGAGACATTCACGATCCCTTCTTTGTCCCCTCGCAGAGGTGAAATCAAGGGGTTATGCTCTGGACCCTTATTTCCTTCGTCTCTATAAAGTCTTCCACTTTGTGTAGTCCCGAACATAAAGGTAGCTGCATAACCCATTTTTCGCACAACAACATCTTAATCCAAGTATTCAAAGATTTTATGTACTTACCTCGCAGTCCTTTGAAAAGGCGTCACTCTGCCTCGCTATAGCTGACTGAGGTGTCGATCATGAATTTAGTCACAAATCCTCCTATGATGCGATCGAGCCAATGATCAACAATGTGGGCGATCTTATCCTTCGATGCCTCCAACCTTCGCACTAGCTCTGGGGTCCACACAATAGGATCATGAGGTTTCCACCTTCCTTGACTATTTGCTAGCTTCGCGATCCACTCGTATAGCTCAATAGGAAAGTGTTATATACCTAGGGTGGATAATATGGGGTACCAATGGAGGTACCCAAGGTAATAATGTAATAATGGGATGGGCCATAGTAATAAATAAGGTGGTTAACCCATATCATGTAAGGGACCACAAGTAGTTAGTAATAATGTAATGGGCCCATGGTATTAGTTGATGGTATGAGGGAACCATGGTAATAACCCATGGTATTGTATGTATGAGGCCTATATAGAGGCTAGAGACTCCACATGGAAAATAGTGAAGGATTATTGTATGAACAGGCATATGGCTTGTGGAGTGTTCTCCTTCCTTAAGGAGTGAATATATGGTGTTGCCCTACCTTAAGGGTTTGATAATAAAGTGAATCATTTCTATCTATTTCTATCTTGTTATTTCTTGGGTTTAGTCTATTATCATATATTTCTGGGTTAGATCTACAACAAGTGGTATCAGAGCTACAACAAGTGGTATCAGAGCACTTTCTTGGGCACAAAAGTGGAGAATTTTTTTTAATTTTTTGCAGGATTTCAGGGGCGGCGAGTTTGCAGATCAGATCTGTATGTTTTGGTGAAATATCTACAAAATATAATTGCAGATCTGTATTCTTTGTGAAAAAATAGCCGATTTCAAAAAAAAAATCGGTTGAATCGGAGTCCGGATGAAGGAGATATCGCTGATCTAAAAATCAGTGGGGTTGCAAACAATTTTTCAGGGCAGCAAGTTTGCGGCGCAGATCTGGACGTCCTGGTGCAATATCTGCAAAATATAATTGTAGATCTGGATTCTTTGTGAAAAAATACCCAAATTCAAAAAAAAAAATCAGTCGAATCGGAGTCCGGATGAGGGAGATATCGCTGATTTAAAATCAGCTCTTTTTTGCAGAAATTTTAGTGACGGCGGGAGAGTTGCAGCGCAGATCTGAAATTTTAAGCGTCAGGATCAAGATTTCTATCACATGGGTAGATGCAGAATGATTGTTCCATTTCTGAAAATAGGTCATAATAGGGATTCTGAGAAATATTGACGAAACTGTGACAATTTCAAATTTTCGCCAAGTAAGTTTTTTTTCAAAACTCTCTTCATGGCTTCTAGCAAGGCTCTATGTTTTACAAGAAAAGAAAATGGTCCTACTATTGAAGAATGCATAAAAACACACAAGTTATTATGGACACATCATTGGAGAACTTTTGTAGTGTTTAATTTTGAAGATGAGGCAGCCACATGGTGGGGATTACTTAACCAAAAGAAGTGTTCTGACCTGCCCGATGAAGAATTTGAAAAATTACTTTTAGACAGATGGTCTCATGCCAGAAAACAAGATAAAGAGAAACATGTGGGGCTATTTCCTACTGGTATATCCTTATTGCAGGTTCATGGATTCATTCAAAAGGAGAAGATCGTTGTGTCTATAAATCCTAGTTGTAAGCATAATTTTATCAATGTTAAATTGGCAAAAAAATTGCAAGTTCCAACAAAACACATTGAAAACATACAGGTTGATAATGAGGATGTTTAAGTTTATAAAGATTTGAAGATTTCTATGGATAAGTATGTGTTGCATGGTGATTTTTATACTTCAGAGATGGATAATATGGATGTTGTTTTGGGATATCCTTGGATGGAATCTATGGGTACTATCAATATTAATGTGCAGAAGAAATTCCTGAAGCTTTGGTATAAAAAGAAGAAAATTACATTACAGGATATTTCCATCAATAAACAGGTAGAGTCCACGGAGGTTGACGTAGAATATGTTCCAGGGACTAACATATCATATGATGAGCAGTTGATGGTCGACAATCAAACACAAATAGAGGCTGAAGCCGAAAAGGTAACAGGTGCTGACACATATGATGAGGGTTCAGTGGTTGAAGTCATATTGGAAAAGAAGACACCACAACAAGCACCACAGTAGGAAGAATTAAAGAAAAAGACACCGTGGGTTAAAACTTCAAAATATCATCACCCACATCACCCCGCAAGAAAACAACCAACAATATGGCAACCAACTAGCCACAAGGACAACAACCCACGTATGATGGATTGCAAGGAGCCTAGATCCACCTACTACAAATCAACACAGAAGAGCTGCCACGGTCAACTTCCATCTCAAGCGAGCGAGGCACCAGCAAGATCGAGGGTTCACCTTTCTCTTGGATGGCTAGATGCACGTGCATGGTACCAGTGGACTACTCTTTTGAGTAGATCTTATTATTTGTGTTCTTCCCATGTTTCGGGGACGAAACATGCTTAGGGGGGTGGAATGTTATATACCTAGGGGGGATAATATGGGGTACCAAGGGAGGTACCCAAGGTAATAATGTAATAATGGGATGGGCCATAGTAATAAATAAGGTGGTTAACCCATATCATGTAAGGGACCACAAGTAGTTAGTAATAATGTAATGGGCCCATGGTATTAGTTGATGGTATGAAGGAACCATGGTAATGACCCATGGTATTGTATGTATGAGGCCTATATAGAGGCTAGAGACTCCACATGGAAAATAGTGAAGAATTATTGTATGAACAGGCATATGGCTTGTGGAGTGTTCTCCTTCTTTAAGGAGTGAATGTATGGTGTTGCCCTACCTTAAGGGTTTGATCAATAAAGAAGCATTTCTATCTATTTCTATCTTGTTATTCTTGGGTTATTTCTATTATCATAATATCTTTGGGTTGGATCTATAACAGAATGGAGGCTAAAAAGATTTCATGGATCTTCATATACAAGTATCGGTCCAACCATTGTTTTTTTGACAGTTGCAGGTTTCATTTTTCTTGTGCTGTGAACTCGTGAATCCTTCTGTCCAACTAGCCTTCGATTTCTTTCTTAGTCGAATTCCAATGTAGGACATTACACATCTCTTATGCAGATTCTGGTCTCAGCAATGGAACCATTCGTTGGCTTGAGGGGGCCTGACCCAAGTTTAGCATTAATTAGCCAAACAAATCCCTACACTACTAGCCCTTTTGGCATCAGCTCGCAGAGCGCGGGCTGAAGTCTCACCCGAAGCAGTATGGGGGGATGTTGGAACCAAGTTTCCGCACCCTTGAGATGGTTGTGATGTCAGGTTATCCCGGTTATACTTGCCTACATGCAGGTTGATTAGCCCTCTATTCCACCCTTCAGTACCTTCATGAAAGGATACAATCGGCTTTCACGTAGCCCTAACCTGGGGCTAATATACTTTCGCGCTGTTAGGGCAACGAACTATGATATCTCCCAAACTAGGCTAAGTTTCTTACTTATCTTATTAACCGATCTTAGTTAGCTTTGCGTACACAGATGTTCTTACTTGTGTTTTCTTAACCAACACATTTACATACATTTGCACGTCATATAATCATTATAAGTGAAATTCATACCCAAAATAATAGATGCATAAACAAGAAATAAAGATGGAAAAATTATAGAATTCTTCTCTTTACTGATAATGCCTAACAATTATAGATTCGACCCACCCTGCTCACTCAGCTGCAGGGATCCGCGCACTCAGTTGCGGACTTCTAGGCCTCTGCGCACTTAGTTGCAGAACCTCTACCTACGCTACAACCCAAACTTAGACTTCCACTTCAGAACTATCTCTCATACATGTCAATGCTTTCTTTTTTTTTCTCTAACTACTTAGAGCTTAGCTCTATTTATACAATCCCATGGTCCACAGACCATGGGTAGATCTTTTACAACTGACATTACATTTCCAAAATAAGGGTGGACAACCCTATGACTCTTTAACATCTACGCACTCCGCGACCACAAAATGCGGAGTCTTTACATTTGGATTACAAAATTGTACCAAAATATGGGCTTTTAGCCCCAAAACTACCCTTGGGGGATCCCGCGCCCAACACATCTATCTACTAAGTGAGCAGAGTGAAAGTTTGAAAATTATAGTATATCTGCACTTATTGGCCTAGATTGAAAAAAAATCAATAGTTGTTCACTGAAGGTTCATTTATGCTCACCATATTCCTATTATATGCACTGTCTAGTGATTAAATATGTTTAAATAGGCTTATATGTTACAAAATTCATTACAAAACTTAGTGCTTTAAGTGTGGGAAAAATATTTTGTCTTACAAAAGTATGATACACAAAGATTTGGACTTGGATAGAAGTTTATCCTTGTTGTAGTGTAGAATTATATACAATATTGTTTGGCTATGTGTGAAGCCTCTGTTTTTCTTATAGAGAAGATAGATGTAGAAGTTATGATAGAGATCAACAATATATGACAAAATGAAAAGATTAGCTTTCCTATGAATTTAATGATATTGATATGTGTCCATCTTGCATGGGTCCTTAAGTGAGCATGAGTTTCTATATGACTAAATCTAATTAGATGATGATTAATTGATTCCACAGTTTTGTATGCTACTAGTTATGAAGTTTTTGGCTATATCTATATTGTTGTGTCTATGGCTAAGTATACTATGGAGAGTATGGTTTTGTGTTTATGTATATGAGGAAAATTTATTTTAGAGAAAAATATTGTGATGAGTGCATTGTTTCATTACAGAGATGAGTCCTATTGTATGTGACAGAAGGTTTTGACCTACCTTATGAGTAAGGTTTTGAAGAGATGTACTAATACTCTTAACTCTGTATGCTGGCAGAGATCTATATGCAGAGGATCTATATTTATTGCAATGATAGTGATACTTTCCATTAATTGACCTACATATTGGATCTATCCCTATTTACATGATGACATTATATGATGTAGAGGTTGCATGTTGCTAAGATGTCTTCTGGACTAGTATGCTAGAAACAACTTGAATGATGTATGCAAAATTTTGTATGCCAGATGTTGTATGCAGGATTTGAATGAATAGTCATAGTAGAAATCAGTATGCGAACATAGTACAGATGCTTATGAATCTCATGTTAATAATGTTGTTACTTGTCTTTTATTTTTATCCGAGATTTCATTGAAGTTTAGAATTGTTGATATTTTATGATGAAGCTACCTTGAGCTTGTTGCTGATCGTATTATGTAGAGATGTGGTTTGAAAATATATGGTGATTATAGAAAGGCCTTCACTCACTGAGAATCATTAGGATTTGGCAGAAATCTTGACATTGGTTTTTGTATTTGTCCTAAACTACCTTGGTTGAACTAATGGTAATGATTATGAGGTATTGTGGCTAAAAGAACGATGTATGATGAGTGAATGTATCATTTAAAGGTTGAGCCATGTTATTTGTGTTTGGAATTGATTAAGGAAGAGTGATTATTATGGTTATTCATTGTTGATGGTTACCAATGTATGTGGCTACAACTTGCCAATAGTTGATTTGGGTACTACTCAGAGTGTTTTTGTAGACAGTTAGAGTGTTTTTTATGGATGATTGATGATGTATGCAAATTAAGAACAATATAGTTTTGCTACTAATTTTCAAGGATGTCTTGTATGCTTATGATTGATGAATTTGAGCAAAGAGTTTGACATGGTATTTTACATTGTTGATGAATTAGAGTTTGATGGTGTACAGGGTAGAATTGTTTGTTGATCCAATATTTGTTGCAGAAATATTTTTATTATTCAAAATGAGTAGAATGGTATATGTGGCTCTAGTTTCAAAATTGGACAAAACATGGCCTATAGGGTTTTTTATTGAGTCAAGTGGATCTAATGTGAAAGATCATAAAATGTTGTCCACATAGGGACTGAGGGTTGGAGCCTTTAGTGAGGGAGAGGTAGCTCCCTTCCAGTAGTAGTCGATAAATTTGATCAAGGAGTAGGAACCTCCTTCCAGTCAAACCTGGAGAAACAAGAGGAGGTGGTAGCTTCCAAGGTAGGTACCTATGCATTGGTAAGAGTTTGTGCTAGTGCAAGATGTAAGAATATTTTCTTAATAATAATAAGAAGATAGAGACAACAACAATGGTGGTTTTCCCAATTGGGTTTTCCACTTAAAATTTGGTGTCCTTATGTGTTGATATGTTGATGATGTGATTACATTCTTATAGTTTACATGTTCTTATACTTAAGTTGTTCATGGTTTACTGAATATGCCTAAATCTACAGCACACTGTGTTGCTAATGAAATAATGGATTAGATAAATTTGAAAATGAAAGCATAAAGTAAGTAAAATTTGGTTGGGTATGAAATACCTATTGACCCCAAGTATTTCTAACACAATTTTTTTTTAATTAATTTTTTTTTTCAATTTTTTTTGTAAGCTATGCATGACTACATCCTCATTGTGTCTAATATATCACCTCGATTGGGGCACAAAATTGAACATCAAGGAGTATCTTAACAAAGCACCCAATCCCCGGATGCGGGTGTCATCTCGCCAGCTCAGGGAGAGCCACATGCCCAGCACGGGCTGCCACGTGAAGACTGGAGGTCTTTAATGCCTCTCGCCGCCAACACTCCAAGCCGGAAAACGCATAGTAGCAGCCTTAATGAAGGCGCTGGGAGCGATGGAGAGTCCGCAGAACGCATTCAATGCGGGCGAGTTTCAAAGGAATGTTGATGGGTTTAAGAATGTGGGGATGTTGGCGTGCGGAGCTCAGTGCGATGTGGAAACTGCCCAGATCCCTGAGCAAAGCTGCGATATTGTTGTTGAGAGCTTGGGCGAGGCTTGCTCCTTGCTGGTTATTCCTGGTTCTTGCCTATGTTCAATTGAGCTCTGTCTCGAGCCAATTTGGGGGCGACAATTATTTGGGAAGGAACGCGGAGACAGCAGGCCCTCATCTGCTCTGGAGAAAGTTAAGGACGCCGCGGACATCATGGTGCGAGAGAGGATGCCTTGCAGAAGAGGAAGGAGCTCAGGGCGTGGTAATTCCTCCCGTTCCCCTGCAGCGGATGTTCACCATCACTGCTGCTGCTGTTATTGTCACCGAAGAGTGGGAGCTTCCCCTGTTCAAGCTAGTCAGTTTATGGAGGCCGGCGGCTCCAGTGAAGGTGCGCCTAGGCTCCCAGCGTTCGGCTCAGTTATCTTCACCCTGGGCAGCTCCAGGGACAACGCCGGCATTAATGCCCACATCTCAGTACTATTTACCAAAATTCCTGAGGAGAGTGAGGAAGGATTGCAACGGTTCCCTGCTGAGGAAAGTCAAGAGGTTGACAGAGGGAAGCGCCCAATGGGGGAGCCATCGAATGCAGAGGGCAATTCAGCGCAGGGGCCTCAGCAAGCTCCCACCCGAACTCGAGAACCAGAGCTGCCAGCCCCCGCGCAAAATCCCATGGCAATGTGGGATGGAATCCCAGAGGGACAAGGCTGGTGCAGAATCCTGGAAGAAGAACCAGAGGAGTAACCCCCAGCGGCACTCCCTCGCATTTTCAGGACTGGTATGGGGTCGCGGTCGGTATCTGGTTCACACCTCTTGTCTTATGTCTTATGTCTTCTGTCTTATGTCTTATGTCTTAGCTTGTTTCTTTTCTGTTATGGGTCATGTTCACGGCTACTGAAGTCTTTCTGTTCTGGGTCATGTACGCGGCTTATATAGACTTTCTGGGTCATGTGTCTTTTGAAGGATGCCCCTGCGTGGGCTTTTTTAGCATCATATGGGATCATTACTGTGTCAGGTGTATTGGTCAAGACTGGAAATATAACCCTGTGCAAGAGAATTTTGAGTCTGATAGAGCTGCCCAAGGAGCCACAGTTGGCCCTGGGCAGCCAGTCCTCTTGAATGTAAGATTTACCTGTACATATTAATATAAAGTAGTTAGTGTTGCTGAGAAAAAAAAACAAAGCACCCAATCACCATTTATCCAAGACCCATAGACTTACTTAAAAAAATAAATAAATAAATAATTATATTAATAAATTAAGAAGGCTACCATGTAACAATTACTTTGAAATGAAAATTAATGTGAAAATATGAAGGATATATTAAGAAAATGTGTTTTTCATGTTACTTTCTTAATATGATAAATATATAAAATCATTTCATTTCCACATGATTTTAGAGATTGCTTATTACTTTATTTTATCATAAAACTAAAGATCTTTTTTATTTTAATAATATTGATTTTTTTATTATTCAATTCATTATAAAAAAAATAATTAATTAAATTCAATGACGGTTAAAAAAGAAAGGCATTTTTCCTTTAAATTTCAATATAATAATATTGAAATGTTATCCATTTGTTACCAAGTACCTTTCCGAGTACATTTTTATAATTAATACATTAACCCATATGAAAGTAATTTTAATGTAATTTTAAAAACAAGATGTCTGTCATTTAATGTAATTTTAAAAACATGATGTCGGTCATTTATATTATATTAGTTGTTTTGTACTGTAAAATTAAGTATTCAATCATATTCAATGAGTAAACTGTAAAGCTATTTTTTATTTTAATTTATTTTTAACTTTTATTTATTAATTTTGTATTTTTATATTTTTTAATTTGATTATGAATATGAGTAAACTAAGTAAGTTTATTTTTTAATTATAATTTATTTTTAATTATTAGTTATTAAATTTTTATTCTTATATATTTTAATTTGATTTATTTAACTTAAGAGAAAACTTTTTATTTTAGAATACAAGTGTATATCTAAAACATTAGTTTGTATTTGTTTTTAGGAAAACCAAATTAGAACATAACTTCAATTTAATAGGGACCAAATACAAATTTTATTAATAATCATCCAAAAAGCATGTAGACTAGCTTAATATGTTAGAATTTTAGATCCATCCTTATACCAAATGCAATTTTTATTAATAATCATCCAAAAAACATATATACTAGCTTAATATGTTAGAACTTTAGATCCATCTTTATACCAAAAACAGAAAATCATAAATTGAAATTTAAAAAAAGAGAATAGGGAGGATATGAAAATTATAAAATTGAAATTATAAAAAAAGAGAACAATAAGGACATCATCTCTAAGATTTATTATATCTCATGTTTTCTTCCATTGGAATGGGTTCATTGTTGCATCTATGAGAGCATCGAGGGTTAAGAGGATATCCAAGTGAGCCTTAATTCTCTCAATCCAACCATCCATGCCATTCACATTTGAGTGCATTTCATCCAACAATAAAAGGATCTCTTCTTTAGGTGATTTTTTTTCCACCAACACTCATACCATTAGAAGATTCTAATGCCAACATATGTTAATGATATATATTAGTTATAGTGGCCCCTAGTGTGACCCTTGTTGAAGACATATTGAGCCACCTTATCTAATACTTTGGAATCACTTAGACACGGAATTTTATGAAACTTTTCCCTTTTCACTTAAGAAATCTCCTCCTGCATCAGTTATTAAGTGTGTTCTTGATATATGGTCATTGAGCTTTCCGCCCCTTACCAAGCAGGAGAACATTCCTACTCCCAATAATAGGTGACTCCACATCGAACCCGAGCACCCTAGTAAGGCATTCTGTCCTCAACTAGAAGATATTTTTCTTGACCTAAAAGTGAGAGTTGCGCAAAGCTAGTGTTGGGCCTCAAATATGCCCATTTTCCCACCATATAATACCATTATGCATAGCCTAAATTTTTATATTCTTACACTCATTTCATATCATAATTCGACAACTTGCTACCAATTCACATCCTACACTTCACGGTTGATTATAATTAGTTTTCTTAGCTTTTCTATGATTAGACATGATTTTTTCATGATTTACTAATGATTTTTGTTAAGTTCATTTTTCACAGGGTTCCATTGTCAAAATTCTTCACGAGTCAATTAAACTAAGTTGCTACATGTTAAAATATCAATTTTTGATCAAATGGGAAATAATCTCGAGATTATGAGACTTGGATCTTGTTCAAAATACCCTCATTCATGTAACCCAAAAATCGTTTGTCAAAATTCATCACCAACAAGAAGTTATGTTCTAAACAATTTTAAGTACAGAATCAGTGTCTCCATAGGTACAATATCGTTGAATGACTTGGGTTCGGGTCTGAACGATTCAAGTTCGGTTCTAAACGGTTTTGGGACCACATGGAGGACAACAACTTTGATGATTTTTCTTTGTGCTAAAAAGGGAATTGCTTCCTCCAGCTATGCCATGATTAGGATGAACCCAACCATCATCCATTTGAAGACTCTCCAGAAGATTGCATAAGATTTCTTTGCTGTTGTATTTTCTTTTTCTGAGTTTTTGGTTGTTCTTTGTTTCCATCAGTTGCACCTTATAAAATTTGAGGTTCTACATGTAGGTAGGGAGAGTGGGGAGTAAAGGTAGCAATGCAAAGGATTGTATGTAATCTTGTTTACGTTATGAATACAATGGAAGCATTGTTGAAGTTTGTTTAAATGCATAATTGCTTAACCATAACACAAAACTCTGATTTTGCACTCAATCTGCTGTAAGTATTAATGTGTTTTTTATTTTTTTAAATAGTATTGAATTAATTTAAACTTGCTTCATGAGTGGCAAGGGCCTGCTACACCCTGGAAAAAAGTTCTGCAGTTACTATAGATAATAGGAATTACATTTGATTAATAGTTAGAAGTGTAAATGTTGCTTAAGAAAGTTACTACTTAGATCTCATAGTTTTTATCTTTATTTTGTACTTAAAACCTCTACTTTGTTTCGTATACCTGAATCGAATATGATAGATTGCGTTCCACTTATCAAAAGACCATCAAGGATTGTATTGAGTGATGCTTTCTAATGCATAAATGGTTTCTTTAATATGATTTCATAGCGTATAATGTTTGAGAATATCCTTAATCTAGAAATATATAGGGGTTAATTACCATATCATAAGATTAACAACGAAATTGGTTTTATGCTCTGTTGTTTTCTATTCAAGACCAAGTTCTGTAACATTATGCCTATATGAGGAATGCTTAGGAGTAGTGAAATAAATATTGCTCGTAATTGAGTTTGATGGTTCTGGAACTTAGCATGATTAGAATAAGAGTGAATTGAAGTCGAAGTGTAATGCTTGTTGTGAAAGGTTTCTTGAGTTTGGTTATAATAGCTTTCATTTAGAATAGGGTTTGGAATTTTGAATTGAATATGTAATACATTCAACATGGAAAATTGAATGAGGGTTGCTTGCTTAGATATTTTGGAATGCTTGCAAAGTAGAATCTTTATTGATTAACTTCATATGGCCTGGGATTTAAGCTCAATAATTAGATTTCATTTTATTGGAATTCTCTTGTTTTCTCTAGCATGAGGATGTTTTAGTTGACCATTACTTTTATATGAACCGAGCTTAGTATGATTTCGATTAAGGCATGAGTCTAGAATGAGTTTGGTTTGATTCATTTAAAGAGTGAAGTTGAGCTTTGGAGTACTTTGTCTCATTCAAATTGAAGGTTCTTATAGGATAATGTTGAGTGATAAATTGTAGTAATTAAATTGTAATAAGTTCCTCCTAGATAATGATTCAAATTTCTTAATTTAAGAAATCATTTCTCTTTTGTTTACATTCGGATCAATGAAACTAGGATTTATATCATAGTTCAGTTTATATAGTGGTTGGATTATTTAAGTAATCATTGATATTCTTTTGCAATAGAAATCTGTGTTGCTAGAACTATAAATTTTGAAGTAGTTTGCGTAATGGATTTGTATCAATTTGTTTGTTTTCTTTACCATTAAGTGAGCTTTGAATTAGCCAGATTATGATCTAGATAGAGTAGTGATTAAGGTTTGAATAGAATAATGATTTAGCTTGATAAGATTATTTGATTCAGTTTTTATGATTGGAAATAGTTTGAACAATTACGTGATTTTGTACTTATACAGTAAATTGATTTCATATTTTATTTTAGATTAGACGATATGATCTTGCATTACCTGTGCTTGTGCCTTGAAGCTTACGAATCCCAGATTGATGATTTAATGTTGGAATTATAACACATAATTTCCCCAACATTTTTGGCGTCGTTTCTGGGGAGGTGCAAAAGGGATTAAATCATAGCTTCTTTCACAAGTTTTCTGTGTGATCTTAGTTGCAGGACAATCAAATGGTAGAGAGTGTATGGTAAGACGTGAGTGAAGAGTCACGCATCCACTATGGTGGGGTTTCTCCAAATTTTGGTTGTCCAAGTAAGCAAGTTTGGTGAGTTTTATTGCAATTTGTAGTTTTAATTAATTTAGATTAAAACTTCAAGCTCTTTAAAGATAAAACATTTTTGGGGTGTTATAAGAACCCCTTTGTACTAATCCATGTTGCAAGACAGGGATCATCAACCAGCAGGAGAAATTCAAGAATGATTGAGAGCTTGAAGAATGTCCCTCAAAGCACTTTCTCAAATCCTAGCAATAGCTAGGGTATCTGCCTCTCAAGAAGAGTTTGTCCTGACCACATTCAGGAAATTATCTATCTCTCCACAGCCAAAAAAGGATTTGGAAGTCTCCCTTGATTCCTCTTGCCTATCTACCAAGGAGATCGATAAATCATATACCAAATCTGATGGGGATCATCCAACTGAACCTGAGATCGAAGAACTTTCACCATGCCCATCAGCAAGCCTTGTATGCATTCCGGAGACCAATTATCCAAGTTTTCCTGGCATGACCGAGGAGGACTTTCAGAGTGGTCCAAATGAAGAAATGGGCCAATACCACCAAGATTACATTGATCATTGGTTCCAGATCATAATCCAGTCAAAGTACCACTCTCATCTTCAAATACTCTTTGTATCACATCTTTCAAAACTGCTAATTTTTCATGCTCATGTACCTTCTAAAGTTTATATGTTAAATTTGGGAATAAATATATATTTGTACCTGATCCACATATGGATTCTTTGGAAGTTATCTTTCACTTGAAGGGGGACATATTTTCTCCAGTATAGTAGGAAATTTAGTATTGTAAATACATAAATGAAAATTGTAAAGAGAAAAATAAGTCCTTTTGTGAAAGCCAACTTGTCTAGCGCAATTGGGTAGGGACTTTGCTTGAAAACTAGGTAACTCACAAGAAAGGTTCCCAATCAAGTTTGTAAATTTGTATGAGTTCTTAAAATCATGTATATTTCAAGTCATTTTGTCTTGTACTCGTGTTGGTTGATGTGGATCCCTTAAGGTCCACCTGCCAACAAGCCTTGTCCCATCGACATAAGCAAATTATATGGGACCAAGGTTAGGGTTAGATAAGGTACTTGGGAGACTACATGCCTTAATGGTAGGTATCCTTGTCATCTACTAAGGAAATACATCAACGTTTCTTGGTGGATGAATTCTGCAGTCCATTCGACTTCGACAAATTCATTCATGTCTAGTAGAATGTATTGAGTGCCTTGATTCCCATTAACATCAAAGGTGGGATATCTCGCATTGATTAATGATCTCTTCAATGGTTGGTAATCCAATGATCCTTTCTTATGTTTGACATCGACACCATTTATTCACATATTAAAGATTGCACATGGGTGTGTATTGGTTGAAGACTATATGGTTTTCTGATCTAAACACAGATTTGCACCAGTGTGGATCTTTGTATCAACATTTCCATTTTCATTTGCAGCAATTTATTCATTTAAGTAAAGGCTTCCATATAGCATCTTGGCCATTCATTTGCAACAACAATCACCTTTCCTCGGTTGTTTGGGAACATACAAATCCTGAGGCATGGGGGAGAAGGGAACCTTCAGTTCATCCTTCAACCTTCTTTAGCAGGTCAGATCAGCAGTCACATCAGCTCCAACAAGTCCATCTTCCACTTCATCCTGTAGCACCAAGCACATCAATGATAAAACTTGAGGTAAATTTGACTTAATATTCTCTAATTCATTAGAAAGTTTAAGAAACTTAATGATAACCACTTCTCATTCCATGCATTTCATCTTTATAAACCATTATCCTTCTATTTCTTTCCATTCATTACTCATAATAAAAATACTTACATGTTAAAAGAAATTCCTTATTGTGTCTCTATAGTGTCTCCTCCTCCCCCGATAACAAGAATTCTATTTGGAGGATGAAGTATTTACTGCCATGAAATAATAAAGGAAACCACCTATAAGCATTGACCTTGTGATGACAGAGTATGTAAGAACCCATCCACATTCACCATCTCCATCACCATGTCATTTCATCCATCATCTCTTCCTCGTCTATCCCTTTCTTGTCCTCAATTTGTATTGATCTATAAATTAGTATGATATCTTAATATGAAGAGTGCTGCCCCACAAGAACCAGCACCTCCAAATATTCAAGCAATGCTGCTCCATAAGAACCAACACCTCCAAATATTGAAGCAATGTTGTTCCACAAAGAACCAACATCTAAAAAACAATGTTAAGAATATGTCAATGAGAAAGGGATTTGTTTGCATGAGGACTTTCAAACTCTCAGGCATGGGGGATTGTTCGGCCCTGAATATGCCCATTTTTCCACCGTATAACACCATCATTCATAGCCTAAATTCTTATACTCTTACACTCATTTCATATCATAATTCGACAACTTGCTATCAATTCATATCCTACACTTCATGGATGGTTATCATTAGTTTTCTTAGATTTTCTATGATTAGAGATGATTTTTTCATGATTTACTAATGACATTTTTTTGCTAAGTTCATTTGTCGCAGGGTTCAAGTGTCGAAATTCTTCATGAGTTAATTAAACTAAGTTGCTACAAGTTAAAATATCAATTTGTGATCAAATGGGAAATAATCTTGAGATTCTGAGACTTGGAGATTGTTCAAAATACCCTCTTTCATGTAACCCAGAAACCATTTGTCAAAATTCACCACCAACAAGAAGTTATGTTCAAAATAATTTTAATTATAGAATCAGTGTCTCCGTAGGTAGAAAATCATTGAAAGACTCAGGCTCGGGTCTAAACGAGTCCGAACAATTCGATTTCGGTTCTGAATGGTTTTCGATCCACGTGGAGGGCAACGACTTTGATGAGTTTTCTTTGTGCTAACAAGAGAATTAATTCCTCCAGTTATGCCATGATTAGGATGAAACCAACCATCATCCATTTGAAGACTCTCTAGAAGATTGCATATGATTTCTTTGCTGTTGCATTTTCTTTTTTTTGAGTTTTTGGTTGTTCTTTATTTCCATCAGTTGCGCCTTATAAAAGTTGATTCTCTACATGTATCTAGCGAGAGCGGGGAGTAAAGATAGCAATGAGAAGGAGTGTAATCTTGTTTATGTTATGAATACAATGGAAGCTTTGTTGAAGTTAGTTTAAATGCATGCTTGCTGAACGTTAACATGAAACTCTGATTCTACACTCAAGCTATTGTAAGTATTAATGTGTTTTTTATTTTTTTAAAGAATTAATTGAATTAATTTAAACTTGCTCAAGGAGTGGCAAGGGCCCACCACACCCTGAAAACAAGTTCTGTAGTTAATATAGATAATAGGAATTACATTTGATCAATAATTAGAAGTGTGAATGTTTCTTAAGAAGGTTACTACTTAGATCTCATAATCATTATCTTTATTTTGTACTTAAAACCTCTAATTTTTTTCATAGATCTGAACCGAATGTGATATATCTCGTTCCTTAATCGTCAAAAGACCAACAAGGATTGTATTGAGTGATGTTTTCTAATGTATGAATGGTTTCTTTAATATGATTTCATAGAGTACAATGTTTGAGAATATCCTTAATCTGGAAATATATAGGGGTTAATTACCATATCATAAGATTAACATTGAAATTGGTTTTATGCTCAATTGTTTTCTATTCAAGACCGAGTTATGTAACATTATGCCTATGTGAGGAATGCTTAGGAGTAATGAAATAAATATTGGTTGTAATTGAGCTTGATGGTTCTAGAACTTAGCATGATTAGAATAAGATTGAATTGAAGTTGAAGTGTAATGCTTGTTGTGAAAGGTTTCCTGAGTTTGGTTATAACATCTTTCACTTAGAACATGGTTTGGATTTTTGAATTGAATATGTAATACAGTCAACGTGGAAAATTGAATGAGGGTTGTGTGCTTAGATCTTTTAGAATGCTTGCAAAGTAAAATGTTTATTGATTGAGTTCATATGATCTCGGATTTAGGCTCAACAATTAGATTTCATTCAATTGGAATTCTCTTGTCTTCTCTAGCATGAGGACGTTTTAGTTGAGCATTACTTTTATCTTAATTGAGTTTAGTATGATTTCAATTTTGTAATGAAGGAATGAGTCAAGCATGAGTTTTTTTTTATTCATTTAAAGAATGAAGTTGATCTTTTAAGTAGTTTGTCTCATTTGAATTGAAGGTTCTTATTGGAGAACACTGAGTGATAAATTGTAGTAATTAAATAGTGATAATTTCCTCCTAGATAGTGGTTCGAATTTCTTAATTTAAGCAATCATTTCTCTTTTGTTTACATTCGGATAAGTGAAACTAGGATTGATATCATAGTTCAGTTTATATAGTGGTTGGATTATTTAAGTAATGATTGATATTCTTTTGCAATAGAAATGGGTGTTGCTTGAACTATAAATTTTGAAGTAGTTTGCGTAATGGATTTGCATCAATTTGTTTGTTTTCTTTACCATTAAGTGACCTTTGAATTAGTGAAGTTATGATCTAGATAGAGTAGTGATTAAGGTTTGAATAGAATAAGGATTTAGCTTGATAAGCTTCTTTGGTTCAGTTTGTGTGATTGGAAATACTTTGAACAATTATGTGATTTTGTATTTAGAGAGTAAATTGATTTCATATTCTATTTTAGATTAGACATTCTGATCTTGCGTTACATGTGCTTGTGCCTCAAATCTTTCGAGTCCCAGATTCATGATTTAATGTTGGAAATATAACACAGATAATTTCCCCAACAGC
Organism: Pinus tabuliformis; assembly: GCA_031772625.1. Classification (NCBI taxonomy): domain Eukaryota; kingdom Viridiplantae; phylum Streptophyta; class Pinopsida; order Pinales; family Pinaceae; genus Pinus; species Pinus tabuliformis. The sequence goes on from CM062815.1 coordinate 874,101,014, forward strand.
TAGCTACCAAGGGATATAGGTGTCAGAGATGTTAGTCATGAGAGGGGAGAGTTGGGTGAGTTAGAGTGAGAGGAAGGGAAAATAATTGTAAGATGGATGGGGTCCAAAGTTTCAAGCAACAAGAGAGGGGGCAGTGAGAGGGAAGCCTAGCCTGCCAATAATCCCTATGCTTGTCATGGAAGTTGAGAATTTACATTGACTAAAACAAGAAACAACAACCATTGTATCACATATTACTTGAACCATAGTTAACCAAGGAGAGAGTGTCAAGTCTATGAATGCCCATAAAGCTAGACATGATCCCATTATGAAGTTTCAATCAATTCCCCTCGCATGCAAGGTGGCAACACTATACATGATAAGAGGTTCCCACCTCCAAAAATGACCAATGCACATGGAAGAGCCTAACTAGAATGAGGCATCTAACAAGCAAGGATAAAGAAGCATAACCCAAGAGGATCTCTAAAATAGTTGATGTAATCCTAGCATTAAGCCAAGACTATCAGAACAAACCTCACCTATGGTGGATGAATAATGGGTCATTAAATCTTGTGGTGCCACTTCCACCCTCCTTAATATGTGGTGCAACATCCATGCCACCCTACTCTCCCCACCAATCTTGTTTCAAACACCTAGCATGTTAAATATTTTTCTCTATAAAATTTTATTAATAAATTTAAAATAATTTATTGTGCCAATTTTTGGGTTGCTTTGCATGACACTATTTATGGTGAGATCACAAATTCTACAACTTAAAATTAAAAATTTTCTAATTTCTAATCAAATTTTAGGTAAAATAGACCCAAAAGTCCATAGAGTAAAAAAATTGTTTCTTTACATTATTATATTTATAATTGTTATTACTTGCATTAAAAATTTCTACTACAAAATTAAATTAAATATTAAGAAAATAACTACCTATATGTGTGAACATCCTTAAAAATTAAAAGCAACATAAATCTTAAAAAAAATGAAAAATTAAATTAAATAAAAAATAACTAGCTATGTCAAATTCCACTAGCACAATTACTTGAAGGTCAATCGGGTAGTTGTGCCCTATGCTAGAAGGAGAAGACATGCTAAGCTAAGGGCTTGTGTGAGTGACTTTGACAACTTAGATAGGCCATGCGGGCTCTTGAAGCCACACATCATAAGATGACAAACAACTTTGACAAACAAACCAAAGAAATAACTAGCTTTGTCAATCACAACATTTAAAAAAAATAATAATATATCAAAAATTAAAAGATATCAAATTTGTTAATGTATAATTATTTTAAATTTTAAATGATTAAAAAAATAATTTATTAAGATATTTTATTTCTATATATCTATATATCTATATATATATATATATATAAAATGGATATAGACTAGTAAAAACTTTTTACAATATTAAATTACATATAAAATTTATTTTAAGATTCTATTTTCTTCCACCCAAAATTAAATTTAAAATAAATAAATAAATAAATAAAATAAAAAATTTTGCTAGCAGAAAACCATTAAAAAAATAATCCATATCTAACCTAAAAAGTTTTTAATATGCTAAAATTAATACATAAGAAAAATATATGTGAGAGAAAAAAAAAGAAAGGTTAATAATATATTTTATAATTTCAAATGTAAAATAAACCAACACATTAAATACAACAAAACTCAACTCAACTCGAACCTTCAACAAAACTCAACTCAACTCGAACCTTCAACTTTCTTTCATGGCATTTGTCGCAAGAAACCCTTACACAAAATGTGAAAATCTAAAAGTCCCAGGTTGTACAGCACTTAGCATCTCTGAGTCCTGAAATATTTCGTTTTCTCATTTTCGATCACATTTCAAGGCCAAGGTCATCGCCATCGTTATTCTGTTTTGAATATCATTCTTAAATCATGTTACCCTGCAATTCTCGGATGGTGTGTCACGAGTTTTGGTAGCGAATCTGTGCATATCTCAATCTACCGAAGTAGCCTTCGAGCTGGAACACCAAATGATAAATCAGTCCGGCCAAACGTCTTGACCATAAATTATTATATACAATTACGTCCATATACAGAAGTTAAATCAGAGGATTGCATACAACGTCACGTTCTATTCCTGGTGTATATCTGTCTCTTCAGTTTGACATCATAATTGCAAAGCAAACTGATAATGAGAACAATGACATGAAACAGTGGAAAATGGCAGTTTTGGCTTTCAATGGTTTGTCTAGGTAATGTCTAAAGTAAGGAAATGGTTTTGGTTAGAATTTTGCAATATAATTGTGAGCAAGATTGGTATTTGTTTTTCTTTAAAATATATTTTTAAATGTATAAATAAATTTAACACTCAAAAAATTCCATAAAAAATAAAAATTTGATAATCTAACTATGCGGACGAGTTGAGCAGGAGTTGAGGGGAAAGTTATGGAAATTCCAGTTATATTTAGAGAAATCTTGCAAGGATTTTTGTAAATTCAAATTATAGTTGTTAAACTTCAAAATTTTAGGTGTGGTTTGTTATAGTGATGAATCAATTTCCACCATAAAAAAACACTATTCAAACACTGTCTCTACAAAATTTTTTGAAATTTTTTTGCTGGGATTCCGGCTGCTTTTGAAGGTCTGCATAATTCCTCTGCCTCTTTAGACCAGACCTATCAAAAACACTATTCAAGCGCTGTCTTTACAAGATTTTTTGAAATTTTTTACTGGGGCTATCCCCCTCTTTAGACAACTCCAATAAAAATACAGACCCGGCCCCTTTAGACAAATCCAATAAAAATACAGACCAGAAATCAAGTCCAATCCGGGGGCTTAATTGGTTAACTGGCATTTTAATTGATGCGGAGAGACCCTGGGAATATGCTTTTTAATTGGAGGAAATGGAGAAATTCCAAACGCGAGCGTTGAAAGAGAGGTCTGCATTACGTGAGCTGCACGTGTGCGAGTGAGAAAATTATTGATGGGAGTGGGAGGTTAGCAGAAAGAAAAAAGGCGATACAGCTATTCAGGGCGTGGGATTCGAGACAGAGAGCGATATGCTGCGCGTAAAATATTGTTATATTGCGGGTTCAGAGCGCGCTTATGTCAATGTTGTTTGGAATTAATAATTCCAAGAAACTCAGAGGTTTCTTTTTTCCTTGTGTCCTTCTGGTTGTTGAAATAGGCCAGGAGTAGTGTTGTTCTTGATGTTGAGGTGTTATTTGACTCACCCGTATCCAGATCTTGCTACCTACCCATGGCAGAGCCCGTAGGTTGTTTTATTCATATTGTCATTTTCACCGGACGTTGGAATGTGGTGTCGCAGTAGATTCACACGAGTTGATCAAAATTAGGGTTCGATTTTCAACGTGAAACTAGCAAGAAGCTTCGCCCAACTAACCTCCGTTTACTTTTGTCTCTGTTTAAACGAATCTCCAAAGTCACAGCTTCCAAGACTTTAACCTTCCACGGTCACCAAATCACCAAGTTCACTTGTTAGAAAGTAGTAGATTGTGTTATTTAACAAGATCACTTTCCTTCTCGGTTGGTTGGTTGGTTTGTCTTTTTAAATAAATAGCTCAAAACCCATAGGTTTCGTATTTATATATATATATATATAAATATAATTTTAGTAGGAAAGTTTGTGGTATTTAATTGGGCATTACAATGAAATGTTAGGTTTAGGTTTAAAATTCCTCATAAAATATCCAAAAGAAAAAAAAAGAATTATTTTGCATTGTGTAAATAAAATTATTATACATATTTGGTTACTTTTAATTTTGTGGAACGTTCTTTAGTTTAGTATGGAAGAGATGGCGTCATGTTAAACATTTTAACTAAGTAATAAATGTGAAATGTGTGAAAATTCATAGATTAAGGTGAAAATTTTGACAACCTATGGTTTTCTTAATGCTATTATTATTATGTAAACTAGGCGGAAAATATATAATTCTTACACTTTTAAAAATTATTCAAATATAAGTTTTTTTTTTTGTAAACTACGGCGGAACCTTTCTTTTTCTATTACTGCAAATCAAAACCACTACATACTTGTGGTGGCCTCAACTCACCCCAAGGGGAAACCGAGTTTATTGGCCACCTTAAATTTTTAACAGCCATCCAAAAATAGAAAGTTCTAATTCTTCTTGTCCATGCTAAATATACTAAACAGTCATAAAGATTTCTATTGTTTTGACTCTGCATTCTAAATTTCAAAAAGGAACTAAAGATGCTGCTCTATTGACTTAAACTTTCTTGAAACCAACATATATACATATCTTCCATTATTGCGCCGCAATGTCTGTCTGCTGCTCCACTTCTTTCTTGATGTCTGGGTGGCAGTCCTTTATCTGCTGCTGTATTTTATCCATTTTTCGGTCCTGCATTAACAGAGTAATCTGGATGTTCTTCAGTTCTTTCCTTAGATTTGGAATTCCTTGAGAAAGCTCTGCCATTTCCATCGCTACTTGCTCCATTGCCTTAGCGAGCAGTCTTTTCATTACCCAGTATACGTGTAGAGCCTGCTTATATAAAGTCATACGGCCTCTCGTGTTTCCTGGATCCGGGAGGAGATATTCCCAATCTTCCATTTCAGAGTCTGATTGTCCCTGGGTTGCTTCCTCTTCCATTTGCTGAATTATCCTTCTGATGTCCTTGTTGGTGTTCTCACAATAAGCTCTTTCTGCGAACTGAATCTTTTTTCCTATGGATCTTCTGGATTTTCTAGCCGGTGTAGCTGCGTGTTCTTCCCGGTAAACTCCTGCTCTTCCCCTTCCCCTTCCGCGTTGTCTCCGTCTCCCTCCTGTGCCTCCTCTATTCCTGTAGTGTCCTCTGCCTCCCCGACTCTTCGTGCGTGAGGCACTACCGAACTCACGAAATATCTATACTTATGACTATAAGTGTGTTTATTTTGGAATAGGTATTTACAATTTTAATTGTGTCTAGAGACTTTCTCGATAGAGATATTGGAAGGTAATGTAATGTAAAGCCCAATATGGGAGAGATATTGTAACTTAATATAATGAAAACATTTTAACTCACTCAAAATAAAATGAAAATAACCTTATACAAATAAAATAATTAAAAATTTCAAAATGAACCATGGTATTCATGTGAATATAGCTTATTTAAAGGGGGAAATTAAACCATCCCCGCTCTAGATCCATCTTAAGTCTAGATCTAGAGCTGGATCAAATATTTTGAGCTACAAACCTCTTTTAAAGTGGAAAGAGATTTGATCCCTCTCGCCCCTTGGTAGATCTAGATTTAAGATGGATCTACCCTTTCAAAATTTTCATTTTACTACAACCATATAAATTAAATAGTTGGTAAAGCCCATAGGCATCCATCCATACTATGCATCAAAACACTTACCCAATATATATTTTCCAAATTTACAAAAATCATAAAATTTTATTTAATTATAATTTTATTTTAAATTAGTATTATTAATTATAAAAGAAATTAATGAAAATTATGGATATATTATATAAAGCAATAAAAAATATAAGTTTTATAGTGAAAATATTTGAAATAGTTTTCCTATTTTGAACGAGTTTCGTGTATATTTTTATTATGCAGACACAACCAAATTATGGAAAAGATGTAATATAAACATAAACATTTTACTAGATCAAAAAAAATTAACAAATAAAATAATTAATAATTTAGAGTTGTGTTTTTTTTGACAACCCATAGTTTTGTGGATGGAGTCTATTTAAAGGATTGAGGGAATCCATTATGGAATGTAAGAGTACCAACTTACATACATTTTAACTTCAAACTTATCGCTCTAGCCGCTTAATAGATTCTGATTTACCATGGATGTCCTCTTAATATTATTTGAAATATAGGAAAGATTTGTTGTAGTTTCAATTTTATGTTGTGTAGTCTATATAATCCAAGTGCCCAAAGGTATTTTCAAGTTTTTGAATCCATGTATGCATTAAAAACCACTTATACTTTTCATTTTCATTTTAAATCAATATACTAACACAATTTGAAAAATTTCAAGTGGTTGAATGCATTTATGCATTCAAAAAGATGATGAAAAGCAATGAAAAACTATATATACATATATATAGAATTACTACACATCTGTCTTAACCCTAATTTTTGACGTGAAAACATATATATAGAATTACTGCAAATCCATCTTAACCATAATATCTGAGGTCCAAACATTTCCTCAAGTATCACCCCACTTGAAATGAGTAGCTAGCCATTCTTAAATGAGTGGACTTATATTCAAGGAGTAGACTTATATTCTCGTCTAGTAAGAAGGTAGACTTACACTCCTTAGAAATGCCATTACTTGGCTAGACTTCTTCTCCTATAATATACTTTTACACTCCTGGAAAATGTCATAAGTGGGCTACACTTCCGACTTCTTATCCTATAATATACATTTACACTCCTGGAAAATGTCATAAGTGGGCTAGACTTCCCCTCTTATAACCTATTTTTAGGTCTGTGAATTTTCTTTATATTAGGAAAAGATGAGCTCTTAGCTAATAGGACACATTTATTTTTATTCTTTAAAACAAAAGGTAGTTTTAACCTAAATAGTATCCACAAGACATCCACTTCCCATTATGGTCATGATTGTTGAGGTGTCACAATTTAACCCCTTACACTGAAAAAAACTAATGAATTATATATTAGTATACAAAATAAAAAAATAATAACTATATATATAATTTAATTTTACCCTATAATATTTTTCTTCCACTTATTTTATAACTAGGGGAATCTACAACTTGGATAGTAATGGAATATCTGCATGGTACAAGGTCCATTTTATATCCTACCATCATACCTTTGGGGTCTACTACTTGTTTTCCTCTCCATATATCAAATTACACATAATAGATCAAATTTTATATTTCTTAATTTAAACAATTTCATATCACTTCTATCACCAATTAAACTTCTCACAAAACCATTACATATTATCATTTTAATTTTAAAGAAATTGTGGCTCTTGCCATCAAATCCAGTAACTCAGTGAGTTCCCTTTGCCATAAACTCATTGAGAGCAATCCCATTACTCCAAGGATCTATGGGCTTCCAAAAATTCACAAGGAGGGGCCCCCCCTAAGACCCATTGTCAACACTATTGGTGGTCCTACCTACCTTTTGGCTAAATTCCTTGCCTTTAAACTTAAACCCTTAGTTGGCCATACAGAGTCCTTTGTCAAAGACTCTGCTTCCTTTGTTGAAGAGCTCAAGGGCATGAAGCTTGACCCTGGAGACATTCTTGTTAGTTTTGATGTAGTCTCCCTTTACACTTGCATCCCTATAAGGGAGGCAATGGAGGTGATCAACCGCCTAACGGATCCTGATACCGCTCGGTTAGTTGAGATCTGTCTCACTTCCACTTTCTTCAGTTTTGAAGGTGAGTTCTTTGAACAGACCTGTGGTGTTGCCATGGGCTCACCCCTATCCCCTGTGGTTGCTAATCTTTTTATGGAAGATTTTGAATCCAAAGCTCTAGCCTCGGCCTGACTCCTTCCTAAACTTTGGAAAATATTTGTAGATGACACTAATGTCATCTGGTCTCATGGCCAAGAAGAGTTAGGTCTATTCTTCAATCATCTCAACAGTCAATCCTCCGCCATTAAGTTCACCATGGAACAAGAAGTCAATGGTTGCATCCTTTTCCTTGACATTCTTATTTCTAAGAATACTGACGGTTCCCTCTCCCACCAAGTGTTTCGGAAGAAAACACATACAGAGCAATATCTTCATGCTAGTTCCCATCATTTCCTGGCTCAAAAGTTGGGCGTTCTCAACACCCTTGCTACTCGTGCCCTAAGGATCTCGGATGAAAAGAGCTTTGAGAAAGAGAAATCCCATCTCCTTAATGTCTTTGTTGAGAACGGTTATAGCAGACACCTTGGTCAGAAAGCTTTCCTTAAAGCTTCCAGAAATTCGGTGGTTAAAAAAGAACCTAAAGAACGAATACCAGGGGTCCATCTTCCTTTTGTTCAAGGGACCACTGATAAGATTGCGAAGATTCTTAGGAAGCATAATATTCCCTCGACCTTTAGACCCCTTAACACCATTCGTAAATCCCTCCACTCAGTGAAGGATCCTATCGACCCTATGGACATGAAGGGTGTCTATATTATTCCTTGTTCCTGTGGAACCCCCTACATTGGTGAGACTGGTCGCTCTATTAATCAAAGGATTAATGAGCACGTAGCTGACCTAAGACATAGGAGAACCAGATCTTCCGCATTAGCAGAGCATGTGGAGAAAACCAAACATCATGTCTGTATTGAGGAGGCCAATGTTATTGCTAGAGTTGTGCAATTCCATCACCGAAAATTTAGGGAAGCCATTGAGATTGAAAGAAGACCTAGCAATCTCAATAGAGACGACGGTTGGAAGATCAGTAGTTGTTGGATTCCTGCCCTCTCTTCCTAATCATTTCTTCCCTTCCCCTCCCCCCTCCCTCTATTCATAGTGTGTTCTAAATAATTTTTTTTTTTGCCCTTGTTACCCTTAGCCTGCTTTCTTGAGCCTTATTCCTTTGATCCTCTTAAAAATATCACCCTTATTTATCTATTTTTATATAGTCCTTTTCATAACTATCTAAATAGATTAAATTATCCAACATATGATATGTATACAACTTTACCAATAATATTCATATTAATGAGTTACCCTTCATTTAATAATAACACTATTATAATAATGATACATTAAATCCTTACTATTAATTACCCTAACCATTAATAATTAGAATAATACTATAACTAGAATATAATAATAACTAATATCATTATTTTTTGTTAATATTACTAATAATATACATTAAATATTAATATAGATATTACCTTTTCTTAACTAATCCAAATGACCTAGTATATATAATATAACAATAATTAATATTATATTAGTTATTACTAAATCCTTACTATTTACTAACATCCCTAAATCTAGTAATACTTATTCCCATTAAATAACCTCAATATTAAATTTATACTAATTAGTTACCTACCATCATTAATAAGATTAATAATATAACATTAATTATTATTAGTTTAGCTAACATCTAATCTTTTCGATTAATAACTATGGTTAACTAATTAATGAAATATCTTAAAATAATTCTTACATTTACAAATATCCCTAGATCTATTAATATTGGAATATTAATTTAACTAATAATATATTAATAATAAATATTATTCTAGGTAATATTAAATCCTTACACACTAATCTATTAGTGTTTTACTAATTAATTTATATTAAAGAGTTACCCTAGCCATTAATAACAAGGAGCCACTGTTGTGGCGCTAGTCCCTGCCGTTAACAGAACAGTTTGGTCAGTTATTATTATGAGATTTAATTTGCGTTATCATGAGAGTTGGTTTCCATTAGTAGTGTGTTGTAGGCATGTGAAATATAATGAACTTTGCCTTTGTTAAGTAAGAATTGTCATAAATGTCATTGAATTGATAAATGCTTGTTACAATTTTACTATATCTCAAATTTTTTGTTTCATATTACAAATCTATCCATCTATTTAAAATAATAATTTAATTTGTATCTTAATACATTAACATATATATTTAAAATATGTTTTAAAAGTATAAAGTAAAATTACCTTATCACTTGTCTTATTATTTTCAATTATAAAGTAATTTTTAAAAGACATTGGTCCTATATTTTGTTATTATGATTAAAAATAATTTTCAAAAGACACTTGTCATATATCTTCTTATAATGTTGAGTTTGTATTTCTTAAAATAAGATTAGTTTTAGATATAATTTTCCAATGTCTCATGATTTAAAAAATGCTTAGATTAATAATTAAAATATAATAAAATTGAATAGTGAATCATAGAAAACTTGAGGGAAAAAAACTATAGAAGGTAATAATAATGCATTATAATGTATGAAGAATTAGAGAGTGTTAAAGTAAGTTATGTATTTTAATAAGCACGGGGTATAAAATATGTTGAAATGCATAATAATGAATTATAATGTATGAAGAATTGGAAAGTGTTAAAGTGAGTTATGTATTGTAATAACCATGGTGCACAAAACATATTAAAATAATAGGGAGGTGTTAAAGTAAGTTATGTATTTTGATAACCATGGTTCACAAAACATAGAATTTTGTTATTTTTTTACATTTGAATGTTATGGAAATATTCATAAAATGATAATGACCAAATAAACATTATTATGAATATAAATTTGTTAATTAAATTCGTGGTGGAGAGTGTTCAATATTTACATAGATTATTCTCGAAGGTCAAAGAAGAACTTAAGCATTTAAAAATTATAGTTATGGAGTCTTGAACCCATGATTGAAAGATTACATATCTAGTAACATGTTTGGACATAAATGATACCATTCAGGTTAATCTCAATGATTGAGGAACTATTCCATGGTCAAAAGAACAAAAGATATATTTATTTAAAAATATTGTTTATCATAACTTTAGTGTGAACTTTAAATTTGTCCAATTACTAATTAGCAAAGAAAATAAACCCTGCATCTAATTTCTAATTAGTAATTTGTTGCATTTAATTAATAATTTGTTCTGATGCAAAAGGACATGACTTTTGGCCTTTTTTATAGTTTTGGGTTAGTAAATATAGCATCTAAGTACAATAATAAAATAATTTTGATAAGTTTATTTTATAAATTAAAAATTAAATAAACAAATTAAAATTAAACAAACATTTAAACTTTACGAGTTGAAATGCATGTAATTTCTAATTAGTAATTTGTTGCATTTAATTAATAATTTGTTGTGATGCAAAAGGACATGACTTTTGGCCTTTTTTATAGTTTTGGGTTAGTAAATATAGCATCTAAGTACAATAATAAAATAATTTTGATAAGTTTATTTTATAAATTAAAAATTAAAATAAACAAATTAAAATTAAAAAAACATTTAAACTTTACGAGTTGAAATGTAAATTGATCATGATCTCCAAGAAAAAATCCATTATCTTTTGGTGTTCTATACTCTTGCTTTCTGCAATATCATAGTATTCGAATTAAAAAATATAATTTATAATTTAAAATGATAAGCTAATACATTGTGTAATGATATATTGAATATATATAAAAATATATATTTTTTACACAGAGAACATTGGTTTTGGAGCGTAAGCAGTGGCAGTAGAATCCAAATTCAAAATATAATGCAGTTCATGTTTATCAAAATACATTTATGTCAAGTCAAAGAAATGGCACTTTATAGGCTGGATAAAGAAGTATTGTGTCAGTACAATGTCAAATTTTGTGTTGTAACATTTTGTCATTCTGTCAGTACAATGTCATTTTGTCAGCAATGACAACACTTCATTCCAAGTCTCCATGTTTCAAAAATTTCAGTTGAAGGGGATCCCATGGAATTTGCAGAAATTTGTGCTTCTTTATACGAGCTTAGCTGCTGAATTTTAACAACATCATTTCCAGACTTTCCTAGAATGGCTGCAACTGTGCGTTCAGATATTACAACTTCAACTGTAGTTTTTGTGATAAGCTGACGAGCTGCTGTGACACTGCCAAAGGTGATATACAATGCCAGGGACATTAGTACAGAAATGGTGATCAGCAAAACCCCCCATGATAGCAGCAATTGACAAAGTTTTGCAAATCTTGTGTACCTTCCAAATCTGGCAGAACTCCCTTGACGAAGAATTGGCTCCTCAAACTCAGATAAATTGCCAATACTGTTTATATCGCGATTTGACTGAATTTTGAAACAAAGCATGTAGTTTGTACTACAGGGGTTGGTGTTTGCAGACAGATTTATGCTTAATTATCTTAAATACAAATTTAATTGCACCAAGGAATCTGCTTTTATTCTAAGAAATCAAAATGAAAAAGTAGTAACAAAGGGACAGTAGAGGAATTGTTGGCAAATGTTGGAAAATGTCGGAGGGAAATCAAGAACTGCATAAAAAATGGGTGCACTTGAAATAAATAAAAATGTTTAAACAAAGCTGACCTTTGATGACCATGGGGCTGGTGAAGACTGCATAGTCAGATAGCTTGATGATGAATGGGATTGATCAATAAAGGATCTTCTGTCATTTGCTAAAATTCTGAAATTGAAACATGATACATTGAACCAAGTGATTATAACCTAAGTCGAACCAAAGTTTTGGGGTGGAAAGGTTTTGGGGTCTTATTGCGGGTTTCGCATTGCTTTGCAATGTTGACGAGATCTCTTTTGATTTGCAAAAACAATTTATTAGGAAGTGAGTATTGTATATACCTGAACCAACTGATCAGTTTCGAAAGCACACCGAGGAAGGTCTTCTCTTTGTAATATTCTAATATTGGCAGTTGTTGTGTGCCTCATATCAGAAGTCACTGTAGCAGCCCTGTCAATTAGAAAACAGAATTTCAAAATAAGATCAAGCTGCTGAAAGGTACTTTATCATATGCAATCCTATTACTGGTTACAGAACTGTATCTGCCATCAAACTTCAGATTCACGCTAACTAGCTGACCATGACAATGCAGAAGGAGAGATCAAAACTGTGAGGCTACAAAGTCATAATACTTGTATTGCAGTGAGAGCATAATATGAAGAAACATATTCATATTACTTTTTCATTTGTTCTGGACGTGAAGGCCAGCATGTTCCTGCATTTTGTAATTTGTATAACAAATAGTTAGTTAGAATAAAATGATAACATTGTAAATTGAAGAGAGGACATATTTGACACAAAACATATTAAGGAGTTATGTGAACTAAAGCTTCTTGTGCAATCCTTATATCATGTACAATGTGTCAAAAGCTTGTTTAACATTAAAAAGAGTATTTGATTGACTAAAGTTGTATAAAAGTAAAACAGATCTCTAACATGGGTTGTTGCAGCTTTCCAATCTTGACGAGATCTCTTTTAATTTGCAAAAACAATTTATTAGAAACTGAGTATTGTATATACCTGAACCAAATGATCAGTTTCGAAAGCACACCGAGGAAGGTCTTCTCTTGGTAATATTCTAATATTGGCAGCTATTGTGTGCATCATTTCAGAAGTCACTGCAGCAGCGCTGCTAATTAGATAACAAAATTTCAAAATAAGATCAAGCTGTTCAAAGGTACTTTATCACATGCAATCCTATTACTGGTTACAGAACTGTATGTGTCATCAAACTTCAGATTCACGCTAACTAGCTAATGCTTTTCAACGAGATCTAATACGAACATTGGCTCAAAATATTCCAGAGTGCTGAGGACGGCATGTACTATGGTGGTCTTATTGGCGGACAACTGTCCCTCCTCGAGATCCTGGAAAGTTACTCAGCTTGGGTTTTACCCTGTTCACGCCCTTTGGGTTATTATTGTTAGTTGGTTGTTTAGCTCTGCAGTCTCTCTGATTTTTCCTTTGTATTTGTTGTATTGTCTGCGGGGAAAACAGAATACGGTTCCTGCCTGCTCGGTTAACTATATAACAAACGTTTGGTTGCGGTTCTGTTGTTCCAGGTCCGGGTTGTATGCCTCGACTGTCTGATCTCGCTTTGTTAAGTTCGGCTACTGTATTGTTTAGATGTTTGTTCCTGTGTCGTTTGGCGTTTTCCAGTGGCGTTGATGTTTGTCACAGTATTGTATGTTCGTTTCCCTCAAGAGTCCATGGTTATTTGAGCATTATAAGTTAATGGCATTCTGGTTAAATACTGAGGGTTTCTCTTACCTGCATGGGTTTTATGGAAATTTCCGTAAATGTCGGTTTCGACCACCATGTCATTGCCATTGTCTTAGTATAGAACAAAAGGGCAAAATGGTGCAAGAAAATGCAAACAGCCAACTAGAAATTCTAGGCACGGGTTTCATAAAAACCTTTAAGTCCCCTTGCCGAAGAACTCCAAAGGTAGTTTCTTGATAGGACCCTAAATGCGGAAGACAAGGTCTGTTTAATGAATTTGGTGGAAAATACAAAAAAAACATGCTAGTGTGGAAAGAAATACCAACCAACAGTTAGGGAATGTCGAAAGAGAGATCGATGAGGCGATCTGTAACACACAATGCAGCTTCCACGAGTGGGGATATGGAACCGCTTCATTAGGATGTGCCAAGGAGAGCATAGAGGAAAGGGTTCTGTACCTCCAGAGGTATAAATCCTCATAGAATATAAGATTTAGAGTTCAGGGTGGGGATAACCTAGTATCGAAAATGAATCTGCTCCACTGACACCTTTGGCCATCATAGGGTTAGAAATTACAGGTCTTCATCTTTCATAAATGAAATTATTCTTATAAACTCTACCAGGTCATTCACAAAGCATTAGTGCCCGTTTTTATTGCATAGGACTTGGATATCCTGGTGAGCAAGTATGCATTCCAATAGATTTCCATCCGTCCCAGTTGAGAATTTGTGTTGTTTAGCCCAAAAATACAAATAAGACTGGAACTGATATCTAATGGTTGAGTGATGCAAAGATTGCACCTTCTCCTGAAATAGAGAGCTACGTACTATGAATCTTAGTAGTTTTATGCATAATGTTATGTACAAATTTCTAGTGGGAGTCACCCACAATTGCAGAGCCAAACACCGACCTTCGGGTTAAATCTATCTCCCTAATTCATTGATTTTTCTTATAAAAAGAAGAATATTATTCAACATTCCTGTGAAATTTTATATTATTCATTACTTCTGTGTGAAAGATAAAAATAATTGAGATTTCGTGGAAACCTTTCTTTTAGAAGGAAGTTGTTAATCCCATTGCATCATTTTGGAGTTATTAATGCATCAGACTGTATTAACATCGCATTGAAGGATATGGTTGTCTACTATATCATTATTCATAACCTCCCCTGTTTGGTAAGTATTTATGTATAATAATGGCTGAAGTTTCGTAAGTATTTGTGTATAATAATAACTGAGAGAATTTAAGCATTTCTGGGTAACAATCATTGAAAGATAATGTTAAATGAAGGATTCTATATTTGATAAAGGATATCTGGTAAAGGACATCTATATTAGGCCATAAAATATCAATTCTATCATTTTAAAATTGGAAAATATCCGTATATTGGAAAATATCAATACGTTGTAGTTGAGATGTTGTTGACCTGTTGCTGTTTGTTCTTTTGATTCATTTAAAGATCCAGAAAATGATCCATATATGTAAGAGGTCTAATGAAGAAGGTCAAACTTCCAAAGAACAATACCTGCTCTAGAGCATGTTTACTAACTCGATGCATTTTCCCTTCATTGTTAATATAAGTGAGAGATGTCCTCTTTTCAGTTGGATTAAAAGGAAGAAAATGGAGCTCTGGAATGGTTGCCTGTGCCTTTTAGATGCATGGATGTTAAAAGCCACAACAAAAGATACAAATCAGTAAAATAAGCATAGGCCTGCTTATCGACTAAAATTTAATATGATGACATAAAAAAAATACTTGCCTCCTTAGGATCTGTAAGCATCCCAACAATTGCTGCATCAATGGCATCTTGATTCTCTGTTCTGGATGCTCTTGCAGCCATCAAGACAACATCATCCTTGTCATATCCTTTTGTGAAAACCTATTCATGACAACAATTAGTAATTGATACTTGTTTGAAGGAAGCTAACAGTACTGGATCATCCAATATTACCACGAACCCTAACTAGCCAATTTGGTACAACTGCAGTATCACCAAAAATTATGTATTTATGAAATAAGAGAAAGGACAAAAAGAAGAATCAGAAGTCCAGAATAAATACCAACCTTTTGGAAGTGGCCAACTTGGTTTGTACTGTTGACAATATGTGCTGGTTTACCAAAAAAGGTATGGATCCCAGTAGCAATGACAACACATTCAAGTTCACGTTGTTTGCAAGTAGAGCCAGAATAAATCCCATTGCCAGGACCCTTTGTTACTGGTAATGACTGACCACTGAGGGCAGACTACACACATTCAAAAATATTGTCATAAAGCGTGGCTCAGGAAAAGTACCAAATGTTGAAGTTAATCCCAGAAACGATATAAAAGCATACCGAAAATTCGAGCACTTGTAATCAGAAATAAGAAGTAAAGAAAAGGATTGGATTAAGACCTGATCAATATTTAAAGGATCTCTTTCAAGAAAACGTGCATCCGCAGGAACAATATCTCTAAGTTTGATGCTGATTATGTCACCAAGAACAAGCATTGTTACATCTTCTTCATTCCATTATCCATCTCTGAGAACTTGTTAAGTTCAAAGTCTTAAGTCATTGACCAAGGAATTTAAAACTGCAGCACCCATGATCTTAAGAGGATTCTGAACATCCAATTGCATGCTTCCCCTCAAAAACCAGGATAGAAAACTGAAAATATTGGGGCTGCCACTCATACAAAAGATAGTGAACAGACCTTGCTCTTTGGAGCCAGCCAAGTCGTCAGTGCTGCAGCAACATTGCCAGCATTGTTTTCCTCTATGAAACTTATGTTTAGATGACCACTAACAGGATTTGCATCATGAAAGAGAATGCAATATGGAATTGCATTTTCATGTTGATTAAAGAGCAAATATCTCGTTTTTCTTGTCAATGACCAAACTGCAATTGATATATCTATCCATTTAGCTAACCAACGTATGCAAAAGGTATCACCCCATAAACCTCGGTCAGACTCCTTTATATTTGTAGATGCAGAATAACACATTTTATAAAGATATGTGCCAATATCATTAACACCATGTAACTCGTATAGGAAATCAAGTGCTAGTTCATACTGATATGACTGTATTGCTTCAACGTCATTGTTCTTTAAGCAAAAAGAAAGTGGTCTATTAACCCATTTCACAATTCATTTGAAGTATAACGAAAATGTAGAAGCATTTCGAATGAGTCAAATAGACAATCTCCTACAGTATATGAAAATGCATTTAGTCTAAAAAGACCATTTCTTTTTAATACAATATCAATGTTCTCAGGAAAAATGCATTGCAATCTGAATTTGTAATTTTCAACATCTATTATTTCTTCAATCATTTGCAATTGCTTACAAGAGTTGCCTTTTGCAATTGTCTTGTACAGCTTTGCAAAAAATATTGATGAAGTTAGCAAAAACTGAACATGATTGTTTTGAACAAAATGTATGTATATTAAAAAAATAGGCTATTGCATTATGTTGCTAAACAAATATCAAATTTCTAGCAAGAAGCCATATTTATAAATAACAAAGAAGTTGGAAATGGAAACAATGCAAAGACATAATGAAAAAAAGGAGCATAATTTTAAGAATATTTGTGCAAGTTAACAAAAGCAAGCAATGGAAAGACAAAATGAAGTTAACAAAAGGAAGCAATGGAAAGAAAAAATGAAAAAATGCAGCATAAGTTTAAGAATATTTCTGAAAGTTAACATCATTGTCAATTGCATTTGTGAAATAAAATAACTGTGAGGCTATTTATGAGTTTTACATAAGTGGTGCACCAATTCAACTGTCAAAATATAAAAAGTATTGCCTCCAATTTGTGCTAGGTTGCAACTCCAATATATTTCAAGGTAAAAAGTTTCCTGCTATTCGATATCAGAGTATGGTTATACTATATGTATCTAAACAGAATTCAAGGGTCAAGGAACCCAAACAAGCCATTGAGAACCAGATACGAGTAGTGCATAAGCGTACTTCCATAAGGCTTGTCAAGAAGATCCATTATTATGTGATGCTAGAGATATGATTCATATAAATGATGAACATGTAATATGTTCAAAGGACAGCTTTGGCAAACATAGGAACAATCTGCTGGAGAAAATTGTCCCAAAACTGTTGCCAATTGTGGCACGTGAAAAAATATGCCCAAAAATTACAGATCTTTGATGATTCACAAATTGTGGTGAAATGGATGAATGGAACAAATT
Organism: Pinus tabuliformis; assembly: GCA_031772625.1. Taxonomy (NCBI): domain Eukaryota; kingdom Viridiplantae; phylum Streptophyta; class Pinopsida; order Pinales; family Pinaceae; genus Pinus; species Pinus tabuliformis. The sequence goes on from CM062815.1 coordinate 874,118,796, forward strand.
CATTGGATAATTATAAATTTCACCCTATATTTCAGCAGATTCAACTTGCTTGAACAGAGTATTTAACACATTATCTTTCAACATGTCTACAAAGACAGGAACATGGAAACTGATGGACTGTCAAAAGCTAGATTACACCTGGTAGCACGAGCTTGGATCATTCAAGAGAAAGTGGAAGGGCAGCTCATGGAATGTCTTGACACACTTTTGATATAATCATGGGACTGTTTAAATGTGAATATCTATATGTATATTTTTTTATGGAACTGTTTATGAACATATCTAGGAGCTAATTTTTTATGAGACAAAACTGGTTTCAAACCTGCAATATATGTCAGAATGACCATGATAGGGCTGTCATATTGACATTTTTGAAAACTGTTTATGAAGCAAGATATCTTCTCAGCCATACTTTTATCAGTTCCTATGCTTAAGGATATCTCTATATGTATATTTTTTTATGGGACTATTTATGGACATATCTAGGAGCTAATTTCTTATGAGACAAAACTGGCTTCAAAGCTCTGATATATGTTAGAATGACTATGAGAGGGCTGTCATATTGACATTTTTGAAAACTGTTTATGAAGCAAGATATGTTGTCAGCAATACTTTTATCACTTCCTATGCTTAAGGATATCTGTGAAAAGCAAAAACATATATAGTAAATGTAATTTTGTTTTCATAATAAAATTATTTTTTCTCTCTGAGGAGAATAAGGTAGTTGAACATCATATCAGAACCAATCTGGTTATAACTAGCTAACATGAGATTTTAATCTAAGGTTTAAATAGGCAAAATGTCTTGATACATCATTATACGGAGCTAGTTGGATGCATTACCCAACTTCTACTTGTTGGGATCATCTCAAATAATATTATTGTTATGATTATAATAATTAATAATATTAATATTAATATTAATGTAAACACAGAATAAACAATGACGATTCCATATTTGAATTGCAATATAATTGAATGAGACAAAAAATATAAATGAGCCAATACAGCTTAAATATCTATATTTTTTAAAACAATTACGCAGTAACTCGACTATAAACCTAGAGTAACTGGACCATAAACCTACACAATGCAAAAATTAAAACCCTAAGAAATTGACAAAAAGCAATTAATAGAAAAATTGACAAAAAGCAATTAGTAGAATAACGTCGTACCTGCAACGAAGCCAAGGGTTCGAATTGCTTCTCGTCTAGACCATATTCATGCACAACACAGCCTGTACGAGTACCATGAGAAAATATGCAAATGACGAAATTGGTTAACGAAGTCTCCAGAAGCCCCTGGAAAAATACTTGCAGGTCTTTATTCCTCTCTCAAAACCATAATACATTCCATTAATAAAAAGGCAATATGCAGCACATACATAAATACTTGCAGGTCTTTATTTCTTTCTCCAAACCACAATACATTCCATTAAAAACCCAATATGCGCCACAAACAGTTCAAACAGTTCAAAAACCCCAGTTTATTTAGATCTTCATGTGCAAAAACACTTCAAACTACAAAAGACTGCCACTCAATCTGTACCAAGAATCACAGCTTCACCCAGGTCGTCTTGGCCCAAATGACAACGAAGTCACATGGTGGTCGAAACTGACATTTACGGAAATTTCCATAAAACCCATGCAGCTAAGAGAAACCCTCAGTATCATGGAAAACCTTATAATTTTCGCAAAGGAAACATTTCATCCAATATATAAACAACAACAAACGAAGAACATCTAGTACCAGTATAGCAAACCTTCAATTCAGCAGTTCTTAACAAAGCAAATGAACTTAACAGTAACTAAATGAACTTAACAGAGTTCTTAACAAAGCAACCTTCCGCTCTAGGAGTAATGTCAGAGTCGAATATTCATACATCCATAACAGAATTACAAACTTAAAAAAACATTATGCACCAAAGTAAGCATACACATAAATTACAGAAGCGAAAAACCTTGAATACACGCCTAAGATAGGAAACCGTGCAGTTACAAAACAGACTGCAATCTTAAATATTTTAACATTTTGGGCAAGCAGAACATCAAAACCTAGCGACAGGAACAACAGTTTGCTCAAGCCTGACAACTCGTGAAACCAGACCCTTGAATTTAACAGAGGAGTACCAGGCAAACATCGCTCCTTTCTCCAAACCATAACACATTCCAATAATAACAATACATTCCATCAATAAAAAAAAAGGCAATATGCGGCACATAAATACATAAATACTTGCAAGTCTTTATTTCTTTCTCCAAACAACAATACATTCCATTAAAAACCCAATATGCGGCACAAACAGTTCAAAAACCCCAATTTATTTAGATCTTCATGTGCAAAAACAGTTCAAACTACAAAAGACTGCCGCTCAATCTGTACCAAGAATCACATCTTCACCCAGGTCGTCTCGGCCCAAATGATAAGGAAGTCAAATGGTGGTCCAAACCAAAATTTACGGAAATTTCCATAAAACCCATGCAAGTAAGAGAAACCCTTAGTATCAGGGAAAAGCTTATAATTTTCGCAAAGGAAACATTTGATCCAATATATAAACAATAGAAAACTAAGCTAATTCAATTGGTAAGCTCTCGTTCTCTTTCCTTCTCAGAAACCATGCCAACCTTCTGCCTATCTCCACCCTGTTAACCAGAATGCCATTAACTTATAATGCTCAAATAACCATGGACACTTGAGGGAAATGAACAGACAATACTGTGACAAACATCAACGCCACTGGAAAACGCCAAACGATAAAGGAACAAACATATAAACAATACAGTAGCCGAACTTACCAAAGCGACACCAGATAGTCGAGGCATACAAGCCGTACCTGGAACAACAGAACCGCAACCAAACATTTGCTATACAATTAACCGAGCAGGCAGGAACCGCATTGTGTTTTCACCGTAGAAAATACAACAAATACAAAGGAAAAATCGCAGACACTGTAGAGCTAAACAACCAAGTAACAATAATAACCCAAAGGGCGCGAACAGGGTAAAACCCAAGCCGAGTAACTTTCCAGGATCCCGAGGAGGGACAGTTGTCCGCCCATAAGACCACCACAGTACATGTCGTAACCCAAGTTGATTGTAAATCAATCTGAATTTATTACCAAATCAATTGTATACTGTCTGATTCATAGCAGCGTTACACATCACCTCGAACGATGTGAAGCCCGCAATAAGACCCCAAAACCTTTCCACCCCCAAAACCTTAGTTCGACTTAGGTTACATTGTCAATATATTGAAAAATCACCTCGGTCAACAAAGGGTCAGTGATCGATCGATTGCATATAGTCCCCGGCAGGGACCACGCAGTAACTGGACTATAAACCTAGAGTAACTGGACCATAAACCTACACAATGCAAAAATTAAAAGCCTAACAAATTGACAAAAAGCAATTAGTAGAACAACGCCGTACCTGCAACGAAGCTGAGGGTTCGAATTCCTTCTCGTCTAGACCATATTCATGCAGAACCCAACACCAGACCCTTGAATTTAACAGAGGAGTACCTATTTCTTTCTCCAAACCACAATACATTCCATTAAAAATCCAATATGCGGCACAAACAGTTCAAACAGTTCAAAAACCCCAATTTGTTTAAATCTTCATGTGCAAAAACACTTCAAACTACAAAAGACTGCTGCTCAATCTGTACCAAGAACCACAGCTTCACCCAGCTCGTCTCGGCCCAAATGATAAGGAAGTCACATGGTGGTCGAAACCAACATTTACGGAAATTTCCATAAAACCCATGCAGGTAAGAGAAACCCTCAATATTTAACCAGAATGCCATTAACTTATAATGCTCAAATAACCATGGACTCTTGAGGGAAACGAACAGACAATACTGTGACAAACATCAACGCCACTGGAAAATGCCAAACGACAGAGGAACAAACATCTAAACAATACAGTAGCCGAACTTACCAAAGCGACACCAGACAGTCGAGGCATACAAGCCGGACCTAGAACAACAGAACCGCAACCAAACGTTTGCTATACAGTTAACCGAGCAAGCGGCAACCGCATTGTGTTTTCACTGCAGACAATACAACAAATACAAAGGAAAAATCGCAGAGACTGCAGAGCTAAACAACCAAGTAACAATAATAACCCAAAGGGCGCGAACAGGGTAAAACCCAAGCCGACTAACTTTCCAGGATCTCGAGCAGGCAGACCACCACAGTACATGCCGTCCGCTTGGGAGTCGCGGGACCACGTGCCGCTCAATCTGTACCAAGAATCACAGCTTCACCCAGGTCGTCTCGGCCCAAATGATAAGGAACTCACATGGTGGTCGAAACCGACATTTACGGAAATTTCCATAAAACCCATGCAGGTAACAGAAACCCTCAGTATTTAACCAGAATGCCAATACTGTGACAAACATCAACGCCACTGGAAAACGCCAAACGACAGAGGAACAAACATCTAAACAATACAGTAGCCGAACTTACCAAAGCGACACCAGACACTCGAGGCATACAAGCCGGACCTGGAACAACAGAATCGCAACCAAACGTTTTCTATACAGTTAACCGCATTCTGTTTTCACCACAGACAATACAACAAATACAAAGGAAAAATCGCAGAGACTGCAGAGCTAAACAACCAAGTAACAATAATAACCCAAACGCCGCGAACAGGGTAAAACCCAAGCCGAGTAACTTTCCAGGATCTCGAGGAGGGACAGCTGTCCGCCCATAAGACCACCACAGTACATGTCGTCCGCGTGGGAGCCGCGGGACCACGTGGCCTTCACCTCGAACGATGCGAAGCCCGCAATAAGACCCCAAAACCTTTCCACACCCAAAACCTTAGTTCGACTTAGGTTATATCCTTAATTTATCGAAAAATCACCTCGGTCAACGCAGGGTCAGCGATCGATCGATCGCATATAGTCCCCGGCAGGGACTAATAAGAATAGTTCTGTTACGTTAATATAATATTAAGATTATTCTATTAATTATAATATAGCCTAGATTTTTGACTCATAATTGTTTAATTTTTTTTACTTATAATAAGAATTAAATAAGATACTTTTTAACATAATAATATTATTTTAATTAAATAGTCAAATATAGTCGTTTTTGGGTCAATTATAGCGTCTAATATAGCCATTTTTCAGTCAATCCTAGCTGTTGGAAAGTCTGATCTCCCTAATTAAGATATAGCCATGATCTGATTCTTCAACTTGTCCTAACGATGAACCACTATTTAAGATATAGCCATGATCTCATTCTTCAACTTGTCCTGACGATGAACCATACTCATTGGTTCGAAACGCCTCAACAAATGTACTATCATGTGATTTACGCCAAATTTTTTTTTCTCACAACTTTCTATTTATTAATTCTCTTTTTTTACTTTTTTATTAAAATATTAATTCAATAATCATACTTTCATTTTTATTAATTATCTTAAAATATAAAATATAAAATTTATTATATCAAGTTAAAAGAAATACTAATTAAAAAAATCTTATTAACTAAGTCCATGAAAATCCAAAATAGCTAACAAAAATTATGATGTCAAAACATTTAAGGCAAGATAAACAAAAAAAAATCATATTAGTTAGTTAATTATTAACTAAGTCAATGAAAATCCAAAAGAGCTAACAAAATTTATGATGTCAAAATATTTAAAGCTAGATAAACAAAAAATAATCATTTTAGTTGCGTAATTGTAGATTTAAAAGAATTGATAAAGGTAAAAATATTTATACAACTGTTTAAGACGTTTAAGATATTTATATTTACGCCATAAGGCGTTCCCTCTGAAATGAACTCCCCTCTTTGCCGACGTGTCATCCTTGTACACCATACGATTAGATGTTAGATGATTAAGAAAAACACAGCGGTTCGATCAAGAAAAAGTAGTTACGAATATTGGTTGATGGCCATGTTCATAGTCTCTGCGGCAGCAACGGCTTCAATCATTGCGCAACTTCCCAGAGGTAATTCTACAGTGCCCCCAACCCATTATGTTTTATTTGCAGTTTGTTTCTGCTGAGACTCCCAGCAATTTTCCGACTGACGACGAGATGACGGAAGAAGGGTCCCCTGCTGGGAAGCGGAGAAAAACGACACCCAGAGGCCTCTCGGAGACAGACCTGGACGCTGTTCGTGAGCTCCTGGAGAGCCTGGTGAGTCGGCAGCAGAGGTTTTTCGTGGATCTGCTGGATTCCATGGAGCGGAAAGAGGAAATCCGCGAGCGGATTCGTCAAGAAAAGGAGGAAAAGTGGCAGGCGGAGGAAAGAGCGGTGTTTATTTAATAACGCAATGATTGTTTTAGCCAAGAAGCTCGTCGATGGTGACTCAGGGTTTTGCGGTCGCGACCCAGGGTTTTGCGGCACTGAAGAATTTAAACCCAAACCAACCACTGGGGGTTCTGACCAGACTGATCATGACGGTGGCGTAATTGTTCCCAATTTTGGCGGTGGTGGCGGAGGGCCAAAGAAAAGGTCAAAGAATTGGAAGCGAGCGGAGGTTCTACGGTTAATTAAGTTTAGGGCTGAGATGGAGTCGAGATTTGCCAAGTCTGCTCAGTGGGCAGTGCTATGGGAAGAGCTTGCCGAGCTTTTGGGGGCGGAGGGTATTAAGCACGATGGGAAGCAGTGCAGAGAAAAATGGGACAAGCTCATGGCAGAGTTCAAAGATGTGAGCGATGGCAATATTTACTTCACCAATCCACCTCTAAGTGTCGAAAAATCCAAACAAGATGGTCTCAGGGTGAGATTTAACATTATAGCTCAGAGTAATGTATGTTCATGATGTTGCCATCACAGTGAAACAATTTTTGTTTGATTGCAGATTGAAATATGATGATAGGAGCCAAGTAAAACAGCTGAGTTCCTTTCTGACCTTTTAACCAAAACATTATTTATTTTTGTTCATATCACGAGAGTGAAAGCAATTTAAGGTAATTTATGTTATGTTCAAATAATTAGGATTAGTTAAAGAAATTTGTATAATTCATAATTTATATTTTTTACAGCATTGTCGTTGCAATGAGCAATTTCCATTGCGCTGAACACAGTCTTATCATTACAAACGTATCATTTTAAAAATGTAAAGGATTAGCCGAACATGTTTTTAAATTTTTGAATAGACACTCGAGATTGAGGGTTTGAGCCCGAGAGCGACCCCATTTTCCCTGAACACCCTCACAAATTAGCATAGCTCACTTAACATTTATGTCAGACTGAACAGCTAGTAAACTATAATAGATATTTGCGAAGTAAAAGCGTTCATAGCGCAAAACAAATCTAGTTCAACTGTTGGAATAAGAAATATTAACATTTCTGGAAAAACAAGACTGTAATGTTTCCCTTCAGCAACAAAATCTTACGGAGAATATCAAAATAAGAAGATCATGCTTTTCATCAACACAAAGATAGGGAAATACAAATACCAAAGAGCATCTGAGCAAAGAAATTCATTGAAACTATATATATATATATATAATCTCGGACCGAGTCTAAGAAACCTTACATAATGGAAATACCCAAAAAAAAAACCACAGAGGTTCCTTGCAAGCCGGTAACAGGTCTTGCCTAAATAATTACAAATTTCGTTCCCAGTGAGGCTTCAACAAAATTCAAACCCTGGCATGCTCCGAACGCCATTAACACATTTAACCGAGAAGGGGAGTTACCCATCGTGAGAGCACTGTGTGCGGCTTAACGCGGGCAGACCCCTATGACTGGTAGGAGATTCCAGTACGCCAAAATGGCTGAGATTACACCCCAGATAGGAAGGAGTTGCCATCGAACAAAAGAACAGGAGGGGAGCCATATAAGCTTACCTGGAAAAACTTCAGAGGCCCAAGCCCCGTAAGGATGAGGTCAAAATCCTCTGGAGGCTTTTCCATCAACGCGGCCATGAGCCCTTGCCAAACCTGCAGAGCATAAACCACAAAAGAAAACAAAGACATTAGAACTTAAAAAAAACTGAGATCAAGCTTGAGCTGACATTAACAGAAGCATTTTTAGAAAATAAAGTAACCTCACCTGGGTAATTACAAAAGAACTCCCTATCTTGAGCGCGAAACCCTCAAGCAGCACTCAGAACGATCTAACCACAACAGGAGGCATGCTTGCAGCACAAGCACCACCGCCATGGACAGAGAGCAGAGCCGACGCAAGGAGGAAAGGGTAGAATGAGCCGCGAAGCCAGACCTGGTAGAGGGTAAAACACCTAGAATAACCCAGAACCATTGGATCAGGGACCAGCAACCTCCTCCGTAGATGAGGCGGAGGATCCTGAGGTTCACTGACAGCTCCACTACATGTATTAACTCTGTTGGTCCGGAGAAGTGTATGCCAGCGATAACCCGGTCGTGCCAAGCTCGAGATAAGTCTTGAAATCCGAGCTAGAGGTGGACAATAAATCCAAGTGGATAAGGACCTGTCCTCCACTATACGGAAGATCAATTCATAAACAGATCATTAACGATTGAAATACTCGGGTCTCGTGTGGTATATGTTGCACATCCGAACGATTAAGTTTTCAGCTAAGGATTTGATGCATTTTCGCAGTGGATAGTTGCATGGGGACTAACACAATTAAATAAACCAAATGCATGTTTACTATGTGTAGCTAATAGTGATGTGAACCTTTATATTTAATTTACCATAAAAAAATAACAATTATTATAATTTCCAAAGTTATCAGAAACACCATTCAATTACTTTTTATTACACTTAATATCTCATAGTACCCACTCATACATAGTTGCACACGTTTTTTTTTGTTAGTTTACTACATTTTTTCAAAATAATTATTTTAAATGTTAAAATATAACTTATTATAAATTGAAATTTAAGAAAAAAAAAGGCAAGGTTATAAGTGTGAAATTTATGTAAAAATATTATATAAATTTAGATATTATTTTATATCAAAATATTAATATTTTGTTGAATAATAGATATTAGTTTATATTTATCTTAATTTTGGATTGATAACATAACCCTAGGAGTCAAGCTCTACTCTACAAAATGAAATTGCAAATGCGAACATGAAATTTATTATTAAATTTATTATTCATAATCTAAGAACCAATGCTGAATTAAAAATAAAATAATGGTTGCAAGCAAAGGTGGGAGGGGTTTCTTACCATCACTCGAAATAGCCATTGTAACACTTGAAAGGCTGTGCCATGACAATGGCCTCTGGGATCTGGTTAACCAACACAACCATGAACTCAAATTAAATCGTATTAACAGTCCCAAAAACCCTAGGAGTCAAGCTCTACTCTACAAAATGAAATTGCAAATGCGAAGAATGAGCGGACCTTGATGATGGTTATTACCTCTACTTAACTACCATAATCTCCATTGTTGGTAATGATTCTGAGGACCCTCTACTTAACTACCATAATCTCCATTGTTGGTAATGATTCTGAGGACAAGGGCAGTCCTTTGACCATAGCTCAAGATCTGTTAGACCTGTGCTCAATTCTTAGTCTAGTATCTACATTATGTTTGATTCTTTGAAACAATGTTTATTGTTTGGGTTTCATTGCAGCTTGAAGACTCTTGTATGTGATATGTCTTAGCCCTATTCAAAGTTGTAAAGTGTGTTTTATGATGATCTCCTTGGTACTAGACAAGATCTGTTAGACCTGTGGATTTTAATATATGGAACCATTTATACTTATGTTACTTGACTAATTCAATTTATGCCTTACGGCGTTTCCTTTGCAACATTTGGTGCAAATGCTAGTAGTTAGTTATTTTTTATTAACCAAGTCAATGAAAATCCAAAAGAGCCAACAAAATTTATGATGTCAAAACATTTAAGGCAAGTTAAAAAAAATATCATTTTAGTTAGGTAATTGTAGTTTGAAAACAATTGATAAAGGTAAAAATATTATATAAATGTTTAAGCTATTTTCACAAAGTTTATGGAATTTTTTTATAATAATTGTTAGAATTAGTTAATTTTTTTATAACGAGTATAGATTTATTTAAGTACAGATCTAATATGAGTCGAGAGTATAGATTTATTTAAGTACAAATCTAATATGAGTCGAGATAGATCAAATTTCTTCACGTATAAATTTCTAAGTGCAAAATACAATATGAAATTTTTCTAATTTAAATTGTAATTTTGAATGTTATATATAGTATATAAGACTAAATAAAAGCTTTAACTAAATTAAATTTCTAACCATAAATATATATATATATATATATATATATATATACATAATTGTCATTAAAATATTTTACATGACATGTAGATAGAGACATTTTATCAATCCAATTTTTTTATTATTAATATATTTTTATGTATATGTCAATATTAATTAGTATTTTTTTTATTATTAATATATTTGTAAGTATATATAAATATTAATTCGTATTGAAATATTTTAATGATAACTCATATTAAATATATTTTTATATACAACATTAAAATAGCTTATTTTAACAATAAAAATTCTATATATAGATATATATGAAGTTGATATCAATATAAATTAGTTAACATAGATTTTAAATAATTTATTTAAATTTTTTCTTGAGCTTTTTTCTTTTTTTAAATATAAAGTTTAAACATCTTATTCACACATTTTTTTACTTCTAATTATTTTAGAGTATTTTTATCTTTTTAATTATAACCAAAAAAAATATTTAGAACATAATTTTTTTTTAAAAGACATAAATTTTTTAATTATAACCAAAATTACATTTTTATTTAAAACATAATTTATTTTTATTTTAAAAAACACCTGTCAAATAAAATAACTATATACATACTTACACATCTTCTTACACATCTTCTTATACTAAACTGTAAAATAAATCTTTAAACTCAGTAAACCTCTTTGAATCAATAAATATATAAAAAATATCTATACAACGTGACGAGTTTATCCATTTATATATATAAACAAAAACTTAATACACATGCTCTGTAACTATACCACTAAGATGTTGTTGAGACAAAATTGTTACTTTACGGTTGTGTTGTTGGCAGAAAAATCTTACTCCATAAAGATCTTGGAATATTAGTTGTCCCAAGACCCTATAATGAGACTTGTATGATATGCTAAAATGTTCCGTGCATTTTTTTAGTTGGAATATATCAAAGAAACAAAAATGATTAACATACCACTTTTTAGTTATAATAAATTTAGAAATAATGTTTTGTTAGCTGATGTCAATCACACTTATTCGTATTTTAATACCTTATAAAAAAATTGGTTTATTATAAAATTATTTATTACGTAATTCGTATTTTAAATTTAAAATATTATATTATTATTATTATATCTGTATTTTAAATTTAAAATATATTATTATTATTATTGTTATTGTTATTTTTTTTGGGTAGTGATGTTAATTTTTACAAAATAATTTTGATGGGTTTATGGGAAGGGGTTTATAGTGGTGGTCTAAATTGTGAGATTAAAGAAAGCCAAAAATTTGGCAATGGGCTTCAATCAACTAAGCTATTTATTAGGGCTAAAACATTATAATTCATTAATTATTTATATATATATATATATATATATATATATATATATATATAATTTAAATTTGAAAATAATAATAAATTAAATTAATAAGGGGTTATAAGTTCAATTTAATGAAGATAGAGTATGTATTCTTCTTTAAATCTTAGTAATTAAATTTCTAAGAAAAAAAATTCCTTATTTCACAAATAGAAAGTTGCATACATGAATTGGTAACTAGCCTGGTTATGACCTTAAAATTAAATTATTATTATTTTTGTAAGTTAATTTATATTTCTTCAAAATATCAGATTGCAACATATCATCCATCACTCTTAAGAAGAGTATAATAAACTACATTTAGTACATTCCTGGTATCACATGATTGATCATGGATTTTTCCTTTTTTCCTTTTCCTTTGCAGACATCAATACATCATGCAAAATTATTAGAAATAATTGTAGGGGGGCAGTAACATCATTTATTTCAAATAATTCCATTGTCGAAGGTTCTGTCATATTTGTCATTTCCTTGTTTTTGCATCATAGGCATGTTTTTCCCACTCATTGTAGAAGGCACAATTAGGGTTGAATCTCTTTCATTTTCATTTAAATGGGTCTCGTCTACCAATGAATGAGATGGTGTCTGTTGTGGCTAAGTTGAGTTTGGAGGATTTGATTGGCTAGTAGGCATTTTATGTTGTTGAAGGTTGTCATGTTTTTTACCTCAAATATTATTGGAACCTTTTGCTCCCTTCAAGTCTTGCCATCCACAACCTTTTTTCTTTGAACATTGGGGGAAACTCCCCCTTGTGAAAAGGGGTATACATTTTGAAGATGACCTAGCCGTTGACAAGTTTTGGAATGCAAAGCGGTATTTTCATAACCCAACAATTATGTAAAAACCTTACCCCTCCACTTGAGTAGGATTTTATTTGGCAACGCTTTACTGAAGTCCATTTAGATATATGCAAACAAATACAATAATTCCTTTTGAAATCATTTTAGTGTCTTTTTTTGATGAAATGACCTATTAAATTTTGTATGTCTTCTAAGATACCTTGATGTGTCAAATAGATGGGAAATGTAGGAAGCCTTACCAATACTGGAGCTTCCAAAGATATCATGGCAAGAGGATTAAAGTCAAGAGGCCCCAAAACCAAGGTCCTTAATAAAAAACCTTCTATTAGTCCTCTAAATTTTTTAAGAACGCCACAAAGAATCCTTTTGAGTGGAACAGTAGCTCTGCGTTCTATGACCGGTTATTGATCAATATTTATGCAGGAACGAAATGTAATAAAAATTTAAATAGAAACACAGAGCTACAACGAAAATTGAACTTCAATTCATTGATAACAAACTACTAAAAATTGTTTACATGCAGAATGGAAATAAACTAGCTCAAGAGATGGTAGCTTATCTTTGAGAAGCGATGTGGTGGCTATATGCCTTATGCACTGTGTTACATTGAGGCTCAAAGACCTATTTATTATTGAGAAACAATAGAAAACCTTAAATATCCAAAACCCTAACACTAGGAGATGAAGCGCCAAAAGTTTGTGGGTCTCGTTGGGGTAAATTGGTACATCAACTTCTGGGGGTCATAAATTTGGCATACAATCTTTCTTGGATGGGTACAATACCTCACTAGAAAGATATATCTAAGGAATAAAACTTTTGAGAGAAAACCCCTATCATAAGCAATAGGATTGTCTGTTTTCCAACAAACAAAAAAACATCGTTTAGGGCCTCAAAACGACTCTAGAAGTTCAAGATTTGAAAAACTAACAAAAATAGGAAATTGTGCTACAATTAAGGAAACTGAAAGAAACAATGGTGGGGGTATAAGTGGAATAGTTGGGTGGCCATCAATATCCACTTGGATCATTTCTGGTGCACCCATTCTACGAGAGCATATGTTGAGGGCCAAAATCCATTAAAAGAACAAATAATCATCTATTGTTCATAATCTGGAGCCACAAAGTTGTTAAAACATTTTCATTTCAAGAGATGGGGTATCCATTGTTTAATCCACAACAAATGTTGGCTCTAATAGATATTCGAGGTTTAAAGATGAATTTCCTGGTTTTAGGACTTCCTTACGAGTATTGGGTTGGGAGCTGGATGGTGCCCCCGATTCTTTGGTTCCACCTCTCAATCTAGTGATTAGAGAAATAAATAAATCCTTGGATATGCCATATTCACTGAGGGATTTCAGATCATGAAGTTATCTTCCACCTTTTACAAGTCAAAAATTGTGGGAGGAGATTTTCATTTTCTCTTAGATTCTCATAGTGGGTGAAGAGGTGAGATATGATGCTTTGCCCAACATGTAGAAGGAACCCCTTAAGAATGGTCATAGAAAGAATGGAAATTTTAACAAATATGGGATAAAACCCTATCTGAGTTATAGGAAATATTTTTAAGAGAATAAGAACTCCTATGATTGGTCAAATCTTGAAGCTAGATGAATTTCTTTAGACCCTCATGAAAAAACAAACTAATGCCCACTAAAGGTGCAGATTCTAAACAATGTCTAAATGGACACTTAAATCAAACCCTCCTAGAACATTTCCTTTACCATATACCTACAAATCTCCAAAAACCCCATCGACGAAGGCTAGAGTAAGGGTATTAATGTGATATCAAGACTTGGCCACAGTGGAGGTGACAACCCTAAATTCATCCTGAGCATTAGTGACTTTCTCTTATGATAAGTTGAAGGGAGTGAGATTCCCCTGTCTTTTGAACTCTCAACTCTCATGACATCTTCTTGAAGTTTCTTCAATATCCTTCTTTTTATCTTGCACCATCATAACCATCGTTAAGATATTTTTCTTATGAAAGGCCAAATTAACTACAACAATTATATGAAAGGCCAAATTAACTAAAATAATTATTAGACTTAATGGGAGATATTTGTCTACTAAACTTACAATCAATCAATCAACCTACCATTGATATAATTTATACAAATTATAAAAAGAAAACCAGTATTATTTATTATTATTCATGAATGAGGATGAAACATCATTCTTATTTATTGTAAACTACTCCATTTGAAATAATTCTAAATGGCATAAGAGAGGTAGACATCTCTCCTACCTACAATTGATATAATTTATACAAATTATAAAAAAAACAAGTATTATGAATGTGGGATGAAACATCATTCTTACTTAATGTAAACTACTCCAGTTGAAATAATTCTAAATGGCATGAGAGAGGTAGACATTCTCTCCTATAAGATACTTTTATGTTTTAAGGCTTTTCTTTACATTAGAAAAAATGAGATCTTGGCCCATTATCACTTACTTTTAGGTCTTACAAAAAAAAAAAAAATTTGTTGATATGTTTTAGCCATAAAACTTTTGGAAAATAAAGTAGTTTCCTCCATTTTATATGTTCTTATTATAGTTGAATTTATGTTGGCACAAGAGTCGGAATTTGTATAACCTTACCTTTACTATAATATATTTGCTAATACACATAATATGCCAATATAATATGCTAAGTAATATGTCTCTCTTAATGTCTTTATTTCAAGTAGCCTTGTCTTATCTTAGGCATGTAGTCTTTGTAGTTATCATTGAGGTTACAATAATTAATATCTTATTTAGGAAGGTCTTCTAAAAGGAATGTTAATATTTCTTATTTTAATTGAAAAATGTTTTTACTTGAAAGTGTAATTTAAATTTATTGTTAATTAAATTTATATAGTTTTAAACCAATTATCTTTAAAGGCTTCATTTTAAAGATACATATGTTTTGTGAATTATTATATTTTATAATTTTAATTTAATTAAATTTTGTTATTTAATCATTTTTCTAACATTTTTTATCTAGAATATTAATATACAAAATAATATTCTTATAATTCTATATACATTATTGAATAATTTTTTTATTTTTTTTTTTTGAAAAGAAACACACCTACATTCATTAAAATGAGGAGTAGTTGTATTTACATGTATTTTCTCATATCTTTATTATCTTGTTGTCAACCTGAGCCACAGAAAATTATTATTGACATTTATCTATCCTAAGTCATCCATCCTTTTTTAATTCTTCTTAGATCCACATACTATTACAAATATATATTTATCTAGTATACCAAAAGCATGTCTAATGAAAAGCATCTTGTAAACTAAACCCAAAACCAAAAAGACAGAATTCTAAAAATGACAAAAACAATCTTCATATTTTGATGCCCCCAAAATGCTTGAAAGAGTTGTTTTCATATGTTATACATTTAATCTTGTTAGGAACGTTATTGCAACAGTATATGGAGAACCCATCTACAACTTGATTATGTTTAATGAAGATATGCGAAAAATAGATCCTTTTTAAAGACTTAATCAATTGTTTGATTCTATCCATCCAAGTAATGAGAGACAACACCTTCAAACTAGAACTCCTCTATGCCCATTCAATGATTGCTTTAGAGTTCCCAAATATATCGATCTCTTCTATTGCAAGCCAAACAGTACAAACAGTACTCCCAAGAGTCCGAGAAGCTCTGCTCTATTGTTAATTCCTTCACCATTGTATCAGCTAAATAGATAATAACTACATGGATTCATTACAATACATGCTCCATTGCCATGTATTCTAAAGTTTGAAGCTCCATTGAAAAAACCCACTAGATACCTTACCGAAATCTCCTTTATTTAACAGTGTCTTCTAGTCCTCTTCTTTATCTTTAGCCTAATCTCCATCTAATATGTCAAAATTTTAAGCCAAGTGCCTCTAATATCTAGCACAATGTCATCAAATATCAAGGCGTTTCTTACCCTCCATATTACCCACATGATATAGAAGGGAAATGCTTAGAAACTTTTGTAATCTACAAACCAAAGTGAAAGGAAATATGCCATTGATGATTGATCCCAGGAAGCATTCAACTTCAACATTTGCATAATCTCGATCCAAATTGAAACTGAAATGGAAATTTGAGGAAGAGATGAACCACATCCTTCAACACTTCTCTACATAAAGGGCATCTCCCTCGTCCATAAAAACCTCCTTTCAGTAGATTTTCCCAAGTTAGAATCCGATTTCGCATAGTCAACCAAGCAAAACACTTTAATTTAAGTGGAATTGTTCCACAAAATATTGTCACCATGACTATTTGCAGTCAATATGGGTCTATCATCATTCATCTATCCTCCTAAGCAAGTCTCAAACCTCAGCTCTTCATGTCAAGCTTTGAAAATAAGAGAAAGACCTTAAAAATCAATAAACCTTTGGTTCCGCACTTTCTCTCACTATTGCCTGCGATCCCGCACCCCCTGTTCATGTTACCTACAGACCTGCCCGCTCTATCTCAAAAGGAGTGGGTGCGGACCCCTGTGAAAGTAAAAAAGGCGCAAGTTTATTCTTAAAAACTCACTTTGGGTTAATTCTAGATGATTCTAGAAGGAATTTTGATGTGGATGGTTCACTCCTAGGTGGTTCATGCATCCCAAAAGAGAAGGAGATAATCCCTTGATGAGAGGAGCTATCCCTTTGAAGGAGGGCTTTATCCCTTTGAAGGAGGACCTAGTAACTTCCCTCCATTGCACTAAAAATTAAGGCCCTAAGGCATTGGGCTGGTTGCTAGGGAGGTTAAAAAGCTGAACATTTTTTAGGGTAAATGCTGGTGGAATTAAGACTTCCTAGTTAAGCTTGAGAGGAGAGATCACATACCTTTTGGCTTCATTGGGAAGAGAGTGAAACTTGTCAAAGTAGAGGAGACTTCTTGATGGACCCTGGGAGGAGCTTGTACAACATCAAGGCACAGGTTGTAAAGTTCTTCTTTGATCTAAATTAATACAATCAGATTCATTTTTCTCAACAAATTGTCTTATGTGATTTGTTTCATGAATTCCTTGATCATCATGATAAGTATGCTTTATTATATTGGCTTTTCAGGTGCTATTTAATTTGTGTTCTTGTTTGTGTTTACAGATTCGCTACAAGGGAACTCATTTGGATCAAAGGAGCGAGGCTTCCACAAACTTGCATTGGACCCAAGGTAGGCCTAAAACACTTGTTTTCCTTTGTTTATAAATTGCATATTTAGAGAAAGATAGAATTTGATTGGCTTGCTTGTCACTAGATATCATTAGATACTAGGGAGGTCGGTCTTGTCTGTAAGAACGACTCATTCCGTGTGACAAAATGGTGACTCCACTGGGGACTTGATTTTTTTATTTGCTTTACTTTGACTTGAGAAACTGTGTTTTTGTTTCTATTTTTGGCTTGCTGTGTGTGGAATTGGGTAGATTTAGTAGATCTTGGATTATTTTTTGATTTTCATACTTTTGGGAGAGGACCGCACCCTCTGCTTGTAACATAGTGCGGACCTATCAGCACTTTTGCTTTACACACAGAGTGGTACTGCACCTCTGTGGACTGCGGACCTGCGGACCCTGTCAAAATTTTGAAAAACTTAAGATTTTCTCTTTTAGTCAGCTTAGGATTTGTTTAGGTGTTGTTATCCCTTACCCAGACCTACATGTGACTTGTCAGGAATGTTTCTTAGGTTAATTCCATTAGTATTAGGGTTTTAGGTGAAATTCCTAGAAGTTTTGGTTGCCCGACTTGATTTTCATTTTGGTCTTGTAGTAGCTCAGAGCTTAGAAGCCTTAGAGGCCTCAGATCACCTTGGTTTTTACTGGCCTTCTTATGAGTCTGACCATTTGCAAAATCTGCCTTTGTTCAGGAATCCATCTTATGTTTCTCTTTACGAAACTTTGAAAAGACTTGTGTTAAGAGTTTTTGATTTCATTTTTATAAAAGAAAAGAAAAATTGGTTGTTTTTTTACTGATTTGTGATTCAGGACAAATTAGTCCTTAGTTTGCTTATAGCTAAGTAAAACATCCTTGAAAAGAAATCTTGTAAGCTTTTACTTCAAATAGTTCTTAGAATTTATAGATCTCAAGATTAGATTTTTCCATAGTTTTGAGTGTTTTATAAAAAAATAAAAATAATCTCTTTTGGAAAAAGTTTGTTTTTGTAGTATTTGAGTGTTTGAAAGAAAAGGGAAATTTTTGTGAGCATAACTAGTTGTCTCATTTTTAGTGCATTGGAAAAGACAAAAAAGATCTTCTTTTGATTTGTTTGTTAAGGAAAAGATTTGTTTTTACAAGCATTTGCATTCTCAACTCTTTCCTAGCTAGAAATTCATTGAAGGGAAAAGATTTCTTATCATCTTAAGTGCATTTTTTAGTGATTTCGAGTCGAGTCTTCACACCATAAGTTTCATCTCCGCACCTCTTGAGTTAAAGAAAAACCAATAAAAATAATGCTTAAAGTAAAATCTATCTAGTAATCATTTTATTTCTAGGGCTCTATTACACCAACATAGCTTAGGGTAGTATCTTGGAGTAGGGAGTAATTAACTCTCCAAGATAGTAAAACAAACAGGTAGCTGTATCTTGTGGTAGGAGATAAATCCAATTTTTACATCTATGCTCTGGGAAAGCTCCTCTTAAAGGATAAGCACGAGATCATATCTGAACCAGTGTGGGAATCAATCCTTCCTCATTGGGAACGATAGAAGATATTCACGTATCAGAAATGGTAAACCTCGGATTAACCATTGTCGAGGAGCCTGGGGTCACTTGCTGGTAAACCTTGGATTATGTCAAGGAGCCTTCAAGGGGATTGAGCTTGTTACTCTGCCCTTGCGTGCGTATCGGATCGTAGACTATTTCCCCAGGTATATTTGTTTCCGTTGGTAACCATAGTGACCATATTCTATAGGATTCTTTCCTAAGGTGACGGTGGAGGGAAGATCCCACTGTACCTGGAGCAGACGTCGCTAGACTCACTTGGATTTTTTGGGGGGTTCTCTTCACTCGAGACGGTTTAGTGGAGAAACTTGTGCCAGTCTATTCATTAAGCAGGTTGCCGGGGTAACTTTTCCAACCGCCATTTCTGTATTGAACTTTGTGACGTTGCATTTCATCACCAACTAGTGTTTTCAGTACAGAAAGTTACTGTTTTTGTGTGGTTTGATCTCCTAGATTCTTTAGGCGTGTGATTCAAAATGGTTTGGTTCTTTAGAGACTTTAGGTGGTTTTCATCGAGATTTTTCTTTGTTTGCGTGTGAAGTAGTTAAAATATTTAATCGTAGCTGAATTATCGAGGAAGTCCTGTAGACTTCGAGGCCAACCTCCTGAGTTTTCACCAAGCCAACCTGAAGGGTTATGAGCCCTTGTAACTCCTAGAGACAGTAGAGTTGGGTCACCTGAAGAAGGAGAGTCTTCTTTAGTGGTACATCCTGATTATCAAGCTCTAGTAGCAGATTATAATCCACAATCTCTTTCTGTTTCCGAAGTTACTGGTAGTTTTTCATCTACTAGTGATTTAGGTGAGGAACCTAATATATCTAAACCTGAAACTGAATTTGTTGCTACGCCAACATCGGGATTTGCCTCTCCAACTTCTAGTGGTCCTGGTTCACCCAGGGTAGAAAGAATAATTACCCAAAATCTTCCTTCTAGACTTATAGCTATTGAAGAACTTGCTACTTCGGAAGAAGAAGGTATCCCTATCTCTGAAAATCAACCAGTTATCAAACTTAGGGAGCGTGAATCGATCTTTTACAGTCCACCTAGGAGCAGTGCTTGGTATCTTTCATTGACCAATTTTTTGGAAAACCCGGGACTAAGTTTTTCACCACCTCGTATTCCTTTTCACCCAACACCTAGGGGTTACTATCCTCCATTAAATATGTCAAGACAGTCGTCCATGTTTTCTCAATCTCCAAAAACCTTTTTATATGGCGATCCTTCTGTTCCCTCTGGGTATCAGTCACTTACTGGTACTTTTTCGGGAGCATCTCCTCAACCTATTGAACAAGGGTTATTAACTGGAAATAATGGAACTAAGCTATTGAGTGCAGAATATATTCCTATGATGTCAGGTACTATTCCTAATCATCAACCTCAAGGTGGCCAGTTACCGCCTGGGGGGTAGCCTGAAAGTCCTCAATTATCGCCTGGGGGGCAACCTCAAGGTACCCAATTTTCACCTGGTGGGCAACCTCAAGGACAATACATGCCTACAGGACATCACGTTCCTCAAGGTCAACCCCAGACTCAATATGTACCTCAAGGTCAACCCCAATATCAATATGTACCTCAAGGTCAACCCCAGTATCAGTACATGCCTCAAGGTTATCAACCTCAAGGTCAATACCCAAACCAAGGTTTCCAACCACCTTTCGGTCAATCATATGTCCAAGGAGTTGGAAATGTACCTTTGAATTATCAACCCTACCCTCAACCCGGTTATGTTCCTCAATATTCTCAACCTGTTATGGGTTCGTACCCTGGAATGAATTTAGTGTGGGATCCATCTCAATCTCAACAGGTCTTGCAACCGAATGTAAAGTTGTCATCTCAAACTGGACAACCCTTGGTTTCTGGTTCACCCCAGCAACTGGTCCAGTCTACTATTCAAACTTCTGCACCTTCTGTAGTTTCTTAGTTTGGGCCTAGTACGCCTCGTACTCTGCCTCAAACGACTACTGCAACTGCTGCAACATCTGTTCAATCTACCCCACCTACTTCTGGAGTATCGACAGCTCCGGTTTCTACTGTTCCTGTATCAACTCCTCGGACATATTTGCCTCAGTTTGGATCCACAATTCAGACTTCGGTTCAAATGCCTGTAGGACAACCTGGTCCAAGTACGGTTGTCACAATTACTTATCAACCGTACCAGGGACAGAACCAATTCGGTCCTGTTGTGCAACAACCAGTCTATCAGTATCAACCGTACCCTGGGTATACATATCAGTACAGTCCGGTTAATCCTGGTTTTCCGAGAGGATATAATATCCCAAATGCAATTCCAATTCCTAGTTATCTTGGATATCCTCCTCCTGGGGCTGGTCTCATGACCCAGGGTTTCAGGGACCCTAATCATTAGTTACCGTTTATTGCAACTTTGGACTTGCCTGACTTGTCACGCCTTACAAACGATCCAATTAACTATCTTCCATTTTGGCTGCCAATGCCGAATAAGTTGCCTAGTGATATTCCTAAGTTTGAAGGAAAATCAGGAGAGGACCCGTCGAACCATGTGATGACTTATCACCTTTGGTGTGCGTATAATTCCATTTCAGATGATTCAATCCTTTTAAGGCTTTTCCAGTGCACTCTAATTGGTCTTGCGGTCAAGTGGTACATTGAGTTACCGCGAGCCACTTTTTATAACTTTAGTCAGTTAGCTACTTCGTTTTTAACTCATTTTCAGTTGCCAATCAGATATGACAATGGCACGGAATTATTAACTTCATTAAAGCAGTCAACATCCACCTACATTTCAGATCACATTCATGAATAGAGACGTCGACGACGTTTAGTGAAAGTTTTTATCTCAGATCAAATCTTAGCTGAATGGTTTGTAAAATCTTTATTACCGAAGATCATTGAATATGTAGCTAAGGCCGAAGTCGTTACTGAGGAGCAAGTAATTGCTCAAGCTCAATACATTGACTTAGTTTATACGCAGTCAGGTACATTACACGAGAAAATCCCCAATCTTCCTAAACAAAATCAAATAACTGCAGCTCCTCCAAGGTCTCATGCCACTGATGGTATGATTGGTACGGTTAATATGAAAAGTAAGAAGAAATCTTCCAAGAATTCTTCTTCTATCATAACTTTGCCAGATTCCCCGATAGGAGATTCTTCCATGGAAATTTCCGTCGATATTCATGTTGTAGAGTCATCTACAGCCAAATCAAAATCTGGTGGTAAGAAGAAAGGGAAGAAGAAAAATAAAATAGATAAAAATTCGAAAGAGAAACCAGAAAAAGCAGAATCAACTGATGAGAAATGCAAACCTTGTTATCCTTGTCTCATTTGTGATGAAGAGCATTTTACAAGAGACTACCCTCATCATGCAGAGGTTGCGAAAATTGTCAAAGGTTCCCAAACGCCTGCTGTTTTGAAGGATCCTTTTCTTAGTCAAGATAGTAAGATGATAGGTTCTTCCTCAAATGCCTCTGAAGAACCCATAATGATGATGTCCCATGTTAGGATTGCGACTCGACAGCATGATTATGGAAGTAAAAGTCCTGTTGATGGTAAGGAAGCAGAATCTTCTCATTCGAACCCATCAACTTCAACTCCCGATTCTGATCCACTACAGATCGAGAAACCTAACCCAGACTTAGTAATCAAACCGTCTGCCAAGGGTATACTTCGAAAGTCAACTTTCAATCCACATGCGAGAGCGGCTCAGAACTATAACATTGTTGAAGATGTGGATATTTCACCTTCAGCAATGTCGGCTTTGGAAGTGCTACAATCATGTACAACATAGCGTAAATTACTATTGTCGGCTATATGAGATGTTGACGTTCAGGACTCGAACCTTATAATTTTTGATCTAGAAAATAGTACACCACGCCTACCTCATTAAATGGATTTCCAGATCCTAGTGTTAGTAAAAAACAGACCTTGTTATAGGACTGTGATTGATGAGGGAGCCTCAACGTGTATTATGTCGATACAGTGTTGGAGATCGCTTGGTTCTCCTACGCTAAATCAATCCCTGAAGATTCTAAAGGCCTTTGATGGCCGTGGGTTTCATCCTTTTGGCATTCTACAGGATTTACCTATAGGGGTTGAAGGCAAAACTGTTAATCTAGATGTGTAGGTGGTTGATGCCCCTCTAGGTTACAACCTTCTCTTGGGTCGTAGTTGGTCTTACACTATGACAGCTGTCGTTTCATCAGTCTTTTGGCTTATAAAGTTCCCTCATAATGGAAAGATCGTAACTATAGACCAGGTGACTTCCTTTTCATCTGACCCAGCCTATTCTGAAAGTATTCAGCATGTCGGCAAAACAACTATCCCGTATAAGGATGTTGGAGTAGGACTAGTTAAAGATTCTGGTTTACTGGGAACTTTTCCTTTTCCTCCTATCAACGCATCGTCTTCTACTGCAACCATTCATATGATTTTGTCAGACACTATTGTTTATGATGATCCTTGGATCGTACCTTCCGAATCTGAGATAGACTCATTTGGTGATGTTATGCCTTTGAGTCCATATGAAATTGCATATCAGGCCGTGCAGTCGTTTTCCAACCCTTCTTCAACCAAAATTGACTTAATGAATGTGGTCCATGAGGAATCACTTTCAACATCAAACTCACATTCAACAAAGTTTTCTAAACTTGTTCACACTGATGAGAAAATTTGTGAAATCCTATGTGTCGATGATTTACCATGGGAAGATCTTCATCATAGATCTTCGTTTTTACCCGAGAGTGATCGTTTGAAAATGATTTTTCATCTATTTTTACGACTGAATATGTCAAGGAACCTCAGAATCCAATGAAAAATCCTGATTCCGAGTTAAATTTGGGAAAAATTTGTCGAACTATTCTTATTGATATTTCGGTTAAACCTAGAATTGTTGAAAACATTCATATAGGTTCCTCTTGTACAAAAGATGAAATTTGAGCATATAAGGCCCTATTTCAAGAATTCGGTGACGTGTTTTCCTGGTCATATGAGGAAATGCCAGGAATTGACCCAACAATTATTGTTCATGATGCTAAACCCGTCTGGCAATGTTTGCGTCAGATCCACCCGCGAAAAGCTACTGCTATTAAAACAGAAGTTGAAAAATTACTCAAAGCAGGTTTCATTTATCCGATTCCATTAACGGATTAGGTATCGAATATTGTTCCTGTTAACAAAAAGCAAGGGACAATAAGAATATGTATCGATTATAGGGACATTAATCGAGCCTGTCCAAAAGACAATTACCCAACTCCCTATATCGATCAAATCATTGATGATTGTGCCGGCAGTGAAATATTCTCCTTCATGGATGGTTTTTCCAGATACAATCAAATCAATATTCTACCTGCTGATCAACCAAAAACGGCTTTCATTTGTCCATGGGGGACATTTGCTTATTGCAAATTACCTTTTGGGCTCAAGAACGTTGGGGCAACTTTTCAAAGAGCCATGTCTTACACGTTTCATGACATCAAGCACATTGTGCAAACCTATCTCGATGATTTACCTGCTCATTCATTACATCGAGCTGATCATGTCATCCATTTACGAGCAATCTTTTTGAGGTGTAGGGATTATCGAATTAGGTTGAATCCACACAAGTGTGTTTTTTGTATAGAAACGGGTCGGTTACTGGGGTTTGTTGTTTCAAAAGCTGACATTCGTGTCGATCCCTCGAAGGTTGAAGCTATTGTCAAATTGCCTCCTCCTTCGAGTCTTCGCCAACTCCAAAGTTTGCAAGGGAAAGAAAACCTTTTACGTCGATTCTTTCCTAACTATGCCAAGATCACAAAGGGTTTTATCCGGTTGTTGAAACAGAATACTCCATTCTTTTGGGATGAGATAGCTGATAAATCTTTTGATGCACTAAAACACGCGTTGACCCATGCACCATTATTGCATCCTCCCAACTACAACCAGGACTACTTCTTGTATCTTGCCGCCTCCCATTCCACCATTGGAATGGTGTTAGTTCAGGAAGATGAATTCAGTACAGAACATGTGATATATTATCTTAGTCGAACTTTAAATCTAACTGAGCTAAAATACTCACATGTGGAGAAATTGGCATTGGCAGCTGTTCAAGCTGTCCAACGTTTTTGTCATTACATTTTACTACGTAAAACTATAGTAATTTCCGATTGCAACCCTATTATCTATATTTTGACCAAACAATTGCTAGGGGACAAGTACTCCAAATGGATTGTGATCCTGTAGGAGTTCGACTTGGAATTTGAAAAGTCTAAGTCGAAGAAATCTTTAGTTTTTGCGGAGTTAATGTGTGACTTCCTGCGTGGTGACGCGGAAACTGTGGCGGAGGAGCCCATTGTGGATGAATCCTTGTTTCTAATCAGCACTTTAGATCCATGGTATGGAGATATCATAGTTTATCTCCAGACCCAATCCTTTCGGCCATAAATTTCAAGGTCAGAACGTCGAAAAATACGATTCCAGTCCCAATAATTCAAAATTATTGGAGAAACACTTTATCGTCATGGGGCAGACTCTGTTTTTCGACGTTATTTAACTCATGAGGAAGCTGAAAGGGTTCTAAATGACTGTCACTCTAGAGCGTGTGGTGGTCATATGTCTGGGTTTGCCACAGCCCAAAAGATATTGTGCGCTAGCTACTTCTTGTCGTCTTTGTTTAAAGATTGTATCAACGCGATCCGAAAATGCCACAACTACCAAATTTTTGATCGAAAGATGCGTGCTCCACCTGCTCCTCTCCACCCTATAATTGCCGTCGATCCTTTTGTGAAATGGGGTATCGATTTTATTACATGTAACCCTCACTCGGCCGAGGGGCATGCGTATATCATCCTTGCGGTAGATTATTTTACCAAGTGGGCCGAGGCGATGCCTACAATTGAGGCAGACGATAAAACTGCTGCGATTTTCGTGTTCAATCATATAATTGCTAGGTTTGGTGTTCCACAAGTGATTATCACTGATCATGGGCATCATTTTTGAAACATTATGATGACTGAACTTATAGGCCAACTTGGCTTGCGTCACGATAGTTCAACTCCATATTATCCACAAGCTAATGGTCTGGTTGAAGCCATCAACAAAGTTCTAGTCATCATGATCCAACGAATCATTGGGATTCATAGGTAGCATTGGCATAACATGTTATTTTCAATGCTTTGGGTGTATCGAACCTCAGTAAAAACGTCAACGGGGTTCGCTCGTTTCCAACTAGTTCATGGTTTGGAAGCTGTGTTACCCATTGAATGTGAAATCCTGTCATTGCAAATGGCCATCGAGTTACTTCCAGCCACTTCCGAAGAGGAAAAACGTTTGTTATACTTGGCTCAGCTAGATGAGAATCGACGTGATGCTGCATTAGCGATCGAAACTCATGCCAAACGTATTAAAGCTCAGTATGATCGAAATGTTACCCCTCGAAATTTTTCGGAAGGAGACCTAGTCTTATTGTACGATCAAGCAAATGATAAATTAGGCGCTGGAAAATTCGTACCCATGTGGCATGGTCCTTATGTTGTTAAGCGAAAGCTAGCAAAAGGGGCCTATGAATTGGTAGACTTTGACGGGGTCTCTTTAGGTAAACCCAGAAATGGTCTTTACCTGAAGAGGTATTATGCTTAAATCTGGGTGTGGAGATTTTTAGTTAGGTTAGTTTTCTTTCTAGCTAGTGTGTTTTAGTTTAAAAGTGTTCTTAGTTTAGAGAGTGTTTTTCATCATTATTCATGCTTATCTTGGTTTTACTCTTGATATTGCAGATGTCGATGCCTCTCCAAACATACATTGGTTTTGCTGATGGTGCTTGTTGTAATACACGGAACATTTCTTCCGCAGCTTGGGTTATCTATTCGCCCTCTGACAAGTTGGTATCTATGCATGGGGTAAGCCTCGGTCAAACAACGAACAACATTGCTGAGTATAGTGCAGTGATTGAGTTATTATCTGAATCTATTTCATTTAGGATTTGGAGTTTGATAGTGAGGTTAGATTATGAACTCGTTGTATTACAGCTTAATAGAGTATATGCGATTAGAAATCCAGTGTTATTGAGATTATTTTTGAGAGTGCGTCTCTTGGAACGTGAATTTCACTATATTGAGTATCAACATATTCTAAGATATTTAAATACATTAGCATATGCAATTGCTTCTCGAATGTTCAGTAGACATTTGCAATAATCATACAAGTAAATTTAAAAACATTACATAACATGTTTTACAAGATAAGCCGGTAATATTGATATAGTATAACATAGGAGTGTGTCAAATATACATCGTCTTCAATCATAGGTTGAAAAACACCTTATGATCGGTAAAAATGATAGTACAAAAAGCAAAAAATGTCATATGTGTCTACAACAGGCGATCATCCTATCACTGGTGATGATCACGATAAGAAACCACTGTATGGGCCACCTTACAAAGGAACCTCCTAAAAGGTCCTGGGACCCCAATCACATAACGCTGTAGCCTAAGAGGAATGTCATCTATGCCGGTCTCCGGAATGTCTCCTGTCAAACGCTTTAGATGGCTCTCCAATTCGGCCAAGGTCTCTACTGATTCGTCCTATGGGGCTGGTGCCGCTGCAGCTGGTTGTTTCCTCTCATAGGGCCGAAGAGCGGCTGGCCGTCGTGGACCTACATATGCATTTGAAACTTTTACTATCAATTTTGGGGAGAGATAAAAAAATAAATAAAAATAAATAAATAAATAAATAAATAAAAATTAAATTAGGAAATTGTTGACAATGATTTTACCTGAGTCATCCCATTGCTCTCCTAGTGGAAGAGCCATGTCTGGGTCACCCAGAAAATCTACCCTAGCGTAAGGAAAGTCTTGAATAGAAAAAACCTAGTTCTCCAACCAATGGAAATACTCAGGAGTGAATCGAACAACCTCTGTCCCCTCCTCAGGATGATGGGCCATAACTACAACCCATCGCATCAGTTTGGGCTCTTGAGGAAGTCCAGCTCCAACAGTGAGGTGTTGTGGGACCAACATTGGAACCCTCTCCAGATCAAAGCTCACGACTAAAGCACCATATCCAAAGGTCTTCAATTGTCTGTTCTTTGCTCTAGTCAGTTGGCCTTTTATATTAGCCAACACAGCATCGCATCAGTTAAAGATGGTGCCTCGAAAGTAGTCTACTGCCATCCGCATCTGGGATCCAGTGGCTGCATGTAGTGCTGCGCTCCCGCAGAGCTTGGTAACAGTAAACGCAATTACCTTGAGTTCAGGAAGGGATATGGTTTTGATATCTATCCCTTTGTCTCTAGTCTGGTTGTTACAGAACTCTAGCCGGAGGCTATCGACAGACTGGCCACCTGGCCTAGTCCCGAATAGAGTCAAGTGTTCAGCTCTCTTACGAAAACCAGTCAAAAAGTAAATGTCTGCCGGCTCCATTTCAAGTTGGTGACCACCAATGAAGAAGCACTGTTCCCGTATGCTCCACCTGTCTACCAGCCACTGCAAAAAGTCCACCTCGGCCCTCATGCCAGGTATGGCCCATAATTTGTCTAAGCCGCATGCCTTCAATGCATCAATCGAAGGTTGATGATTTATCGCGACGATATCTACATCCTCATGTTCCCGTTCTCACCAATCAAGCATGATCTATACTCTACATTCAACAAAAAGGTGAACTAGAATGTCTAAAAGCAAAGGTTTTGGGTGAATTTTGAGAAATTTAGGTTTAAAAACCCTTGCTGCGGGGACCGCACCCTCTTTGTTAGAGACAGTGCGTGGGTCCGCACCTTGCCTTCACGACAGGTGCGGACCCCTGACTTTTTTCCAGTTACGAAAAAGTCGGGGTCCGCAGGTTACCTGTGTTGTGCTTGCGGGCCCCCGCGTGTGGGTTTCTAACCTAAGAATCCCTTAAAAAATGAAATTAAAGCCTAAAAACAAATTTTAAATGGATGAAATTAAAGAGTAGGATGATGTAGATTAATTGGAGGAGACGGTGTTTGATTCCAATAGACGGATTTTCCGCAATCTTCACAGGAAGTTTCTGACCAAAATCTCTATTTTCTCACCCAGAACTCAAACGGTAAAAATGAATTTACAAAAGCCCTTTTTATAAGTTTTTTGAATAAATGAGTTTTTAATTTGTTTATGTTTCACTTTAAAGAGTTAACTTTTGCAGCATTTTTATCCATTTTAAACATGTATGACTAATGTTTGAGTTTTTGTTCAGGATAAAGGATTTTTCAGGCGAAATCAGTCATTTTCGACGAAAAAACATTAGAGTCACCTTTAAGCTCTTTTCTGACTCCTAAAACATGAAAAGATCGCCGAGTTTTTATTTTTAAACTCGTTAAAACAGAACAAAAAATACAGTCCACTTACAACCCTTTTCTGATCGTGAAAACATGAAAAGATTGCAGGATTTTTGTCGTTTCAAATTTGATATTGGTTATAAAATGACGTGTCATTGATCGCATTTTTTCTTTTTCGGATCAGAGGCACTAATTACAAAAATTACTCCTTGGTCGTAATGATCAAGCAGTTCTCTCAAGTATTATTTTATACTTTTTCAAGCTTGGGAGACACAAATTTACGAAAAAGGACAACCATGGAGTGTTCCTAAGTTTTTTCAGACTCTCTAAAATTGAAAAACGTCGAGTTTCTTCTATACTGGACTCGTTAAAATTTAACAATAAAGGACCTGTCCAATTACAAACAGGAATGGACTACTCCTTCTTAGGGTTTGAATTTAAAATAAGTTGGACTCATCCGAAGGATGAGCTTATAATCAAGCAAATGTTATCCTCCTCAAGCTTGTCAAAAATAAAGAGGTACTTTCCAGAAATGGTGGGGGAAAAGAGAGAAAAATGAGCCTGTTTGTCATAATTTGTAACCACTCTTGAACACGACACTTTTATTCACCTGGGTTGGGAAATCCTTTTCCTAACAGTTGATCAAACCATATTGAAAGTCTTCAGCCAGTTTCTAGGTATTAACTTTGGGTCAATTGTCACCAAACCGTCTGTTGTGTCATTATGTGTTCAAGAGGTCACTGCAAATAAGCCATTAATCTGCAAAATATCTGTCATCCATTTTGACCATCCCTCAGTCAGTCCTTGCAACTAAATTTCTTCAAACTTGATCTATGATTTCGTGTAGTGGGCTTGCCTATGACGGATCGCTTTCTATCGACTTCAGCTCATTATCTAGAAAGATGATCTAGAAATCGTCAGTACCTTGGGATCTGCATGCCTCAATGGCAGGTTTGTCATCTTCGACGATAGGTTGCATCATTGACCTTCGATCAAAGGATTCTGTGACATGTTCGACATCAACACATCTATTCACATCTCATGGATTGTACTGAGTACTTTGAGAGCCATTAACATTACTGGTGGTTTCTCTCACACTTGTTAACAGTTTACATCATTGACTGGTAATCAAGTGGTTTCTACCATGTTCAACTACGACACATTCATTCGCATGGATAGAATCGTACTATTTCGGGAAGTAGAAATGGAGACCTTGGATCTAGTTTCCACCATCCAGGCTGCGAGGAATTTTGTGTTCATTATACAGTGGACTATTAATAAACAAATGGCTACGTCCATACTGTGTCTACATGTGTCTATAATTGTGATGTTTTACAAGATCATTCCTATATCAGAGCAGTAGTTAGTTTTCTAGTCAGTTTTGATCTGAGTATGGGAATGCCTACCTCAACGATGATATGATCTCATATATATATTTTGCATTGAATGTTTTTACAGGTTCCAACCGGGCTCTCCACAAGATGATCCTCGAAATGATAAAGCACTTCACTCTTGCTAGATGATAAATGAAATCCTCATCTACTACAGACTTCGCACTTTAGGGGGCAATCTGTTACAAAAAATATTGTCACCATGACTATTTGCAGTGAGTATGGGTCTATCATCATTCGTACTGTCCTCCTAAGCAAGTCTCAAACCTCAGCTCTTCATTTCAAGCTTTGAAAATCAGAGAAAGACCTTAAAAATCAATAAACCTCTGGTTCTGCACTTTCTCTCACTATTGCCTGCGGTCCCGCACCCCCTGTTCATGTTACCTGCGGACCTGCCCGCTCTGTCTCTAAAGGAGTGGGTGCGGACCCCTGTGAAAGTAAAAAAGGCACAAGTTTATTCTTAAAAACTCACTTTGGGTTAATTCTAGATGATTCTAGAAGGAATTTTGACGGGGATGGTTTGCTCTTAGGTGGTTCATGCATCCCAAAAGAGAAGGAGCTAATCCCTTGATGAGAGGAGCTATCCCTTTGAAGGAGGACCTAGTAACTTCCCTCCATTGCACTATAAATTAAGGCATTGGGCTGGTTGCTAGGGAGGTTAAAAAGATGAACATTTTTTAGGGTAAATGCTGGTGGAAGTGAGACTTCCTAGTTAAGCTTGAGAGGAGAGATCACATACCTTTTGGCTTCATTGGGAAGAGAGTGAAACTTGTCAAAGTAGAGGAGACTTCTTGATGGACCCTGGGAGGAGCTTGTACAACATCAAGGCACAGGTTGTAAAGTTCTTCTTTGATCTAAATTAATACAATCAGATTCATTTTTCTCAACAAATTGTCTTATGTGATTTGTTTCATGAATTCCTTGATCATCATGATAAGTATGCTTTATTATATTGGCTTTTCAGGTGCTATTTAATTGTGTGCTTGTTTGTGTTTACAAATTCTCTACAAGGGAGCTCATTTGGATCAAAGGAACGAGGCTTCCACAAACTTGCATTGGACCCAAGGTAGGCCTAAAACACTTATTTGCCTTTGTTTATAAATTGCATATATAGAGAAAGATAGAATTTGATTGGCTTTCTTGTCACTAGATATTATTAGATACTAGGGAGGTTGGTCTTGTCCGCAAGAACGACTCATTCCGTGTGAAAGGAATCACCCACTTCCATATCTTTTCAAACCGTAATTCTTTTGTTCGTCTATCTCGACCATGTGAAATTTGAGAATAGACATCTTTAAAAGAAATATGATCTTTATAAACCCAACCATACGAGGACATGAGATCCTCATCTTATGATAAAGAAATACCTGTTAAGCTTAATTGTAGGATGTATATATCCCACTATGTAGGTAGAGATCTCTTAAGACCAATCTCCCATGAATCTAACCAAGAATTTGACATCGAATTCAGGAGGTGATTAACATATACAACCTTCAGGAAAATAAAACCATTGATATGTAAAAACCTATCGAGAGGAACATATAGGGAGTGATTACCCATCGTACCTTTTATTGAAGTCAATCTTATTTCCACCATCATGCCCTTTCCAGCCTCCTATCTTAATTTTCTCAATAGCCAATGCTTAATCTTTATCATATTCCTCCATATGTAGTATGTGACCTTCCTTTCCTGGGCTCCCTCTCTTATTCAAGTAATCAACGATTTATTTTTAAGATATTTGACTTTGATGGTCTACTACCAAATAAAATCTTTGCTAAATGTCGTCCACATGTTTTTAATAAGTAAAGCCACGTTGAATCTTTGATTTCCCAACCACCTGTATCCACCTCGTGGGTAATTACCTATAACATAATTAAATGAATTTTCTGCTATTTACCTGATCCATCCCATATTTAATAATAATTTATAATCTAAATTATATATATATATATATATATATATATATATATATATATATATAGATACTTTGTTGATCATTGTTTCTATATCTATCTGATATTTATTTTTAGAATTAAAATTTTATATACATGCTTCATAATTATATATTCATTAATTATTAAATAAATATTTTGGAATACTTTTCAAAATTTTATTTAGATTATTATAAACATTTTTATAAGTGTAGGGGATATTATGTTTTGCATAATATTTCCCTACCCTCCATAATATTATGAGCATACAATTTGGATTCGATCACTATATTATTTTTCATCTATCTCAATTCTATTAGAGTGTAAAAGTTGAGGGAATCACCTAGTAGGTCCATTTTATTAGCGGGTAGGAATTCGAAGAATTGGGTTCTAAAACCTTTTAGAGCCATTTTGAGACATTAAATAATATTTTTGGAACAAAACTCATCCACATAAGTGTCATATCATATGACATTGTTCTATACTCAAAGACCTTTTTAACATTGTACAAATCATGTCAATCAGAGTTTGTATGCATAAGTTATGTCTACCTAAAGTCGAACAACCATGTTTGACCAACATGGTACAAGAAGAAGCCACATCATTCCCCATTATTCATATATGAGGGGTTATCCATATGGGGACTATGAAGAAGACATCAAAAGAGTAAAAATTGTAACTCTAGTTGAGAGTTGAAGGAGTCAAGCCTAACCCCTAGTTAGCTATTGAGGTATGTTAAGCTAAGTCGATATTATATCTTGTTCCATATTATAGAAGAGTGACTAGGAGTTGGAGTGAGAGATCATAGAAGATAGATTTAGTGTTTTGTAGTATCATAACATACCATAAATATCAGGTATTTCCATAGAGAGTGTCATCTCCTTTGTATTTGAATTTCTTCCATAACCAAAAAGAGAGGAGAGAAATTCCATCTTCCAGCTATATTTCTCTTGTAAGGGTTTCCTAGAGCATATATTTGTTTTCATCAATTTTCTACATTTGATCTTTTTCATGAATAAGAAAATTTAGTAATCAACAAATTTAGATCGTAAAGAAATTTAACTTTCATACTATAGATTTCAATATTTTATTATATTTGTATGATGAACTATCTTGTGCAATACACACATAAGTGTATACAACATATTTGTGTTAGAGTAGGTCTCTATAGGGAACCTTGTGGGAAGTTGCAGGGGATAAAGGAAGGAGTTGAACTAGAAAGTCCCAATATCCTAGCCATGGAAAATGAGTCTATTCAAAATAACCTTGATTTGGTAAAAGATATATTCATGAGTTGGAAATATGGATCACCGATATTGGCTACAATATGAACCTACTTGTAGCATCTTTAGCAAACAATATTGGAATTAGAGAAGACAGAGGTTCGAACTCAAAGGTCAGATCAGATGTAAAATTAGGCAATCATGAAGACCCATAGAAGAAGTCAAGGAAGAAACCCAAGAAAGAGAAATCAAGTTTGAGTGTCATTACCCATTCGCAATCCCTACTCAATATGGAAGCAAACATTGACATAAAGACATAACAAGGTGGGAATGATGTCTCAAAATTGAATCATTAGTTGTATCAATTAGAAATATATTTTATCCTTGAGGGTTAGCTCAAATCATCCAGTGACTGTTGTTAAAGAATATTTTCTATTGAGATTTCACGGGTGTAATTCTCTTAAAACTCGAAGGGTCAAGATTTGTGTTTGAGCCAGCACGAAGTGATCCCTTCGAGTAGATCTACCTGGTATAAATATTTTTTGGATGTAGAGGTCATCAATGTATTGGGTCTATGCACAACATAGAATATATATATATTCATCACATACATGAGGAGAAGAAAACATCATTTTCTAGATTGAAGTTAGAAGACCATGCTCTAAGCTAGTAAGAAAACCATACAAAAAACTTATGCTATAGGATGATCCCTTAGTAACTAAGTGAGAGGACTTCAAACCTCATAAAATCCCTATTCTACCCTATCATGTATATATAAGTCTAGTGAATCCAATGACAATACTTTAGGCAAATTCAGAAATCATTGCTTCCGTCAAATGTTATTTTTGATATTTTTACCGATTCCAATGATCAATAAAATCCTTTTAATACGTCCAAAAAAGATTAATGCCAAAAAACTTAAAAAAACTTTCAACCCAGATTAACTCTAAACTTTAAAAAATATAACCCTAACTTTTAATAACTCAATTATTCAAATGTGACCTATTTTCAGTGTTTGCAAATAAAAATAAATTATGACTATATAATTTCACTCATCCCAAATAACTTCTATCCTGATGTTTTTTTTCTTTCCTAATAATATAAAAGTTAAAAATAAATTGAAGAAACTAACCGAACCAATCAATTTAACATCTCTTCACTGTGTCTAATGTTATTTAATGGATAATTATAATAACAACCTAAAGATACTTCCAACTAAGATTAACCCTAACCTTACCTGAACCTAACCCTACTCTCACTAACTCAATTATTAAGTTGTGACAACATGTTTTCACTCCAAAATAAATCGTGAGACCATAAGATTTTACTCATCACAAATAACTTCTTCTTTAATGTTTTTTCTTGAACATAGGAGCTAAGAATTTAAAGTGAATAATCTAACCCAATCCATAAATTTAACCTCTCACTCCACTTTTTAATATTTTCTTAAAGAATAATTATAAAAATTTGCCTTGTAATTATTTTTAAAGATATTGTTTTTTGGGTAATCTTCCATGGGGTTTTGGATAGATGGTGATCGTATGCTCTGTTAAGGCACTCCCTAATGTGAAGTCATGTTCAATTCCATGCCCTGATCAGAGTAATATATTGGACATGATGAAAATGTAGTCCCACCAAACTTACTATATGTATATATATATATATATATATATATATATATATATATATATATATATATATATATATATATATATATATATATATATATATGAATAATAAATACATAGAATAATATGTTTATAAAATTTTAAATTTATAATTTAAAAATAAATTATAAAATAAAATTAATGTTATATATATGAACTAAAAAAACATATTATATATATATATATATATATATCTATATATATATATATATATATATATATATTGTAAGAAACAATAGGACCTTTCTTTTTCTATTTATATCAAAACCAGGTTGAAACATGTACAGCGTTTGCTAGCCTCAACCCGCCCAAATGGGAAACTGGATCTGTTGGCCACCTTAAGTTTTTATAAGCCGTCCAGTAACAAAAAAGAATAAGTCTGCGGATCCATGCCAAATAAGCTTCACTACAAAAACTACTAATCTGGTTCCAGACTGTCATTAAAAACTATTAACAGGAAAAGGAGAAACTATTCTCAAGGAGAAAACATGTTAAACCATTGATTCAAACTGAAGGATTAATCTTCCATAATTTTAGGAGGTGCTTCTGCGTCTCTTGTTGTTGGAGCAAGCTTCTTCAGCTGTTGTTGAATTTCATCCAGCTTACTGTCCTGCATGAGCATAGTGATTTGGAGATTCTTCATTTCTCGCTTCATATTGGGCATGCCCTGAGCCAACTCTGCCATTTCCTCTACAACCTGCTCCATTGCCTTTGCCAGTAATCGCTTCAGCACCCAATATACATGTAAAGCCTGCTTGTATAAGGTCATGTGTCCCCTGGTGTTGCTTGGGTCAGGAATGAGGTTACCCCAATCTTCCATTTCAGGATCCGAGTCTTCCTCCATTACATTTGCCTCCAATTCTTGAATAAGCTTACGAATGTCCTCGTCAGTTCCTTCTTTGTAAGATTTTTCTGCCTCTTGCACAGTATGTGTCATGGTTTTTTGGCCTCGTCTCTGACATGTTGGAGAGGAGGGCTTTAATTCCTGTCTGCCTGATTGGCTAGGTCTTCCTACACCCTCTTCCTCGACCTGGGTGAGCCATTTTGTTCTTGGCTACTGCCTGACTACCCTGGCCAACAACAAATGTTGTGTTCTCTATGAATTCTTCGCTTCCAGGCTCCTTTGCTTCCTTCTCCCAATTCTTACCCTCCCCTTGCTGCTCTTTTCCGGTGGTCTAGTAATTCCCTAGCCCTCCTCCCCTGAGATAAGGTTGGTGAATGTTCTCGGTGGTCTTCTCTGCCTCCCAAACTGCCCCTGATCATTATCTGTCCATAATCCCTGCATGCATTTAACCTGGCCTGCCCAGCTCCCATCCTTACTAGATTCTTCCCCAACATTTCTCATCCTGCCTCCCTCTACCTTCTGACTATTTGTAGCAGGAAAGGATTCCACATCCCTCTCCCTTCTCTTTCCCTCTGCAACATCTAGCTGTCCTCCCTCTTCCATAATATTTCTAAAGATTAAAAGAAATGTAAGGATTGGTTTTACGAATACATACCCCATCCTAAGCCGAGTTGCTGAGAACCCCAGTTCGCATCGAGCTCCCTTTGTCTCCTTCCCTTGTTGCATGATAACCTTGGTTTTGTCCTTCACCACCCTTGTCAACCTTCTACCACCTACCTGATGTCCCATCATCCTTCTACCTCCGTTTCCTTCTGCTTCTTCCTCCACTTCCCTGTCACCTCCACACCTCGAGATTCTACCTTGCCTGCAAGCTGGCCCAGTGTCCAGTGGAATTATTATGTTGTATGGTGTCCTGCTTTGCCACCCTCCTTCCTTCATCATGTTATCACACGTCGTCATTTCTTTCACCCCGATCGGGGGCCATCTGTAACCCTTATCTTGAGTTTGTAATCTCATTATTATCTTGGGTAATGATTAAATTGAGGGCCTCCCATCGTGGTTCCTCCCAACGAATTGGCCATATACTATCTACCTTTCCTCCTTGTTCATTGCAACCCTAGTTAGCTCAGAAATCTGCTACCTTGTTACCATCCCTTCTAAAATGGTTTATGATCTTGTAGTCAATGTGTTTCATTATTTCTAACAGGTCTTGAATTACTCTGGTTGTCCTCCAACTCTTCACTACTTTTTCCCAGTCCTTACCATTATTCAGTTTCTTGAGCATCTCCATCACTAGGTTCAAGTCTCCTTCAATTTCCAAATTAGTGTACCCATTTCGGATTGCTATTCTGATGCCTTGATAGATTGCCATTAATTCAGCTTCATTGTTGCTCATTATACCTCCCCAATCAGCATAAACCCATCTTGTCCGCCCTTGATTATCCCTGAAGATGCCTCCGAACCCTGCTGGCCCCAGGTTTCCTTTTGAGGCACCGTCAAAGTTTAGTTTGATGAAGCCATCACGAGGGCATTTGAACTTGGTTGAGCTCTGATTATGAGTGCTCTGGTTTTTTTGTTTTTGAGGATAAACCATGCCTTGTTCTAGATTTAGGCATGCTAAGATCCGTCCTTCTTCTGGAGTTGCTTTCCAATCCTCTTGAGCCCAAGCTTCCGCTAGGATGGTTTCCCTTATAAGTTTTTGGGTTCTCTTCCAAATCATCTCTAGAGGGTTGTCTTTGTTTTGAAATATTCTTTGATTTCTTTCTTTCCATATTAGCCACATGTTAAACCCCATCGCTAGACTCCAGGCTCTCCTGACCACCGGGCTTGAGAATTGACCTCTCCCCCATTGGTAAATGGTTTGTTTAATGTTATGAGGGTCTTTGTTTGTCCTCCCAAAGAGTTTCCTGATTTCTTCCCATTGCTGCTGAGCAACAGGGCATGTGTTCAAAAGGTGTTCTTGCATTTCTTGGTCCTATTTACAAAGGATGCATCTAGGAGGTCCATGGAATCCTCGCTTCTAAATCTGATCCCAAGTCAAAATTTGTCCTTTTCCTACTAACCATAAGAACAAAGTTACCTTCATCCACCAATTTCTCTGCCATATTTGTTTCCACATGGGTGCATCTTCATCATGCTCCTGTTGGTTAGTTAGATGATAGGCTTCTCTAATCATAAAAGTTCCCTTTGTGGATCTACCCCACCATAGTATATCTGGACTTGTTCTAATGGTAATTCTTCTTGATTCCATTTCCTTTACAAATAGATCTCTCTATTCAAGATCAATGTGACTATCCCATTCTTCTGGTTTCTTTCGGGTTCTCCAGGTCTCCTCTTGCCTTTCTTCCTTCCAATATTCACTTACATAATTTAGCCCTTCAGTTATAGCCTTATGATAAGTATTTTGCAGTCCTTGCATCTCTATCATTCTCTCTCTTCGATGCCAAGCTTCATCCCTTAATTTAGCTGCATTTCCATTCCTTATTTCCTAGAATGCATGTTTGAATATAATATCTCTATTTTGACTAGCCAGGTCCCATATTGTGGAGCCTCTTGGAACTTCCTCCAGTCTAATAATACCTTCAGTGGTTGTGGGCATATTGTATTTTTGAGTCCATATCTTTTTCCATAGATCATCTCCACCCCTCATCCATCTCCACCACAGCTTCGCCCCTAGAACTTGGTTCAAAGTATACGGATCTCTAAGACCTAGTCCTCCTTCTTCTTTATTTTTTATTAGACCCTTCCACGATATTAGAGCCCATTTCTTTTGTTGCTTTGGTCCTCCCCAGATGAATTTTTTGAATATATCCGTCATTCTTGTACATACCCCTTTAGGGACTGCCATTGCCGAGAGAGGGTAGATAGGAATTGCTTGAAGAATCGATTTGAGAAGCACTAATCTTCCCGCTATATTCAAAGATTGAAAAGACCAATTAGCCAGTCTGTTCTTGAGTTTCTCAATGGTTTGCTACCAATTTGCTATCTTCAAAGGATTTAAAGCTAATTGATTTCCCAAGTATTTTGTAGGTAATTCACCAGAGCGGAAACCTAGAATTCTAGTCAAGTGGGCTTTGACCATGTCTGGCGTGTTGAAGAGGAATGTACAAGATTTATCCTTGTTAATTTCCATGCCTGATGCTTCCATAAAGAGGTCAAGAATATGTTTAACCCTTTTTACTTCTCTTAGGGAGACAACACAAAAAAGCATAATGTCATCAACGAACTGTTGATGAGTAATTGGTAAGTTACTTCCCCATAGCCTCAGTCCTTTGATTTTTCTCTCTCTCAGTTCTTTTTTGAGGTATCGTCCCAGTCCTTCCACTGCTATGATGAACAAGAATGGGGATAAAGGATCCCCCTGTCGCAATCCTCTTGTAGCATTGAAAGTCGAGGTTGGCGTTCCATTCAAGAGAATGGAGAAATTGGGAGTGGAAATCATATCATAGATCCAGTTTACCCATCTATTGCAAAAGCCAAATGCCATTAAAATTGTTTTAAGGTAATCCCAATTTAGATGGTCATATGCCTTTGAAAGATCCAATTTGATCATCATTCCCATTTCCCTTTTATGTTTCAAAGAATGTACTACTTCCTGAGACACCACCAAGCCATCTAGAATTTGTCTCCCTTCCACAAACCCAGTCTGTTCTGAGGAGATAATACTAGATAGGATTCATTTCAGTCTCTTAGCCATCAGTGTGGCTATAATCTTATAGATTACATTACAAAGAGAAATAGGTCGAAAACCCTGAGCAATTTCCAAATGAGCAGATTTGGGAATAAGAGATAAAAGGGTTGAGTTTAGGCCAGGCCATACCTTCTGATGTCTGCGCGATTCCTCTACCACCTCCAGGATGTCTTGCCCCAAGAAGTGCCAGCCTGCTTGGTAAAATTCCACTGTAAATCCGTCTGCTCTTGGAGCTTTATTTCTTTTCATCCCTTTCACGATTTCCTCCACTTCCTCCAGGGTTGCTGCCCTCATGAGAGCTAAGTTCTAGTCCCTAGTGATCATCCTTGGGATTTCGTTGCATATCCTTCCTATAGCCTCTTCTCTATTCACTTGAGGTTCTGTAAGGATATCCTTAAAGTGCCTGACTAAAGCCTGTTCCATTTCTTCATGCTGGGTTAGGCGCTGCCCCTCCTCATTTTTTATGGAGAATATTCTATTCCTTTGTCGCTGCTAGATCATGGCTTGGTGGAAGAACTTCGTATTCCTTTCTCCTTCACGGAGCCAGTTTATTCGAGACTTTTGATTCATAGCATCTCTTCTTGTTTTATTCGTTCTTCAATTTGGCTTATCACTATGCCCTCTTCTCTGATTATTTCCTCACTTCTGCCTTCTATTATAATTTCTTGTTGCAGTATTATCATTTTTTGTTCTAATCAATGCTGCTCCTTGAATATATTCCCAAATTCTTCTTTGTTTCATTTTTTAATTTTTTCTTCGAGTTCTTTTAATTTTAGTTGGAAAGTCTACATCTTACTTCTTCCTCTTTGTTGGCTCTGGTTCCACCACTCCTCCACCTTTGGCATGAACTGTTGATCCCTAAGCCAGAAGGCTTCAAACCTAAAAGGGCATTTCTTTGGGCTCGTTTTGATGTCAATTTCTAGCCTGATTGGCCAGTGTTCTGAGCCCATTGCTAGGAGGATCATTGTTTCTATGAATATATCTCTGTTTATAATTTGGTTAGATAGTAAAAATCTATCCAATCTTGATGCAATTTGATTTTTTCCCCCTCTTCTGTTATTCCATGTGTGGATCCCATTTATTGTGGGAATATCAACCAATCTTTGCTCCGATATCATGTCACCAAAAGCTTCCATGTCTTGGTCTATTCTTCTCAGTCCTCCTCATTTTTCTGTTAGGGTTGTAATCATGTTAAAGTCCCCTCCTGCAATCCATGGCAGATCTGGGAATAGCCTTCGGATTGTTCCCATATTTTGAAGAAAGCTTCTGCGCTCGCCTGTTAAGTGCGGGCCATATACCCCTGTGAGGATTATCCATTCTGACGAACCTATCATTCTAAAGGTTCCTGAAAGAATTCAGGGCAAGCTAACCCAATTTCCAAATTGAACTTCCTCTGGATTCCACAGAATTGCTAGACCTCCTGCACTACCTACCGCATCCTGACCCATTATCTCATAATGAGGATTAAATCTTCTCATTATTTCTTCCATTTTCTGAGTACTAATCTTAGTTTCTTGAATTATCATTATGTTGGGTTTATCTTTTTTCAACCTGTCTCTCAAATATCTTTGTTTCCCCTTACTATTGAGACCTCTGATATTCCAGGTTGTAATTATCATTTTAATAATTTGGGCGGTTGTTGAAATACCTCTGAGAGAGGTATGACTCTTCTTGAATTCACCAACATCTCCCCAACCACTTGGATGGTCTCACTCATTGGACGCCTACCATGTTTTCTTCCTCCTTTGCCAGCACTGCCCATTCTGATACTCTGTGTCCCTTGTGCTCCTAGTTGTTCTGGTTGATTTGCCATAATTACTCCTACCTTCTCCTTGTATTTTTGGAACATATCTTTATATAATTGCTTTTGTTCTTCTGGTATAAATCTCTCATCTAGATACCTCCATTCTTGTAACAATCTCCTCATTATTTGTTCCTCTTCGCTTCCTTTGTCTTTTTGTGGATCTACCTCCATTTGGGTTTGATCTTTTGGCGAGTCCATGTTAGCTTCTTCCCCTCCCTGTTCCATATTTATTTGTATTGTGTCCTATTCTTTTGCTTCTTTTGATAGTTCCATAGGTTCTTCGTCACTGTCTCCCTTTTCCATTTCCATTTCCTCTTCCTGAAGGGCCTTAAACTTGTTTTGATTTTCCAATAGAATTGTTTTAACAGGTGGTTGCAGAGGGAGCGATCCTTTTAGAGATTTCCTTCTAGTGAGCACTTCTTTAAATCCCTCTTCAGTCTCTCTGTTTGCCTCTGTTACCTTCTTCTCTTCCTCTTTCCTTTCTATTTATTCCTTAGCAGTATTTAAAGTGCATTGTTTGAAGAGGTGGCCGTATTCATGGCATCTTCTACAGTGAAACGGGATGTGCTCGTAATCCAGTAGTTGCTGCCATACCTCATCATGGTATTATAACTTGATAAACTCTGGAAGTCGTTCTGTTATATTCATGTATACAAATATCCTGCCATAAGATGTGTATATGCCTCTTTTAGTGGTCTCAGCTACTTTAACAAATGTCCCAATTGTACTTCCTATTCCTTCTAGGATCTCCAGATCCCAAAACTCAATTGGTAGTCCAAATAGTCTGACCCAGATAGGTGCTGCTAACATTTTTTCCTTGTCTGGGTTATAGTAGTCCTCCCAGTGCCACATGAATAAGCCAACAGTGTTCATAAAGTAGGGTCCTCCCTCAAAAATCCTTTCCTTATCTTCCAGATTAGAGAATATAACTGTAAAAAAACCCTTTGCCCCCAATTTTAAATCTATATGCCCCTTAGGTTTCCATCTCTGCTGTATCCATTTGGAAAAATCCTTCTCAGATGGCCAAAACCCTACGAACTTACAGATTAAAGCATGATCCTTCATATAACTTCTGTATTCTTCAAGTTTATTGTTCGGGATTACAAACCTGGGTTTTTTCGTTGCCCTTGGGAGACACCTGCCGCTTAATCCTACTTGCCATTGGGCTCCCATGACCAGAATATCTCTAGTGCTTTTCCCAGTACCTCTTTGCGCTCCATTTCTGCTTGACTCCCCTACTGCTATGTTTTT
Source organism: Pinus tabuliformis (assembly GCA_031772625.1). Lineage (NCBI taxonomy): Eukaryota > Viridiplantae > Streptophyta > Pinopsida > Pinales > Pinaceae > Pinus > Pinus tabuliformis. The sequence continues at coordinate 874,161,870 of CM062815.1, forward strand.
GTAGGAGGGGATCTCTCCCCTCCCGACTTCAGCTACCATTTCGTCGTTAGTTCCCTCAGCTTTCTACCTCCTATCCTTTGCCTGTATCGACAATATGTATTCTTGATCAAATTCTAAAGGAAGTAGGCTTCCCCTGCATGTGGTCTTTAGTTTAGGTCTGCCCGCGGCGGCTCGATCCGAAACCCTAACCCTGCTCTCCTGCGTTCATCCTCATATATATAATTTAACTAAACAATGACATATAATTAATATTTTTATCGAGTATCTCATAAACTTGGTAACTTTTATGAATAACAAAAGGGAGTTTACATATGTTTATGAGTTTAATATTTAAAGCACCACCCTAATATCCTAATCATTTGAAAAACATAAGAATTAGTGGAATGCATGAATTTCATTAGCCTTATAATTAACATGTGAAGGAAGAGAATTGTGTTGTTTAATGTTTATGACATTTCCATCTAATGCATTATTTTCTTTCTGAGATTTGTTGAACATAATTGATTGAATTTATATGGTTTTAAGTTGTGGAATGTCAATCCTTATTATGGTTGATTAGTATGTTCCTAAACATGTTATAGCTTATGACTAGCACATATTTCTTTTGTTCTTGTTCGACTAAGAAATCCACAATTATCACATTTTATGGGGCACATTGATGTTTGTTGTCATGTGCCATGGAAATCACCAAGAAAATGGAGGTTCTATTACATTGGATAGAATATTCATGTCTTTGAATAGTTCACCAAATTTCCTAAATGTCTCTCTAATCAATTATTTTTAAAATCTAGACAAAGATACTTAAATATGACGAGGTTAAATTAGAACGAGTTTGGTTAAAGTTGTGTCTAGTCCACATACAAACCCTTTACTCTGCATCCTAAAAGGAATACAACAAAAACACGATACTTCATAAAATATTTAAATCTGAACTGAAATACATCACATTAAATCTCATGGAAAACTAGAAGGGTATATCCTAAAAATATAAAAACTAGAGCATAAAGTAGGAGAAATTGAGTACTAATGAAATTCAAAGGGCAAAACATATGTCAACCATGAAACAACCACAGACGAAGACATGATATGAATGCCTCCTTATGAACATAATCCAAAAACCAATAAAAGTTTCTAGATATTGAATTCCAAATGTGATCCAACAACAAAAGAATTCTAAAAAATATCCACTTAAAACACCCAAAAAGTGTAGCATGCATAACAATTTTGTAGAGCTCAATAATACCTCTTACTTCGTGTGTTTAAGTCTAGTTGAGAATACTCTAGGAGCCACTATATATTTTACCCTAGAACTACATTATTGTCCCACCTAGAAATTGTGAAACCACAAGGGGGAATTTAATAGGAAAGAGCTTGTTTAATTCTTTCATGCAAATGAAATGGGGTTATTGCATTACCTATCCTCTCCTAAAATTTGCAGTTTGATATGAGAGATGTTGGAAAATGTGTTCATAAATGGAAATGAAACATGCCTTTGAGTTCATATTTAATGGACCTTTCTTAGAGCATTAAATGACGTAATTAGCTCACATTTTTCTTTGATTCACCTTGATTGAAGAGGTGGTGTAAGGGCTTAAACTAGAGGGATGTGAAGCACCTCGACCTGAAAGGATGAACACCATGGTAGAAAGGTGAGACATGGATATTGGGGTTTCCTTAGCAAATCATATGAATGAATATGGAGACTTCATTTGCTCAGCAAGATGGGTAAGGAAATCTCAATGGAGTAAATATAGACTAGTGGCCCTTTTTTAAATGGGAGAAGTAAGAGAACATTGGGCATGACTCAAACATGTAATCCAAGGAGACCCACACTAAATACTTAAGGTAGAAACTAATTTGAATTTCCTACACTTGAATTTTGGAGCCTACTAAGGATATTGTGATTTGTCACTCTATGATCACTTCATGTTTAATAGATGTTTTTCTAAATGTTCAAGTCCTCTTCTTAGAATTTAAGTGTCAAAGCCACTTTCTCACACATGCTCATGAATTCACAAATGCACACATTTTCATGAAAGCTTAGATAGGAATTGTATAGCCCTTAAAAGAAAGGCCTACACAATTTCTATTGATTGTGAATGACCAATACATAAGAAAAGTGCATGTGAAATTTTCAGCCCATGTTAAGAGTTAGTGCATAACACCACCCAACAATTCTTCTCACTTTGGTTGCAATTGTACTTCTATTTCGGTGAATTTTCTCAATTGTTGCTTTTGCACACTTTTGCTTTCATAAGTGTTTATTTCCCCTTTGTAGTGGTTTCTTTTGCTTGTTTTCACTTTATTAAGTGGTGTTTTCATGTTGTATTTTCTCTAGCATGTGTCACTTTCAATTTATTTAGCGTTTGCAAGTGTTTCTTTTATGTTTTCTTACTGTCACAAGTGTCCCTTCTAATCATATCCACTCATGTATCCATAGCAGCTTTGGACATCACTAGAGGCAGATTTAGCAGACTCTTTTGAATTTAATGGTCCTATACATGATGAGGATATGTGCTAGGCACATTCCTACAACTTAGCACACTTTCTAGTCACTGTTGACCAATGTGTTGCAAATTGTTTTCTAAGAGTTGTAATGTGTCGTTTCAATTGTCACATTTAGAAATAAGTGTTGCTTTGTTGTCATTTCAAGGTGTGATTATTCTTCATGAATCCTATGCATTCCCTGGGCTTGTAGTGCTGGCATTGACTTGTGTGATCCATATTTAATTCTTAGTCACATGTTTTTCCCTCTCTTACTCTACTAATCCAACACTTAGCCATTTTAGAGCTCTTCTTGATCCTACATCCTAGTACGAGTTAAGAAAGCTAATCCTTCACCAGGTAATAAGTATAGCCTATTCATGAGCCCCATCGATAATAACTCTTCCTCCCATATTTGTGCCTTGAGCCTCTCTTAAGGTCGACTCCTTTGATTACAAGTTGAGAACCTTCAAAAGCATAGTCACCTAACCCTTCTTCCTTGTACGATCTCACTACACTAAGTTTTGAGCAATTATGCCTTGTATAGTGCATGGATAATTTCTAGTAGCCCTATGCAAAATAAAATTGCACCATACAAGGTCTCCTCCTTATCACAGTGAAATAAAAATCTCTTGGGAAAAGTGGCTTATCTTTTGCTCCCTACCTCAGTGAACTACATAATATCCTCTTAGACACAACCACTACATAAGAAAATTGTGATAGAATAGGGAACAAAGCACAATTTTGATAGATAGTGGTCCACTGTAGAAGAAAAATGTGCTACCCTTTAAGCCTCCCTTTCCCTCCCTGCGCAGGGCACAATTTCAGTCAGCAATGACTCAACTCATAACCACTAGACATGCGCAATGCATAGAAGACCATCGTAGATCTCTTCCTCCTAGCACATGGAACAGATCCAATCAGTAGTGGAGCTTCCCTGAGGAAAATTGCGCTATCCCTTAGGCCTCCTCTCCCATATTAGCGCATGGTGAAGTTATATTTAGTAGGATATCAAATATTTTCCACTAGAATCCCTCACTACATTGGAGGTTGTCCTACCTCTTCCATTCTATGCACTCCATAATTCTAGTCCATAGTGAGGCATTTCCTTAGCCATTGTGAATCTCACCTGCATTGTCATTTCCTTCTTATCCCTTGAGCCTAGCATAAAGCATAGTCCTATGTAGTAAGCTCATCAACTCTACCTCTTGCACTTTCACACTATTACTCGACCCTAAAGAGCCCATATTTAAAGTGCATGTTGCAGTTCTAGTGAGAAATGATTCTTTCCTTAGCCACTATTGAGCTTAACTGTGCCATGTTCATTAAGCCCTTCCTTCTCAGTCCTTTCACAAACATATCATAAGAAAATTCTTCCATGAGTGGGGTAGATATAGGATAGATGATTTCAAGACTAATTTTTTGTTGACATGATGATCTTCATGGGAAGGTGTACGTCCTCAACAAGGCAAGGATTCTAAATAAAGATAGTAAGGAGAATGAATAATTAAGAAATTTCAGAGAATAGACACAAAGAAGAACCATCATGAATACATGAAGCAGATCCTAGACTAAGACATAAATAAGACATTGCATGATAAATCAAAAGGTCCTTATGCTAATACAAGACCCTTGGGAGGATGAAGATGAAGATCAAAGCAGATATTTCATGAAGATTGAATACAAAGCAACAAAAAGAAAAACTCAAAATTTCCACATCATATGAAGCTCCATGTCATCATTGTCAAATTGTGAATTGCACAATGGTCATCACAGTGTCACATGCACCAATGTGTCATTCCACATCATTTATGGGTGTGATTATTTAATTATCAAAAGGAAAATGGAAAAATGTAATTTGTGTAAGTCTAAGAGTGACATGTGGAATATGAAAAGTGACATATGGACCAAAGAGCCATATATGGACAAAAATATCATTACGAAAAATCCAAAAGTATTATGGAAGTTAAAAGCTCACATTGGAAGTCTAATAGTCATGAGGGTATTTCAAGAGTCATAGGGGATATGAAACGTTATTCTTCCTATTATAAAAGAAACTTCATAACTCAACGAAAGGGCATTTTGGGGGCTTAGGATTTGGAGAGCTAGCCTTGGCTTCTCTAACTTGACATAGGGGAGAAGATCATTCCTTGGAGAAGCAAGAAGTGACTTAATGCTCCACTACTAGAGCTAGTGGCTCATCATTATAATTGTGTACTTGGATATTTCACTTAATAATTGAAGCTCATTGAGCCAACACATTTTCATGCATGCATCATAAATGTTGGTAAGACTATTCTTTAGATGTTTGCGGTATATGTTATGTTCACGTGTACTAAGGAAATTGAACTACTTCATTGGATTTAGTACTTATCTTGTTGAATGTGTATTTCATTTACTTCAATGATTATTGTGTCTATGCGAACTATTTTTCTAGATAACTAAAAAATCTTTCCTTTCTCTCATGTGTCTCTCTTAGGATAGTACTATTACTTTCCTTCTAGATACTCACTCTTGTCTCTCGCTCGTGAAGGCCTCCTTTTAAACATTGCAATTGTGTTTCACAATGTGTACTTACTTATTTGTTCAAAGGTTATGTGTATAATCTCGTATGTTATTCATTGAAACCATACAAACCTTGAGTTATGGTAGTCAGGCTGATACTCAGAATGGGGATCCTACTCCAAGCAATGTGAGGCCTAATTGGGACTCCACATCGGGGAGACTCCATGTATGTTGTCGGTATCCAATACTATCAACATTTTGGAATTAGAAGCAGGGGTATATGAAAATATGTGTCCGTTGAGTGTATTTTTAATCTCATATCTTAAATGGATTATTCCCAAATCATAATCCCAAGATGCTTTTCCAAATATCTTGATCTTATCATCCCCACAGAAATTATTTATAACTTGTCTCAATTTAATTGTAATGGGAAGGATGGATTAAGTTTCCTTGAATGAATGTTTTAGTTTTCTTATTTTTGTCTTTCTAATTCGATACATTGTAAGGATGTCATGGCCAGACTATTCACCCTCACATTTGAAAGTTGAGTTAAGAAATGGTGTCATACATTACCTGTCACTTCTGTTCATTCATTTGAGTAACTTGTTAAGGTGCTTCATATAGATTTTAATAGGAATGATTATCAGGATACATGTGATAGAACTGATCAGCTTAGAATGAAACCTCATGAATCTGCAAAAGGTTTTCTTCATCGACTTCACTATTGCTATGAATTTCCCGGGGGTGGTTGACTAAGATTTCATCATGGAAAAATTTCAAAGTTTGATTGATCCATATTTGATCATTATATTATTTTTCATCCATAACAATTCATTTAGAGTGGAAAATGTGGATGAATCATCTCACAAGATTGATTTTACCAGTGGGATCCAGTTTGGAAAAATAGGGTTTAAAACCTTTCACGAGAATTTTGAGGCATAAAACGACATTTTTTTGTGGTAAAAATTTATTCCTTTAGCTCCACAACTTTTCATTCTATTATACACATAGATACCTTTCCAACTATTTAAGAATCCTGTCAATCAAAAATTGTATGCGATAGTTATGCCACTCAGAAGTGGACCTTCCTGTTTTCACCACCAGGGTTTGAGAGGATGTCATGTCAGCATCCATTATTCATGGAAAATGGTCTATCCACGTGATTGTAATGTAAAGTAATATAAAAGATTCTATATTGTAACTCTATTTAAGAGTTGAGGTAGTAAAACTTGACCACTAGTAGGCTATCGAGTTGTGTTATAAGTGGGCCACTAGGAGGAAGAGGATGACATTCTTTCGAGTGCATTTGTTCCATATTTGAGAAAAGGTATCCAAGAGGGATAGAAGGTATAGGAAAAAAAGAGTATTTGTGTATTTTAGTAGCCCATGAGCCATAGACCATATTTCTCTGTACTTGCAACCATATTTCCAAATAGAGAAAGAGAGTGAAGCGACCTCACCATCCAGCTGGGTTTTTTTTCTGAAAGGGTTTCTATATCTTGTGTCTTGTGTGTCTGTGTGTGAGCCTTTAAGTTTTTGTTCTCTATTTTCTACATAATGTCCACTCACATGCTTGCACTAATTACAGTCAATCTATATAAGTTGAAAATTAATAAAACTGTAATAGTGTATAATTTAATATTTTTAATATAATATTGTCAGATCTATTGTGAAGAAATGTCTAGTGGAATATCCACGGTTTTTTACAGACCATATTGGTATCAGAGCAAGTTTATTTGGGTGTTTTTTGGAGATTTTAAGGGGATCTAGATTGACAGGGCCGAAAATCATAAAACCATAATCATGACCGACGAATCTGTAAATGATCCTCATGATCCTGAAGAGGTGAGGTTTTTCATGACTAGAAAAACAAGTCACATACATAAATGGAAATGTAAACCTCCTCATGATGGCCCTGAGCAATAATATTGGGATATTTGGAGAAGATGTGGGTTCAATGTAGAGAACAAATCAAAAAGGGGATCGGGAGATCGAAGAAATGGAGAACTAGTCAAAGAAAGAACCTGGAAAAGATCAACGCAGTTCGAGTGTCATGAACCAATCACAATCCATGTTTGAAATGGAAGAAAAAATCAATATCAAGTCATACCACGGTGATATTGACGGTCTGATGTTCAACCACTAGTTGCAGAAACTAGAAGTTTATTTCATCATCCATAATATCGAGGAAGGACAAAATATCTTAGTAATGCAGCTGAAATTAGAGGATCATGTACTGACTTGGTGGGAGAGCCACACATAAACCTTGATATTGGAGGGATAGCCTCCAGTGACTAAGTGTAGGGCTTCAAAACCCTCACTTTGCACACTTTTATCCCATTAGGTATGTAGAAGACCAATGGATCTGGTTCCACTACTTCAAGAAAAATTCGGGCCAAAGCATGCAGATGTACATGTCGGAGTTCGTAATGATGGCTATAATGTTGGCTATCTCTCCAAAGAAACCATATGTAGTCCTCAAGTATTTGGGGGGTCTGCACTGCCATCTACATGAGCAAGTGATGTTGTTCAAGCCCAAATGAGTGGACGAGGCTTGCACACATGCACAATACATGGAAAACATAGGTCCGAAGAGAGTGAAATCAAGTGGAAGTAGAAGGAGAAATATGATGCTTCTGAGGGAAAGAATTAGAAAAAATGGGGAAAAGATAAAATTATGGAATCCATAGCACACTAGTGCAAATATCCTAGTAGCCACCACAACCATTGCAACATTATTGGCCATACAGAGGAGAATTTCTAGAATTTGCATCTAGAGCTAAACCCAAAGAAAAAGAAGAAATAAAATAAGAAGAAGAATCTCATGGCCACTAATTCGAACAACCAAGTTGAAAGAAACTCAGACATGGATGACAATATCATTTGTACATAAGTGTAGAAAGAGTTGAATCTGAGTAGCCTTTAACAATAGGAAGAGAAAGAAATGACCAAACTCTTCCATATAAAGATACAGGTCAAGAAGACAATGATTGATGCTTTGTTTGACTTAGGATCACAGACAAATATTATTGCAGAAAAGTTGGTCAAGAAGTTGGGGCTGAAAGTTTGTGATCATCCAAATCCATATCCACTTGTATGTGTAAATAAGAATTCAGAGATAAATGTAAAAAACTAGTGCAAAACTAGATTTGTTAGCAATTTTGATTTTATTGATGAAGTAGATCTAGATGTGGTTCCCCTTGATGTATGTGGATTCATGTTTGGGAGTCCATACATGTACATGTGAGATGAAATAATCATGAGGATATCCAACTAGTACCATCTCCTCAAGGATGTAAAAGCATTGATCATCAATGTGCACAAAGGAAATTCAAATTTTCACTGGTAACTACCAACCAAGTTAAAAAATTGATCAATTCTAGCAAGCAGTATGTTTTGTTGTTTTTAAGAGAAATTTTGTTTGTAAAGGAGTCAATAATAGGCAAGGAATCCTTGGAGCGGTGTACTAAGAAACAAAAACAACAATTGGAGGAGTTGTTATAGGCATACAAGGATGTGTTTCGAGAGCCTCAAGGGTTACCACTTAAGAGAGAAGTGGATCACAAGATCCAACTATTGTTTAACTGGCATTGCCAAATTTCGAGTTATACAAGAAATATGTTATAAAAACAAGTGAGGTGAGGAAACAATTGCAACATCTATTGGAATAGGGTGTCATTCGAGCAAGTACATCACCATGTGGGTCTCCCATCATCATTCTGCCAAAGAAGGATGAGACTTGGTGGATGTGTATATATTATAGGGAATTGAACAGAATCATGCTCAAGAACATACCCTACCCAGAATAGATGATCTGTTGGATTAGTTGTAGCAAGAAAAATACTTCACCAAGTTGGACTTCAAGTTTGGATATCACCAGGTTCGAGTCAAAGAGGAAGATACCCGGAAGACCACATTCAAAACAAGGCAAGGTTTGTATGAGTGGCTAGTCATGCCATTTGGCCTATGTAATGCACCAACAATGTTTATGATATTAATGAACAATTTAGTACACCCTTTTATAGATTTATTTTTTATTGTCTATTTGGATGATATACTAGTATATAGTGCTACCTGGAAGGATCACATTTTACATTTGAAATAGGTGCTAGAAACATTAAAGAAGCACTAGCTACTAGAAAATATCAAGAAGTGTGAATTTGCATAGCATTATTTGGCATATCTGCGGTACGTGATCAATGGAGGAGAGCTGAAGATAGATCCTTCCAATATGGAGGCCATCATGATAAGGTTGATGCCTACTAATGTTTCTGGGGTCAGGAGTTTCATTTGGGAAGCATAATATCTAAAGAAATTCATAGCCTCATTTTCAAGGGTAGCAACACCGCTCCATGCCATGACAGCAAGTGGCAAGAGTTTCCAATGGGGAAAAGGTCAACAAAAATCTTTCGAGGACCTAAAGAAGAAGATCAGTCAAGCACCGGATCTAGAATTACCGAACTTGGAGCATCCCTTTGAAGTGGACATATATGCAAGTGGGCATGCTATGGGAGTTGTCTTGATGCAGGGAGGAAGGCATGCATGCTAACATTCTGAAGTATTTCATGGTGCAGGTCTTAACTATGCTACCTATGACAAGGAGCTCTATGACATGGCACAAGATGTGATGAAGTGGAAGGACTATCTTATGGGAAAGGAGACAAAAATCCACACATATCACCAGCTATTAGAGTACCTGTAGTGTCAAAGTAAGCTACAATAGACCATGAATTACAAGTGTATGGGGTTTCTACAGCAGTTTCATTTGGTGATCAAGTATAAGAAGGGAAACAAAAACAAGTTGGTTGGAATACTTTCAGTTCCACCCAATCAAAGATCATAGTTTTGGGGACCCTTATGTATGTGGAGCCATTCGCCAATGATGCATACAAAGAGTCATATTCAGAGGATGAGGACTTCAAGGAGGTGTATCAATAGTTGAAAAGTCATAGTCATGTGCACGATGGCGATAACACCAATGACTACCATCTCTAGCATGGGTTATTGTACAAGTTCGATAAGCTATGTGTTCTTAAAGGTGAGTGATTGCAACTAATTAGAGAGGATCACACCTCTAAGTTTGTAGGGCACTTTGGTGTAGGGAAGACCATGGATAACTTGCAGAGGTATGTGTATTGGCCCAAGATGCAATAGCAGGTAGCTAGGTTCATAATAGGATGCATGCTTTGTTTTACTAGAAATCCTAGCAACAAGAAACAGGGTCTATATCATCCCTTACCTATATATACTCATCCTTGGGAAATAATTTCCATGGAATTTGTGGGAGATTTACCAACAACTAGGAAGGGACACTACTTGTTTGTGGTAGTTGATAGGTTCAACAAGATGTGTTCTATAATGCCTTGTAAAAAGACCATCAACAGGAAAGAAGCAACAAACTTGTTCTACTAACAGGTTTGCGTGCACTTTGTGATACCTATTGAAATAAGGAATTGCTAAGAGGGGGGGTGAATAAGTAATTAAGAAACTCTTTTTGTTTTTCTTACTTTTCTTACAGTCCCTTCTTATGTTCTTTTACTTATGAGAGCATTCATTCACAATAAAGTGAACCAACAATATTTCAAACACACATATTCAAATAACAATCACATGAGCAGCACACATTTGAAACAATCTTTTTCACGTGGAAACCCAGAGGGAAAAAACCACCAATTTTTTATTTATTTATGATGTAAATTAAGCACCCAATTAATTAAATTTGTTTTTTTATGAGCACCCACTCACAGGAGGCACCGGTCCCCTTTGGTTAGAAAGCGCCAACTTTCCTAGAGGTACCAACCTATTTAGTTTGCAGTCACCAACCTTCCCTTGCCATTGTTCTACTATTTCATACAATTTTCAAACTAAAAAAAGAGGCATACAATTCTACAAGTAAAATACCAAACAATGGTTGTTCATAGATTTGACTTCACTCTGCCTTCTATGCTCACTTGCATCAGATCACCTCTCGCTTCTCATAGCAACACTTCCTCTATGCTCTGCCTTCACTAACAAGGGATCTTCACTGACCACACTTCAACACTACCCTAGCAATTCCTCATGCTTCTCTTGCTGCAGTATTACACTATGTCCTCTCAGGAGCTTCAACCTCTCTGCATCGATTCTCACCATCACAACACTGCTCTCTCTCACACATATGCTCACTTCCCCATATTTTCCATCATTGGAGATGGTTTTGTTCTACTGAGGCACACTACACATGGGAGTCTCTCCACACTTTCTTGTAGCTACCAATGTATACTTCGACATGTCTTCACTTGCCTCTCTTGTGTCTTCTGATAGTTTCTTGTCACAATGCCAAACGCAGATATGGTCCTCGTAGTTCTTCGTGGTCTGCCTACACAGAGCACCTGTGTTGAGAAATTAATCTCATATCACCTGTACACTCCTCTAAGAGTTCCATGGGTATTTATCCTTTCATAGATCTTGACAGCCCATGAAGGTGACCATTATGTTCTTATTTACCACAACCATTCGTGCACATGAAGTAGTTGATTTCTTCCTTCAAGCACTCGAATTCATTTCTACTACAAATGTTGTCCTTTGTTTCTTGCTGCAGAGTCTTCCACAGAGTTAACCCTTTTTTCAATTACCAACTCCTTTGTGCCTTCATTCAATATCGCAACAGCCAACCCATACATTCTTTAAATCTCTATACTTCCTTATCAGAGCAATTTAATATCGCAACAATTCCATATCATAATATTCAAAGTGGTGTCGAGTTTCAATATTCTAATCCTCTAATTGTTGAGCTCCTTCTGCTTAGCCCTCATAGTGCTTCTCATCATAGGACTGCTAGCTATGACCTATCGCTTAGCATTAAGGTGATAAGCCTTCATACTCTCTCAAGGGCCATTCTCCCTTTGTTAACAAATCTCTACCCTTGGTTCATTGAGATCTTACGACCATGTGCCAGCCTAATATCAGAATCCCTCTATATTAGAACATTTCAACACTTCAACTGTTATATAGTGCTAACATCTTCAATCCTCCGATCACTGACTTCTGATATGATGTCATCATATGCCACATGGTGACTCCTTATAGGTGATATGTGTCACCCAATTTTGGCCCTTTAAACCACGCAAAACGGTTAAATATTCCTACCACGTGTCCTGCCATACTGCCACATCACACTGACATCAGCTGCCACTGTAGCTTATCAGAGCCATTCATATGATGCCATGTGTCCTGCTGGAGGAGATAGAAGAGGGCCCATCAACCTTTGGTTTTGCATAAAAATCTTTCGTAAATCCTCCTTTGGAATTCCTCGGTTCTTTTAAAAGCTTATCGACACTTACAGATATTGCATATTTATGTGCTTTACTCACTTGATGAAGTTTTGATACTCTGATCTCCAGCTTTTTGATTTCCTCCATCCTCCGATATAGCCCTCTCTGATGTACCGAACCTTTGATTTCCAATCTCACCGATTATGTTGATATGCTAACAACCTGATCTCCAATATTCAATGCGTCGACATGCCAATCTCTGATATCTCGGCCTTCTTAGGACTTCAAGTCCCTGAACATTGGCAAGCCATAACGTTTGACCTAGGAGTCCATTTTTGGACTTCTGTATATGGTTGGAAAGCTTATTCAGAGTACTTTCCAATGGAGAGGGTTCGATGTAGACCTTTAGTCCTTTATCTATGTGGAAGGTGATTGCAAACTTTTATTCCCATTGACTCTTTGGCCAGTTGAACACCAACTACCATGATGATCATTTCATGTCTTCTTTAGTTAGACTACTACTATTATGATTCTCTACAAGAAGCCTGCAACTACCATGGACTTCCATATGGCCCATCACTGTAATCATAATTTTATGGTTGCTTCAGTAAGCCTACTACTATGATGATTTTCTATAAAGCACCTCAACTACCATGAGATTCCTTCCAAACACCAATCATCGTGTTGAACCTTTTCTGACATAAATGCAAACACTTACAAAACGACCTATACACCATAAATTTTCCAATAATCGCCCCCTTTGGCATTGATGGCAACACCAAAATCTCCCCCTCATGCTAGGCATGATCTACTCTAATGCTAATTTTCTCCCCCTTTGACATGAGTGGCAAAGAATACTTCACAAGAACTCCCCCTAAACCATTGCATCATACTCTCCCATGAGTTCCACATGTTGAGTCGCTGCCACCACCTACCAAAATGAAGTCATTTAGTGGGAGGAGTTACAAATTCTATCTATTGCCTGAGATACTCAAATGGTTCCTTTACTAGTAGCTTAGTAAATATATCTTCCAGCTTCTCTTTAGTGGTTACATATTCAGTTTGACAATATTGGCTGCAACCTGTTCCCTCAAGAAATGATACTTGATAGGGATATGCTTAGTCTTTGAGTGCATGACTAGATTTTTAGAGATGCTTATGGCACTTGTGTTGTCACACATTTGTGGAATGGAATTAGACAACTCTACTTGTATATCTTTCAAGGCTTTCTTCGTAGGTTTGCTTCACAGGTATTCCATCTTCTTTACACAATTTTCAGCCTGTAGTCATGGGTGTGCTGACAGGTTTGCAATATTCCATTCCAAATTTCTTCAGAGTTTCCTTGAGATATCTGGATTGGGATATAAACACTCCTTATGGAAACTAAGTAACTTTTAGACCCAAAAATAATGACAATTCTCCAATCATGGACATTTCAAACTCTGTTTGCATACAACTTGCAAATTGATGCCCCAACGCTTCCACATTGCTGCCAAATATTATATCACCCACATACACAACCACTCTTAGTAGATGGTCACCTTCATATTTTACATAAATATTATTGTCAATTGTGCCTTTCTTAAACCCATGTTGCTGAAGATACCTATCCATCCTTTCATACAAAGCACTGGGGGCTTGTTTTTAAACCATATAGGGCCTTATTTAGTTTGCAGACAAAGCCTTTATTGGAGGAGAGTAGAAATCCTTATATTTTCTCAATGTAAACCTCCTCCTCTAAATCTTCAGTCGAGCTACTTGTGCAAAGGTTTCTTTGAAATCTACCCCTTGTATTTGGGCATACGCTTTGCAAAAGAAATGAGCTTTGATCCTGATTACTTGACCTTCTTCATTCAATTTGTTCTTGAAAATGCACTTGTTTCCAATAACATTTTTCTCTCTTTGTCTTGGAACAAGCTCCCATGTATCATTCTTTTCAATTTGGTCAGGTTCTTCATTCAAGGATTTCACCTAGAACTTATCTTCATTTGCTTGACAAAGGTTCTTGGGTTATATATGTGATAGTAGAGCCAAATTTTCATAACTTTCACAGACCACAAGTTTCCTTCTATTATGGAAACCCTCTCTTTAATCTCTAAGAATTTGATTCTCAGGATGTTCCTTTTGTATATAACTGGAGGGTGTCTTTGGCCCTGAATATGTGTCTACTTATCTTCACTGTTTGAATCTATTTCATTCGGATCGTCAGGCCTCAAATATGAGTTTTATTCATCATCTAAGTTCATATTACTTTTAGAGGTCTGAGGTTGTGAACCTACTTCATCTACTATTACGTTAATGCAATCCTCAATATTTATTGTCCGCTTGTTATAACACTTATATCCTTTGCTTCAAATACAGTATCCAAGCAATATTCCTTCGTCAGTGCATGCTTTAAGATTCCCAGGGTTCCTTTCATTCCTTTTAATGAAGCACTTTCTCCCAAACACCTTGAGGTGTTTAACTGATGTAGGTCATACCTTTCATAACTCATAGGGAGTTTTATCACTTTTAGGCCTGAGTTGAGTTCTGTTTGACATATTTTCTATTGCCTGAGTTACTCCTCCCCAAAAGTTGAGACACTTCTCCTTCATCTAACATTGCTCTAGCCATTTCCTGGATTGGTTTGTTCTTCCTCTCTACTACTCCATTTTTCTAAGGAGTTCTAGCCACTGAGTACTTCCTCCTAATGTTATGCTCTTCATAGAAATCCCCAAACTCTCTTGAGGTGTACTCTCCCCCTCTATCTGATCTTAGGTATTTTATCTTTAAATCTTTCTCATTTTCTACTTGAGCTTTAAACTTCTTGAAATGCTTTAATTCTTAATATTTTTCTTTTAAGAGAACAATCCAAGTAGCCTTGGTGAAACCATCAATGAGAAACATGAAATACTTCTCTCCCTTTGAGGCATTTTCTTTAGTTGGGCCACAAATATGTGTGTGAATGAGCTCCAGAGGTTTGGATGAGGAAAAATATTTTGATTTGAAATGAGTTCTATTCTTATTTCCAAACTGACACGACTTTCAGATTTTGTTATCCAGATTTGACAGTCTCGGTAATCCTCTCACTACTCCCATCTTGCTTATTTTTATCAAATTGTCAAAATTCACATTCCTAAGCCTCTTGTGCCACAATCGTGCTTCACTAGTTTTGATCAAATAGCAGTTTACCCTAGAATCGTAAAAACACATATACATTATTGTGGGTTCTTATTGCTTTTCCTACCCGTTTTCCATTATTTATGTTGCAGATCTCATAGTATTTAGATTGGAAGGTCACATCATAGCCATTATCACACATCTGGCTAACACTCAACATATTGTTCTTGAGACCTTCTACATAAAGCACATTATGTGCTTCTATTTTTTTATGAAGACAAACTACTCCTTTTCCCTTGATTCTTGTTGGAGTGTTGTTTCCAAAAGTGACGTTTATTCCTCTATTCGTTTCCTTAAGTGACATAAATTTCCTTTTTTTATTTTGTCCCTAGTCATATGTTTGGAACAACCATTGTCCACATACCATTCCTTTCTTGATTATGAGCTGATAAGGCAAGTCCACATTGCATGCTCATTTTATTCTTTGGTTTCCAGCTCCCTTTACCCTTTTGGATAACTGTCTGTTTGACATTTTGGGACTTAGATAGGTATTCAAACCTGATTTTGCACTCACTAGCTTTGTGCCCAATTATTACATTTGAAGCATTCTAGTTCACTTAGTAAGGGAGAGAAGACATTCTGATTTCTGAGAGAGAAGTTTTGAGACTTAGAAATCAGATGCTTATTATATATGGGATTCTCAAATCTTTCTACTTTGTTCCTACTACAAACAATGCCTTTATGTCCAAAGATATGACACTTATAGCAGTGACCATAAAACAAATAGGCATGCCTATTTTTAGAAGAATTATGAGAGGCTGCAGTGAAAAACCTTGGTCATCTAATTGATTGATTCATTCTCCATTGTCGATTTCCTATTTGCACAATTGCTCTTTTGTCTTCACTAGTTCTTTCATGATGCTTCTTCTCATGGATCTGTAATTCTTTGAATCTTGCAGAATTGTAGTTGATCTTCCAGTAGAAGATTCTTGTGTCTTAGAGTAACATAGACCTGTTATGATTCCTGGGGGCCTTTGAATATTCAGAATTTGGTCTAGTCTCCTTGTCCCTTCGGCAAATTTTTCATTTAGACCCTTCTTGGTCTTAGTCTTCTCAATATTGGTTCTCAGAGAGACAACCTCTGCTTCAAGACTCTAATAGTTCTCTTCCCATTATTGAATCAGGTCTTGAAGAAATTCTTCTTTTCATTTAGCCTCCTTCAACTCAATTTCCAAGGACATAATATCATCTTTCCATATATGTGTGATCATTTCCATTTTTAAATTTAGTAGCTCCTATTTCAACCAGTGCATGTTATCTTCTTCTAGTCTCTCATAGTTTCCTTGTTTCTCTTTCAATAGAAGGGATAGACTATCCCTGCTCTTGATATCTTCTTCAAGATTTTCCTTTTGATAAACAAACTCCTCATTATCAAAGTTATACATACCTTACTCTACACATTGTAACTGTTCCTTTAGCTGCATATTTTTCCTCCTTTCTTTCTTCATCTTGTCGAGGGCACTAATGAGATCCCCTTCAAGGTCTACTACTCCTTCTTCTTCCTCTTAAGAGTCCATAATACCTATATTTTTTGATTCAGTCTCAAATGCCATAAGAAGATACTTATCTAACTCATTTTCCGATGAGTCTTCATAGTCTGAATCTGGTGCTAAGCTGTCCTCTTTGGAGTAGGACCCCTTCTTCTTATAGGGATTTTTCTTCTTATGTGTCTGAGACTTGTTTCCAAATTTCAGATCCTCTTCCCTTTCAGCCTTTTCTTTATAAGGGAATTTGGAAGAGAAATTTCCAACTCTTCCACAATCAAAACACTTAAAGGGAAACTTCCATTTATATTTTCCTGAGCCACGCTTCAGTTTTCTAGCTAGTTGAGCCAACACCTGATCAGATTCATAGCTAGAGCAGTCTTGATGATCTTTGTGTTCCTTGCCCTTTCTGGATACTTTGAACACCGCTTCCTTCGGTTCATATTTTATATTTCTACTCTTATCTTATAGGCTATTAGAGTACCATGCATTTGATCCATCTCGAGATCCTTTAAGTTATCCATTTCCTCAATAGCTGAGATTTTGGCATTAAATCTCATGGGTAGAGATCTTAATTTTCTAAACAATCATCTCTTCCTTGAATTCTTCACCAAGTCCTCTAATCATATTGGTCACTTAATCAACTCTGAGGAAGTATTTTTCTATGCTTTCATTCTCATTCATTCTTAGGCTTTCAAACCTCATTCTGAAAGTTTGGAGTTTCACTTGCTTGACTTTGTCATCTCCTTCATGACATTGGTTAAGATTTTCCCATACCTCCTTAGTAGACTTACAATGCATAACTTTTATAAGTTTTGATTGAGTTAGACCAAAGAGAATGGCATTATCGGCTTTAGGATTATTCCCATATAATTTTTTACCACCTGCATCAGTGGGAGAAATATCAGGGACATTGTAGTCTACTAGTACTAAAGTCCAAACATCTACTCCCAAGGACATAAGATATGCTTCCATTCTTACTTTCCAAAAAGAATAGTTTGTCCCATCAAAGACTAATATCCTACTTGAGCAAGCCTCTTGAATCTCTTTCCTAGATATAATTCCTTATAGATCTACTTTCCAGTGTTTAAACTTTTGCTGAAGGAACCTCGCTCTAATATCAGTTGTCAAACTAAGGAATTGTTGGGGGGGTGAATCAATAATTAAGAAACTCTTTTTCTTTTTCCTATTGTGCTTACATTCCATTCTTATGTTCTTTAACTTGTGAGAGAATTCATTCAAAAAAATGTGAACAACCAATATTTGAGACACGCATATTCAAATAACAATCACATGGGCAACACACATTTGACACGGTGTTTTTCATGTGGAAACCTAGTGGGAAAAAACTGCCAATTTGTTGTTTTTTATGATGTAACACCCACTTAATTACATCAATTTGTTTGTGAGAACCCACTCACAAGAGGCATCGACCCCCTTTGTCTAGCAAGCACCAACTTTCATAGAGGCACCAACCTCGTTAGTTTGAAGGCACCAACCTACCCTTGCCATTGTTCCACTATTTCATACCATTTTCAAACTGAAAATAGAGGCATACAATTTTACACATAAAAAACCAAACAATGGTTGTTCATATATTTGACTTTTTCCTTCTGCCTTATGTGCTCACTTGCAGCAAATATAGTCTCACTGCTAACAACAACACTTCCTTTGCACTCTACCTTCACTATTAAGGGCTCTTCACTGATTGCACTTCAGTGCTACCCTCATAGTTCTTCACATAGTCTTCACACTGCACTTACTATGGTATTACACTATGTCCAAACAGGAGCTTGAGCCTCTCTTCTTTGATTCTCTCCCTCAAAACACTTCTCTCTCTCACACATATTCTCACTTCCCTGTATTTTCCATCGCTGGAGATGGTTTTGTTCTAATGAGGCACACTGCACATGGGAGTCTCTCCACACTATCTTGTAGCTACCAAGCTGTACTTCGGCATGGATTTCACCATTTACCACTCTTGGTAGATCTGATGCTATGATTATGGCCTAGGGAAACCCTTCCTTCCAGACTTTGACCAAAATTTAAAAAACAATGTTTTACTCCCTATACGCTACTTTTCCCTATGATAAAAGGGTGTACACATGGGTGAGCCTATACCCAACCCACGTACGTATGTTAAAACAATTAAAAAAATTAAATTTCCTTAATTTCAGGTGGAGTTCATGGGTTCTTGTTGTTACTCACCTCTTATTTCCCGTGGCCCAACTATTTCCCAACTGAAAAAACTAATTTGGAGAATTATAAATAAACCTACATGGGAAGGCCTTAAGGGAGAAGATATGATATATTGATACTATGTTAGGTCCCTATAATATTAGTGATCCCCCCATTACTATTGTCGTTGTATCCCTTATTGTTATTATTGTGCCCCATAGAATCCCTCTATTGTTATATTTGTGCCTTTATATTATTATTGTTAGGCCAGCTTGGTTATATTATGACCCCGTAGACTCCTATATATAGAAAGGAGGTTTTGTCATTTGAATCATCAAAGAATTGTTCATTTGTGTAATGTAAAGGAGGTTGCCCCCTTGAAGAGGCTTATTTCTAAGGTGTTGATCTATCTTTTCTATCTTTTGTGAGCTAGTTTCATAACATTTTGTATCAGAGGTTTGGATTCTAGGGTTTCGCTGCTCCAAACAGGTCATTGTGTCATTTTCACTATAAATTTTTTTCTGCGAAATTTCTAAAGCTAAAAAAAAACCCATTTGGACCGAAATAGTTCTAAACTTCAGGTCTAAATTTCAGAGCTTTTCTCGCTATATTTGTGAATATATGATCTGAGGAAGTTGGAGTTTTTGCAGACTCCTGAATTACATTCCAAACAGGTGACCTGGGAGAAATCGTCATAACTTTTGCTTTGAGCATAAAATTGAAATATTGTAAGAAGTTTTAGAAAGAGGACAACCTCTAGTTTTCTGTGTATCAGTTTCAGGTACTAAGGTAGAAACAATGACACGTGGCATGTCGTACAAGTTCGCTCTACTGAACTAGTCTATAATCAGGCCACTGTGGGAGATTTGACATAACTCTTCCTTGCAGAATCCAATTTTGATCATGTTAGCCTCCTGTTGCAACAGGTGTTCATATTTCATGATCGATCCTTTTACATGCCAAATATGTCATACTTTGCATGCTGCAATGCTTCATATTTCCAGAAAGAGGTCAAAAAGGAGACCATGAAAGTGTGCCACTCTAAATGCCACTGCTGTATTCCAAATTTTTATGAGTTAACCATTTTTGAAGAATTTTTTGTTAAAGGGAAGTCCAAACAGCCTAATCTTGGTTTCCCTAGGTTTCAATTTCTCGTTTTAGAATATAGAGAATGAATATCTGTCCAAACAGCTTAATCTTGGCAGATTTGTAGATAGGTAGAGAATCAAAGGAGCCCAACTGCTTAATCTGGGCCCTTGGAAGAAATAAGTGTAGATTTAGATAGGAGGACAGTCAAAAGAAAAAAGGATAAGCAGGGTCTGCAAGCCTAAGTGCACCCAAACCAAAAAGGAGAAAAAATGCTAGGTAAGTAGGCTGGGTAGGTAGTTTTTGAGGTTGCAGAATGTTGATTTGTGATCAATTTTGTGTTTCAAAGTGATATTGTACTTCAGATCACAGGTACAAGGAAGTTTTCATTTGGAGGAGCTCAAGCGAGGCATGGCTAACTCCCCTTTCTTCTTATTCCCCAAATCACTCACTAATTTCCTAAAGAGGTCAAGATCTGCTTGATTCCTCTTAGTTTCATTATTTTCCATATCATTTGCCTAGGTGAAGATCTGCTTCACTCAAGGATTTTCATTCTTCCTCTATGAGTCACTGTTCCCATCTTGATAGCCTAAGATCCACATACTTAGCGCTTTCTAGTCATTTCCATATTAACTACTAACTCTATTATTTAGCTCCCTAAATCATTTTCCTATCCCCTACTATGCAAAAATATATAAAATCCCAAAAATATTAAATAATTCTCCCCTTGGCACTATAGCCATATTCTTCTAAGTCTAGGAGGCAGTAGTCCATCTGGGGCTCCTGCTAACCTATCCGTGTCCTAACTGGAGTTAGTCTGACACCTGGTCATGCTAACAACCATTCCCCTTTAACCCCAACCCTACGGCACCCATATCCCACCCTTATCCTAAAGTTTTACATGTAAATATCTACCCCGTCCGCTTATAACCCCGTAAACCCACTTTTCTAATTTTTAAACCACCTCGCCATTTAATAAATTATTCAAATGCACCGCGGGCCCCATCCATTATCCCTCTGCTGCCTGCTCTGTGCCGCCGACCATCAGATCTGGCGCGCTGCAGATCTACGGTGGGCAGGGGTTTTCATGCCCCGAGATGCCGAGGGTTAGCGCCCGGGAGTGATCCAGGTGGATATTGGTGGCCACCTACCAAGTCCACCTGGACCCCCACCATTGTTCTTCTCAGCATTTTCAGTTTCCTTAATTGTAGCACAACTTACTATTTTTAGCAGTTTTTCGGGTCCTGAACTTCCGGAGCCGTTTTGAGGCCCTAAACGACGTTTTTTGCGGAATCCGGGGGCAACATGGGTCCATGGAATGGACCGATGTTGTCCGTTCCAACAATGATAATGCTTGGATAGATCTTTCTAACGAGCTATTGTATGCATCAAACGGAGATCGTATGCCAAAGTTACGACCCCGGGAAGTTGATGTACCAACTTACCCCAAACGGGGCCCATAGTTTGGCGGTTCATCTTCTAGGGTTAGGTTTTGGAATGTTAAGGGTTTTTTCCACTGTTTCTAAACAATAAATAGGCCTTCGAGCCTCATTGTAAGACAGTTCAGAGGCATGTAGCCATCACATCTCTTCTCAGAGATAAGCTACCATCGCCCTAGCTGGGTTATTTCCATTTCTGGTTGTAAGCATATTTCAGTATTTTCCATTAATGAAATGAAGTATTATTTCCGCTGCATCTTTGTGTATATGGTTATCTCTGTAATTTGTTGCGTTCCTGTTTAAATTTGGATCAGTGGTATCAGAGCGGTCTGCTTTTTCTCTGTTTTTCTTTGCATGTCCCCAACAAGGTCGGGATATAAGGAGTAAGGGCTTGAACTGGTTGAACCTTTGCAAGACCAGCCTCGCAAATCCCGACGGCCTCCCATGGCGGATGAGAAGAAAGACGAGGGGGCAGGAGATCCCATCAAAATCTTGCTCGAAGAAGCCCTCGAGCGACAACGGAACACGATGATGGACAGCTTTGCCCAGATCCTTCAGCGGCTACCCAGAAGCAACGCATCGGCTTCCAGCAGCTACTCTGGAAACGCCACACCCTTTAAGGTACAAGTTAATTTTGAAATCCCCATATTCGAGGGTCAGATAGACGCAGATGCCGTAGATAAATGGTTAAATCTGCTAGAGGGTTATTTTTCTGTTCATGAATTTTCGAGTCGGGAAAAGATTGTTTTTGCTCTTCTCAAAGCAGCCCCCCATGTCAAGGACTGGTGGGAAACCTACTGCGAGCAGAAGGATGAAAGTACTGGCTCACTATTTTCAGCCGCACCCACCTGGGATTCGTTCCGGGATGCCATCAAGGAGCAGTACTACCCTGTTGGAAGCTATGAGGATGAATACATAAAGTGGACCACGCTGCGGCAGGGAAGGGACCAAGACGTGCCGGAGTTCACCAATCTTTTCCATACCCTTCGCACAAAGTTGGGTATCAAGGATTCGGAGCAACATTTGATACTCAAATACCGTGGCTGCCTGCACAAGTACATCCAGGAAGAAATACAATTCCTAAACATCTCCTCGCTCGGCGCAGCATACCGATATGCCGTCAAGGTCGAGCAGAAGTTTAAACAAAAGAAGCGAGACTTTGGATCTGCGAATCCAAAGCAGGGGAAAGGTGCCCCTAAACCACAGAACAAAGGACAAAGCCAAGGCGGGACAGCCCAAGACAACCAGCCAAAGCTGCAAGCAAAGAACAGCGCTGCGAAGCCGAGAAAGGACACTGGAAAATGGTGCGAGTTCCATAAGAGCTCCACTCACAACACAAGTGAGTGTCGGGCCAAGCAGTCACTGGTGGCTGAGCTAAAGGTTTCAGAATCAGATGCATGTTCCGACTCTGAGTCAGAACCCGATAAGGGGAATGAAAAAGGGAAGCAGATCATTGATGCGGATCCCAGCGCCACTGTTGCTACCGCAAAGATCCAGAAAAATGAACCCGAAGATCCAGAGGAGGAGGAGCGTCTCTTCCACTCCCAGATGTGGGTAAAGGGCTCCCCGATACAGTTCATTGTTGATAGCGGGAGTCAAAAGAACCTCATTTCGGCAGAGGTCGTGAAGCGGTTGGGCTTACCGACCACAGCACATCCACAACCATACACCATTGGGTGGCTTCACCAAGGACGAGATCTTCGCGTGAGCCAGCAGTGTCGCCTTCCATACAACATCAAGCCCTTCACGGATGAGGTATTGTGTGACATTGCTCCCCTTGAAGTTTGTGATGTATTACTAGGACAACCATACTTGTGGAAGCGACATGCTGTGTATGAATCAAGGCCCCGTGCTGTTATTATTACATTGGGAAATAAGTTGTTCAGGATACCAGAGGTAGCACCACCTACCGCCATCTCTTTGATTACTGCAAAACAATGCAGTAAGATCATTTCCAAAACCAGGAAATTTGTTTTCCTGATGATACGCCCTCAAGGAAGAAGAAGACAGTGGCCGCGGCCTCCAGATGGGGTCCCTCTGCACGACAACTACAGATGGACAAGGTTGTGGAGGAGTACGAGGACATCTTCACCTCCCCGGCAGGGGTTCCTCTGCACTGTCAAGTCAAGCACTCCATCGATCTGACCCCAGGTGCGCCGCTACCCAATGGACCAATTTATCGGCGCTCCGTTCTGGAGAACGATGAAATCAAGAGGCAGATTCAGGAGCTCCTGCAGAAAGGTCACATCCGTCCGAGTTCATCGCCCTGTGGGAGCCCGATCGTGTTGGTACAGAAGAAGGATGGGACGTGGAGACTCTGTATTGACTATCGGGCGCTGAACAAGATCACTGTCCGTAATAGGTACCCGATCCCGCGGATTGATGACCTCCTAGACCAACTAAAGGGGGCGAAATATTTCAGCAAGATCGATCTGAAGTCAGGATATCACCAGGTACCAATCGAACCCTCTGATGTGTGGAAGACTGCCTTCAAATCCAAGGAGGGCCTCTTCGAATGGTTGGTTATGCCTTTCGGATTGACGAATGCTCCTGCAACCTTTATGAGGCTAATGGATGACATCTTGCGGCCATTCACCAACTCCTTTGTAGTAGTATACTTGGATGACATTCTGATCTTCAGCCAGAGTTGGGAAGAGCACCTCCACCACATCCGACAGGTTCTCCAAACACTGCGGCAACACAAGCTATGTGCCAATTTGGAGAAATGCACTTTTGGCATGACCCAGGTTCAGTATCTGGGATACATCATTGATGAACAGGGGGTGCATGTCGATCCAGCCAAGATCCAAGTCATTCGGGATTGGCCCTCTCCAACCACTCTAACAGAGCTCCGCAGCTTTCTAGGTCTTGCCAACTTCTACCGCAGGTTTGTGTTGGGGTTTTCTCATATTTCTTGGCCCTTGAGTCAAGTCACCAAGGGAGGGGCGAAAGCAAAATTCTTTTGGTCTGAATCTCAACAGAAGGCATTCATGGAGTTGAAGGATCGCCTCTGCACGGCACCAGTGCTCGCGTTACCAGATTTACAACAACCATTTGAGGTCGAGACAGATGCCTCTGACTATGCTATTGGGGCAGTCCTTACTCAACATGGACATCCAGTGGCATATCACAGTGAAACACTTTCAGACACAGTCCGGAAGTACCCCACTTATGATAAAGAGATGTATTCCATTGTACAGGCCTGCCGACAATGGAAGCATTACATTTTGGGGAAGGAAACGGTCATCCACACAGACCACCGACCCCTGCAGTTCATACAGACCCAAGGGAAATTGCAGAATGATCGCCATCAGAAGTGGTCTACATACCTGCAACAGTTCCACTTGAATATCAAGTATAAGAAGGGCAGCACCAATAATGTTGCAGATTGCCTCAGTCGACCACCGATCATGGCGTTAACCACCGTGCTCAACTCTTGTGGGCACGAGACTTCTGATTGGCCACTTCTCTACAAAAGCGACCCAGAATTCGGCCACACATACCAGACACTCTTGGAGGGTCGGCATGTTCCAGATTTTCACCTCCAGGATGCCCTATTATGCCACCTCGGTCACCTTTGTGTTCCTTCAAGCGAGCGTGCCAAGATGATTTGGGAAGCCACTACAGTCGGGCTGCTGGGCATTTCGGGGTCGAGAAAACAGTGGCAGTACTGCAAAATTATTTCTATTGGCCGAATCTTCGACAGGATGTTGGAAAGTACATCAGATCATGTACTGCTTGTGCCATTGCCAAACCGACCATTAAGAAGCACGGCCTCTATACCCCGTTGCCTACCCCTAGTCGACCTTGGGAATCCATCTCCATGGATTACATGTCAGGCCTTCCTTCCACTAAGCATGGAAATGACTGTGTTTTTGTGGTCGTCGACAGGTTCTCGAAGATGGCCATTATGGTGGCCTGCAAGAAGAATATCACAGCAGAAGCCACTGCTAAACTCTTCTTTGAACGAGTGTGGGTGCACTTTGGGATCCCACAGTCTATCATCTCAGATCGGGACAGTCGGTTTCTCAGCAAATTTTGGTCCAGTCTCTGGTCAATGCTGGACACCAAACTCACGAAGTCCACAGCCTTCCATCCTCAAACTGATGGCCAGACAGAGGTTGTCAATAGGATGATTGTGCACATTCTGCGCATGTATAACTCAAAGCATCCACGCACATGGGACGAGAGCCTCCCCTATGTTCAGCACAGCTACAACCGAGCTCTTCACAGCTCCACTGGCCATAGCCCTTTTCAGGTGGGTTTGGGATTCCAGCCACTATGCCCCATTGATGTGGCCATGCCACTTGCAGCTACTCACATAAATTCAGCTCATGTCCAGTCTGAAACAGATAAGGCCACCAGCTTCATTGAGCGCATCCAACACATTCGCCAGCAGGTCCATGACATTCTTGAGAAATCAAATGCCAAGTACAAGCAGCGACATGATCAACATCGGGTGCCACACAAGTTTCAGGTGGGCGACAAAGTCTGGTTGCATTTGCAAAAGGAACGCCTTACTGGAGCCTATCGGAAATTGAGACCACTCTGATATGGTCCTTACACCATTACTAAGGCTATGGGAGACAATGCATTTGAGCTCAGCATTCCCCCATTCCTTGGCCTGCACCCAGTGTTCAATGTGGACCGCCTTCGGCCATACTTTCCACCATTGCTAGACACATCCGACATTGCAGAACAGCTCAAACCCACAGAACCCACAGAATTAAATCCATATTGCATGGAACAAGCTGCAACTAATCGGATCATGGACACACAGATCAAGAACACTCACCAACAGAATATCCAACTGTATCGAGTTGTCAAAGTTGGCCAACTCCTTCAGCAGGGCAAGTGGCTCACTAGGGAACAAGTTCAACAAAAGTTTCCTCATCTCCTGGAGGAGCTCAACGCAATGGGGACCATTGCTTCCTAAGGGGGGAGGAATGATCCAGGTGGATATTGGTGGCCACCTGCCAAGTCCACCTGGACCCCCACCATTGTTCTTCTCAGCATTTTCAGTTTCCTTAATTGTAGCACAACTTACTATTTTTAGCAGTTTTTTCGGGTCCTGAACTTCCGGAGCCGTTTTGAGGCCCTAAACGACGTTTTTTGGGGAATCCGAGGGCAACATGGGTCCATAGAATGGATCGATGTTGCTTGTTCCAACAATGATAGTGCTCGGATAGATCTTCCTAACGAGCTATTGTATGCGTCAAACGGAGATCGTATGCCAAAGTTACGACCCCGGGAAGTTGATGTACCAACTTACCCCAAACGGGGCCCATAGTTTGGCGGTTCATCTTCTAGGGTTAGGTTTTGGAATGTTAAGGGTTTTTTCCACTGTTTCTCAAAAATAAATAGGCCTTCGAGCCTCATTGTAAGACAGTTCAGAGGCATGTAGCCATCACATCTCTTCTCAGAGATAAGCTACCATCGCCCTAGCTGGGTTATTTCCATTTCTGGTTGTAAGCATATTTCAGTATTTTCCATTAATGAAATGAAGTATTATTTCCGCTGCATCTTTGTGTATATGGTTATCTCTGTAATTTTTTGCGTTCCTGTTTAAATCCGGATCAGGGAGATCAGCAGTTTTCCCATTGTACTCCCGCCACGCGTCTCCCTCTCGACTGTGGCGGAGCCCCCTCTGCCGAAACCACTTCTACTCAAAGGCGGTGTGCCCAAAACCATATACCGCCTTCCCTCCTCCTGCGTCAGTGCCACGCCATGCTGGCGTCACCATGCCGCGTCGGCCTCCTGCCGCCGTGTCCCTGCCATATCACTGCCACGTCACCTCCTCCGCCATATTGCCACGTAACCCAGCCGTACTGCTGACATCACCCCGCTGATGTCACCCTGCCACGTCACTACCGTACTGGGACCCGCCCACTGACGTCATGCTGATGTCACCGTCAAAAAGTGCGAAAGGCGCAAATCGCAGCCTAGGTTTCCCGGAATCAGAATCTGAGGCAGTTTTTCATGCGCGATTAGCTCCTGACACTAATCGCGCATGGCTACGGGAAATAGGCCAAAATGGAAAGCCCCTTCGTGACTCGGCCTCTAGCAAGCCCGAAAGGCGCAAAATGACCAGAATTTCTTCGTGAAGCATACAGAAAGGGGAAAACGCAGTTTTTAAAGCAACAGAGGGCCGAATAGCTGCCATGAAAGGTTGATGAGACAGTCTAAAGCACTCAGAAGATGTTAAAGAGGCCAGGTTCAACGCCAAAGTGTACCAGAGGAAGCGGCAAAGAGTATCAGTCGAATGTTTTTAATGAAAACTTTTATTCCCGATGCAGGTGAACATTAAATTACCTCCAACAAAGTCAAAGAAAATGATGGAGCTCTAATCAGGCTCTCCCATCACAGTTAGTGCACCTCAGAACGACTCAAGAGCATGGATCAGAACCCAAAGCACAGTTATGGCTAAGTGACCATCACAGAGCCATAAAGGCAATACATTAATTCCTTTTTGTTACAGCTGCACCCGGCGCAGCTCGAGCATATTTTCCCCCATTTATTTCAGACATGTGTTAGGTTTAAAACATTTATTACAGCAGATCTGTCTGAGATCTGATTAGGGTAGATATTTTGCTTATATAACCAACCCTAATTCATTGTTTAAAGGGTTGGTTGGTTGATAATCCTCATGAGAGACTCGCACTTTATATCTGATATGTTTTTCTTAATCAAAGATTGCTGAAAGCTTGGAGAATCGACTGTTTGATGTGTTGTTAATGGTTTCTGAAGGATGAATTTGGAATTCTTGTGCTGCAAAATGAATCAATAAGTGTTCCTCACCTCTGTTATTTCAATTTCATATATGCTCAAGTTACAGAACAAAGGATTGGTTTAGAATTTGCTTAACTTC
This sequence comes from Pinus tabuliformis, assembly GCA_031772625.1. Classification (NCBI taxonomy): domain Eukaryota; kingdom Viridiplantae; phylum Streptophyta; class Pinopsida; order Pinales; family Pinaceae; genus Pinus; species Pinus tabuliformis. The sequence goes on from CM062815.1 coordinate 874,190,326, forward strand.
ACTCTATGCTCAGTTTCTGTGGCTTCTTAATGTTTTTCCTCTTGATTTAGGCATAAATATGAATTCTTTTATGGCTCATGTTTGATCTATTTCACATATGAATGACTGTTATCTAGGAATTCTTAGGTGCTCCTAAATAGGGTTCATTTATCTTCCCCTTGCTGACCTGAATGAGAGATTCTTAATTGCCTCTCATTCCTTAGCCTTTCAATCCATCTCTTTACCTTGAATGATTGCTTCATATGCAGCTGTCTTGCTCCATTTTCCTCTCTTGTGACCAAGAAAACGCACCAGCAGTCTTACTCCATGACTCCACGCCCAATGGTTCTAAAACCTTCATGCTATCTCTGCCTCTCTACTTGAAAACATCAATCTTCCCACCAAAATCAAAACAAAACCCCTTGAACTCAATAACTAGCCTAAAATCATCTTCAACAAAGCTAAATCAGAAAGAGAGAGCCCTCTCTGATTGCAGGTGGGCTAGAACCTGCAGTCCAAAGATTGGTTTGTGGTTACCTCGGCCGTATCCTTTCAGGAGTTTAAAGGACAACCTGAGTGATAACATAATGGCGACTCAACTGGGGAACTGTTGGAAATAATACTGAGAGGGTGGGTGAATCAGTATTATCTAGCAATTTAATAAATCTTCCTTATTTGATCTTTGAATTATTTTAGCATGTCAGTACCATAAAATAATGAGCATGAAAAACAGATAGTCACACCAAAGAACACAAGATGTAAGGTGGAAACCCAATGTGGGTGAAAACCACCTGCTGCAATATGTCTCTATCTTCTTTCAATTTAGAAACTTCTTTTACAATGATTTTGTACTGGTGCAGTCCTTTACCAGTACGCAGGCTGCAACCTGCAGAGAGCTACAACTCTCTCTCTTTCTCGTTTTCCAGTCTACTCCTGGAAGGGAGCTACAACCCCCTACTTCTTTTCATAAAGCATCAGATGATCAACAAGTACATAACAGATATAGATCACTACAGATATCAGATCAGCAATAACAGAACTAACCCAGAACACCTTATCAACAGAGAAATTCAATCAACAGAACATCTTAAAACAGAGACGCAGTTTTTCTTTCTGTGGCCTGCGACCAGACGCAGTTAACCTTCTGCTACTCTGCGTCCACACGCAGATATCCTTCTGCTGCGCTGTGTGCCCACGCACTATTCCTTTGACTGCTTTGCGTTCTGTTGCTTCAGGGACGCACCCAAAGATACTATCGTGCCGTGTCTTTTGCTATAGAGACGCACCTGAAAACACTATCGCGCCGCGTCCTTCTGCTTCAGAGACGCACCTGAACCTTGATCGCCCTGCGTCCCCACGCAGGTCTCTCTCTACTGTACTGTGTCTTGGCGCACTTGCCCTTTACAGTACCTGCGTCCCGGCGCACTTTCCCTTCACTGAACCTGCGTCCCTTCAGATATAAATGATATGAAGACTTCAGGACTAACCCAAACAGTCAGATCTACAGATCTGATGATGCGCCATAGAGATCACAGTCCATTAGAAGATTCGCCCTCTTAGATCTGGACTAGATCTCACCAAATAAGATATTCAACCAAAGACTATGCTAAATCCAAATGAACTCCTTTGCTTTATATAGGCAAGCTCCTCCCCAAAACATGGAATAATACCACGAGCCGACACCATAGAAACACAAAACCGCCGGCTAGATACCACACAAGAAACCCCCACGTGCTTTTCTCTGCCTTGAAATGTGTGCACTGGGTGGACGCACCCCCTGAATGGCTGGCCTGCGTCTTTGGACACGGGTTCTGCATGGTATACCTGCGGGGACGCACTTTCTGAACAGATTTTCTGCGTCCTTCTTAATTTTCAACAAACTGAGAGCCTTACCACTGGAGTTGCCATCAAGTACAATATCTGTAACATACAGTCATACCAGAAAACATAATGCCAACAATCTCCCCCTTTGGACTTGATGGCAACCTCAACCTTACAAACTTCAGCTTCATTCTCCCCCTTTGACATCAAGGGCAAAGGGTATGCTCCCCCTAAGCTCATGCTCCTCCAGATCTGCAACAAATAACCAGAAATCCACCATGAAAGAGATAGAGACATATTGCAGCTATTTCCAAGATCTCCTTCTCCATAATGCCAACAATGCATTATGTGCTCCCCCTGAGCCTTGTACCACCAATAAGAAGATGTTCAACAATAAGATGATGCATCAACAACCCCCAGCTTTTGCCTGAGGTATTCAAACGTGTCCCTGGGCAATGGTTTGGTGAGAATATCAGCAACTTGTTCCTTGGAAGGAACATACTCCAACTTGACTTTCTGTTCAAGCACTTGTTCCCGGAGAAAATGGTACTTGATTGGTATGTGCTTGGTTTTTGAATGCATAACAGGGTTCTTTGAGATGCTGATTGCACTTGTATTATCACATAAGATGGGGATTGGTGGAGTACAAGTGATTTGAAAATCCTGCAAAGTCTGCATCATCCAAAGGAGTTGGGTGCAACAAGATGCAGCAGCAACATATTCTGCTTCAGCTGTAGACAAGGCAATGGAACTCTGTTTCTTGCTGAACCAAGATACCAGTCTGGAACCCATAAAGAACGCACCACCACTTGTGCTTTTCCTGTCATCCACGCTTCTGGCCCAATCTGCATCTGTATAAGCATGAAGAGTAAGATCTGTATCTCTAGGATACCATAAGCCATAATTTTGAGTCCCTTGAAGATATTTGAAAATTCTCTTTACTGCCTGAAGATGAGTCTCCTTCGGATTTGCCTGAAATCTTCCAACTATTCCAACTGCATGCATGATGTCCGGTCGGGTACCTGTCAAATATAGTAAACTTCCAATCATAGATCTGTAGGTTGGTTGATGTACTGCTGCAGATTCATCATTTGCACTGAGACTACATCCTGTGACCATGGGTGTACATACTGGTTTTGCATCTTCCATGCCATATTTCTTCAAAATCTGCTTGAGATACTTGGTTTGAGATAAAAAGATTCCTCCTTCCTTTTGTTGGATTTGCAAACCAAGGAAATATGTCAGTTCTCCTAGCAAGGACATTTCAAATTCTTTCTGCATGACCGAGGCAAAGCTTTGACTCATAGCTTCTTCATTGCTGCCAAAAATAATGTCATCTACATACACAACAAGTATTAGCAATTTGTCATTTTCAACTTTTATATACAGATTGCTATCTGCTGAACCTTTTGAGAAACCTTGTTGATGAAGATATTTGTCCAACCGGTAGTACCAAGCCCTTGGAGCTTGTTTGAGACCATAGAGAGCCTTTTTCAATCGGCATACAAGATTTGGATCATTTCCAAGAATGAACCCATCTGGCTGTTCAATGTACACTTCTTCTTCCAAGTCTCCATTCAGAAAGGCTGATTTCACGTCCATTTGAAATACTTTGAAGTTTTGAAAACTTGAGAGAGCAAGGAACATTCGGATGGCCTCAAGTCTTGCAACAGGAGCAAAAGTTTCTTCAAAGTCTATTCCTTCTTGCTGCGCATACCCTTTACAAACAAGTCTGGCTTTGTTTCTAATTACTTCTCCATTTTCATTCAATTTATTTTTGAAGACCCATTTTGTTCCGATAACATTCTTATCCTTTGGTCTAGGAACCAGCTCCCAAGTGTTGTTCTTTTCGATTTGCTCAAGTTCTTCATCCATTGCTTTCACCCAACATTCATCTTTGCATGCTTCTTTCACATTTTGTGGTTCAGTAGAGGAGAGTAATGCCAAATAGCTTGAGGCTTCTGCAACTGTTCTTCTTGTTTGTACACCTGCTTCTTTCTGCCCCACAATCTGAGATTCTGGATGATTCTTCTGAACATATCTGGATGGAGTTTTCTCTTCTATTCTTGTCTGCTCCTCTGGTTCTTCTTGAGGTTCTCCTTGGGGTTCTTCTTCTTCATTATTCTGTCTTTGAGGGTAGCCTTCATCTTCTTCTATATCTTCATGATGTACTTGCCTAGGAATATATCCCTTCTCATCAACCACTACATCAATGCTGTCAACAATTCTGCCAAGTCTTTTATTGTAGCATTTGTATGCTTTGCTATGTGGAGAATAGCCAAGAAGAATGCCTTCATCTGCTCTAGGTTCAAGTTTGCCAAGCTGCTCATCAGTATTCTTGATATAGCATTTGCTCCCAAAGATTTTGAAGTGCTTTACCGAAGGAGTCCTACCACTCCAAAGCTCATGAGGAGTTTGAGTGTTGTTCACCCGGACATTTGTTTTGTTGAGAATAACAACCGCAGCATGTGCAGCTTCACCCCAGAAAGTTGCGGGAGTTCCTGATTCATCAAGCATAGCACGAGCCATTTGTTGGATTGTTCTGTTCATTCTTTCAACAACTCCATTTTGCTGAGGAGTTCTAGCTGTAGAGAATTCTCTCCTTATCCCATGTTCATCACAGAAATCGAAAAATTCATTTGAAGTAAATTCCCCACCTCTGTCGGATCTGAGGCACTTAATTTTGTGACCTGATTCATTTTCAACCAAGGCTTTGAAGGACTTGAATTTTTCGAATGCTTCATCTTTGTGCTTCATAAGTCCTAACCAGACAAACCTGGAGAAATCGTCAATAAATAATATCAAGTATTCCTCTCCTCTAGGTGTTCTTTTCCTGAATGGACCACATGTATCTGTATGTACTAGCTCAAGAGGCATGCTAGCTGATCCTTCTTTCTCTGGAAAGTTAGTCCTGGTTTGTTTTCCAAACTGACATGATCTGCATATGGTGTTGTCAGGAATTTTGATATCTGGAAGATCGCGAACTGCCTGATATTTGCATGCTTTCCTTATTTGTGAGAAGCTTAGATGTCCCAACCTTCGATGCCATAACCAGTGCTCTTCATCCTTGCTTAGATAGCATTGTTGTTGTCCTTCTTCAAATATGTACAGATTATTTGGAGTTCTTTTGCCTTTGAGTACTGTTTTACCTGTATCAAGATCACGAACAAGACATCCATTCGATCTGAAAATAACCTCGGTTCTTTGATCACACATCTGGCTGACACTTAGTAGATTATGCTTCAATCCATCAACATACAAAACATTTCCAGCCTTGACCTTTTCTTTTAAAGGAGCAATACCTTTTCCTTTTATAGTTGCAGGAGTATCATTTCCAAAAGAAACTTTCTTTCCCTTTTCTAAAGTAGAATAAGATTCAAGTTTTTCTTTATCACCTGTCATATGTTTCGAACATCCACTGTCAATGTACCATAGATTTTCCTGTCCTTCTGCATAAAATGCTATCCCACATCTTTCTGTTTGAGGTTCCTTTATTCTCCATGTTTTGGTGCTTGTGGCTTGTTCCTTTTTCCCTTCTTGTTCCTTTTTCTCCTGAAACCTGCTCCTGCATTCAGAGTCTTCATGACCAAAATTATTGCAAATAGAACATTCAACTTCATTTTCAAGAGCCGAAAAGTTGTTATAGGTCCTTTTTGTAATCCCTGTCATACTTCTTTGTTTTTGAGCTTCCCTAGTCATGATTGTTTTATATGCAACACATTGAGCTGCTTTGTGACCAAAGTTATGGCAAGAAAAGCATTGTCCATTGAAGAAGCTTCTGCGGTTATTGAATCTACCAGCCAACTGATTGTAATTTCTATTTTCATCTATTCTTGAACCAAACTGAGAAGATTTTACCTGTGGCTGGTTGTAGCTTTTGTTCACCCTTAAGATGGATTGCCCTGATAGTTTCTGTTTGTAATTCGTTCCTGCTTTACCTGATTATCTTCATTGTTCTTCTGCTCATTTCTTCTTGCTGCATCAAGATAACATTTTGAGGTAGATGCTTGAGAGGTTTCTGCATTATAGCCCAAACCTGTCTTGTTTAGAGGAGACCGCTGCACATTGATAATCTCATCCAAAGTTTCAGAAACTTTGACAAACTTAAGATTAATAGCTTTTGTTTTCTCAATTTCTTTTCTGAGACCAACAATTTCACCTTCTAGTTTTTCAAGATGTTTTTCCTTTTCATCAATTTGAAATTGTAGAGTATCAATGATCACATTCTTTTCTTCTATACATCTCTTGAGTCTAGTAATTTCATCATAGAGATTATCCACATCTACAGCATCCTCATAATCATCATCTTCAAATGCCATTAACAGCTTATATTTATTATCTTGTTCATCTTCATCACGGTTTGATAAGCCATCACTATCTTCATGGGTGTAGTAGCTTTTCTTATTTGCACTTTGTTTCTTGTTCCATCTAGCAGGTTCCTTTCCTTTATCCTTATAAGGACATTTTGCAGCATAATGACCTACTCTTCCACAAGCAAAGCATTTAAAAGGTAGCTTACCTCTGAACCTTCTAGAACCCCTTTGAAGATTTCTGACAAAGTTTGATTCTTCTTCCTCTTCTTCTGGAACATGGCTTGCTTCATAATAATCTTCTTTGCCTGATGCCTTAAAAGCAGCTTCCCTTCTGTCTGATGGACCTCCCTTTCTCATTTCATAAGCAGTTAGAATTCCATGTAGCTGAGACATAGTGAGAACACGGAGATTTTCCTTTTCTTCTATTGCAGATACTTTAGATTCAAACTTGGGGGATAATGATCTTAAAATCTTTTCAACTACTATAGCCTCTTTTATTTCTTCACCCAAATTTTTCATACAATTAACAATCTCATCTACCCGAAGAAAATAATTAGCCACACTTTCATCATTATACATCTTGAGAGTCTCATATTGAATCCTGAGAGTTTGAAGTTTAGCTCGTTTTACCTGTTCATCTCCTTCATAGCTCGTGACCATTTTGTCCCATATCTCTTTTGCTGATTTGAAGTGCATTACCTTCATGAATTCTGTTTGGGATATACTTCCTAATAGAGTACTGACTGCTTTTGCATTTGTTTCATACTTCTTTTTCTCAGCTGGATCTGTAGGAGTAGCTGAAGGAAAAGCATAGCCTGTTTCTACAATGTCCCAAACTTCTGTACCAAGAGATTGAAGATATGCAGTAACTCTTACCTTCCAATAATTGAAGTTTGTCCCATCAAAAATCGGTGGCCTGATTGATGCTTCTCTCTCGTAGTTGCTCATGATGAACGATCTACCTTCAAGCGATCAAGCTTCTCTGAAGGACCTGCTCCGATACCAATTGTTGGAAATAATACTGAGAGGGGGGGTGAATCAGTATTATCTAGCAATTTAATAAATCTTCCTTATTTGATCTTTGAATTATTTTAGCATGTCAGTACCATAAAATAATGAGCATGAAAAACAGATAGTCACACCAAAGAACACAAGATGTAAGGTGGAAACCCAATGTGGGTGAAAACCACCTGCTGCAATATGTCTCTATCTTCTTTCAATTTAGAAACTTCTTTTACAATGATTTTGTACTGGTGCAGTCCTTTACCAGTACGCAGGCTGCAACCTGCAGAGAGCTACAACTCTCTCTCTTTCTCGTTTTCCAGTCTACTCCTGGAAGGGAGCTACAACCCCCTACTTCTTTTCATAAAGCATCAGATGATCAACAAGTACATAACAGATATAGATCACTACAGATATCAGATCAGCAATAACAGAACTAACCCAGAACACCTTATCAATAGAGAAATTCAATCAACAAAACATCTTAAAACAGAGACGCAGTTTTTCTTTCTGTGGCCTGCGACCAGACGCAGTTAACCTTCTGCTACTCTGCGTCCACATGCAGATATCCTTCTGTTGCGCTGCGTGCCCACGCACTGTTCCTTTGACTGCTCTGCGTTCTGTTGCTTCAGGGACGCACCCAAAGATACTATCGCGCCGCGTCTTTTGCTACAGAGACGCCCCTGAAAACACTATCGCGCCGCGTCCTTCTGCTTCAGAGACGCACCTGAACCTTGATCGCCCTGCGTCCCCACGCAGGTCTCTCTCTACTGTACTGCGTCTCGGCGCACTTGCCCTTTACAGTACCTGCGTCCCGGCGCACTTTCCCTTCACTGAACCTGCGTCCCTTCAGATATAAATGATATGAAGACTTCAGGACTAACCCAAACAGTCAGATCTACAGATCTGATCATGCGCCATAGAGATCACAGTCCATTAGAAGATTTGCCCTCTTAGATCTGGACTAGATCTCACCAAATAAGATATTCAACCAAAGACTATGCTAAATCCAAATGAACTCCTTTGCTTTATATAGGCAAGCTCCTCCCCAAAACATGGAATAATACCACGAGCCGACACCATAGAAACACAAAACCGTCGGCTAGATACCACACAAGAAACCCTCACGTGCTTTTCTCTGCCTTGAAATGTGTGCACTGGGTGGACGCACCCCCTGAACGGCTGGCCTGCGTCTTTGGACGCAGGTTCTGCATGGTATACCTACGGGGACGCACTTTCTGAACAGATTTTCTGCGTCCTTCTTAATTTTCAACAAACTGAGAGCCTTACCACTGGAGTTGCCATCAAGTACAATATCTGTAACATACAGTCATACCAGAAAACATAATGCCAACAGGAACATCCTCAGTTAATTTCACAAATCAAGTTTGAAAACTCCATGGGAACAAAAATCAGTTGTTCAAGTGCTATTTATTCATTAAAACTACAGATGAAGTCTGAATGTCAGCCATGAAGCCTTTGAAACTGTTCTTGCTTTGCATTTACAGGAGTAAGTAAATGTTGCTTCAGTCAATCTTCATGCTAGTTTTAAGCTGCAGATAGCTGTCCCAAAAATTTGATCAGTTCCTTGCTAATTCTAAAGAAACATTCACAGAAAATACCAAAGCAAATTCAGAATCTGGCTCCCAAAAAGAATTCTCATTATACAAGGACAAATCCAGACCCAAATCCCCCAGCTGCTTTTGAAAATCTGAACTTAATCCCAAAGATCCTTAGGAAGCAAGAACAAAGTGAAGATTTTGCTAATAATAGTCCTGAAGCAGTTCACCCAAGCAATGTTCCAACCTCTGTCAAAGTTTTATTTCATTCAAACCCTGTTTCCCCTTGTTCATCATCCACACCTCAAAGCACTCCTTCCACACCTCCATTCACTGCACATACTACCACTACCACCACTGTTGTTACAGCTGTTCCCACTGTCCCTGTCGTCCCTGTTGTTCCACTTATCCTTGTAAACATGGCTAATAGATATGCACCCCTACAATTACCTGCAAATCCTGGGGCTATGCCTCAGGATTATCAAACTAAAATCACATATTTTGATGGAACTGGTACTTGCATAGCCCTTCAGCATACAAATAAAGTGCAAGACTATTTTGAGAACTACGAGATAGATGATGATAGTGTGAGGATGAAAATTTTCGTCCAAAGTCTGACAGGTGATGTCAGGACTTGGTTCAGAGCACTTGCTGAAAATTCCATAACCAATCTGGATGAGCTTTATCAATCCTTTATCAACAGATGGGATAAAAAGAAAGACCCCTTACACATACTTGTTGAATACGATACAATAAAAAGAGGCCCTCAAGAGTCTGTCCTAGATTACTGTGCAAAATTAAACAATGTCTATAATGCAATACCACATAACCTAAGATCTCCACCTGACCTTGCCTTGTATAAATTCCCTGATGGATTCGACCCAGATATGGCCTACTAGTTAAAAGAAAGAGCCCCTCAAACCCTTGCAGACATGCAAAATGTTGCTGTTAGCGTAGAGGCCAACCTAATTGCCAAAAGAAACAAAGCTAGAATGGAGAGAAGAACCACCTTCAAAGAAGAACCCTTAGCCCTAGATCAAAAACTTGATGCTATTATCAATGGCATGCAAAGGCTGAGAGACAGAGTAGAAAGTGTTGAGAGGAAGTCATCATGGGAAGGACAACAGTCCAATACCATAAGGAACCCAAATTTTAGGAAAACACAGAACACAAATGCTGGTAGGTCTAGCCCAGACCATGATATAAGACCCCCTTTTCATGAAAATTATGCGGAAGCATCTACATCTAGTGAGCCCCCAGAGGACACTCACATGAACTTGGTGGATTCGAGGGCTGAGCAACAAATTTTCCTAACTCAACAAGACCAAGATGAGCATGACTTGAATCAATTTCAGACTAAGTCTGGTGAATCTTTTGATTTTAAACAAGGCTATGATACTGTTGTGTATGAGGTCCACAAACAATATAAGCTGAGAACTAGGACCATTGACATTCCTGAACCTGGTAAACCAAAGGATGCCAAACAACCCAACAAGATTAAAGGCAAGGCTGTCATAACAGAACCAACAGATATACCTGTCCCAAACCCGCATCAAGTGACTGTAGAGGACATAACAGAAATGCAGCCTTCTAATGATCAGCCTCTGCCACCCTTTTCCTCAAAAGAGAATTCGAACAGCATTCCAAAAGGCCCTCCTAAAACAGAAAAACCGCAAGAAATTACTTCCCTTAACGCTGATAAACAAGTCCAAATTGTTGATACTCCAAGGGAAAAAGGGAAACCTGCCTCTCAAAATACTAAGACCCAATCTGAAAAATTCATTTGACTTAGAGGCAGAAATAGGTAAACTAAAGATATCCATTCCCTTATCGGAACTTGCCAAACATGATGTGTATAGGCAACAAATTCAAAGATCACTTCAAATTCCAGAGGTCAAGGATGATGTCAATGTTCTTGATGATCAGCCTGAGCTGCTGTTTGGTCCAAAAGTTAATGGAAAATCAACATATGGATCTGTCTTACCCTTCTATGTCAGTTTACATATACATGACAAAGTCCTCCACAATGCCATGTTTGACTCAGGTGCCTCACACAACCTTATGCCCAAAGCTGTAATGGAAAAGCTGAACCTTGATATTACAAGACCCTACAAAGATCTATTCTCCTTTGGCTCAAGTCAAGTCAAGTGTCTAGGCATCATCAAAGACGTGTGTGTCTCCTTAGTCCAATTTCCTAACAAAACAATCCTCATGGATGTGGTGGTTGTTGACATTCCACCAAAGTATGGAATGCTATTATCAAGATATTGGGGATCAAAACTCCAAGGATCCCTCCAATTAGATCTCTCTTATGCCACTATATCTGTCTTTGGGCAACCAAAGAGACTGTATAGAGAAACACTGATGAAATATGTGGTAACTAGTGAGAGCAAGCCTGAAAATTTTCCCATTTACTCAATCCATTCTGATATGGATTCTTTTATTTTATTTAATGATGAAATAAGTCCTCCCATTGATGACAAGCCATTGGCATTAGAACTAAACACACACATCAATGAAGAACCGGTTGCCCATACTGTTGAAACTGTCAAAACAATAGATGCAACCAACATACAAGAAGAACCTCCCCAAATAAAATTTTCAAATATGTCCACTGCAAGAGTGACTGAAACTCTTGATACTAACCACAAGCAAGAAATCACATGGTATTTAGAGTTTGATGGCTCTGTTAACAAGTTAGGAGCAGGGGCAGGTGTCTGGATTCACAATACACATAAAAATCATGCAGAAGGCCATGCCTACAGATTGAACTTTAAATGCACCAAAAACATGGAAGAATATGAGGCTCTCCTATTAGGCCTTAAATTGCTCAAAGCTCTAGGAGCTGCAAAGGTGTCCATCCTAGGTGACTCCAATTTAATCATACAACAAATGAAAGGTAACTTTGTTACCAATGACAATAGAATGAGGGCCTATAGGACTGCTACCACTAATATACTCAATGCATTTACTAAATCCAAGCTTGCCAAGATTTCAAGAGAGCATAACATTCATGCACATAGCCTAGCTACTTTTGCTAGTACATGCAAGCTACCTTTTGAGCCAAATCACCATTTTACTGCTGAGATAAAACATAGGCCTGCTATCCCAAATAATGTTAAAGATTGGCAAGTGTTCGAAAATGATGCCCAGATTAACAACTTCCTCACTCTTGAGCATGAGTTTTCAAATATTAACATTGACATGGATGCCATGACAGATGAGCAATAGCAAACGAACGAAAATCAGCAGGCTGTAACTGCTGTAACAGCCAAACAAATGTTAAACCCAACTGTTTTTGACAAAACCAATATAGAAGAGCTGAGACAAATGCATTTGGAGGAAATAGCCGAAACAGAGGCCGAGATCGTTGATCTAAAGGATAACTTTCTCCCTGCTGGCCTCACTCTGTTAGAAGATATGTTTGATGCAAATGATGTTCCCAAGAAGCCAAAAATGCAACCCTTAAACACTGCTATAGAAGAACATAACATCGGGACAACAGAGAAGCCCAAAATGATCAAATTATCCAAAAATTTGCCACCCGATCAGAAGCCCAAATATGTTGATTTGTTCAAAGAATTCCAAGATGTATTTGCTTGGAGTTATGATGACTTGAAGTCCTATGACACCTCAGTAATCCAACGCACCATTCAATTAAAACCAAACCAAAAGCCCTTCAAACAGAAACTGAGGAGAATCAATCCTATGCTTCTCCCTTTGATTGAGAAGGAAGTGAAAAGAATGTTTGAAGAAGGTATCATAGCACCCATCAGATTTTCTAAATGGGTATCCAATCTTGTTCCCACAAGAAAAAAGACAGGTGAGATTAGGCTATGTGTAGACCTAAGAAATTTAAACCAAGTCTCCTTAAAAGACCACTACCCATTGCCCAAAATGGACATATTCTGTAGAGAGTAGTGGGGTCATCTAGAATTTCTTTGCTAGATGGCTTTTCAGGTTTCAATCAAATACTGGTTCACCCGGATGACCAAGACAAGACAGCCCTTACCACACTGTGGGGAACATTTAAGTATGTGAAGATGCCATTCGGACTTAAAAATGTTGTTGCTACCTTTCAAAGGGCAATGGATATTGCATTCGCCAAGGAAATACATGATTTCCTAGTTGTCTACCTTGATGACTTAACCCCTTTCTCCAAATCTGATCAAGAGCACCTGAAACATTTGAGGCAAATATTCATGACATGTAGGAAATATGGCATTTCCTTGAACCCCAAGAAGTCTCTCTTCGGTCTTGAAGAAGGCAAACTTCTTGGCCATATCATATCAAAAGACGGGATTAGAATTGATCCTAAAAGAATCCAAGCCATCATCCAAGTCCCATATCCAAGAAACATAAAAGAGTTGCAAGCATTCCTTGGAAAAATCAACTTCTTGAGGAGATTTATTCCAAATCTAGCCGAGCTAATAAGATTTTTAAGTAACATGTTAAAAAAGGATGCTAAGGTAAAATGGTCTCTTGAGACCAAGCAAGCCTTTGAGAGTATCAAAACTGCCTTAACCCAAGCCCCTGTCCTCACCAGTCCACAATTTGACAAAGATTTCATCATATTTTCATTTGCATCGGAGCACTCCATAGCCGCTGTCCTTTTGCAAAAGGATGACCAGGGAGCTGAAAAGCCAATTGCATTTTTTAGCCGAGCCTTAAGAGATGCCCCTCTGAAGTACCCAATCATGGAGAAGCAGGCCTATGCCCTGGTCAAAGCAATCAAAGATTTCCGAGTCTACATTTTATATTCACATGTGATTGCTTATGTACCAAACGCTGTTGTAAAAGACATATTAACCCAAGAGGGATTAGAGGGCAAAAGAGGCAAGTGGATTGCTAACATCCTTGAGTATGACATAGAAATAAAACCAACCAAACTGATAAAGGGACAAGGTTTAGCCAAAATGATGTCCGAAACAAACTTTCAAGCCTTAGACATCAACCAATTGTACAATGAACAGGAGCCGACGACTCCACAGATCAGTTAAACCTTTTTGCAATCCCCATGGTATGCTGATAGATGCTTTGTATTGCTAAACCTGTTTGCTCCCCCAGGATTGTCCAGGACCAAGAAAATATTTTTAAAAATGAAGGCTTCAAAGTTTTGTGTCATAGATGGTGCATTATTTTGGAAAAATCATGAAGGTATATTGCTTAATTGTTTAACCATGAATGAAACTAACAATGTCATGAAAGAATTCCATGCAGGTGACTGTGGAGGACATCTATATTGGAAGTCCACTGCTGATAAAATTTTAAGGGCTGGTTTCTATTGGCCCTCTCTTTTTGCAGATGTAAGGAAATTTTCCATTTCATGTCATAAATGCCAAATCTTTGAGGGAAAAATAAAGTTGTTGCCCCTGCCCCTTAAACCCATCTCAACTGAAAAGCCTTTTCAATAATGGGGTCTTGACTTCATTGTAGAAATCCATCCCTCCTCCTCAGGCCAACACAAGTGGATTCTAACAGCCACCGACTATTTCACCGAGTGGGTTGAAGCCATCCCATGCAGACAGGCCAATGACTCCATCATTATCTAGTTCCTTGAGTGCAATATCCTTTCTAGATTTGGCTGCCCTGAGAAGATCATTACTGACAACGCCGCTGCTTTTAAATCCAAAAAAATGATCAATTTTTGCCATAAATTTCACGTCACCTTGGGGCATTCCACAGCCTATTACCCCTAATGGCTTGGATGAGTCATCTAATAAGAGCCTGATTAATATCATAAAGAAAGTGCTAGAAGAAAACAAGAAGAACTGGCATAGAAAACTCACAAATGCCCTATGGGTAGACAGACTTTCAACAAAGAAATCCATTGGGATGAGCCCTTATGAGCTAGTATATGGCATGGAGGCCAGATTTCCTTCATCCTTGAGCATCCCTACTATCAAACTGTTACAGGAGATTCAGGTTGAACCAAATGACATTCAACGAAGAATCAATAAGACCATTCATCTTCAGGAAACCAGAGAGAAAGTTTATGAAAGAGCTTAGATTTTGCAAGAGAAGCTCAAGAAGATGTTTGATAAAAGAGCTAAGGCGGAAGATTTATGTGTTGGCAACAAAGTTCTAAGGTGGGATTCACGAAGAGAAGACAAGGGAAAACATGCAAAATTTGATTTTTTATGGAAAGGGCCATTCGTTATTTCTGTTGTTCAGGGAAATAACACATATTTTCTCAAATCTGTAGAGGGCAGCACTGCTGAAGAAGGCCCTGTAAATGGCCGAATGTTAAAACATTACCATGATCCTTTTTAAGGGATACAATGCAGCTCTGTATATATCTCTTTGTACATCAATATTTGTATATATCAACACTTTGTTTTTATTTTTTGTATAGGCAGTCTGAGTGTTAGAGGAGCAACAACAAAGTTTGTGAAGACACAACCAATGCCAGTATTCCATTTAAAAAAAAAACTTTGTCTCGGCATTAATCTCAGCAAAATAGCAAGAGTAGCGTTGTCATATCACAGAAATTCATGGTAAAAAGAAACTGTTTACAGCTTGCAGTCTTCAGTCAAACAGTATCAATAAGAGAGGAGCAAATTTTTTTAGTTTCACATCAGCAACTGTTTCCAGATCAGAGGCTAAGGAAATGCATCAGTTTTGATCCATGTTTTGGATCTATTGCAAAGGCAATACTCGAGCGACATTGTATATAATACCAAGCACGCAGAAGAAAGCATGCAGTGCTTCACTTTTTATGACAATACAATTGAGTAGAGGGCTGTTTATATTTCCAAGTTTCACACTTTTAGCAGCCAGCATAAAGAAGTTTTTTCAATCCACAACAACAATAGAAAATCAAGGCAGTCTGACCTGTTGTTCTTGGCTTTTCACAAGGAAAAGCCATCCCCAAGTGGAGCCACTGTTAGCCTCCTGTTGCAACAGGTGTTCATCTTTCATGATCGACCTTTTTACATGCCAAATATGTCATACTTTGCATGCTGCAATGCTCCATATTTCCAGAAAGAGGTCAAAAAAGAGACCATGAAAGTGTGCCAGTCTAAATGCCACTGTTGTATTCCAAATTTTGATGAGTTAACCATTTTTGAAGAATTTTTTGTTAAAGGGAAGTCCAAACAGCCTAATCTTGGTTTCCCTAGGTTTCAATTTCTCGTTTTAGAATATAGAGAATGAATATCTGTCCAAACAGCTTAATCTTGGTAGTTTTGTAGATAGGTAGAGAATCAAAGGAGCCCAACTGCTTAATCTGGGCCCTTGGAAGAAATAAGTGTAGATTTAGATAGGAGGGTAGTCAACAGAAAAAAGGATAAGCAGGGTTTGCAAGCCTAAGTGCACCCAAACCAAAACGGAGGAAAAATGTTAGGTAAGTAGGCTGGGTAGGTAGTTTTTGAGGTTGCAGAATGTTGATTTGTGATCAATTTTGTGTTTCAAAGTGATATTGTACTTCAGATCACAGGTACAAGGAAGTTTTCATTTGGAGGAGCTCAAGCGAGGCATGGCTAACTCCCCTTTCTTCTCATTCCCCAAATCACTCACTAATTTCCTAAAGAGGTCAAGATCTGCTTGATTCCTCTTAGTTTCATTATTTTCCATATCATTTGCCTTGGTGAAGATCTGCTTCACTCAAGGATTTCCATTCTTCCTCTATGAGTCACTTTTCCCCTCTTGATAGCCTAAGATCCACATACTTAGCGCTTTCTTGTCATTTCCATATTAACTACTAACTCTATTATTTAGCTCCCTAAATCATTTTCCTATCCCCTACTATGCAAAAATATATAAAATCCCAAAAATATTAAATAATCCTCCCCTTGGCACTATAGCCATATTCTTCTAAGTCCGGGAGGCAGTAGTCCATCTGGGGCTCCTGCTAACCCATCCATGTCCTAACTGGAGTTAGTCTGACACCTGGTCATGCTAACAACCATTCCCCCTTAACCCCAACCCTACGACACCCATATCCTGCCCTTATCCTAAAGTTTTACATGTAAATATCTACCCCACCCTCTTATAGCCCCGTAAACCCACTTTTCTAATGTTTAAACCCCCCCCACCATTTAATAAATTATTCAAATGCGCCATGGGCCCCGTCCATTATCCCTCCGCCGCCTCATCTGTGCCACCGACCGTCAGATCTGGCGCGCCGCAGATCTACGGTTGGTGGGTGTTTTCATGCCCCGACATGCCGAGGGTTAGTGCCCAGGAGATCGGTGGTTTTCCTGTCGTACTCCCGCCACGCATCGCCATCTCGACTGTGGCGGAGCCCCCTCTGCCGAAACCACTTCTGCTCAAAGGCGGTGCGCCCAAAACCATATATCGCCTTCCCCCCTCCTTTGTCAGCACCACGTCATGCTAACGTCACCATGCCACGTCGGCCTCCTGCCGCTGTGTCCCTGCCATATCACTGCCACGTCACCTCCTCCACCGTACTGCCACGCAAGCCGGCCGTACTGTTGACGTCACCCTACCACGTCACCAACTTACTCAGACCCACTCGCTGACGTCATGCTGACGTCACCGTCAAAAAGTGCAAAAGGCGCAAATCGCAGCCTAGGAAGCCCAGAATCAAAATCAGAGGCAGTTTTTCATGCGCGATTAGTGCCTAGCGATAATCGCACATGGCTATGGGAAATACGCCAAAATGGAAAGCCCCTTCGTGACTCGGCCTCCAGCAAGCCCGAAATGCGCAAAATGACCAGAATTTCTTCGCGAAGCATACAAAAAGGGGCAAACACAGTTTTTAAAGCAATAGAGGGCCGAACAGCTGCCATGAAAGGTCGATGAGACAGTCTAAAGCACTTAGAAGACGTTAAAGAGGCCAGTTTCAGCACCAAAGTGTACCAGAGGAAGCGGCAAATAGTATCAGTCGAATGTTTTTAATGAAAACTTTTATTCCTGATGCAGGCGAACATTAAATGACCTCCAACAAAGTCAAAGAAAATGGTGGAGCTCTAATCAGGCTCTCCCATCATAGTTAATGCACCTCAGAACCACTCAAGAGCATGGATCAGAACCCAAAGCACAATTATGGCTAAGTGACCATCACAGAGCCATAAAGGCAATACATTAATTCCTTTTTGTTACAGCTGCACCCAGCGCAGCTCGAGGATATTTTCCTGCATTTATTTCAGACATGTGTTAGGTTTAAATCATTTATTACAGCAGATCTGTCTGAGATCTGATTAGGGTAGATATTTTTCTTATATAACCAACCCTAATTCATTGTTTAAAGGGTTGGTTGGTTGATAATCCTCATGAGAGACTTGCACTGTATATCTGGTATGTTCTTCTTAATCAAAGATTGTTGAAAGCTTGGAGAATCGACTGTTTGATGTGTTGTTAATGGTTTCTGAAGGATGAATTTGGAATTCTTGTGCTGAAAAATGAATCAATAAGTGTTCCTCACCTCTGTTATTTCAATTTCATATATGCTCAAGTTACAGAACAAAGGATTGGTTTAGAATTTGCTTAACTGCACTCTATGCTCCGTTTTTGTGGCTTCTTAATGTTTTTCCTCTTGATTTAGGCATAAATATTAATTCTTTTATGGCTCATGTTTGATCTATTTCACATATGAATGACTGTTATCTACGAATTCTTAGTTGCTCCTAGATAGGGCTCATTTATCTTCCCCTTGCTGACCTGAATGAGAGATTCTTAATTGCCTCTCATTCCTTAGGCTTTCAATCCATCTCTTTACCTTGAATGGTTGCTTCATATGCAACTGTCTTGCTCCATTTTCCTCTCTTGTGACCAAGAAAACGCACCAGCAGTCTTACTCCATGACTCCACGCCCAATGGTTCTAAAACCTTCATGCTATCTCTGCCTCTCTACTTGAAAACATCAATCTTCCCACCAAAATCAAAACAAAACCCCTTGAACTCAATAACTAGCCTAAAATCATCTTCAACAAAGCTAAATCAGAAAGAGAGAGCCCTTTCTGATTGCAGGTGGGCTAGAACCTGCAGTCCAAAGATTGGTTTGTGGTTACCTTGGCCGTATCCTTTCAGGAGTTTAAAGGACAACCTGAGTGATAACAGATTAGACTGGTGGCATTGGAAAGTGCCATAATATCAAGTTATCCATGGGATAATATGTATTGAATAGCCCAATGCTTTCAATTCCAATGGGTGGTGCTGATGTTGTACTAGGAGTCTAATGGCTACAATCCTTGGGTACAACAACATTTAATTTTCAAGAACTTTTTATGAAATTTTCTGTGGAAGCAAAGGACGTTGAATTAAGGGGTATTGTAGGGAAACTGAGAAAGATAATCAGCTCTAACGGTATGAAAAAGCTTCTAAAGAATGAACAACGAGGTTTAATTGCACAATTATGTTCGCTAGAGGTTCCCACATCGAAATCATCTATTTATCCAAATCTCCAAAAAGTCTTGGACAATCATTCCAAGGTATTTGAGACTCCCAAAGGTCTCCCACCTATTCGTGATCATGATCATGCTATTCATTTGATTCCAGGAAGTGTTCCTCCAAACATCATGCTGTACAGATATCCCTATGCCCAAAAGAGTGAAATTGAATGTATGGTTGTAGAATTGCTAGAGGTTGGTGTAATTCAACCTAGTCAAAGTTCTTTCTTTGCTCCATTAGTATTAGTTCACAAGAAGAATGGATCATGGCGCATGTGTACAGATTATAAGAAGATCAATAAGCTCACTATTAAAGATAAATTTCCCATTCCTGTCATTGATAAATTATTGGATGAATTGCATGGATCAATTTACTTCACCAAGTTGGATCTTTGTTCAGGGTATCATCAAATCAGAATGAAGACTAAAGACATTCCAAAAGCAGAATTTAGAACTCATGAGGGTCATTATGAATTTTTGGTCATGGCTTTTGGCCTTACAATGCACCTTCTACATTTCAAGGTTTGATGAATTCCATTTTCAAACCCTTCCTTAGAAAATTTGTGTTAGTATTTTTTGATGATATACTAATCTACAGCAAGTCTTGGAAGGATCATGTCCAACATGTTGACATGGTGCTCAAACTATTGGAGGAGAAACAATTATATGCAAAAACCTCCAAATGTTTCTTTGGAGTACAAGAGGTGGAATATCTGGGTCATATTGTATCTCATGAAGGTGTTAAGGTAGACCATAGAAAAACTAAAACCATTAAGGAATGGAAAATCCCAACATCCATAAAGCATCTACGAGGATTTCTCGGGTTGACAGGGTATTATCACAAGTTTGTTAAGAATTATGGGAGAATAGTAGCACCTCTAACAACATTATTGAAGAAAGATGCATTTTCATGGGCTCTGGAAGCAATGAAGACCTTTGAACATCTTAAAGAGGCAATGTGCCAAGCACCAGTCTTAGCTACACCAGACTTCACAAAAACCTTTATTGTGGAATGTGATGCCTTAGGAAATGGAATCAGTGTTATTTTAATGCAAGAAGAGAGACCCATTGCTTTCGAAAGTCATCCAATCAAAGGAAAGTATTTACACAAAGCTATTTATGAGAAGAAAATGTTGGCAATACTACATGCACAATGGTGACCCTACCTAATGGGAAGAAACTTCAAGGTAAAAACAGATCATGATAGTCTTATATACCTTTTAGAGAAAAGATTATCTTCAGAAGAGCAGTAAAAATGGGTCACAAAGATGATGGGTTATGACTTTGAAATCATATACAAAAGAGGGAAGAAAAATCTTATGGCAGATGCACTCTCAAGAAAGGATGAGGATGTGGAAGCATTTCTTTGCGCCATTTCTATTATCTAACCGGATTGGATAAGCGAAGCAAGGGATGAATGGAAGAATGATGAGGAAGTGTGGTAACTCATTCAAAAGATACAACAAGATCCCAGTACATCTGATACATTTATCTGGAAAAATGATTCGTTATGGTACAAGGATTGAGTATACCTATGTAAGAATTCCCAACTCAAACAAAAGATTCTTAGGGAATTGCACACCTCTCCCTTAGGAGGGCACTCAGGATTTCTAAAAACCTACGACAGGGTTAAGAAGGATTTTTTTTGGATGGCCTTAAATCGGATATTCAAAAGTTTGTGGCGGAATGTTTAGTTTGCCAAAAAAATAAAGTTGAAACAATTAAGACTCCAGGACTATTACAACATTTATCCATTCCAAGGCAATGTTGGGAGGAGGTTTCAATGGATTTTATCACAGGTTTACCCAAGCCTAAAAGAAAGAGTGTTATCATGGTGTTAGAGGATAGACTTACCAAGTATGCACACTTTTGTGCATTATCTCATCCATTTAAAGCGAGTACAGTTTCTACTGCATTTATTGAAACAATTCAAAAGCTACATGGAAACCCAAAGATTATTGTAAGTGACAGAGATCCCATTTTCATTAGAAATTTTGGACAGAATTATTTTCTTGTCTTGGTACTCGGTTAGCTCATAGCTCATCTTATCATCCTCAATCTAATGGGCAAACTGAGATAGTAAACAAATGTTTGGAAGGATATCTTCGTTGCTTTGTATTTGATAAACAGACACAATGGGTCAAATGGTTGCCTCTGGCTGAATGGTGGTATAACATTTCCTTCCATACTGCAACAAAAATGACCCCATTTATGGCACTTTATGGATATCATCCACCATCCATCAGATCATATTTAAAAGAAGATTCTAAGGTTAAAGCAGTGGAAGATCACATTGAGCATCAGCAACAAGTTCGCTAACTCTTAAAGGATAACCTCACCTTGGCACAAAATAGAATGAAATAGAAAGCAGATCAACATCGCAGCGAAAGAAGTTTTGATGTAGGTGATTGGGTATTCCTATGGCTACAGCCATATAAAAAAATGTCCCTCAAGCAAGCTAAGAAGGATAACAAATTATCACCAAAGTATTATGGTCCGTACAAGGTGTTGCAAAAGATAGGTATTATGGCATACAAATTGGAGCTTCCTGCAGCTTCTTGAGTGCACCCAGTTTTCCATGTTTCATGCTTAAAGAAGGTTATAGGTGACAAGCTTCTAGTTCAGACAATATTGCCAGAACTTGATGAGGAAGGAAAAATCATATTGGAACCTGAAGTAGTCAAAGAAACAAGAACTCGACAGCTACGAAATAGATCAATTTCAGAGTATCTCATCAAGTGGAAGAACTTACCTATTGAAGATTCCACATGGGAGAATGAGAATTTTATACAGAAGCATCTAGAACTACTCAAGCATTGAGGACAACACTTTTTTGAAGGAGAGGGCCATGTTAGGTCCCTATAATATTAGTGATCCCCCAATTACTATTGTCGTTGTATCCCTTATTGTTATTATTGTGCCCCTATTGTCCCCATATTGTTATTATTGTGCCCCATAGAATCCCTCTATTGTTATTTTTGAGCCTTTATATTATTATTGTTATGTCGGCTTGGTTATATTGTGACCCCGTTGACTCCTATAAATAGAAAGAAGGTTTTTCCATTTTAATCATCGAAGAATTGTTCATTTGTGTAATGTAAAGGAGGTTTCCCCCTCAAAGAGGCTTATTTCTAAGGCGTTGATCTATCATTTCTATCTTTTGTGAGTTGGTTTCATAACATACTATAGTGAGATTATCCCTAATCGAGTTTGACAAAATCCCTGTGCCTCCTGCACTCCCCAAAGATTCAGGAAACCATTGTTTCCTTGTTGGAGATATCCTTGTATTGGTGATGAGGAAGATTGTTGAGGTCGGGAAAGGACAAATCCAGAGGACGGTTCCACTTGGAGTCGGAGAAGGACTCAGGTCGTATTTCTCCACTTTACTTGTAGCTAATTTCAATAAAGGAATGTTGTTCTATTTCCAATATTAAATGTGTTTATGCATCTATTTATATTGTAATTCGTTTATGAATCTTACATTGATGTGTAATTGTTCATTAATTTATATGATTTAAAGCTAATATCATGAACATGCTCTATGTTTCTACTATTGTATATGTTTCATTTGAATAATTTTCAGGATTCAAAGACATCAAGAGAAGCTAAGGATTTGCACCCTGCGGGATCTACTCAAACATAGGACTTTCGGGTAAGGAAACTCTTACACAGTTTAGTAGAATAAGCATTTAGGTTGATTCCCTGAGCATATCTTGTTGTGGTTTTCCCTCCGCTCTTTTGGGGTTCTTAACCTAAGACCTTAGGGTGTTCTCACCCGCAACAATTGTGCCCAAAGTAGAGATGGTCCTCAAAGTTCTTCGTTGTTTGCATGCACAGAGCACCTATACTGAGATATTAATTCTCGGATGACTTGCACACTCTTCCGAGAGTCCTATGCTTATTTATAGTTTCACATATCTTGACAATCCATGAAGGTGACCATTATGTTCTTATTTACCACAACCATTCAAACATGCGAAGCAGTAAATTTCTTCCCTCAAGCACTTGAATTCATTTCTGCTACAAATGTTGTCCTTTGTTTCTTGTTGCAAAGTCTTCCATAGAGTTAGCCATTTTTTTCAATTACCAACACCTTTGTGCCTTCATTCAATATCACACCATACAACCCATACATTCTTTAAATCTCTACACTTCCTTATCTGAGTGATTCCATATCACAATAATTCCATTTCGCAATCTTCACAATGGTGTAGAATTCTGCTATTCTAATCCTTCAATTTTCAATCTCCTTTTGCATGGCCCTCATAGTGCTTCTCATCATAGGACCTCTAGCTGTGACCTGTCGCTTCCCATTAAAGTGTTAAGCCTTCAGACTCTCCCAGGGACCATTCTCCCTTTGTTAACACCTCTATGGCCTTGGTTCGTTGAGCTCTTACGACCATGTCCCAGCGTAATATCAGAAGCCCTTTATATCAAAACTTTTCAACACTTCAACTATTATAGAGTTCTAACATCCTCAATCCTCCAATCGCTGACTTCTGATATGACATCATCACTACTACGTGGCGAATCCTTAGATGTGACACGTGTCACCCGGTTTTGGCCCATTAGACCACCCAATATGGTTAAATATGCATGCCACGTGTCCTACCATACTACCACTTCATGTTGACGCTAGGTGCTACTATAGCTTATAAGATCCATTCATACGCTACCATGTGTTCTTCCGGAGGAGAGAGATGAGGGCTCACCAACCTTTGGTTTTTCAATGAAAACTGTCATTAATACTCTTTTGGCATTCCTCAACACTTTTAAAGGATTATCAACACTTAGTTGTATCACAACTTTATGTGCTTTACTCACTTAACAAAGTTTCGATACTCTGATCTCTAGGGTTCTAATTTCCTCCAACCTCTGATACAACCCTCTCGGATGTACTGAACCTCTTATTCCGAGCTCGTCAATTATGCTGATACACTAACATCCCAATCTCCAATATTTGATGCAGTAACATCCCGATATCTTATATCATATCGATCTCTGATATCCTAGCCTTCTATTATAGTGGCTACAACCACCCTCCAAAATTTTTCCTTAGCTTCGTTTTGGATCCTCCCAACCAACCTTCATAGTAGCATGTCTTGCTTCATCAAGTACACAAGCTCCAGCAATTTTCTTGTAGAGAAACATCTTTTCGATCAAACCTTGATGCATTTCCCTCATAGGCTATTCATCTAGACTTGGTCCAGCAATAGACTGAGAAACTCCTTCAAGAATTTGCACAAATCTGGAGGGAAACCAACCTTCCCTCCAGAAATTTCACAACCTGACTGGTAGCCTGCTAGGCCCCAGAATTTCACAATTTTGCTGAGAAAGATTCACCTAGAAAATTGTACAATCCTTCCCAGTTGGGCTACTCAGCCCAGGATTTGTGCAAATATAGGCAACAGTCAATTGCTCTTCCCAGAAATTGCACAAATATTCTGAGCAGCCAGCCCAACTCCCATCTAGAAATGCGTATTTTCTCCCAACAGTCTCTTGCATGTGTAGCTGAGTTGGCCATTTCCCTCCAGGACTGCGTAAAACAGACTTGCATGCGTGGGCTTCTTCTCCCAAGGTAGCATGCAAAGGCATCCCTTGTTTCAAGGATATATTTTTGGCAGTTAGGGGTTACATGCAAGGATCATTTTAGGAATCTCCCACCGGTGTCGCTTTCCCTAGATTTGTGGCATGCACGTCACAACCTCTATTTTATCAAAACTCATCAACTAGACCCTATGGATCTCATTTCTCACATCAATCTTGCAGCTCTGACATCCCACATCACAAACAGGAGCTATCGGCACATTCAACTCAGTTTTTTTGGGGTAAGCCCACTTTCCATGTCTTGTGTTACATTTCTGGTGTTTTTCGTGTTTCTCTTTGTGGTAACACTGTCTGCTTGATTTCAGTGAGTGCTTTTTGTCATTTTGATACATACTAGCTTGTACTAGCACCGTTTCAGTTTTCGTTGCTATCTCACTGTTGTCGCATGCATGAAACTGTTTTGCACTAACGGTCGCCGATTCGGCGACTTGCTTCACCCAAATGCATGTTGATATGTTTACTGAATCTTTCATTCAATGTTTGCACGCATTGTCAATCACTTCTGATTTCACTTAATGTCTCCATGCATTCACTGTCATATTTACTTTCAGTTTCCCATCGGCGAGTCTAGACAACCTTGCCCCAGACTCTGCCTTCACTAAGACAGCATTATGAAATCTGGGGAAGGAAGGCTTTGTCTTCCTCTCAAGAAATGCATAGTTATGCCCTAGCATTGTCCTCTAGGAATGTTTTGCGCATTTCTAAGGGACAGTGACTACTGGCCCAGAAAATTGTGCAATGCAGTCACTGAGCTTGCAACCATTGCCAGCTAAGATTGCACATTGTGCAATTCCAATAGTCAGTAGATAGTCTAGAATGTGGATTGCATAGTTCCAACAATTTCTCAGCCTCCTAGTAGCCCAGAATGTGCCTTGCATAGTCTTGGTAGTTAATCTCCCAACCTCTTGGCAGAAACTGAGTGACCTTCATGATCAGTCACATAGGTATGTTACAAGTCAGTTCTCAAGTTAATTTTCGTTTTCGATTGATAGATTACTTGCCATGAGTGTTGCCATGTCTCTAGGTATCGTAGTTGTTCATCTCCCTCTCAGGAGCACAGGTACAATGGTTTCCAGGAGAGCAGATTTGAAGATACTGGTCAGAGCACACTTGGGGATGCAGTTGATCAAGTGTCTATGAGCTTTCCTACTCACAAAGACATCAAGTTGTTCATAGACAAGTACATCAAGATATGACAACCGCAGCATCACAATGAGCAACAACATCACAGTGAGCAGCATCATGAACAACAGTTGAAGGAAGCATACCGGATGCAATGAATGCAAGAGGAAGGTTGTTGACAACACAAAGGCAGAACAAAGTTGCAAGATCAAGCAGATCCACTGATGATGAAAGCAACTTTGGAGACTTAGCCTATGAGGTGACAACATGATCGCACGAAGAAAGAGAATGGAACAAAGAAGGAGTTGGATATGTTGAAGCAGCAACTCAAGGGAGATCATGAGCTACACGAACAAGCGAATGATTTGCAACAAGAATACGAATAGAAGGGGGTGCAACATGCACTCATGGATGAAACTGTGTTGGTACAAGTTATCGATCCATCCCAGCAGCTGTCATGGAGCAGACATGGTGAGCAGTATTGTTGATCGGATGCAAGGGATTCAGCAGCATGCATGACATTATGTGCATGCATGCAGTCCAACCCATTCAGCACACTCGCCAAGGTGAATATAATAAGTCCAACTGGAGCTGAACATGTAGTTGACAATTGATGTGCATGACCACCAGTACACACTGGAAGATCAGCACGGACACTATGCATCAATGTGTTTTTGGTTTGGTTGCACTATGAAGACCATAAGCATGATAGTATACAAGTTGGACGAAGGAGCCACACCAATGCACCCGGATGCAAAGGAGGCAAGAGTTCTCTTCAGCAAGATGTCACCATTGGGTGCATGCACACCATCATGGACGACCAAGCTTGGCATCATCTCACCACGTTCACCATCACAAGCATGTCAAAGAGTTGGTCTCACCTCAATGGACCGAGTGCCAGTGATGTCTTGCATGGCTTGCTCAAGCCATTTTGTCTCACAAGAGCACATGTGCATTGTAATGTAACGTCGTAACAAGTGCAAGTTCAAGTGTCAATAGTTGGATGTAACAGTCATAGAGTAGATGAAGAGTCATGAGGGTAGATGAACTGTCAAAAATGGGAATGTTAAGGATCACCCCACCCTTTTCTATAAATAAACCATGATAACTCATTGTAAAGGATTTTGGTCATCCAAGCTTTGATATGAGTATCTTAGAGAAAGCTTGGACGATATTGTAATGAGCCTTGGTTTCTCCACTGCGCAAAGCTAGTACATCTCTTTGGAGGAATAGGCAGTTGTGGCTGTAACATTCCACTATTGGAACTAGTGGTTGGACATGCATGTATTGTATGACTGGAACTTACACTTAATATAACATAGCCAACACGTTTCATGCATATGTTGTATTGTATTCTATGCTATCTGTTTTACTCTAAATGATATATATATTTGTTTTCTTACGCATGAATGTATGGACTATTCTGTATAAGTATGTATGAATCTTTCTGAAATGTGTTGTTGGTTTAACCATCACTATGGATTGCTCGCTAACTTGTTTTCTAGCTTGTGATGCATCTTCGCTTGTTTGTTCCCTTCCAAGCCGCGTACTATTACAGGTTTCCAAGGGGCTCACTCACCTCACCCTCAGTGTGTTAGAACCTTTCATGCACCTTCCTTGGCTTGTTGTAGATGTCACACCCTTGCTACAAACAGAGACATCTTACTTGCCTCTATGCGAAATTGTGGTCAAGGCACCACCGTACAACCCGATGCTGGACTCCTACACCAAACGGTCAGAGGTATAATTGGGACTTCTTATCGGGGAGATCCCCTTACATGTTGGCGGATCCAACACCTACAAAATTTTGGCGCTAGAAGAAGAGCCAGATGACAAGCTGAGTCCTCACATTGGTTTTGAATCTCTACACATCTATCATGACTAACTACTAAGTTTCTCTTCCGGAATGTATGTCTTATGGAAACGATTTCACTATCTCAGAAAAGCTCTCAGATAACTTGTCTCATAAAACATATGATGGTGGAGGCTATGCAGCCTTGGTTAGGCTCGCGGTCAGCGTTATAGGCTCATGCGAAAGACATGGATTCCTTAAGGAATACATTACATATGCTTTATTCATCTAGATGCTTCAAGGGCACCTAATGCACCGGTGTGCCACACTGCCCTAAAACCTTTTCATTCTCTTATTCATCTGGTTGCAGAGATAGACCATGATTTCAATCCCTTTGACCATGAAGCACTTGATCAAGAAATTATGAAATTACGAAAATCACCCAATGAATCCATTGATCAATTTTACACACGCTTTTGTAATTTTTCATACCGATTTCCTAAAGATGAATTTGATTGGGAATTTATTTATGGAATATTTGAGTATCTTCTTCACATATCCGAACCCCACTTAGCACACTTCGGTGATGGAGCTACACAATCACAGGTAGGAACAATTGTTGTCACAAGTGACTATCCACCTTCACCTCATCAAATAGCTCCACCACTGTTGTGTGATGTGGGAGATCATGCACACACCTCTATTGAACTGTCACATCCTCCCACCCCACCTGCTTTAGATATATACATAGATTTGTCTTGCAATCCTATTGGTTGTCACATGGATTTGTTCCCTCGACCTCCATCCTCGCGTTCTATTGATCCTCTAAATTGTACTATCTTGTGTTCTCCCATTCCGAACTCCTCACCTTTTGTAAACGAGGATCAAGTTGTCGACGGAGTTGGTGTTATGCATCCAACCTGCACCATAATTCATGATGAGTGTGTGCAGGAAGATAATGAAGAACTCATGGTGAAGGATGACTCCCTTCTAGCCCCACCGCATCCGCTTCATCCTGACATCCCTTGTGATTCTTCCACTGTTGATTTCCCCTATGAAAATCCATTTCTAGATGTTTCTACTTCCGATCATTCACAGGACATGTCAGATGTCAGTTTGTCATTACAGTGCAAAGAGGACACATCTTCCCCAGAAAATCCATTTGACTTGTCATCTATCTTTCCTAAAAACACAGAGGGTGAACATCTTTGCTTCCCATCTACCCCTCTGCCTGATTCATCAAATCATGAGGATGTCGTCAAACATCCTAAATTTCTTGCTCTTGGTTGTCATGATCTATCTACTTCCTCATCCGATCACGATCTTGATGCAATCGTTGTTAATCTATCTAAGACACTGGTCTACAATGATCTATTTGTCAACGAAGTCAAAACCTCGCAAACTGTCAAGGCACTTCAACCCGAGCTAATGGTTATGTCAGGCCCTCGTTGTCCTAAGGTTGGTTTCACTTCCAGTCAGGAAATTGTTGTAACACTCAAGGATCCTCATCACTCTCTTCTTTGCATTGAAGATCAACCAAACACCTAGATTTCGCTTCCTCCACTCGAACTACATGATCCCATTGCAAATGCGTTGGAGGAATATTACACCGCAAGCACACATCCACAACATAAGTGGTCTACCTTTCTCACATTTTCTTGCATGTCACAGTCAAGAGAATGCACACACTCAACGTCTGCATGTCTTGTAGCACAACACCATGGCATCTCCACAGAGTGCATGTCATATGCTTTCACTCATCTCTATTTTGTGGCCACTTGTAAACTTGGAGTGTGTTTGTCTTCACTGTTATATCTTTCTTGTTTGCTGGTTTGCATAGATATATTGTTCACAAACCATGCCTTCACCAACATGGGTCAACCAATGCACCTATGGCTGCATTGGAAGTATCACTTCACATGAGATGGCCCATGTACCATTAGCTTAGGAGTAGGAGTAGTGTTTGCTTTCAGTCTATTTGCTTGCATGTTTTTTTTCTTACTTGCTTTGTTGGTTTTTTTTCTTTCTTGCTTGTTTTCTTACTCGCTTTACTTTTGCTTTTGCTTATGATTTTTCTTTTCTTTATTGTTTGTTTTCTTGTTTTGCTCGTAGGTTAGTTTCTCATGAAACCATGCATGGCTCTTGAAACAAGATGGGTAAACTACGAGAGGACTTGTACAACTATCAACATTTGGTTATCTGTTGTTCGCTCTTATGTAAGAACTTTTTGTCTTCAGTCCATGATACATCAATGGAAAATACATATTGTTTGAAGTGAACCTTGGTGAAAACACAAAGCTTGCGTGCTTACTAGTATCACCTACTCTAGTTGGTTGTTTTTGGGTTAATCCCTGTCAGCTAATTCAAGTAGAGTAAGGTGAGGGGGAAAACCTTAACAGGTATGTTAGAGGTATAATCAACTACTTCTCTGCAAGAATAACCTCTTCTTCTCTCAATATGTTGGGATCCCTCTTCTGCCTCTAAAATGAATAAGTGTTATGCACAACTATGAAGATGAAAAATGAAAAATGAAAACGTGAAAAAAAAATTGAAAAAATGAAAATGAATAAGGCGAAATAAGAGAAAGGATTCCTATACAGATAGGTGATGCAAGTAACTCTGTCAGGGTACTGACCAGGCTTGTTTGTAGCGGAGCCATGCTTGTGTTCCTATGCAACTCTATCGGGGTACTGTCCAGGCCTGCTGGCAACAGAGAACCACCAGAGATGAAACTAAGAATCTAACGTCTATACTGCTTGTGCACCAATATACCCCTCAACCCCAATCGAAAGAAATGTGTTGCCTTGGCTTGGAATGTGTGTCAATCAACCAAGAGCTTGGTAGATGCTACATCTTACAATCAAGCTAGTGTGAAACTGAGAAAAGATGAGAAATGAACAATACTTCAGAGGTGTTAGACTTGCTTTTCATGAACAAGGTCCATTCAAAGAGCTGGAGTTCTACCAGTGTGTTGCCAAGTGTTGTAGTGGCTACAACCACTGTCCAAAATTGTGCCTTGGCTTCGTTTTAGAGCCTCTCTACTGTTGGGGTCCTATGATAATAGGATTCATAATTTTGAATTGGCTATGGTTAGTCTTGTAATATTGTACATACTTTTTCTTTCTGCAAAATGTTTTCCATATTAAAAATTAAAAAATGTAAATAGGGTATGTCCTAAAAGAATAATCAAAGGACAAAAAGAAAGAAAAATATCAAAAAAGTGAAAAATATGAACCCCAAAAAGAAATAAAACAAATCATGAAAGTGTGCAAATTCAAATGTCAATACTTTTTATTTTACTTTGTAAAATAAGGTTGTGTGCAACTTGTCAGAAATGCCACAATCCATGATGGTCAAATAGCTCAAGCTTGAATCATTCATGCTTTAAATTTTATGTTGATAGATAGAGAATAAGCATCTAACCAAAATTTTTAACCTTGGCAGATCAGTAGTTAGGTAGAGAATAAAAATGAGCTCATCAGTTTAATCTGAGCCATTGGAAGTTTTAAGGTTAAAATTAGATAGTTTTCTTGTCAAAAGAAAAGGAAATAAAGGGTTAGCATGCTCAAATGCACCCAATAAAATGAAGAAAAAATGTTAGGATAAATAAAGGGTAGGTAGAAGAAAGGTTGCAAATGCACAAGGTTGTTGAGCCAAAGAGCACATTCATCATGCTTAATCCTATGTTTCATGTGCAGGAGGAAATGTGAGAAAGAAAAGATATTCAAAAGCTTGTTTAACTAATTTCCCCTCATTTCATTATAACCCCACATGCTTATTTTCTAATTTCCCCATTATCCCTCCATCACTTATAAATACCCTTTGTCCCCTCTTTTTGACCTTTACCCCTTTGTTTCACACATTTCCCCACTAATTACCCTTCAAAAATCACCCCCTACCCAAAACCTCTTTTCCCTAGTGTGAAACCCATTCCCCAGTTCAAATATTACGTTCCCCCATATTAATTTCCCTATTCCCACTAAAATAAAAACCCCTTACCCTAAGTTTTTATGTCCCCTCTCTATCTAATTAATTTCCATGTTTCATATTTCCCCGACAAACCCTTTTTAACCCACCAACCCTTGGTGCAGTTAAAAAACCCCCACCACATAACCCATGGTCCCATTTTATTGACCCCCTTCTTATGTTAACAAAAACCCGACTTTATTGGTTAATTGATTATATTTCTGTGTAATTAGACCCCGAGCCCCACAAATCCCTTTCATGATTCCCTTTGTGCAACTTAACCACGAGATAGCCATCCGATCTCCTACCCCCAGATCCAATGGTGCACATCCATATTGCGCAAGTTCACTGACCGATCAATAATAGCCTGAGAGCATGTGAGATTCGCGGTTTTGCCTGGGTACTATTCTGCTATGTGGCGGCACCAGGTGAGATCGCGTGCTCGTGAAAAATACCATGTGCCCTCCAAAAGTGGTGTGATGGCCCAGAAAACCACCTCCCTAACCATACCAAAAACTACCCATTGTTCATTTACAGTTTTCATGCCAAAATGTAACTGTTACCCGTTAAAAGGCTAGAAAAGCCCCAATTCACTCTTTTCGCTCATTTTTCGCTGTAATTTCTTCTTAGCCATTACGACACCCTGAAACCTCTACGACCAAATTGACCACTGTCTACCACCTGAAGAAGCTCCAGACACTTAATTAAAGCAACCAGTTGATAGTTGAAGCCACCGTACCCTCTGTGTCCACCACTGAACCCAGTTTGCAGGCCATACCATTGATTTCCAAGTATTCTTGGGAAAAACTAGAATGACCTTTCAAGTTGAAAACACATAATTTAAATTGAAAGCTTAATTAATTGAATTAATTAAAGAAACTTGGCTAAATTGAAAAGAAAGCTGCTATACACCCCAAACCCTTATGCAGACTGTAATTACCCATTCACTCTACCAGAACTTCCAAAACTCACTCCTAAAACCACTCAAATCCTAATTCATATCTCTAAAACCAATTATGGCTTCCCGAACCTCTTTGGACGTGAGACCTCTGCAAACCCCGCACCTGGACATTGAGCACCCTGCATTAGCAAATAGAGATTTCCAAATAAAGGATACAACTTCCCCTGCTTACCTTCTAAAGATCCACTATTGGAGTAAGGACAAATTCTTGGACCAGAACGATGACATTCATGCGTGGGAGTCTAATTTGCCTAAGTATTTATTACCAGAAGTACACCCATTCTGAGACATCATCCACTTCTATCATGCTTGGTCCATTTCCAGCCAAAGAGCCATTGTCACCCCTAACCAGCAAGTATTGTTTACCATCATTGCAGAATCCATTAACCAAATGTTGCAATTCCAACCAAGCCCTAATGAGACCCCACTATCTATTGGAGACTTGTTGGACCTCTATACCAAGTTATACCTTCCCAGGATAGCCCAAATTTTCCAAACTTTCATCATAGAGGAATGTCATAATCCCACATATAGTCTCCCTTATGCTGCGACCATTTTTCCTGAGAGAGGCAGACAAATTATTACCATGCTGTCTTACATTTTAGGATATACCATAGATGAGCATGTGGATGTAGTTTTCCTGGCATTCCTTCCCTTCTTTAGCCCAGGAAAACCTCCTGCTATTATTTATAAATATGCTCAGTTCATTGCAGACAGGATGCATGAACAGTTCACCAGATTACCTACTGAAAGAGTCTTCAAGTACTTTTCTGTATTATTTCATATGTTCTTGTATTATTAATCATACAAATTCCCTGTCAGCATCCAGAAGTTGGATACCAAAGGAAATCAAAGATCGGTTATTTATTGGACACCCTTGATCCAAAAGTACTCCACTACATTCACTTATATGGACTTCATTGATTCATTTGTCCATCCAGTCATGAATATGCTAACCAGTAGCCCTCAACCCAGAATCAGCCAAGAGATAAAAGGGGTGTTACAGTTGTCCAAGAACAATAAGGTGGGAGACTGGTATCTGTTCCAGAACCACACAGAGACAAGAATTTATGGATGCCAACTTTCCCCTTACAAACTGCCCAAGTACCTTCCGATGAGGACATTTGCACTAGAATATTTTAGGCAGATTATCAATTCTCGTGAAGTCAACTTCCTAGCAACTAGGAAGAAAACCCAATTCAAAATGAAAAATCAATTGGGCCCCTTCAATTGCAATACCAGAGAAGTTGCACCAGAGGTTGATAAGATGTTGCAGCAAATGAAGTTCAAAAACAGTTTTATGTGGCAGTATGACCCTCATGGATTCATAAATAAACTAAGGATCAAGGTCAAGTTGGGACCTTTCATCCATCATCCCAGAGAATACATTGAGAGGTTTGTTAACCAATCAGAATGGTTAGAAAACACTCTAATTGACATGGGAAGTACAATAGTGGATGTCGAAAATACACTGATTACTGTAGAAAGACAGATTGATGAAATTCCTTTCCTGCAGGTTCCAGAACTAGGAGAACCAATGAATATTCCTCATGTTTTATAGACTCCTGCAAATGAGGAGAGAAACCCAAAGAGAAACAAGGAGGACGGTTCCAATTTAGCCATGGAAACCACATATGAGCAGTTTGAGATCAGTTACAGGAAGAGCCCTAAGTTGAATCCTATAGCTCAACAGGAGGACACCGTTGAATCAGTGGAAATCACTGGCACTGATACAATGGTGGAAAGAAGCAAAGGTATAGCAGCTTTAGGAGAAGAACAACAACCCTCAACATCTAACACTCAATTGATTGAGAGACAGCTCAGTGTTGAGGTTTCTTCTTTCACCAGGCCAGCAGATAAAGAAAAGGATATCAAGGACAGATACAAGGAGATAAAGTTGAGAAATGAGAAGTTGAAGGCCAAAACCTATGCTCAATACTTCAAACACACACCAACAAATCAAAGCAGGTTGATGTCAACTTTTGAAATCAAAATAGGAAAAATGTAGGTGTCCTTCATGCAGCCAACTGTCTAGTAGCCAAAGACATCAGCTGACTACAAAAAAACAGACTTTGAGGTGTTGGGTAGGGATGTTCATCCCATTGACCAAATTGAATTCCACAAGCAGGCAGGAGAGATGATCTACTCCACCTTGATAGGAAAGACCATGGTTGCACATAAGTTGTAGAGTTCATTAGATAACATTACAAGTCAATACAAATTGGAAAAGGCCTCCTCACAAACCAAGGACAATAGGGTCAAGTCATTGGGGGACTTCGTAATTGAGCTGGGACATGATCCTAATGACATCAAAGTGGCTGAGAAGTTGATCAAGAAGAAGAATGAGGACATTGCAGCTCTCAAAAAATAGCTGAAACTTCCTCATTCAGAGCACCCACAAACAAAAGAGGTCCTGGAGAGCCAAACTCATCAGGAGGAGATGATGGACCTAGTTCTACAATTGAATGATCAACTAAAGGAAATGGAAAAGGAACTAGATATCTTGGTACAGTTAAAACAAGATAGTCTTGAGACTGCCCCTGCCACTGTTATCCCAACAGTTACTATTGTAGTACCATCCACCTTGGCAGCATCATTAGCTCCTACAACTCCAATGGCTACAACACTGCTAGCTTCTACATCAGCACCAGGGTCAATAGCAGTAGCTCATCCAGGTGATGAGGCAATTAAGTTGGTCAAAGAAATGGAAGACTTGTAGATTCAGACCACAAAAATGAACAAACTCAAGGAAAAGGTAACCAGTCTAGAGATTGACTATAAGCTTGCACAGATTATGCACAAAAAAGAAGTACAGAAATCAACGAGGATGAATTAAAGAATAAAAAGATTGGAGAAGGAATTGACTTTGAGGGAACCACTTGGCCAAGCCAAGGAACAATGGTGGGAAAATATCATTGAATCTATCTGTTATCACAAAACCAGTACTAGGGGGCTGCAACTAAGCATGGTCTCATGTAACTATTTCAACCTATCTTTAGACCAAAGATTAGCCTCTTTGATCAGAGAGGGCTCTCTCAAAACTCTTGATAAAATCCTTCACACACTAGATGGCTAACTCTTTATTTACTTATGAAAACATAACTGGTTGGAAACACACCAAAAGATATCTCATTGGGCTATGGAGTCTATAATATCAAGTAGACAAGAAAAACACAGTGATCTCATAGAAATCAAGGCTCTTAGCATTACAAGTCAAACATATTCCACCACACATAGCTTGCTGTATACACAGGAAGTCAGAGCATATAAGTATGAATTCTGAGTGATTGCATACAACAAAACCATAAAATAACATAAGGTATAACACATCATCACTTCATTTGACCATGACAATCCTTCGAGAATCTTGAGAAGAGAATAACTCTGTTTTACTATTACTGTCAAAAAAGATCTTACAGTGGCCCAAAACAACACACTTTTTCTATTAAGTATCCAACCCTTTCTACATCTAACCTTGGCCCATATATAGGCAAGCAAACTAAAACACCTCGAGCTTCCTCCTCCAGCATGAGGGGAGCCTCGAAGGTGGCTATTAACTATTCCTATATGCTACTAACTAATGCATTAATTACAAACATGCTGAACTATAATTACACACAATCCTAATCAAACTAAAATACTAATTTCATTCTCCTCGCAGGCTTGATGCTTTCTTGGATGCTGGACAGCTGTATGATTTCCATTATGGCTAAGATATGTTAAGGGAGCATTCACCGAGCAAGATGGTCTCGGATGCTAGCTGTAAGACAGCCTATTAATTGATAAAACTAACCATCCTATATCCACGGTCCCCTGTCTTCCATTCCTCTTCATCATTTAAAAACAAGTCTGCTGTTCTTTAATTCTTCCCAAACACCGCATATCACCACACCTTTCAAATGAGCTGGAAACTTTATGAGCTGAAAAGGTGTCTGCAGTTGTTTGTTGGCCCTTAACATAATATGTTTTCCATCGCCCTGAAATATAGGGAGCTGTTCCTGTTTGTCGGCCTTTTGTCTCCCAACATTCTCCTAAAATATAGCAGCCTGCTCCCAAATCCTTTAATGACCCCAAGTATGGAGTGATGCCAGGTTTCTGATGTGCTGTAGGTGGTCTTTGATAGACATCTGTTCCTTTTCCTCAAACCCCCGCTCACCGTGTCACACTAGCTGCTCTGCGCTTTTAAAATCATCACCTACAGCAGTTTCGTAGCGCGCTACGAAACTGCTGTGTGGTTTAGAAAACACAGTCTTCTTCAATGGTTTCTGCTAACACTGTGCTTATGGCTGTATTGGTTTCCAACAGTGGCATCCAATGAAACTTGTAACACATCAAGAGGTCACTCCATCCCTTTTACTTTATCAACAACTTGAATTACATGCTGAACTTGTGAAATAGAAGTGGTATTGCCAAGCCTGTGAAATAGGCCGTTGCCCCTGGAATGAATCTTAGAAACAAGTCCATAACCTCTTTCACTTAAACACTTAGCAAAAATGAGCACAATTACTGAGAACCTGCCCTTGATATGTCTTATACTCTGAGGGAGTTACTTATTTAAAAGCAATCAGCTAAGCCAGTTATGGTATGATTGTGAAAACCACCTTGAAGACCAAGGAACACAACTGTGCTAATCCTTTCCTCATAGTCATACTTAACCTCTTGCCCCTGCTCTCGAATTTTCTAGACAACGAGGTGCATATATTTTATAATGTCAATCTGTAGAAAAGGGAACAGAAGCATAAAGATCTTTAGATCCTTCTGGCAATGCAACCTTCACAATAAATTTATCAGTGACCACGACACTGAATGGAGATGCAAAAGCAATATTAAGATAACCCCTGCCATCAGCTGCTTGACAACTGCAAATGATTTGTTATCAAATGATTTTAGCACATTAGCATCATAAACTAAGAATTTTAGCATCGGTACCACGGTAGAAGGCAGCACCCAAGCTCTGAAAACCTTCCTGGCCAGCGTTATCCCATATTTGCAACGTGAACAATCCATCCTCATACTGAAAATCTCATTTATATATTAATTCATCATCAAGTTTTTACCCACCGCACTATTGCCAAGGATGACAGCCTTTAACAGAGTTCTTCTATGAGCTGACATGATGAGCTCGAGCTTATGTTAAATGAAGAAGGAATCGAAAAGATCTAAACTGATTCATCTATTGATCACCCCTTGCAAATCTCGATCAACGAGCATCTTTTTCTGCTCTAATACATGCTCATGCTTGAAAAATCCTCTGCGCCTTTGGAACTGTCTTGTTAGGTGATTCATTTGCAGCTTGTATTCAACCTTGTGATCTCTTCCAAGCAGAAAATACTCTACCTGAAGTGACTTCAAACACTTGCGCCCATACATCAAGCTATTACTTCATTATTTTGTTCATGATTTGGGTCGAGAGAAGCGGCTTCGAAACAGGAAAACAATTACCAAATGCAGAATATAAATTGCCAACCAGATCGATTGCAATCATAACACCAGTGGAACACGGCTCTTCCAAAATAAAAAACTCTTCATCTTCTTTGCAATGGAAGGCACCGACTTTAGAACCTGCTTTCATTTATTTTATTAGATGCAAACTTATCTTTAATGACATCTGTCAATATAATTCCAGCCTTTATGCCACATCATCAATGAATGTAACTGCGACCATAATACCTTTCTGTTTCATAGCTTCCCTAAAGACAATCTTGAACATAAACAATGTTATCTCGATACCGAAAGGGACAAAAAGAGTCTGTTTGCGCACTGAACTACTAACAAATTCTGCGCTAATTCCTTTCCCATGCAATGATCAATCTGACAAACCTGCTCTTCACTGAAACGCTACCCAATCTACTTACTCAAATTCTCTGCTAATGTTAAATCCATCAGCATGATTACTTAACAGGATTTGATTTTAAAAAATGACAGCAAAATATTTTGCCCGCAATCCAACATGGGGACGAAACATAAAAACAACAACTTCATCAACCACGCCATGCCTTCATATTTGAGTGAGCAATTATTAGACATGACAGGGGATACCCAGCGTTTGAGGTCACTTTCCTTTCTGGATCACCAAGCTCGTTTACAAGTGTCGACAAGAGCTTGCGTTATTGTTCAGATTTTATCCATAAGAAGATCAAACATTGTCTTCAAGGCTTTATCTTTTAAGAAAGGTAGCGCATCTTTGGAAACATCTTCCAATGCAACGACAGAGCGCTCAAACCTCTGCTTTAGACAATCTTCCCAATACCAAAATAGAAAAAGTGAATTTGCATCCTTTGATTTTAATAAGTCATGGAGTGATTGCTGGCCAAAATACATCAGTTTCCTATCTGGCAGCAAACTAATTAAAAATAATTCCTTCAATGCATCAATACCACTCTTCTTGAAAACACGTCATAAGACAAAAGCATACTTTAAGTAACTCAGTCGGAGCCTTGAATGCCCACTTAATGATTTGTTTCTTGGCATCCTTTCACTGTTTTTGATATAGCAGTTACGTCCTCCAATCTGGCCTCATATTTAACCAAAACTTGATCAGCTTCTTTTAAGTGCTCTTATATATCCTTTTCTGTGCAGCAGTGATAATTTTTTGACAAGCTTTTCCTTCGGCGTTGGGGCACAGCTGACTAGCCAGAGAGGCCAGCACGTGCTTCTATTCCTTTCCTCTCAACACCTTTTACCTTTATCTAGATTCCAAAGTATGCAATCATTCTACCTGTATTTTAAATCATAATAAACAATAATGGGGGTAACATAATCTAGGACATTGTCAGGCTGTCTTTAGGCTTTTTGGCTGTTCTTTTTACCTAGCTTTTCTATTACTTTACTCACTCGAGTCTCCTTCCTGCCTTTTTTTTTTAACCCTTTATTAATCACAAACACCTGCATGGCTTCAAAGACTTAAGGTGTTCTTGTTATATAGGAGTAAAGTGGGAGATATGAGAATTTTTGTGCGCAGAGGAATAGACACGAAGTGCAAGAAAAAGCAATAAGGGCTATCAGATCCTTCGCATGAATTGCCCAAGCAACTGCATTGAATTGGTTGTAGACTTGCAGGTCTCTCCACATCATTATCATCATCTTTCACGATCACCCATGAGCCAGAATTCAGAGATAACTCCCTTAATGTATTTGATGGAAATCCCACAATAGCTGCATCATCATAAGGTGTCTCCTTGAACATACTGCCACTATTCTCATCAACATTCCTGGAGGGAAGTAGAACTCTGTACAATAAGCATGCTAGGATTTAGACCTTCACTGAAAACTCAAACAAATCCCCAGTTTCGTAGCACGCTACGAAACCACGCAAACAGGTAGCGCTGCGAAACTGCTAAAATAATTCAGGCGCTGCGAAAACACCCACTCTTTAAGCCAGGCTAAAAAAATTTTTACTACAGCATTTTCGGTGATAACAGTGGCTCCACTTGGGATAGTGTGCCCTTGTGGTGTGCTAAGAACATGCAGCTCCAGTGCCTCGTCCATTTGTAACAAACAGAAATTTTCTTGACCAACATGACTGTAGGAGAAAGAAACTAATGCTACTGAAAAATAAATGCTCAGCCAACCTTGAGCTTATTTGCAATTTACCTACCTACCTACCCTAACCATTTAAACTTTCCTCAGCTCAATCAATATGAAACTTCCAATGTAGCCAGTCATTTGCTTTATCTGACATTTGACTTCTTTGCCTGTCCCGA
This sequence comes from Pinus tabuliformis, assembly GCA_031772625.1. Lineage (NCBI taxonomy): Eukaryota > Viridiplantae > Streptophyta > Pinopsida > Pinales > Pinaceae > Pinus > Pinus tabuliformis. Next base: position 874,230,503 of record CM062815.1, read on the forward strand.
AGTTCAGCGCCAATGTGATAGAGAGATGACAGCTGCCACTGAAAATGTCTTTGACTGCATCGGATTTCAGAGCCAATGTGATAATGTAATGACCGCTGCCACTGAAACTGTCTCTGATCTTCATAGGTAAGCTGAAACACTGGAGAATAAAACTCTTCCATGTAATCAGCTATAGGATCCCAAAACACATGATCAGCTTGTCTTTTCTCGAAACTTTCCAGCTGTACAAACTGATCTTCAACCACCGTGTTCAGTTCCTCAATCGTGAAAGAGAAAGGAACCACCGTAGTCTCCTTGTGTTCTGTCATAGAAAACTGCTGAAAATAATGATCATGATAACACTCTTCATTTTCAGGCCCCTGATTCTCAACCACACAAGACTCCTCTGATGTACTATCCACTTTTCTATTTGACAAGCTATCCAGTTGCTTTTCTGAATCATTCCAACAAACAATGGAATTTTCCTCACTATTATGATTATTATTTGGGGTAAGCTGCTGCAAGGAATTACAAAATTGAGCAAGCTTTTCCTCTGCCTGAGGGTCATAGAAAATTTCCTCCAATATTTCTTCTTGCTGAGTGCAATTAATTCCGTCTTCATTATGATCTGAAGCCTGACAAATTTGCTGCATCTCTACATCAATATCAAAGGATAAAACATGGTTTTCACAGGTAAACTCTTGTTGCTCTTCATGCGGCGCTTCATGGAGTGTTATACCTTCTTCTTGGTGCTGAAAAACATTGTCATGAAGAGCCTCTAAAATTTCTTCATCTGTAAATTCATCATCACCATAATAATCCTCCAAACACTGAATAAGATTCAAAGAATGCCTACAACAATCTTTGAGCAGCAACAAAGAAGGATAACATTCTTTAAACATTTCACAGAACACATCATGGAAATCAGCAAGAGAAGATAATGAATCATTTTCCAAACCTTTATACCAAGACCATGCCTCTCCTTCTAAAGTAGCCATAAACATCCTCATGAGACAATCTTCAGGGAAATGAACCTTAAGACTGCGTACATGTAAGTGAAACTTAACCAAATGGAGAGCAGCATCATCCTTCTTTTCATCTTTGAATATTGGAAGATCATCCACCCAATCAACCTTTGGCATAGGATTTGGAAAACCAGGGATGTGAGACCGATTCATAGGAGCATACCTGGCATTCTTTCTTGCAGTGGAATCCATCTTGAAACTTCATCAAGCTACTGATCTTCTAGCAGTGGAGTCACCTTCTAATTTGTTCTTTGCTGTGTGGAGTCGCCAAGGTAGTTTTGCAGCCTTGAAAATCATTTGAACTCCTGCTACCTTCAGAAATCCAATCTTAAGCTCCCGGCAGACGCACCAAAATGTTATCACAAAACCAGTACTAGGGGGCTGCAACTAAGCGTGGTCTCATGTAACTATTTCAACCTATCTTTAGACCAAAGATTAGCCTCTTTGATCAGAGAGGGCTCTCTCAAAACTCTTGATAAAATCCTTCACACACTAGATGGCTAACTCTTTATTTACTTATGAAAACATAACTGGTTGGAAACACACCAAAAGATATCTCATTGGGCTATGGAGTCTATAATATCAAGTAGACAAGAAAAACACAGTGATCTCATAGAAATCAAGGCTCTTAGCATTACAAGTCAAACATATTCCACCACACATAGCTTGCTGTATACACAGGAAGTCAGAGCATATAAGTATGAATTCTGAGTGATTGCATACAACAAAACCATAAAATAACATAAGGTATAACACATCATCACTTCATTTGACCATGACAATCCTTCGAGAATCTTGAGAAGAGAATAACTCTGTTTTACTATTACTGTCAAAAAAGATCTTACAGTGGCCCAAAACAACACACTTTTTTCTATTAAGTATCCAACCCTTTCTACATCTAACCTTGGCCCATATATAGGCAAGCAAACTAAAACACCTCGAGCTTCCTCCTCCAGCATGAGGGGAGCCTCGAAGGTGGCTATTAACTATTCCTATATGCTACTAACTAATGCATTAATTACAAACATGCTGAACTATAATTACACACAACCCTAATCAAACTAAAATACTAATTTCATTCTCCTCGCAGGCTTGATGCTTTCTTGGATGCTGGACAGCTGTATGATTTCCATTATGGCTAAGATATGTTAAGGGAGCATTCACCGAGCAAGCTGGTCTCGGATGCTAGCTGTAAGACAACCTATTAATTGATAAAACTAACCATCCTATATCCACGGTCCCCTGTCTTCCATTCCTCTTCATCATTTAAAAACAAGTCTGCTGTTCTTTAATTCTTCCCAAACACCGCATATCACCACACCTTTCAAATGAGCTGGAAACTTTATGAGCTGAAAAGGTGTCTGCAGTTGTTTGTTGGCCCTTAACATAATATGTTTTCCATCGCCCTGAAATATAGGGAGCTGTTCCTGTTTGTCGGCCTTTTGTCTCCCAACATTCTCCTAAAATATAGCAGCCTGCTCCCAAATCCTTTAATGACCCCAAGTATGGAGTGATGCCAGGTTTCTGATGTGCTGTAGGTGGTCTTTGATAGACATCTGTTCCTTTTCCTCAAACCCCCGCTCACCGTGTCACACTAGCTGCTCTGCGCTTTTAAAATCATCACCTACAGCAGTTTCGTAGCGCGCTACGAAACTGCTGTGTGGTTTAGAAAACACAGTCTTCTTCAATGGTTTCTGCTAACACTGTGCTTATGGCTGTATTGGTTTCCAACAGTGGCATCCAATGAAACTTGTAACACATCAAGAGGTCACTCCATCCCTTTTACTTTATCAACAACTTGAATTACATGCTGAACTTGTGAAATAGAAGTGGTATTGCCAAGCCTGTGAAATAGGCCGTTGCCCCTGGAATGAATCTTATAAACAAGTCCATAACCTCTTTCACTTAAACACTTAGCAAAAATGAGCACAATTACTGAGAACCTGCCCTTGATATGTCTTATACTCTGAGGGAGTTACTTATTTAAAAGCAATCAGCTAAGCCAGTTATGGTATGATTGTGAAAACCACCTTGAAGACCAAGGAACACAACTGTGCTAATCCTTTCCTCATAGTCATACTTAACCTCTTGCCCCTGCTCTCGAATTTTCTAGACAACGAGGTGCATAGATTTTATAATGTCAATCTGTAGAAAAGGGAACAGAAGCATAAAGATCTTTAGATCCTTCTGGCAATGCAACCTTCACAATAAATTTATCAGTGACCACGACACTGAATGGAGATGCAAAAGCAATATTAAGATAACCCCTGCCATCAGCTGCTTGACAACTGCAAATGATTTGTTATCAAATGATTTTAGCACATTAGCATCATAAACTAAGAATTTTAGCATCGGTACCACGGTAGAAGGCAGCACCCAAGCTCTGAAAACCTTCCTGGCCAGCGTTATCCCATATTTGCAACGTGAACAATCCATCCTCATACTGAAAATCTTATTTATATATTAATTCATCATCAAGTTTTTACCCACCGCACTATTGCCAAGGATGACAGCCTTTAACAGAGTTCTTCTATGAGCTGACATGATGAGCTCGAGCTTATGTTAAATGAAGAAGGAATCGAAAAGATCTAAACTGATTCATCTATTGATCACCCCTTGCAAATCTCGATCAACGAGCATCTTTTTCTGCTCTAATACATGCTCATGCTTGAAAAATCCTCTGCGCCTTTGGAACTGTCTTGTTAGGTGATTCATTTGCAGCTTGTATTCAACCTTGTGATCTCTTCCAAGCAGCAAATACTCTACCTGAAGTGACTTCAAACACTTGCGCCCATACATCAAGCTATTACTTCATTATTTTGTTCATGATTTGGGTCGAGAGAAGCGGCTTCGAAACAGGAAAACAATTACCAAATGCAGAATATAAATTGCCAACCAGATCGATTGCAATCATAACACCAGTGGAACACGGCTCTTCCAAAATAAAAAACTCTTCATCTTCTTTGCAATGGAAGGCACCGACTTTAGAACCTGCTTTCATTTATTTTATTAGATGCAAACTTATCTTTAATGACATCTGTCAATATAATTCCAGCCTTTATGCCACATCATCAATGAACGTAACTGCGACCATAATACCTTTCTGTTTCATAGCTTCCCTAAAGACAATCTTGAACATAAACAATGTTATCTCGATATCGAAAGGGACAAAAAGAGTCTGTTTGCGCACTGAACTACTAACAAATTCTGCGCTAATTCCTTTCCCATGCAATGATCAATCTGACAAACCTGCTCTTCACTGAAACGCTACCCAATCTACTTACTCAAATTCTCTGCTAATGTTAAATCCATCAGCATGATTACTTAACAGGATTTGATTTTAAAAAATGACAGCAAAATATTTTGCCCGCAATCCAACATGGGGACGAAACATAAAAACAACAACTTCATCAACCACGCCATGCCTTCATATTTGAGTGAGCAATTATTAGACATGACAGGGGATACCCAGCGTTTGAGGTCACTTTCCTTTCTGGATCACCAAGCTCGTTTACAAGTGTCGACAAGAGCTTGCGTTATTGTTCAGATTTTATCCATAAGAAGATCAAACATTGTCTTCAAGGCTTTATCTTTTAAGAAAGGTAGCGCATCTTTGGAAACATCTTCCAATGCAACGACAGAGCGCTCAAACCTCTGCTTTAGACAATCTTCCCAATACCAAAATAGAAAAAGTGAATTTGCATCCTTTGATTTTAATAAGTCATGGAGTGATTGCTGGCCAAAATACATCAGTTTCCTATCTGGCAGCAAACTAATTAAAAATAATTCCTTCAATGCATCAATACCACTCTTCTTGAAAACACGTCATAAGACAAAAGCATACTTTAAGTAACTTAGCCGGAGCCTTGAATGCCCACTTAATGATTTGTTTCTTGGCATCCTTTCACTGTTTTTGATATAGCAGTTACGTCCTCCAATCTGGCCTCATATTTAACCAAAACTTGATCAGCTTCTTTTAAGTGCTCTTATATATCCTTTTCTGTGCAGCAGTGATAATTTTTTGACAAGCTTTTCCTTCGGCGTTGGGGCACAGCTGACTAGCCAGAGAGGCCAGCACGTGCTTCTATTCCTTTCCTCTCAACACCTTTTACCTTTATCTAGATTCCAAAGTATGCAATCATTCTACCTGTATTTTAAATCATAATAAACAATAATGGGGGTAACATAATCTAGGACATTGTCAGGCTGTCTTTAGGCTTTTTGGCTGTTCTTTTTACCTAGCTTTTCTATTACTTTACTCACTCGAGTCTCCTTCCTGCCTTTTTTTTTTAACCCTTTATTAATCACAAACACCTGCATGGCTTCAAAGACTTAAGGTGTTCTTGTTATATAGGAGTAAAGTGGGAGATATGAGAATTTTTGTGCGCAGAGGAATAGACACGAAGTGCAAGAAAAAGCAATAAGGGCTATCAGATCCTTCGCATGAATTGCCCAAGCAACTGCATTGAATTGGTTGTAGACTTGCAGGTCTCTCCACATCATTATCATCATCTTTCACGATCACCCATGAGCCAGAATTCAGAGATAACTCCCTTAATGTATTTGATGGCAATCCCACAATAGCTGCATCATCATAAGGTGTCTCCTTGAACATACTGCCACTATTCTCATCAACATTCCTGGAGGGAAGTAGAACTCTGTACAATAAGCATGCTAGGATTTAGACCTTCACTGAAAACTCAAACAAATCCCCAGTTTCGTAGCACGCTACGAAACCACGCAAACAGGTAGCGCTGCGAAACTGCTAAAATAATTCAGGCGCTGCGAAAACACCCACTCTTTAAGCCAGGCTAAAAAAAATTTTACTACAGCATTTTCGGTGATAACAGTGGCTCCACTTGGGATAGTGTGCCCTTGTGGTGCGCTAAGAACATGCAGCTCCAGTGCCTCGTCCATTTGTAACAAACAGAAATTTGCTTGACCAACATGACTGTAGGAGAAAGAAACTAATGCTACTGAAAAATAAATGCTCAGCCAACCTTGAGCTTATTTGCAATTTACCTACCTACCTACCCTAACCATTTAAACTTTCCTCAGCTCAATCAATATGAAACTTCCAATGTAGCCAGTCATTTGCTTTATCTGACATTTGACTTCTTTGCCTGTCCCGAAGTTCAGCGCCAATGTGATAGAGAGATGACAGCTGCCACTGAAAATGTCTTTGACTGCATCGGATTTCAGAGCCAATGTGATAATGTAATGACCGCTGCCACTGACATAGTCTCTGATCTTCATAGGTAAGCTGAAACACTGGAGAATAAAACTCTTCCATGTAATCAGCTATAGGATCCCAAAACACATGATCAGCTTGTCTTTTCTCGAAACTTTCCAGCTGTACAAACTGATCTTCAACCACCGTGTTCAGTTCCTCAATCGTGAAAGAGAAAGGAACCACCGTAGTCTCCTTGTGTTCTGTCATAGAAAACTGCTGAAAATAATGATCATGATAACACTCTTCATTTTCAGGCCCCTGATTCTCAACCACACAAGACTCCTCTGATGTACTATCCACTTTTCTACTTGACAAGCTATCCAGTTGCTTTTCTGAATCATTCCAACAAACAATGGAATTTTCCTCACTATTATGATTATTATTTGGGGTAAGCTGCTGCAAGGAATTACAAAATTGAGCAAGCTTTTCCTCTGCCTGAGGGTCATAGAAAATTTCCTCCAATATTTCTTCTTGCTGAGTGCAATTAATTCCGTCTTCATTATGATCTAAAGCCTGACAAATTTGCTGCATCTCTACATCAATATCAAAGGATAAAACATGGTTTTCACAGGTAAACTCTTGTTGCTCTTCATGCGGCGCTTCATGGAGTGTTATACCTTCTTCTTGGTGCTGAAAAACATTGTCATGAAGAGCCTCTAAAATTTCTTCATCTGTAAATTCATCATCACCATAATAATCCTCCAAACACTGAATAAGATTCAAAGAATGCCTACAACAATCTTTGAGCAGCAACAAAGAAGGATAACATTCTTTAAACATTTCACAGAACGCATCATGGAAATCAGCAAGAGAAGATAATGAATCATTTTCCAAACCTTTATACCAAGACCATGCCTCTCCTTCTAAAGTAGCCATAAACATCCTCATGAGACAATCTTCAGGGAAATGAACCTTAAGACTGCGTACATGTAAGTGAAACTTAACCAAATGGAGAGCAGCATCATCCTTCTTTTCATCTTTGAATATTGGAAGATCATCCACCCAATCAACCTTTGGCATAGGATTTGGAAAACCAGGGATGTGAGACCGATTCATAGGAGCATACCTGGCATTCTTTCTTGCAGTGGAATCCATCTTGAAACTTCATCAAGCTACTGATCTTCTAGCAGTGGAGTCACCTTCTAATTTGTTCTTTGCTGTGTGGAGTCGCCAAGGTAGTTTTGCAGCCTTGAAAATCATTTGAACTCCTGCTACCTTCAGAAATCCAATCTTAAGCTCCCGGCAGACGCACCAAAATGTTATCACAAAACCAGTACTAGGGGGCTGCAACTAAGCATGGTCTCATGTAACTATTTCAACCTATCTTTAGACCAAAGATTAGCCTCTTTGATCAGAGAGGGCTCTCTCAAAACTCTTGATAAAATCCTTCACACACTAGATGGCTAACTCTTTATTTACTTATGAAAACATAACTGGTTGGAAACACACCAAAAGATATCTCATTGGGCTATGGAGTCTATAATATCAAGTAGACAAGAAAAACACAGTGATCTCATAGAAATCAAGGCTCTTAGCATTACAAGTCAAACATATTCCACCACACATAGCTTGCTGTATACACAGGAAGTCAGAGCATATAAGTATGAATTCTGAGTGATTGCATACAACAAAACCATAAAATAACATAAGGTATAACACATCATCACTTCATTTGACCATGACAATCCTTCGAGAATCTTGAGAAGAGAATAACTCTGTTTTACTATTACTGTCAAAAAAGATCTTACAGTGGCCCAAAACAACACACTTTTTCTATTAAGTATCCAACCCTTTCTACATCTAACCTTGGCCCATATATAGGCAAGCAAACTAAAACACCTCGAGCTTCCTCCTCCAGCATGAGGGGAGCCTCGAAGGTGGCTATTAACTATTCCTATATGCTACTAACTAATGCATTAATTACAAACATGCTGAACTATAATTACACACAACCCTAATCAAACTAAAATACTAATTTCATTCTCGTCGCAGGCTTGATGCTTTCTTGGATGCTGGACAGCTGTATGATTTCCATTATGGCTAAGATATGTTAAGGGAGCATTCACCGAGCAAGCTGGTCTCGGATGCTAGCTGTAAGACAGCCTATTAATTGATAAAACTAACCATCCTATATCCACGGTCCCCTGTCTTCCATTCCTCTTCATCATTTAAAAACAAGTCTGTTGTTCTTTAATTCTTCCCAAACACCGCATATCACCACACCTTTCAAATGAGCTGGAAACTTTATGAGCTGAAAAGGTGTCTGCAGTTGTTTGTTGGCCCTTAACATAATATGTTTTCCATCGCCCTGAAATATAGGGAGCTGTTCCTGTTTGTCGGCCTTTTGTCTCCCAAGATTCTCCTAAAATATAGCAGCCTGCTCCCAAATCCTTTAATGACCCCAAGTATGGAGTGATGCCAGGTTTCTGATGTGCTGTAGGTGGTCTTTGATAGACATCTGTTCCTTTTCCTCAAACCCCCGCTCACCGTGTCACACTAGCTGCTCTGCGCTTTTAAAATCATCACCTACAGCAGTTTCATAGCGCGCTACGAAACTGCTGTGTGGTTTAGAAAACACAGTCTTCTTCAATGGTTTCTGCTAACACTGTGCTTATGGCTGTATTGGTTTCCAACAGTGGCATCCAATGAAACTTGTAACACATCAAGAGGTCACTCCATCCCTTTTACTTTATCAACAACTTGAATTACATGCTGAACTTGTGAAATAGAAGTGGTATTGCCAAGCCTGTGAAATAGGCCGTTGCCCCTGGAATGAATCTTAGAAACAAGTCCATAACCTCTTTCACTTAAACACTTAGCAAAAATGAGCACAATTACTGAGAACCTGCCCTTGATATGTCTTATACTCTGAGGGAGTTACTTATTTAAAAGCAATCAGCTAAGCCAGTTATGGTATGATTGTGAAAACCACCTTGAAGACCAAGGAACACAACTGTGCTAATCCTTTCCTCATAGTCATACTTAACCTCTTGCCCCTGCTCTCGAATTTTCTAGACAACGAGGTGCATATATTTTATAATGTCAATCTGTAGAAAAGGGAACAGAAGCATAAAGATCTTTAGATCCTTCTGGCAATGCAACCTTCACAATAAATTTATCAGTGACCACGACACTGAATGGAGATGCAAAAGCAATATTAAGATAACCCCTGCCATCAGCTGCTTGACAACTGCAAATGATTTGCTATCAAATGATTTTAGCATATTAGCATCATAAACTAAGAATTTTAGCATTGGTACCACGGTAGAAGGCAGCACCCAAGCTCTGAAAACCTTCCTGGCCAGCGTTATCCCATATTTACAACGTGAACCATCTGTCCTCATACTGAAACTCTTATTTATATATTGATTCATCAGCAAGTTTTTACCCACCGCACTATTACCAAGAATGACAGCTTTTAACAGAGTTCTTCTACGAGCTGACATGATGAGCTCGAGCTTATGTTAAATGAAGAAGGAGTCGAAAAGATCTAAACTGATTTATCTACTGATCACCCCTTGCAAATCTCGATCAACGAGCATCTTTTTCTGCTCTGATACATGCTCATGCTCGAAAAATCCTCTGCGCCTTTGGAACTGTCTTGTTAGGCGATTCATTTGCAACTCGTATTCAACCTTGTGATCTCTTCCAAGCAGCAAAAACTCTACTTGAAGTGACTTCAAACAGTTGCGCCCATACATCAAGCTATTACTTCATTATTTTGTTCATGATTTGGGTCGAGAGAAGCGGCTTCGAAACAGGAAAACAATTACCAAATGCAGAATATAAATTGCCAACCAGATCGATTGCAATCATAACACCAGTGGAACACGGCTCTTCCAAAATAAAAAACTCTTCATCTTCTTTGCAATGGAAGGCACCGACTTTAGAACCTGCTTTCATTTATTTTATTAGATGCAAACTTATCTTTAATGACATCTGTCAATATAATTCCAGCCTTTATGCCACATCATCAATGAATGTAACTGCGACCATAATACCTTTCTGTTTCATAGCTTTCCTAAAGACAATCTTGAACATAAACAATGTTATCTCGATACCGAAAGGGACAAAAAGAGTCTGTTTGCGCACTGAACTACTAACAAATTCTGCGCTAATTCCTTTCCCATGAAATGATCAATCTGACAAACCTGCTCTTCACTGAAACGCTACCCAATCTACTTACTCAAATTCTCTGCTAATGTTAAATCCATCAGCATGATTACTTAACAGGATTTGATTTTAAAAAATGACAGCAAAATATTTTGCCCGCAATCCAACATGGGGACGAAACATAAAAACAACAACTTCATCAACCACGCCATGCCTTCATATTTGAGTGAGCAATTATTAGACATGACAGGGGATACCCAGCGTTTGAGGTCACTTTCCTTTCTGGATCACCAAGCTCGTTTACAAGTGTCGACAAGAGCTTGCGTTATTGTTCAGATTTTATCCATAAGAAGATCAAACATTGTCTTCAAGGCTTTATCTTTTAAGAAAGGTAGCGCATCTTTGGAAACATCTTCCAATGCAACGACAGAGCGCTCAAACCTCTGCTTTAGACAATCTTCCCAATACCAAAATAGAAAAAGTGAATTTGCATCCTTTGATTTTAATAAGTCATGGAGTGATTGCTGGCCAAAATACATCAGTTTCCTATCTGGCAGCAAACTAATTAAAAATAATTCCTTCAATGCATCAATACCACTCTTCTTGAAAACACGTCATAAGACAAAAGCATACTTTAAGTAACTCAGCCGGAGCCTTGAATGCCCACTTAATGATTTGTTTCTTGGCATCCTTTCACTGTTTTTGATATAGCAGTTACGTCCTCCAATCTGGCCTCATATTTAACCAAAACTTGATCAGCTTCTTTTAAGTGCTCTTATATATCCTTTTCTGTGCAGCAGTGATAATTTTTTGACAAGATTTTCCTTCGGCGTTGGGGCACAGCTGACTAGCCAGAGAGGCCAGCACGTGCTTCTATTCCTTTCCTCTCAACACCTTTTACCTTTATCTAGATTCCAAAGTATGCAATCATTCTACCTGTATTTTAAATCATAATAAACAATAATGGGGGTAACATAATCTAGGACATTGTCAGGCTGTCTTTAGGCTTTTTGGCTGTTCTTTTTACCTAGCTTTTCTATTACTTTACTCACTCGAGTCTCCTTCCTGCCTTTTTTTTTTAACCCTTTATTAATCACAAACACCTGCATGGCTTCAAAGACTTAAGGTGTTCTTGTTATATAGGAGTAAAGTGGGAGATATGAGAATTTTTGTGCGCAGAGGAATAGACACGAAGTGCAAGAAAAAGCAATAAGGGCTATCAGATCCTTCGCATGAATTGCCCAAGCAACTGCATTGAATTGGTTGTAGACTTGCAGGTCTCTCCACATCATTATCATCATCTTTCACGATCACCCATGAGCCAGAATTCAGAGATAACTCCCTTAATGTATTTGATGGCAATCCCACAATAGCTGCATCATCATAAGGTGTCTCCTTGAACATACTGCCACTATTCTCATCAACATTCCTGGAGGGAAGTAGAACTCTGTACAATAAGCATGCTAGGATTTAGACCTTCACTGAAAACTCAAACAAATCCCCAGTTTCGTAGCACGCTACGAAACCACGCAAATAGGTAGCGCTGCGAAACTGCTAAAATAATTCAGGCGCTGCGAAAACACCCACTCTTTAAGCCAGGCTAAAAAAAATTTTACTACAGCATTTTCGGTGATAACACTATCAATGATATTTGGCCATCCATCCAAGTAATTTTTGAGCAAATTTACTTAGTGAAGCAGGTTACAGAAGCCTACAAAGAGTGAAAACAAAACTAGGAGACGTGCCAGAGGAAAACACTAGGATCATTCACTTCCTCAACTCCAAAAACAAGTATGAATTATAGGAGCGGGAGATACCTGAGAGGATAGGTACAATACTAGAAGTGAAAAGGGTCCTCACCAAGAGGAATTTGATGATGAACCTAGAAGATAAATGCAAAACCATCCAACTGGCTATAAGAATATTCATGGTTAAGTTTGAAGTTTTGAGGAAAAAGGGTCTGACAAATCCCTTAGTAATAAACGACAAATTAATGCCACAGGAGGACTACAATAGAAGAATTAGATAAGTGGCTATAGATTAGGTAAATACTTCCTCTATGAAGGGGATACCAACTGGAAAGGTCCTATACCAAACTTTAGAGAACTTGTTTTACCTCCAGCATGAGGTAAACCACCTTGTTGTGAATAAACCCACTTTTTCCAAGTACACAGAGGCAAATGAAATTTATAGGAAGATGATAAATATCCAATTACCAGATGCATAAACATGGGAGAAATTGAATGATTTACTGTAGAAATACATAGTAAAATGTAAAAATGTAGAGTAAGGGTGAAAAAGCATAGTAAAAGGATAATGATAGATCAACCAGGTAAAAGAGTATTCGTTGAAAGGTTAGAGCGAAAATAAAATCCAGCATGAAGACCAACAAAAAAGCAGAGAATAAAAGGAAAAATATCAGAACATAAAGACAACACAACCTAATAAACAGGGACATCATACAACAGTTGAACATTTGTCTCTATCTTCTTGCATGAAGATATTTATTTCTCCTACATTAATTCCCAAGACAGTTTGGGATATTTTGTAAATTATTTTTGTATAAATACTTCATAATTCGAAGTATTGAGGGTGGATTGCTATATATTTGTAGATTTATTTTGATCATAAATGTAAGGGTTATTCTACCAATTTTTCAAGTCAGCAGACTGAAGCAAGTAATAAAGGGACTGCATTATAGGATTCATGTGTTGAGCTATTACAGTGAAGTACTTTCTTTGTCAAACTTGTTATTTTCTCATGTTTTTCATAATCTTAAATGTTATATAAATTTGAATGAATTAACTGGAAATTTATCTCAGAAATTGTTTAAGTACACTCTATTTTGAACAGTTGATCATTTCTATGTTTTCATCTAATATCCGGATTAGAGAATCCTTAATTTCTCTCCCATCCCAGTTGACCTCTTTCACTTTCTTCATAATCCAGCCTAAGGAACCCTTCATTGCTCCTTGTATCTGATTGAAAACCACTTCACCATCCAGCCTTGAGATTTGAAGTAACTCTGCTATCATTCCCTGTAGACACTGTTTTTAGAACTTGATCCAGTCCTGTTTTCTTGACATTTGACCCCATAGCCCAATGGTAGAAGATACCCCTCTTTTCATCTAAGCAAGTGATCCCACCACCAAATCCAAATCAAAACCCAAGTACAATCATAACTAGCCTAAAATCAAACAACTAAGCAAAGTTAAAACATAAAGAGAGAGCCCTCTCTGAGCATTAGGAAGGCTAGATTCTAATCTCCAAAGTAGGTTTGTGGTTACCTCTAATCATTTCTTTCTAATCAACTCTAGAGAAATATTGGAGTGATAACACCTACCAACCTCAACAAAAACGTGTCTTGTTTTGTCAAGTACACAAACTCTAGTGATTTTCTTGTAGAGAGACATCTTGTCGATCAAACCTTGATGCATTTCCCTCACAAGTTGTTCATTCGGACTTGGTCCAACAGAAGGAAAAGAAGCTCCTTCAAGAATTTTCTCAAATACGGAAGGAAACTAGCCTTCCCTCTAATATTTGCGCAATCCTGACTGGTAGCCTGCTGGACCCCAGAATTGCGCAATTTTTCTCAGCAAGCTTCACCTAGAAAAATACGCAATCCTTCCCAGCTGGGCTGCTCAGCCCATAATTTGTGCAAATCTAGGCAGAAGTCAACTGCTCTGCCCATAAATTGAGTAAATTTTCTAAGCAACTAGCCAGCTCCAAGCTATAAATGTGCATTTTCTCCCAGCAGTTCAGCAATATCTTGCATGTGCAGCTGAGTTGACTAGTTCCCTCTAGGACCTAGAAAAACGAACTTGCATGCATGGGCTGCGTCTCCCAAGGCAGCATGCAAAGGCATCCCTTGTTTCAGGGATCTATTTTTGGCAGTTGGAGGTTGCATGCAAGGATCATTTCAGGCATCTCCCACCAAGTCTCGCTTTCCGTAGATTTGTTTCATGAGCATCACAACCTTGATTTTATCAGAACACATCAACCAGACACTACAAAGCTCATTCCTCACATCAATCTCGCAGTGCTTGACATCCCACATGGCATCTAGGAGCTATCAGCACATTCAACTCAACTGTTTTGGGGTAAGCCCACTTTCCATGTCTTGTGTTGCATTTATGGCACTTTTTGTGTTTTTCTTTGTGGGAACATTGTCTGCTTGATTTTAGTGAGTGCTTGTTGTCATTTTGATACATACTAGCTTGTACTAGAACCTTTTCAAATTTCATTGCTATCTCACTGCTATCACATGCATGAAACTGTTTTGCACGAATGTTCATTGATTCAGTGACTCGCTTCACCCAAATGCATGTTGACCTATTTACTGAATCTTCATTAAATGTTTTCATGCACTTTCAATCACTTCTTCTTTCACTTAGTGTTTCCATGCATTCACTGTCATATTTTCTTTCAGTTGCCCCTCAGCGAGTCTAGCCAACCTTGGCCCGAACTCTGCCTTCACTAAGACAGAATTGCGCAATCTGGGAAGGAAGGCTTTGTCTTCCTCTCCAAAAATGCACATTTCTTCCTAGGCACTATCCTCTAGGACTGTTTTGCACATTTTTTAGGGACAGTGACTGTTAGCCTATAAAATTGCACAATGCAATCACTGAGCCTGCAGCCATTTCCAACTGAGATTGTGCATTGCGCAATTCCAGCAGTCAACAACCAGAATAGACTATGCATTGTGTAGTTCCAGAAATCAGTCAGCCTCCTAGTAGTAGAGACTATTCCTTGCTCTGTCTTTGTAGTCAGTTTCCCAACCTCCCGATAGAAATTGTGTGACCTCCATGATCAGTCACACAGGTATGTTGCAAGTCAGTTCTCAAGTTCATTTTGATTTTCTACTGATAGATTGCTTTCCATGAGGTTTTCCATGTCTCCAGGCATCACAGGTGTTCATCTCCCTCTTAGTAGCACCGATACAATGGTTTCCATGAAAGCAGAGTTGAAGATGCCAGTCAGAGCACACTTGGGGATGCAGTCGATCAAGTGTCTATGAGCTTTGCTACTCACAAAGGCATCAAGTTGTTCATAGATAAGTACATCAAGATATGCCGACAACAACATCATAGTGAGAAAGATCATGAACAACAGCTGAAGGAAACATACCGGATGCAATGAATGTAAGAGGAAGGTTGTTGAAAACGCGGAGGTGAAACAATGTTGCAAGCTCAAGTAGATCCACTCTTGATGAAAGCAACTTTGGAGACTCAGGCTATGAGGTGACGACACAATCGATCGAAGACAGAGAATGGAACAAAGAAGGAGTTGCATGTGATGAAGCATCAACTCAAGGAAGAGCATGATCTGCACAAACAAGCGAATGAGTTGCAGCGGGAAGAGGAAGAACAAGGGGCACAACATTCACTCATGGGTGAAACTACACCCATACAAGTTATAGATCCATCCAAGCAGCTGGCACTGAGTAGACACGGTGAGAAATGTTGTTGCTCTAATGCAAGTGATTCAACAACATGCATGTCATTATGTGCACATTTGCGATCCAACCCATTCAGCACACTCACCAAGGCGAAGACAGGAAGAAAGTCCAACTAGAGCTGAACATGTAGTTGACAATTGATGCGCATGACCACCAACACACACTGGAAGATTATCACGGACACTATGCATCAGTATGTTTCCGGTTCGATTACACCAAGAATACCATGTGCATGCTAGCAGACGAGTTGGATGAAGGAGCCACACCAATGCACCTAGGTGCAATAGAGGCAAGAGCTTGCTTCAGTAAGATGTCACCATAGGGTGCATGCACACCATCATAGACGACCAAGCTTGGCATTAGCTCACCACCTTCACCATCACAATCATGTCAAAGAGTTAGTCTTACCTCAACGGACTGAGTGTCAGTGATGTCTTGCATGGCTTGCTCAAACCATTTTGTCTCACATGAGCACATGTGCATTGTAATGTAACATCATGTCAAGTGAAAGTTAAAGTGTCAATAGTTGGATGTAACAGACATAGAGTAAATGAAGAGTCATGAGGGTAGATGAACTGTCAAAAAGGGGAATGTCAAGGGTCACCCCACCCTTTTATATAAATAGAACCTCATAACTCATTGTAAAGGCTTTTGGTTAGCCAAGCTTCGATATGAGTATCTTAGAGAAAGTTTGGATAGTATTATAATGAGCCTTGGCTTCTCCACTACATAGAGCTAGTACATCTCTTTGGAGGAGCAAGCAGTTGTGGTAGTAACGTTCCACTATTGGAACTAGTGATTGGGCATGGATGTATTGTATGACTGGAACTTACACTTAATATAACAGAGCCAACACTTTTCATGCATATGTTTTATTGTATTCTATGCTATCTGTTTTACTCTAAATGATATATGTATTTGTTTGCTTACGCATGCATGTATGGAATATTTTTTATAAGTATGTATGAATATTTCTAAAATGTGTTGTTATTTTGACCATCACTTTGGATTGATCGCTAACTTGCTTTCCAGCTTGTGATGCATCTTCGCTCGTGTGTTCCCTTCCAAGCCACGTACTATTACAAGTTTCCAAGGGGTGCACTCACCTCACCGTCAGTGTGTTAGAACCTTTCATGCACCTTCCTTGGCTTTCTATAGATATCACACCCTTGCTACCAATAGAGACATCTTACTTGCCTCTGTGTGAAATTATGGTGAAGGCATTATCATACGACCCACTGTTGGGAATCCTACACCAAATGGTCTGAGGTCTAATTGGGACTTCTTACTAGGGAGATCCACTTACATGTTGGCAAGTCCAGTACCTTCAACACCTTCATAAGACTTCAAGTCCTTGAACATCGACAAGCCATAATTTTTGACCCAGGAGTACATTTTTGACTTCCAGATATCATTTGGAAAGCTTATTCAGAAAAATTTCCAATGGAGAGGGTTTGATTTAGGCCTTGACTCCTTAAGTTACATGGAATGTAACTGTAACCTTTTCTTCCCATTGACTCTTTGGCCTATTGAACACCAACTACCATAATGACCATTTTATGGCTTATTTAGTAAGCCTGCTACTATGATGATTCTCTACAGGAAGTCTGCAACTACCATGGATTTCCATCTGGCCCATCACTGTAATCATCAATTTTTACTTCTTTAGTAAGCCTACTACTGTGATTATTTTCTACAAAGCACCTCAATAACCATGGGATTCCTTACAAACACATAATCATCATGTTGAACCTTGTTTGACATCAATGCCAACACTTACACATCCACCTATACACTATAAAATGTCCAATAATACCAAGGAGCATCATTTTAGACAAAGATATGTGATTTCTTAGTGCATTATGGACTACATTGTAGGAGAAGGTGGACACAAAGGTTAATATATATACAACATTCCATCTAACGATAGATGGGAAGATATAAGTCGTCAATAGGACTTTGGTGTCACTTCTGAGGGGATAAAACTAGAAGAATTTGAATACATGGGTCTAAACTCTATTATATATACAACATTCTTACAAGAGAGCATTACACACTTCTATAGGAAATTCCCCATTTGAAACTTGTTTTGGATATTTTTCGCCTTCACCTTTAGATATTGCATATGGGAAAAAAGGAGGAGTGAGGGAAGATATTATAGGAGATGCTTTGAGGGCTAATAAATTTATAGATAAGATATGGAAAATACATCTACAGGTACAAGAAACATTGTAGAAGTCAAAGGAGAAGTATAAGGTTAGGCATGATCACGACAAAATAGATAAATCATTCAAGGTGGGCGACAAAGTATGGCACAGTTGAACAAGGAGAGAATGCAGGGGCATAGTAAGAAAATCAAGGCTCTAAGGTATGGTCCCTTTGAGATATTGGAAAAGGTGGGTGATAATTCCTATCAACTTGTTGAAACATCGAAATTCATTGCAACAACATGGGGGATGACCACTCGGTCTGGACCTTAAAGCATCTCCTTTTCCATTTGGAATGGTGGATCCAACTGGTTTAACTAGGTCCGGTTAACTTTTCTCAATCTCCAAAATGGCTTAAATTATGACATCCATCCTTCAATGGAGAAGAGACACCTGATCAACCCTCTTGTTGATTCGGCAAGAAAGTGATCCTTAAGATGATCTAGGGCTCAACCAAGCCACAACTAAAGTTTGCCTCTTTTGGAAGAGGACTTATAAGAATGTAAAATTAAATTTAAATTCAATCTTATTCTATAATGCAAGCAAAAGGAACTAAATCCTAATCCTATCTCAATTGAGCATATATTTATCTAACTCAATTGAGAGCAATATATTTAAATGATTGGGATTTAAATATGTCTGGATTATAATGAATATCAAACTAACGAAGTGGTTCAGTTAATTGACATTATGTATACCAAAACATATTCTATTCAGAGACCTCTTAACTTAAATAATAAACCAACAACATTTAGGAAGAAGTTCACAAAATGACATTGACTGTTTGATTAGTAATTTGAATAATTAAACAATAATATGAGGAAGTAGTTCACACCATATCACTATTTGTTGAACTAGTATTAAAAGACATATTTTTAACTAAATATTTACTTAGAAATCAAAATTCAACCCATAAGAGCATAGATAAATAATAACATATGATTGTGATGAATTGCTGATATTGACAATAGTGCACAAATATGAATAAAATGATACATTCCTGCCATCATAAAATGAAACTAGTATTTAAAACAATAGTATTCGATATACCAATTTATTGAATCCATTTCTCTAGCTCTGGTATCCAATAGTCATTTACATTGCTTGAACTTTTTTTGTTACAATAAGAGCTGCAAAAGTGAAAACTCTGCCCATCATACATAATTTAGAATGCAAAAGAAATATCTTCAATAATCCCCAGATCTAAGATTTTCTCTCCTCCCACCTACAACTCTAAATTCTACAATCTACATTCTACAATCTGGTATTTATAATATTTACAAAAGAATTTAGAATAGGAAAGTTTGTTGAAGAATCAATTTGTTTCATCAATTTTCATTGGCTCAAAATTCCATTCTTCTATTGTTGGAGCCTTCTTATTGATTGAGATTCTTTTCTCTTCATCTCTTCAACTATTTTCCTACATAACAAATCAAAACAACATTAAAATACAAAAACAAAATCAAAATGCTAAATCTGGAATTAAAAGAAATCCAATCAAATTCAATTAAATAAACAATTGAAAGGGAAATTTGAGCTTTCTATTGATGGTTGTGATGATTTTCATTTAGAAGAGGCTTGGGCAAATGAAAATGCAAAAAATAAAACTCTGAAAAAATAGTTTTATTTAAAAACTCTGAGCTTGATCTTCTGTAGATTTTATACCCAACAAATGATGAAATTTATTAATGAAACCTCTTCATAAATGTTCTTCATGATTTTATCTTTTCAATGAGCCATCGTAGGCCTCATTTGGCCAAGTAAAACTCAATCTATGAATCTCCAAAGTTGATGAGTCAAATATGGCAGAATTCTGGAAATTTTGTTGCCTCGGCCAAAAAAATCAGAAATTGTTAATTAAATTCTAATCCTAAATTAGATTTTAACTATTAAATAATTAAATATAACTTAATTATTAATTAACTAATATATACAAATAATTTTAATTAATGCTAATTAATTGTGATTACAAATTAAATTAATTATTTACAGAAATTAATTAAGATGGAAATGATTTAACAGAAATTAATTAAAATGTAATAATATTATAATTTAAATTATATTAAAATTATAATAAATATTATAATTATAATATAATTATTATAATATAAATATAATATTAAATTAAAAATTTTATATACAAACCATTGAAATCAATCCAAAATCCATACAAAACAAACCATTGGAATTAATCTTTTTTCATTTATTCCATCCACGTGAAGAGGAGTGATGGAGGGAAGTGAGTGGAGGGTGAAGTGAGTGGAGGATGAGGTGAGCGTGAGGTAGGATGAGGTGAGGTGGAGTGGAGATATAAGGTGCGAAGAAAACACAAAAAATTTATATGAACTTTCCTTACCGCATCACATAATCACAGGAAATGACATCATTTAAATAAATGGACTATATTTTTGCAATATGCAATATCACAATATCGCATCACAAATTTTTGATCGCATTTCTAAAATCGCAAATTTTGATCGCATTTCTAAAATCACAAATTTTTGGATCGCATTTCTTTCTTAGATCGGGATTTTGGGAGGAAGGAAGTGATATGAAGTGGGGCCCACATGGAATTAATAATCCTACAAATTGGACTATAGCCACTTTGCAATTTTGAGAATCCAATCTTGGAAACTTGTTTCAAAATAATAAACTATAGTAAATTATCAAGATTCTGAAACGTGTTTTTCATTTATTGTACAACTTAGCTGGGTCATTTTGTAAGACCATTAATGAAAAACAAAAAATAGTAAAAATTCATTAAAAGTTAATATTTACAATGAATACTATTGAATTTAATTAGCTATGAAAAATCAAAATATTATACATCTATTTACATTTTTAGTCCAAGCAAGAAAACGATCAAACTTCAAAGGAGTGTCATTTACAAACCGGTTGACCAAATGAATCGAAATAAGTATTGATGGAAAGCTAGTGAAAAGTTGGATTCAATGAAACAATCAAAACATAAATCCGATGAAAATGAAAAAAATGATAAAATTGTAAGACAATTAACTTAAATGAAAATCATAAAATATGCTTAGCCAAAAATTAATGGAAAGGGTCCCCATTACTTGAAGTAATGGGGGGTGTTGGGTTTTCCCTACAAAAATGGCAACATATTGGGAAGAACCAGTTATCTCTAGTTAACGATAATGATATTTAATTTATCCAAAGGTTAAAAATAATGGAGTTCACAAAATTGTCTAACAGTAAAATATTTCGATAGGTCCCACGTAAAATAGATTAAGTAATATGAGTCTGTAAAGGTAAGTACTCAAAGAAGACTAGACTAAAAGTCATGAATCCAAATTTGGGAAAATTTGTTTTCATTTTACCTCATATAATAACAGAAGAAGGTAGAGATAGGAGTTTTTGATAAAGCATGTATCAATTTTATTACTGTCTCTGACATCGCTTCGTTGCCAGCGAGCCTGAACAGTACCTCGGCAAAGTTGTCTTTTATGCCATACAAGCCTAGTCCCACTATTAGTGAGAGTCTATAGTCCCGACAAGTTTACTTGTATTTCCCATGCTTCCTCTTTAATCACTCTTTTGATAAGCGTATTTTCAAGCTTGTAGTTTATGATATATTTGAGTGAAAGACGTGGGATAGTAATAGAGATTTATGTTTAATGGGCATAATACTTTCATAATGTTTGCTCCAGATTCTTTCCTTGCAGCTATAAATCAAAGGCTTTTATGTGGAGGGGTGTGAGGGATTCATTGTGTTAAACTCAAATCAATTCTATCTTTGAAAAAGTAAGCTCAATCACCTAGAAAGGATGTGTGTTCTTCCATGAAAAATATTTAAAGCAAGAGGAATTATGGTTCCATAAAGATATGTCTTTAATGATAAATGAAATTCACTGATATAGGGAGAGTTAAGATTTCCTCATGTATTTCAACTGTTGTTGAACAAGAAAGGTCCTTTCACATATATCATGACAGAGTCACCAAAATTAAAACAAAACTAAAAATAAAAGAGAAAGAACTCCTAAGCTAAAATAATAAAAAAAATCAACAATCAAAAATAAAAATGAAGAAGGTGAAAGGTGAAAGAAAAATCCAAATTTTTAAAAGATAAACTCCAACATGATAGTTTATACTAATGTCTCAACAAGACGAAGTAAAAGAAAATAATTATGTGAATGTTCCTTCTTTTGTTGAGATTTAGATAAATTTATCTTGTAGAGTTATAAGCATTTTGGCTTCCGATAGCAATGATGATAAAATTCAATGACAACGAAAAGAATTCTATCTGTTGTTAATTGTTTTGTTTCAAAGCATCATCTAAACCATTTTCTAAGAAAAGAAATGCTTAAAGAAACACACTAAAGGCTTAGAAACTCCCCAGTGTAGCTCATTCAATGAGGACCATCCATGTTTCTTTTAAAATTTTGAAAGAAAACTAGGAAAGAGGAATAAGCTTCAAAATCTGATCTGGTGGAGGTTTGAGAAGTTTTATGAAGCGCTGAAAAACAAAGTTTTATATCAGAAAAAATTAAAAAAACAAAATTGAAACTAAAAGGAAAGGGATGAAAAATAAATGAATGTGGGCACATGAAACTTACCATTGTAGAATTTCATTTAATCTTACCTGAGAGGTATCATCTTCTCCAATACTAGCTAACGTCTTCTTTTAATTAGAATTGAATCATGAATAAGTTAAACTAACCATAATACTATAACCCAAAATCATCATTTATTAAATTTATACTAAGACAAGCAGTAATATAAGAAAGCAATGTTTGCTCAAGGAATCTGAAGTAAAAAAAATCCATCAAAAATGAGAATGAGGTTATGCTTTTTGATGAATTGTAGTAATGAGTGTTCTCATAATATTATAAGTTTCATATCAACTCCATGATTTTCATAAATATTTCATAATTAAGACCAAATCCAAGATAATGAAATACAGATGTGTAGATGGGGAGGTCTTGAATTTCATATATTAAACATAGAGTGATATATCTAAAACTCAAATATAAGAGAAATAAAAATGATTTAACCATGTTGCATTTTTGTTATCAATTGCTTCATTACCATAGTGGTTTCCCAAGAGTGCCTTAAAATATTTTATACAACACAACATCTTATCAAATTTTTCCCATCGCAAGTTTTTCTGCCATGCATAACTTCAAACTGTGAGATTCACCTTTGCTGATATGCGATTGAATGTTATATAATAGTTAAAAGTCATTGGCAGAGAGGCATATATTAGAGTTTATTGCATCGGAGGATGTCAAGACAATATGCGATAAGTGTTGTGATGGCAAGGTTACGATATGAGCATATGCAATGAGAAATTGCGATGGAGCGATTGTTATATTGGAGAATAGTCATATCGGCGATTAGAATTGTTAACAAAAGGAAATGCCGATATGATTCTTGCGATAATAGGATTGCAATAGATGACGTGGCTCGCTAGTGGGACTGACTTTGAATTTTATAAGAAATTGGCAATTGAAATATTTTGAATATGGGATATAATATCGTTGATATGCTGATATGCGATATGGAATGGACTTGATCGTTTAATTATAAGGATTTAATCTCTTATCAGATCTAGGATATCATAATTTTTAAATGTATGAATTAATCAAAATTGTGATTTTATGAGTGGATGCGATATATTTTAAAATTGAATTTAAATGTGATATCGAATCTAGGTCATCGGAACTTTTAAAACATGTGCTTCAGCTAAAATTGTGATTTATAAATGAATGCGATATTTTTCAGAACTAGATTTAGAAGTGGTATCAGTTCCAAGATTGGATGGATATCACAATACTTCAATTGATGCTTTATATGAAATGTCCTGACATTAGGATGCTCTGATAATAATATACGACAATGCGACGAGATTGGGACGTTTTAAAGTATCCAAAATAGAAGTGCCCAACTCAATTTTTCCTTTCTATAAAAAATCCATTCAATAATTTGATTAAACATCTGATTATTTGATCAGAGGAAGATGTTATGGAAACTTTCTTATGAGGAAAGTTGCAATTTTATAATGATCCAACATGAATTTCCCGATAATGTTTTTAAAAGTCTAAATAGAATTTTAATGAAATATATAAGAAAAAATAATGAATCTTCAAGTTCTGACAAAACAACTAATACTTTCCTAAGCATGCTACATACTTAAAATAGTTGTCTGCTTGTTTCAAGTCTCCAAAATCAAAGCAATGAAGACGGATCCAAAATTGTTAAGCTGTAGCAAATTCTTGGAATTTCTTCATGTATGATCAGATCACATGAAGAAGTTGAAAAACTTTTGTGTGCTAGTTTCATTTACCCTGTACCTCTTACTGGCTGGGCTTCCAACATTGTTGTTGTCATGAAGAAACAAGGGACCATTTGAGTGTGCATCGATTATAGGGATGTAAATCAAGCATGTCTAAAGGACAATTATCCTACTTTTTTATCGACCAGATTACTGACGAATGTGCTGGATGCGAAATATTCTCATTTATGGATGGTTTTTCCAGCTACAATCAAATAAATATCTGCCCACAGGACGAATATAAAACAAATTTTATCTGTCCATGGGGCACATTCGCATATAGGAAATGCCCATTTGGTTTGAAGAATGCAGGGGCAACATTTCAAAGGGCAATGAACTATGCCTCCCATGACATCAAGCACATTGTTCAACCTTACCTTAATGATTTACCTGCTCATTCATGAAAGCCGACTGATCACCCGCAACATTTGAGAGCAATATTTTTACAGTGTTGACACTAAAAGATACGACTCAATCCACACAAATGGGTGTTTTGTGTTGGTTTTGGCCGATTGCTTCGATTTTTAGTGTCTAGAGAGGGGATTCGACTCGATCCATTAAAGGTTCAGGCAATTCTTGATTTGCCTCTACCTTCAAATCTTTTACAGTTACAGAGACTCCAAGTGAAGGCTAACTTTCTTAGGAGGTTCATTCCTTATTACACTGAGATGGCTAAAGGTTTTACGCGTGTTTTGAAAAATGGGATACCCTTCCATTAGGATCAGGTTGAGCAAGCTTCCTTTGATGCTCTTGAAGATACCTTGATTAGAGCTTCATTAATGTATTCTCCAAATTATCAAAACGAATATTACCTATATCTCGTCGCTATAGATACAACCATTGGCATGGTTTTAGTCCAAGAGGAAAATCGGATTGAACATCCGATTTATTATTTGAGTCGCAATCTCAATGATATAGGAAGTAAGTACTCTTATGTTGAGACTAAAAGGAAAGGAATGAAAAATAAATGAATGTGGGCACATGAAACTTACCATTGTAGAATTTCATTTAATCTTACCTGAGAGGTATCATCTTCTCCAATACTAGCTAACGTCTTCTTTTAATTAGAATTGAATCATGAATACGTTAAACTAACCATAATACTATAACCCAAAATCATCATTTATTAAATTTATACTAAGACAAGCAGTAATATAAGAAAGCAATGTTTGCTCAAGGAATCTGAAGTAAAAAAAATCCATCAAAAATGAGAATGAGGTTATGCTTTTTGATGAATTGTAGTAATGAGTGTTCTCATAATATTATAAGTTTCATATCAACTCCATGATTTTCATAAATATTTCATAATTAAGACCAAATCCAAGATAATGAAATACAGATGTGTAGATGGGGAGGTCTTGAATTTCATATATTAAACATAGAGTGATATATCTAAAACCCAAATATAAGAGAAATAAAAATGATTTAACCATGTTGTATGTTTGTTATCAATTGCTTCATTACCATAGTGGTTTCCCAAGAGTGCCTTAAAATATTTAATACAACACAACATCTTATCAAATTTTTCCCATCGCAAGTTTTTGTGCAATGCATAACTTCAAACTGTGAGATTCACCTTTGCTGATATGTGATTGAATGTTATATAATAGTTAAAAGTCATTGGCAGAGATGCATATTTTAGAGTTTATTGTATCGGAGGATGTCAAGACAATATGCGATATAAGTGTTATGATGGCAAGGTTACGATATGAGCATATGCAATAAGAAATTGCGATGGAGCGATTGTTATATTGGAGAATAGTCATATCTGCGAGTGGAATTGTTAACAAAAGGAAATGCCGATATGATTCTTGCAATAATAGGATCGCAATAGATGACGTGGCTCGCTAGTGGGACTGACTTTGAATTTTATAAGAAATTGGCAATTGAAATATTTTGAATATGGGATATAATATCGTTGATATGCTGATATGCGATATGGAATGGACTCGATCGTTTAATTATAAGGATTTAATCTCTTATCAGATCTAGGATATCATAATTTTTAAATGTATGAATTAATCAAAATTGTGATTTTATGAGTGGATGCGATATATTTTAAAATTGAATTTAAATGTGATATCGAATCTAGGTCATCGGAACTTTTAAAACATGTGCTTCAGCTAAAATTGTGATTTATAAATGAATGCGATATTTTTCAGAACTAGATTTAGAAGTGGTATCAGTTCCAAGATTGGATGGATATCACAATACTTCAATTGATGCTTTATATGAAATGTCCTGACATTAGGATGCTCTGATAATAATATACGACAATGCGACGAGATTGGGACGTTTTAAAGTATCCAAAATAGAAGTGCCCAACTCAATTTTTCCTTTCTATAAAAAATCCATTCAATAATTTGATTAAACATCTGATTATTTGATCAGAGGAAGATGTTATGGAAACTTTCTTATGAGGAAAGTTGCAATTTTATAATGATCCAACATGAATTTCCCGATAATGTTTTTAAAAGTCTAAATAGAATTTTAATGAAATATATAAGAAAAAATAATGAATCTTCAAGTTCTGACAAAACAACTAATACTTTCCTAAGCATGCTACATACTTAAAATAGTTGTCTGCTTGTTTCAAGTCTCCAAAATCAAAGCAATGAAGACGGATCCAAAATTGTTAAGCTGTAGCAAATTCTTGGAATTTCTTCATGTATGATCAGATCACATGAAGAAGTTGAAAAACTTTTGTGTGCTAGTTTCATTTACCCTGTACCTCTTACTGGCTGGGCTTCCAACATTGTTGTTGTCATGAAGAAACAAGGGACAATTTGAGTGTGCATCGATTATAGGGATGTAAATCAAGCATGTCTAAAGGACAATTATCCTGCTTTTTTATCGACCAGATTACTGACGAATGTGCTGGATGCGAAATATTCTCATTTATGGATGGTTTTTCCAGCTACAATCAAATAAATATCTGCCCACAGGACCAATATAAAACAAATTTTATCTGTCCATGGGGCACATTCGCATATAGGAAATGCCCATTTGGTTTGAAGAATGCAGGGGCAACATTTCAAAGGGCAATGAACTATGCCTCCCATGACATCAAGCACATTGTTCAACCTTACCTTAATGATTTACCTGCTCATTCATGAAAGCCGACTGATCACCCGCAACATTTGAGAGCAATATTTTTACAGTGTTGACACTAAAAGATACGACTCAATCCACACAAATGGGTGTTTTGTGTTGGTTTTGGCCGATTGCTTGGATTTTTAGTGTCTAGAGAGGGGATTCGACTCGATCCATTAAAGGTTCAGGCAATTCTTGATTTGCCTCTACCTTCAAATCTTTTACAGTTACAGAGACTCCAAGTGAAGGCTAACTTTCTTAGGAGGTTCATTCCTTATTACACTGAGATGGCTAAAGGTTTTACGTGTGTTTTGAAAAATGGGATACCCTTCCATTAGGATCAGGTTGAGCAAGCTTCCTTTGATTCTCTTGAAGATACCTTGATTAGAGCTTCATTAATGTATTCTCCAAATTATCAAAACGAATATTACCTATATCTCGTCGCTATAGATACAACCATTGGCATGGTTTTAGTCCAAGAGGAAAATCGGATTGAACATCCGATTTATTATTTGAGTCGCAATCTCAATGATATAGGAAGTAAGTACTCTTATGTTGAGAAACTAGCTTTGTCAATTGTGCAAGTTGTTCAAAGCTTTCGCCATTGCATCCCACTCCAGAAAACAATTTTCATTTCGGATTGCAACCCTATGACATACATTTTGTCATGTCAATTGCTGGGGAGAAAATAATAAAAATGGATAGTGATTTTGTAGGAGTTTGATCTAGAATTCATCAAGTACAAATCAAAGAAATCTCTAGTTTTCATAGAGTTACTTTGTGACCTTCCCTCAACCTCCATTGATTCAACATATGAACCATCGATTTTGGATGAGTCTCTGTTTCTGATATCATCATATGACACGTGGTATGGAGATATATTGATCTATATCTAGACCCAGACTTTCCGTCTTAATGCCTCTTGCTTGAAACAACGATGTATTCGATAGCGAGCCAAAGATTATCTGATCATTGGCGACACTCTTTACCGTCGTGGTATTGATACAATTTTACGGAGGTGCCTCATGCATGAAGAGGATGAGAAAGCATTGAATGATTGCCATTCAAATGCCTGTGGTGAACACTTATCTGGATATGCAACCGCACAGAGAATTCTCTGTGCCGGTTACTTCTGGCCAACTATATTCAAAGATTGTATTATTGTTGTTAGAAGTTATCATGCATGCTAGATATATGATCGAAAAACCAGATTACCACCTACACCATTGCATCCAGTCATTACTGTTGGACCATTCGCCAAATGAGGCATTGACTTCATGACATGTAACACCACCTCATCTGGGGAGCATGGGTATATTATAGTCGTCGTTGACTATTTTACCAAATGGGTCGAGGCGATGCCAACATTAAACAATAGTGGCGAAAAGGCTACTCTTTTCTTTTTTAACCATGCGATTGCCTAGTTTGGTGTACCACAAGCCATAATTACAGATCATGGGTCGCATTTTCGCAATCACATGATGGCTGAGTTGACTGCTAAGTTAGGACTGTCACATGATAGTTCTACCCCTTATTACCCGCAAGCGAATGGACAAGTTGAGGCCATCAACAAAGTCTTGAAGTAGATGTTGCAGAGAATGATAGGGGCTCATAAGAGAAACTGGCACTTAATCATGTGCTCGGCCTTGTGGGCATACTGAACCTTGGTGAGAAATGCAACTGGATTCACACCCTTTCAGTTGGTGTATGGTTTGGAAGAAATCTTACCGATACAATGTGAAATTCCGTCTCTCAAACTCGTGATTGACTTGTTACCCGATACTTCTGATGAAGAAGCACATTTCTTGGAATTAATCCATCTGGATGAAACCTGTTGTGATACAGCATTTTCTAACGAAACACATAAGAAATGAATCAAGGTGAAATATGATAGAAATTTCAAGCCTCGTATCTTCTCATAAGGAGACTTGGTCTTGCTTTATGATCAGGAAGATGATAAACATGGAGCAGGGAAATTAGAACGAATGTGGATGGGTCCTTATATTGTTAAGCATGTTCTGGCAAAAGGTTCCTACAATTTAGTAGATTATGATGGGATTCAATTGTCACAGCCTCGAAACGGGTTGTACCTCAAACATTACTATGCTTGATTGAGTGCAGTAAAACTCACTATATATATGCTTTAATTGCATGTGTGTGTGTGTCTTTTAGAGTTTTTATCTAGTTAGTAATCCGCTTTGCATTTGTTGCAGATGTTGGAGTCTTCAGAACCTTTTTTTGCTTACACCGATGGTGCTAGTCGTAGTACAGAGAACCTATCTTCTACAGCATGGGCTATCTTCACTCCAAGTGGCGAGTTAGTGAGTTTTCAAGGGATTTGTATCAGTCGATTGATGAACAACATCGTTGAGTATAGCGCATTTATTGAAATTCTCTCTGATGCAATTTCACTTGGCATTCGCCGAATCATCGTTAGGCTAGACTCACAACTCTTTGTACTACAACGAACAAACATTTATACTGTCTGGAATCTAACAATTTTTGTATGTTCCTTAGAGTTTTTATTTTGGAAAAGCATTTTGAACACATTCAATATCAACATATTTCCAGAAATCTTAACACATTAATTGATTCTCTAGAAAATTATGTGTTAAATAGATAGTTGTGACACTTGTAAAAGTAATATTTTCAATTCACATTATTAGTTGAATAGGATTGTATATAACCATAGAAAACTCTGAAAGTAAAATAGATATGTGTTTTAATTTTTTTTACAAAATTCATGTCCAAGACACGTTTGGTCATCTGACCCAAAAAACTCAAAATGCTTGCAAAGCATCATAAGTAGATCTAGTGGTGCTCATGATAACAGGTGACATCCCGTGCTATCATGCAAAAAAGCCTCGCCTAGTAGCTAGGAACAACAATAGTGTGGCGCTGTAGCCCCATAGGTAACTCCTTGATCTGGATATCCAAAATACCAAGGGTTAATCCCTCTATGTGATCTTGTAACTCTGCTAAGGTCTCGACCAAATCTAAGTCCTAGAGAACTGCTTTCCCAATGTTTCTCCATGCTGGCCCACCTCCAACCTGTTGGTGCCCCACAGGTTGAACAATACCCACATCTGCATGCATAAGAATGATTTTAGTTTAGTTTTGGAAACATTAAAAACACAAAAAACATGTAGAAACTTGAAAAATTAAGAAAACACTTTTGGTCAAACAATTTTCCCATAGCACCCCATTGTGCTCCAACTGGTAGAATCAAATCTAGATCTCCATGGAAATCCGTCCTTGAGTACGGATGCTCCTCGATGAAAAGGTGTTGTCGCTCGAGCCCATTGAAGAATGCAGTGGAAAAAATGATT
This sequence comes from Pinus tabuliformis, assembly GCA_031772625.1. Taxonomy (NCBI): domain Eukaryota; kingdom Viridiplantae; phylum Streptophyta; class Pinopsida; order Pinales; family Pinaceae; genus Pinus; species Pinus tabuliformis. The sequence goes on from CM062815.1 coordinate 874,261,232, forward strand.
GTTGACTGACCTGCATGTTGAGCCATCAATTCAACCCACCTCTGCATATGTGGATCTCTAGGACTAGCTACACCCAGTGATACTCTCTAAGGTAAAAGCCATTAAGATCGAACCATAGCAGAAATTTTTCGTCTTACCACTTTTTACCTTGGTCAGTTGTTGTTTCACTGAAGAAATCACAACCTCGCACAAGTTGAAAACTTTTGGCTCTAGGCACTCCAGTGCATACTGCATATACGATTTGTTCGCCAAATGTAGTGTCACACTACTAGACAAATTTGCAATTGTGAAGAGGATCATTCTCAAAGGAAAATCACCTACATCCATGATGTTTCTTTTCCCATCCTTGCTAGATTGTGTACCTAGTCGACAAAACTGTCTAATATAATATCTCTTTGATTCACCTCCATGGGAAAATCCAGAAAGTGATATGGGGGCACCTCGCCTTGACAGTCCAGTAAGAAAGTAAATACCATTGATGGTAATAGGGGCCATCTTGTCCCTAATGTGAAAAGTCTGATCTATCCGATCCCATGCATGAACAAGGAACTGCAGTAGTTCTATTTGTTGCCTCATTCCAGACACCTTGAAGTATTTGAGTAACCCATAGTTTTTGAGGGCCTCAACTGTACTCGGATTGTTTAGGGAAACCATGTCTTGTTCTTCGTGCTCTCTTTCTCACCATGTAATTGACATTCTGATCCAATGAAAGCCTGAAACACAATCATAAACTTAATTAGGATCCTTTCCATGCAAAAAACAGGACAAATTTTGGATAAAATAGGTAAATTAAACTTGGGAAACTCGCCCAACACAGCCTAGGTACAGAGACAGTGTGTTGTATAGCATGCATCCTTCTATCTAGGTGCTCTTCAATGTAGTTTTTGATGTGAAAGCATGCGCTAATCCTAGGGCGAAAAAATGAAACCCCAGGGGCCCCAAAAAACCCTAAAAATTGCATGAAATGACAAAAGAATGACTTGAAAAGAAAGAAGAGAGGTTAAGCTCCTACCTTGTTTGGATGGCTTGAGAGATGGTCCACAAAATCTCTCGCAATCAGCTGATGAAGTTCAAGGTAAAAAACTAGCTCAAAGCACAAAACTGAATGGTAAGTTCCAAATGGTAAAAATGTCATGGTAAAAACTTGTTTTATGTTTATTTCATGTTCATTAATCGAGTAAACATTAGTATTTACCTATTTTTTCTTATGAAACGGGTGTTTTTAATCCATTTGGTGGTGTTTGAGCAGGTTTTGGAACTGAATTACAGAATTCGACGTGCTCGATTGTAAATTGTACTTTTGACCACAGAGCACACTTTTATCTCTTCTTCGAGCTCTCTTAAAAATTAAAAAGGAACCCCCTTGGAGTCCTCTCTAAGCTCCTTTCAGACTCTCTAAACATGAAAAGATTGTTGAGTGCTTGTCCTTTCCAACTCATTAACGGATTGGAAACAATATCTCTCTTGTATTATTTTACACTTTTTCAGGCTTGAGAGATTAATTTATGAAAAAGAACTTATGGATTTTTCTTTTTTTTCCTTTTCAAACTCTCTAAACATGAAACTGACTGAGTTATCTTTTTTGTTAAACTCATTAAAACATCAAATAGTGACAAACTTTTCCATCTAGACAAGATCAAGTTTCACCTTCACCAGACACATTAAAACATCACATAGCAATGGATTCACCCGAAGGGTGAAATTATGCAACAAACATATGTTATCCTCCTCAAGCTTGATAAAAATAAAGAGGTACTGGTCAGCAATGACTAGGGAAAATGGAAAAAGGGGAAAACCACTTTATGGTAGCAAGTCGCTTTTGAACATGACACTTTCACTCCATCACTATGACTATTTGGGTTGGGTTATTAGCTTGATGGTTATCATACCGTTGGTCTATCATACCATCCATCACTTTGTTTTTTATCAATGCTACCAATTCATTTCAGTGTTACCGACATGTTCAAGAGAATTCATTCAGTCAAAACTCATCCTTTGCAATACCATAAACCTTCATTTTCTTGACCACCATTCTTGAACCTTGTGTCGTCAGTAAAATTCCATCTCCAAAATCACTACACTCATTTCATGTTGTTCATGTGGGATACATCAAGGCCCTCCTGCGGCGAGTTGCTTCTTGCTGACATCAGCACATTATCCAAGAAGTTGACTTAGAAACACCCTTATAGTACCTTGAGGCTTGCATGCATCAATGGCAGGTTTCTCGCTTCTAGCGATAAGTTGACATCAATGGCCTTCGACCGAAAGAATTTGTATGGTGTTTGACATCAAATCATTCATTCACACCATGCAGAATGTACTACAGTACCTTGAGGATCATTATCATTATCGGTGATTTCTCTTGTGTCTGTTAACAACTTACATCATTGGCTGGTAATCAAACGGTGTCTTCCCATGTTTGACTTCAGATCAAATATTCACATGGTTAAAATTGTACTTGAGTGAATGGTTGGACGAGATAGAATACCTCGGATCTAGCTTCATCCATCTGAGCTGCAATTTCAGGAGTACTAAATCATATATACAATGGCTGTACATAGATGGTCATTCCGATCATGGGTCTATATCTGTAGATGACTGTTTATGTACATGTAATGAAAGTTTATAAGTGGAGCATGGGTATGCCTTCCCTCAACAATTCATGCAAAAATCAAATATCATGATATATGTATTTTAATTGATGCAGGTCACCTTCCACTTCGATACCTCCTCATCACATCATAAAGCATTTCACTCGACATTGGCATTTTTCTGACTTCATGCTTTAGGGGGTAGCTGTTACATATCCATTTGGGAACATCAATCCCATCATCTAGATTAGTGTTTTAGGGCTCATCAAACCCTAATTTCAGTTGCCACATTCCCTAAACAAGTCACCCCTTTGAATGCCCCCTTCCTAGACAGTTTCATGACTTGAAGACATCCACAAATAGCCTCTAGAGGGACTAGTGCAGGTAGGCCCATGTAAGAGTGTGTCGTAGAGTAGTTAAGTCCATAGGGTGCTCTGCAAAGCACTTAGGCTTCCTTTCACCTGTGCTGGGTGAGATTGAGCGAAATTCACATAGGGTTTGGGGAATATTCTTATATTTTGAAGTCATCTAGAAGGTTCCCTCACTTATCAACTCCTATGAGATTGAAAATGGATGAGGAATGAGCTAAGATGCATCCTATCCTCTCATCCCTTAATCCATGGAGTTAATTCTAAGTATGGAAGGCCATTCAATGCCACCATTTATGGCAAAACCTCCTTCATCTTCCTATAAATTGACCACTCATCTAAGTGATCAGGGGCTGGATTATATTGAATTGTAAGGAGATAATGTTGCTATGAGATTTGGCTTTGACATAAGTATTGTAATGCTACAAGTTTGTCATGCTTTTGATGTGATGTGGATGGGATCCAAGCTAGAGGAATGGCTTTGAATCAGACACGAATGGCTGTAATTCCTTCTTATATTCAATAAAGTGTTTGAACCTTTCTCCCATATGTTTGTATTGTCTTATAATGCTTATATGTGTGAAATGTATCTGATCCCATTCACTTATATTCAATAGATATTTTTTTCTTTGATCAATTCTTTGTTTTCTGTTGTGTTTACAGGGATTTCTCAAGCTTATTAAGTATAGGAAGGAGTGATAGGATCATACAAGTGAGGTGAGAGGAAAGCGGAACTACAAGTAGGTCTTCTTATCTTCTCATCTTATCTATTGCTTATAGGAAAAGACTAAAACACTTTAAACTATTGTTCTAGATATGGCTACTTATCTAGGGAATTAGTATTTATCTGTAGATACCAAATTATCCAAAACACAAATCCAATCAACTATTCTGTAACAATGAGGCTTAATCCAGAACCTCAGGTACTTGAGGCCATCCTCCACATGATGTCTCTAAAAAGGAAATTTTTGATGAGCGTATCTAGCTTCCGGGGGTGAAGTATTGGAAAGGGTGATGGTAGACTTGGAGTGATTTTCTTCCATGCCAGTAGCCAAGGAAAATAGCGAAATAATTTCATGGAAGGTAGCGGAGTCCTATATGCTTCCATTTAGGAAGATGAGGACATCATCTACAAAAAGTAGATGAGTGAGGTAGAAGATGTCAATCATTTTAAGCCCTTGTAGTTGCCCTTCCCTCTTGGCTGATGTAATGAGTCTGCTGAGCCCTTCCATGAAAATCAGAAAGAGGAGCGGGGAGAGTGGGCATCCTTGCCGAAGACCCCTCTCAGCATGGAAGAAGTGTGATGCAGAGCAATTAATGAGAACACTGAAAGTTGCCGAGGTGATACAACACATGATCCAGTTGATGAAAGGGGGGGGGAATCCCAGATGGGTGAGGATCATCTTAATGTAAGGCCAGCTGACCTGGTCAAAGGCTTTAGCTAGGTCAATTTTGAGAATTTCCCCTTTTAGATTTTTAGTTTTAAGGGAGTGGAGTGCTTCTTGGGCTGTGCCGATTGCTTCATGGATTTGTCTATTCTGGAGGAAAGAAAATTTCTCAGGGGAGATATGGCAGGATAGGATGGGCCTGAGTCGGTTAGCAAGAATCTTGGCAATGATTTTATATAGACAATTACACAAGGAGATAAGACAAAAATGATTGAAAGATGAGGGAGAGTCGGATTTAGGGATTAGGGCTATGAAAGTGGTGTTAATGGCCTCATACAAGCGCCCAGTAGTCCTGCATTCCTCCACTACCTTAAGTAGGTATTGTCCAATGATCTCATAAAAAGCAAGGTAGAATTCAATTGTCCAACTGTCCGACCCTGGACTCTTATCTTTTTTGAACCATTTCAGAGTACCTTCTAGTTCCGCCTGAGTGACGGGGGATGTGAGCTCCTTAGCCGTATCCATTTCCACAAATATGGGGAAATGTCCTACAATTCTGACAATTTCAGCGAGAGAGGCACTATGAAGTGCCTTGAAGAGTTTTCAAAAATGAGAATTCCCAAGGCAGGAGAGCTGATTAAAGGTTGTTTTCATTCCCTCGTCCTCCATGGGCATATTCCAGATAGTATTGGTGACCTTCCTTCTCTTGGAAAGGTTTTGGAAGAACTTGATGTTCTCATCTCCTTCTTTTAACCAGATAGCTCGACTCTAGAGCCACCAAGTTTCTTCCCTCTCCTTCATAATTTTTTATCTCTAGTTTTCCAAATTTATAAGATGAGTCTTTGCCTCTACAAAAGTGAACCCCCTGCCCTGATCATCCAGAAGAGTGGCCAATGTCTGTTCAATTTCACTAAGGGTTTGGTCATCCCTCTTAGATTTTTCCTTAGCCCAATTAATGGAGAGTCTCTTGAGTTTAGTGAGATTGGAGCAGAAGCCTTCTGCCAGAGTTCTCCCCATGGATGGAGGGTTTGATAACCAGAAATCAGAAACCATTTGTATGTAGGATGGGTCCAATAGCCAGGTGGAATTGAATTTATACGGTGCCCTTGGTTTCTGAGAGGGACCAGTGATCTCCATATAAATGGGGGAGTGGTCTGATAAACCTCCTGAGCCAACCCATTCTCTATATAAGAAAATTTTTTGAATCAAAGAGTCCTTTATGAGGAATCAATCTAGTCTCCTGGCCAAAGCTGCCTTGCCAACTCTTCGGTTTTTCCAGGTGGGGAGAGGTTTTACCATGGGAATATCCGTCAGATGGTGTTGTTTAAGTAGCATCTCCATAATCTCCAAGAGTGGATCCACCTGTCCATTTTTCCCCCATGATTCCCCAAATCCTATGGAGAAGTTCAGTTCACCGTATAATATAAGATTATCCAAGATAGTAAGGGATAGATTGAGGAGGCAGTTCCAGAAGGCCTCTCTATTTTAACATGGGCCATATACATTGATCAAACAAAGATCCATCCCCAATTTTGATGAAAAATTGTCCATGCCAATCAAGGAAAATTTTAAGGATGGAAAAATTTCTTGAAGTTTAAAAACATTGGCGAATCTCACTAATCCCTAATATGCAAACTATAAAATGTTTATTGATATATTTGTAAAATTATTCAAATTTATAATGATTTTATATATAGCCTCTATACAATGTTGGCGATTTTTAAGGTAAAATAATTTTATATTCTAAAATTTGGGCGAATCGTCTTTTATAAAATTGGAAATTGGCGAATCTTTTTTTTGGAAAAATCATGGAAAATTAGCCCACTGGGCGAACATTAGCCCCTAAAATTTTCCATGATGCCAATAGAACCAGCTCCACCCCAGGAGGCCTTGAGGTTAATAGAACAGGGGTTGTATCCTAGGGCCAGTCCTCCAGATCTCCCTATGACACCAAGGGATTGAAAGATCCATCCAAGCTTTAAGGAATGGAGAATAAAGGAGGTAAGGTCTGCCTCAGCCAAAGTTTCTTGTAGGAAACTAATGTCTACAATATCAGATTCAAAAAGTCATTTGAGGGCTATCTTTTTGGGCGAGTTAGCTAGGCCCTTGCAATTAAAGGAGAGCCACTTCATGGGGGCAATCTAGGAAGGGTTGTCAAATCTTTAAGAACCCGGTCAAGTGATGATTGTCTGCTTGGAGCCACTTCCGCCCCAGCTAATAGGATGGTTTTAGATAGATGGTATTTGCGGCCTCTAATGGATTTGGGGGGATGAGATGGGGAGGTTAGATCCAAACTAGAGGATACAAAGCAGGTCTTAGAGAGGGGGAGGTGGGGCTTGAGGTTGTACGGGTGGGGGGGACCATTGTGGGAAGAAGGTAATGCAGCGGAGGAGGGAGGGGGATCAGGAGGGAAGGATGGGGGAGTGGTCGAGAGGACCAACCGATGTGAGTCGAGGGGACAGGGGATGGAGGAGGGGATGAAATCCTTATTTGATGCAAATGCAGAGTGCATATGCAGTGAAAAATAGGTAGGAGAAAAAACAAATACAGAGTCAGGGAGAGGAGGAGTACCCGAGGACTGAGAAACCTCAGCAACAACCCTCGATCGGGTCATCGACGAGGAGGGAGTACAAGGAGCACTTGTAGTCAGTAGATGATTTGGAGACTCCTTCTTATTCATTGATGAGGTAGTTGAAGGAGTCAACCTTGGAATGGATGCAAGAGCCTTAACAGTCTCACCTTCTGGTCCCTTTGGAGAGTCTAAGACCCTTCACACCAATGGGCATTCCTTGAATAAGTGTCCAACTTTGTGGCACCTGTGACATCTGAAAGGGACTCCTTCATAGTCTAGGATTTGAATCCTGGTGAAATTCTTCCATTGTAGAGTGATTTTCTCCTCTAATCCTTCTCTCGTATCCAGGTGTACTAGTATGCGAGCTAGAGACCTATTCCTGGATTGGATATAGGACCTATCATAGTCCAAATAGGTTCCCATCATGTTCCTGATATGGACAAACACATCCTCAAACCAATATTGCAAGGGGAGTCCAGGCAATCTAACCCATAATGGTCTAGCCCCAATATGTTCTATTTCAGGGTCAAAAAGTGGGCTCCATTGCTTCAACATGACCAACACCGTTTTGATGTGCCAATATCTTGCAATTGCACAGTTGGTGTATTCCTCTTGCAGGAAATGGAGCGCAAACCAGTTGCGGGTTAGAGTCTACAGTTCCAAAAGATATTTGAATATGTTGCCCCAAATCTCCTTGACAGAAAGGCTAAATCACTCCATGGAGTAGGCATAATCTCTAACCCTACCCACTAGAACCTTCCTAGTCGTAGTGAAAACCTCTCCCATGTTCAAACCTTCCCCAAATTTTAGGGTGAGGTCCTTTCCCGAGGCCTTCACACACTTAATCTTCCAGTTGCCCGATCTAGGCGTGGTCGGGTGGTCTTGCAGAGGGTTTGGAGAGCCTTGATTCTCTTGGTGATTCTGCACAGGGTGTTAGACCTTGATGACTGGGGTCTCAAAACAACCGGATGGGATTGTGGAGGAAGATACTGTAGTGGAGGAGGGGATACCAGGCTCAGATAAGATCTTCTCGGGCACGACAGCTTGGTCGATCCCAGATGAGGGTGCGAAGGGTGAAAAGCATAGTAAATCCCCTAAAGGTGAGGGTTTGAATGGAGGGGATGATGGAGAGAAAGTAGTAAGCAGGTAGAGGGTTGCCGATGAGAGAAGAGGGCAGTCAAGCTCCAGGGAGTCAATGGAGAGGGGAGAGAAGGGGAGGTTGCTTGAAGATGGTCCAGGCAAGGTAATGATAGGAGGATAGACAAAGAGAAACAAAACAGATGTTTCCCAGTGAGCAAATATAGCTGGAGTAGGGTTAGGACTACGAAATATAGGGATATTGGGGTTAGGGTTAGCGGAATAATCCACCTCCTCTAATTCCATATCCTCCATGATGCAACAGGCCCGGAGATAACTGAAAGTGGCGTTGACAAGAGGACGCACGGAGGGTAGCCAATAGGTAGCAGAGAATGATAGCACGTCTACAAGGATCCGACGGTTACAAAGGAACATGGGCAGGGATTAACTGTAACCCTTTCTTCAAACGGTCGCCATCCTCCTCAATTTGCTAGTGTTATGTACAAGTGTTAAACTATTAACAATCCTCTATGAAGGAAAACTTTTCAAATATTTTTCAAAGGGGCCTATGAAAAATGGATGAAAATCTGTTAGACATGGTGGAAGATTATTAATTTAATTAGATTACTGGTCATATCATGAAAATGTACTCTCTTGTTGATATTGTCTTTGAGAAGGTAGAAGTAATCGATAAGAAATGAACATCAGTTGAAATTGGAAGAGAAATAGCTCTTGATGTTCATGATTAGAATCTGAAACTTCATTTTCCCATTCAGGCAACGCATCAATTGAGTGTTCAATACTGAGCTGCTCAATATGCCAGCAAAAATTATCTAAAAATTGAAAACTAAAAGCAGAAAACAAATATGAATTTAAACAAAATAAGTGAAGGAAAATTAATAAAATCAAATCATAGTTTACACTAGTGTTACAATTATTGTTACAACACAATTGGGATTGATTTAAAACAATTTCTTTTTCACAAGACTTGGTTAGAATAATAGAATTCGAATGATTTCTAATACCAACTTGTGAATTAGAAAGAGAATCATGACTATGAATAGGAATGAGAGCTTGATCACCATATAAATCATAGATTGGGTTGGTTTCTTGAATGTTGAGATCATGAGTATGATTAATTGTTTGAAAATGAGAATTATTTGAAACAATTTATGAATTAGAGTGTTCTTCATTTTCACATGTAATTTGACTTTGATCATGAGGATTCAATTGAGAATGAGACGAATAAATATCCTCAATGTCAAAGTAACTATCATAAATTACCTCATGGAATTCATTAAAATTCCCTACGACCCCATCTAAATTATCAAAACAAGAAGGAATATGAAACACATGTTCATTAATTCTAGAAGAATGATCAATAATTAATTCTCTATCTTGAGAAAAACTAATTAGCAATTCCTTAAGATCAGCCTCTATGTTTTCTGAAATATCATTGATGTTAAGAGGGGATAATTTTTTATTAGCAAAAATATCAGGATAAAGGGAAAAATGAGAATTAGAAGCAATGGATTTAAAAAATGTCTCTATTTGAGAACTCTCGTGCATTCTGTTCACTGTAAATTTCAGATTTGAGATCATTCATTTGTGTACTTGTGCTTTCTTGAAGAATATTGTTTTTTTGTCCCGAATTCTTCATTTGCTCATCATAAAAGAGTTCAGAAATTTGTACAGCAGGTTGCGTATTATTGGAAACTTTGATTTTTTCTTGTACCTGTTGATTTATGTTTTGATTTTCTAAATTTATCACACAGTAATTTTCAAATTTCAAAGTGGTATCTTCTTCAAGATTATTGCTAGTAAATTCTTGCATTCGAATAGTAAAATTTTCCAAGATTTGTGATTGAGATTCACTGACATGTGAAGGTGCATTCCAATCACTATCAATATTGTAGGAAGTGTGCACTAAATGAAGGAATTGATTGTACATAATAGAGGCCACTTCATCATCATTTTTTTGCATCTTCATATTGGAATTCTCAATTTTGTTAATGTAATTGGAAGGAGTTTGAGCAAAGCTTGAAATAATTTCACATGGATTATGAATGAGAGGAAGACAACAAATATGTTCATACGAATCTAATAATTCCTCTTCTAAGGGTTTTTCTTTAATTTTAAATCTCAAGCAATTTAAACGAAATCGAATGGTAAAATCAATCGAACACTTGTTTTCAAACCTTCGTAAATCTTTGATTTTGTCATATACATGTTTGTAGTTATAACGGTCTCTTGAAGCCCCAAAAATCATTGCTAGACCTTGGGGAAAAATCAGTCAAGCTCCTTTTCTGTTTGGTGTAGTGGCTTCGACTAGGGATAATGGGACTAGTTTCCCAAAAATGATTTTGATAGTGTTGATGGGGTGATATATGATGTAATGGGGGAATGATTAAGCTAAGTGTAATCTAATCTAAACTATTAAACACATGAATATATCCTAGTTTCAACACTATATAAATATAAATATACCCAGGAATTCAATACAATATGCGATCTATAATGATGTCCTACAACAATTGGTAATATAGGTCATTCAACTGCAATAAGAAATGAAATCATTTAACAATAATTTTTTCAGATATATAGTTAGCCAAAACAATTGTGAAAGATATATCACATATAAATCGTTCATGTATTCAGAATAAAGTCAAATCTGACATTATATGAAAGTGAAATAATGCTAACTGTAATTTTTGCTTTCACACATAAAACAATTAAAAGAAGAAGTATTTCTTGATACATAAATAAAACAAGATCAAAAGATAAATATACCATATATGAGGAGTCCTTCTCATGTGCTTTAGCAATATTGACAAACTTTCAATCAATCCAACATATTCTAAGAGTACAAAAGTACATTTCAGTAGAGCAAGCTAGATATTTAAGAGAAAATAGATCCTATTCCATTCATTCCATCAGAACCTCCTCAAAAGTACAGAAGTGCAATGTTTCGAAGAATGTTTCTGATAAAATTTCTGGACCCCTCTCTAAATGCATGAGAGGGGTTTAAATACTAAACTATAGGTCATAAAATATATTATTACAAAACTAGATGAGGAGGTTTAAACGACCTGCCTCAGATTATGCAAAAACAAAACTAAAACTAAAAATAAACTAAGTTACTAACTCCTTTGCATTTGATCTTTGAGATCACATATATCTATCATAGGCTTAAGTTGTGTCGGTTGGACGCTCACAAATTTCAACTGCCCAGCAAATTTATCGTCTGTTAGTGTTGGCACCATTTTTTGTGTAGAAGTTGTTAAGAATCTTAAGGTCATCCATTGGTTGTATGGTTTTACCAAGAACTACTAGTATGCTTCCCAGTGTAGCTTTCTCATCTGTCTGATCACCTCCTCATTTTCCTTCACTGCCTGCCTCCAATACTGCTCTAATTGTTTGACATTTGGAAGAAATCCTTGTATGCTTTCTGTAACCAGGTTGGCGCCATGCAGATTTTTCATTGATGGCTTCTGTTATGCTACTTGTTGTTTCTACTGCGATTTTAGTTTCCCTTTCCACTTGCTTGATCCAAGAATCCCAATCTGTGAACAAGATGTCTCTATGTGATTCCTCTAGTTTTGGCAAATCGACCTTTCTCCCTTCTTCTAATTCTTGCCAGGTGATAAAGTCAGAAATACTTTTATGGATTTCATCATACTCAAGTCTCATGTCGACAACTTAGCTTGTTAGCTTATCATTGATCTCGTAATAAGGACTTATTTGTGAGATTTTCTTGCAAATAAATTCCTTCTGCTTCATTAGTTGGGAGTTAACACTAAGTGCTTCCTTTATGAACTCATTGATTTGCATATTTTCTTTATACTTATCTGTCATAGCTTGTATCCACATGTCTCTTTCTGCTAGGCTAGCCTGATGTTGTATTTTCATCTGTTCAAATTCTTGCTGGAGTTGGGCTACTTGTAGTTCTTCTTGTTGATTGGATTTCTCCTGAGCCAATTGTTGTTCCAAAAGCAAAATTATTTGTTCCTTTTCTTTAAGAAACATTTGGACCTCTATTTCTTTGTCAATATTTGTCGTAGCATAGGATCTTATGAATTGCGACAATCTTGTGAGATTTTCTGATGGGTCCATGGGCGAGTCCTTCCATACAATGTCCATTGGTTCATTGTCAAGAGTTGTAATAGATGCAGCATCTAAATTTCTTTTCTTCCTCTGTCTTTTGATGACAACTTTGTGGGTAGGACCGTAAAATACATCCAATGGAGGAATTTCCTCAATTCTCAAAATAATTTCTAAAGTGAGGGTGGCAGGAATGAGCTCAACATCCTGAGTTCCTACAGTTCTCTCTATTGTTGTTTCTTGAGTTGACTTGTGTTGTGGCTTCTTAGGAGTCTGTATCTCAGATGTTTCTTCATCTATGTGAAGCTTCTTCTTGAAATGTTCCCATTCCTTTTCCAAATCAATAACTGGGGTTTTTTCTAACTGAGTGAATGTGGATTGAACTTCTTCCTGTTTCTTCGATGTGGTTTGCTCGACTGTTTCCTTTGCAGTTCTAGCTGTGTCCCTTTCAGACACTTTATTTTTATTTTCTCCCCCATTTTGAGACTAGTGCTCTGATTGCTTTGACTCATGAGTAGATCTTTCTTGGGTTTATTCTTCATAATTCTCTTTGGAGATATCCTCCAAGCTTACTCTTGGAGTTGTCTCCCTTATTGGTTCAATTTGTAGTAGGTCCAATGGGACCGTCAATAATCTCCTTTCTTTGTACACATGGAAAGCTTCAACGTCATCTAGGGGAAAAAGTAGTGATGACATATGCATCACTTCTGCAAATGTTTCTTTTTGTAGGAAGAGGTCATCGAAAGCATCCTCCTCATGGGTGAATGGTTTCACTTTCACCATAGTAGTGAAGTCCTTAGCAGTGCCATTTGGTTCATACTACCTTCCGGGGATTGTAGCTAATTTTAGAGACTTCATGATATCTACTTATTTGCATACATGTGCAAAATCATAAAGCGCAAATGCACCACATTACAATGGAAATGTAGGCCAAATGGCCTTCTTCTGCTCTTTCAATCCTTTTCTCAACCCACCTTCCCTGTTGTTTGGTAGGCTATCTCCCTAGCCATTAACTTGTCAGAGACATAGTATGGGAGAACATGCGGTGAAGCAATGCTCTTAAATACTTTGATATAGGTAAATGTTTCCTCCCCAAATCATTTGGCTATAGAAAAGATATCTACTTCAACTTCTTTTGAAAACCTAGGGGCGATTGTGTTGTAGACTTGTTTATGGATATGTAGCATAACTCCTTGACAAATATTATAAAAATGGGGGTGAAACTGAGACTCCCACAAAATCTTATGGTACACATGGATAGGAAGCGGGTCATAAGCGGTCCACTTCCATCCCATAATGGGAAATTTGGAACTAAAACAGATTGCGTCTATTACAAAGGTACTCATGAAAAATGGGGGATAAACCCTTAAAGAGGGACTTCTCTTTATCCTATATTCCATAATGGATTTTTCCAAATTATCAGAAAAAAATTCGAGAACAGTTCATTATTGTTGCGTTCACAGCTGCATCTATTAATGGAAGCCATTCCTGGGAAAATTTGGTGTTATTGGGTTTATCGAACAATCTACATAGCATGGCTACTGCAAAACTATAAGGGGGAGAGATAGATGTCATAGAATACATACCTGTCTTATCCCATTTGAGCTTTCCTTCACTTGTTGTCCAGGTTCACATGACATCTGCTGGGTATTCATTCTCCTTAGAAAATTGCTCGAGGGACTATTTATTATAGAGTTTTTGTGGCTCTGGTAAATGGTACATTAGCTGTAAGTTTTCTACAGAAAAACATCCCATAGCCTCTTGCCTGTGATTCTTTAATTCTCTATCTAAGATGCCCACCACATCAATTGTCCACTTGACCATATCTGTGTATGAGATTATCTTTGGTCTTGCTGCTATGTAGTGTAGGAATGAACATGTTGTCTCGAAGTAGGAGGCGTCAGAGGAAACATGAGCATTAGCCATGGCCTTTGCTACCAGTGGACTTGGTTTTTCCTCTTCTAACAAATCATACATGACCTCCCAATTTGAGGTTCCTCCATCTCTGTTGCATGTAGTATCAGAGAAAAGAGGGATCATTTCTAACTTTTCAGACGCAGCTACCTTTCCCCTCTTTGTCATTGCTTCTAATGAATCTTCCTACGGATTTTTCCTGAAATGGAGCAGAGTGGAAGATATCAGATAGACACAAGCAAGAATGAAAAACGAGGATGAATGATACAGATAACCTTGAAAAGGTGACAAGAAAGGAATTTTAATTAAATGCAGATGAAAAGATATTGTATCACATCAAGCCGCTTTTCAACATAAATTCCATTAACCCATACTAAATATCCATTAATGGTTTGTTATCGCTAACTTTATTTCTCATTAATGTTCCGCATCATAAAACGGGAAGAAAAATTTTAAGGTGGCAAGATTTAATTTGCGAGAATGTTGATTTTGTGATTGTGATGCAATATCACAAATCACATTATCACATATTTGATTGTGCACTTTCTTAGAGTTCCTTAGTTTCCTGCAGGATGTTCTATATTATTTAAAGTGTAGCTTGTTTGATGGAATTTTCACCTTATAAAGCATTTTTTTATTGCACGGTGGATTTAAGTGATACTTTATGACATAGGCTTTAATTGGGTTTGGGCTTTTATCGCATTTCGCAACATCGCGTGATTCATAAGTTTTAAGACCTCTTGTAAGTGTTTCCAATGTGGTGCGATAAGCTTTGACTGCCTCATCAGAATATCGCATTTCACATGTTTCAACATATTTTGTGAGAGTGCGCCCTTTTTGAATGGTGATATGTGATATGGGTGTTTGTTTTAATAGGAAATGCCTTAGGCCTTAGTTTTAAATGAAAAATCCTAATGATATTTAAGTGAATCACGGTGATTCCTTTTGTTCTTTTTTTGGGTGTTTTACTTGTTAACAAGGGATTTGACACAATTGGTCCAGCGATATGTGAAAAGGTGAGTATTGCTAGCTTTCAAAGGGTTTTGTCTTGATATCTTGCTTTATTCTGAAAATTTAAAAAAAAGTGTCTAAATTCTAATATTTTTTTTTGAAGGATTTTATCAAGGGTCCCTATTTATTGATAGAATACTAGCTATTATAATGGGGAATAGTACAACATTTGGTGATTCGTTGGAAGAACTAGTTATCTCTTATTATTTTTTGAAATTTCTAAAACTTCCAAAATAAAGGTAGTTCAGAAAATAAAAATACATGAAATATAAGATAAGTAACATTTCTTTGAATAATAAAAAACAAAATCTACTTAATTATCATCCATTTGATGGGATATCAAGGAAGTCATTTTTTTGTGTGAGAGAGCTTTGTAACCCTAATGGCCAGGCGGCCATGAGTTAAATGGTACTTTGCCCCCCAAAAAAACCTGTAGACTGTTGAAAAGCTGCAAACCCAAGAGACTAGGAAACAGAGCGGAATGATAGAGGAGGAGAGGGGGGGGGGGGGGGGGTCGGTGGGGTGATCCCCTCCTATCGAGACATGGTTCCAGGACAATCATGCCAGAATATCAGTAACCAAAAACAGGTGGGAGAAACAAACAGAATGTCAGGACCGGTCCTCGGAGCGAGATGGCAGGCAAGTAGCAGAGGTAAATGTTTACCATGTGCAATGAAGAAACCAAGATTCATCATACCGATGAACAAACTGGAGTGATATAGAAGTTATCTGAAAGACCATGGGCTAATATGTAAGTTCATTGGAGTATGGCCGACAGAAAAGGACCTCACCAAATTAATTCAACAAAAATGGCAGCCTCGAGGCCATATCGAGCTCAAGCTGGGAGCAAGAGGCTTCTTCAAGGTAATATTCTTGAACCTACAATACAAAGAAAAAGTATTTGAAAGTGGTCCTTACTTTCATTATAATGTTGGCTTGTTTATGAGATACTAGGAAGAATGCTATGACCCAAACAAGGAAAAAAATTTGGCATCCCCGGTGTGGGTTATGCTATTTGGCCTCCCAATGGACTTCTGGGACCCAGAGATACTAGAGGGCATAGGAAACACGATAGGAAGATTTGTCAAAATAGCAAAAACAAAAAAAAGGAAGATATACCTCATATGCTAGAATATGTGTTTACATGAATATAGTTGAACCCATCCCAGACACAGTAGAACTAGAGTACCATGAAGAGGTTTGGCAGCAAACCCTAGACTATGAACACATCCCATTCAGATGTAGAAGATGTCATGAGTATGGCCACCTATTTAAGGAGTGCCCACTGAATATAGAAGAGGGAGAGAACATGCATAAACAGCAGAGGAAAAATCAAGAAGACAAGGACGGGTTTCAAGAAGTGAAAAGTAAAAGAAGACAAGTAAGAGAGAATACTAGCAGGGGGGAAAAGAACAACAATCCCAGCAAAGTAGAACAAATAGCTTTGAAGTAATAAAAGAAGAAGAAGAAGAAGATAACAAGGTCCAAATAATGGACTATCAGGGGGAAAAGGAAAGGAAAGTAGCCCGAGTCAAGGCAAACTAAAACCTAAGAGGAAAGCCCAAAGTGAGCTAACAGAGAAGGGTGAGAAGGGAGACAGAGAGAAGATGGATAACACTACAATGGAAATAGAAATAAGTAGGGGAGAAGAACTAAGCATGGAAGAAGAGGTTATGAGGAAACTATTGAATGAATGGAGACATCTAGATGATAAATTCATTCTAGAAGACCAAAAACTACTATACAGAGAAAAAAACCAGCAGTATCAAGTTAAACAGGGGCAGGGGAAGGTGGAGATGGCAAAACAACTAGGGCTGCAATAAGATAGTACACTACACTACCCAAATAAAATGAAAGGCAGAAAGAAAAGAGGCCGAAGAAACCTACAGGAATCTATACAGATTATGGGAGAAATGCTAGTGAATACAGGGAGAGTAGTAACGCTATCGGCGATATTTCACCAAATAAACCAAGTATCCCAATGATAATCACATCCTGGAATATAAGAGGCCTTAATAGTAAAGGAAAATAGAGACACATAGTGGAAAGGCTAAGAAAAGAAAAACCTCAACTCATGTTGTTACAAGAAACAAAAATCACAGGAGGGAGAATGGAGGAAATTCTAAATAAAATAAAACCATGGTACGAATGCATGACCATATATGCGAAAGGTAGTGTGGGAGGTATAGAAATACTGTGGAACCCAGCAAAGATCGCAGTGGATTATTAGGTGGGAATGAAAAGAATCCTCACGGGGCGATTCCAGCTAATTGGAAATAGAGAATGGTTTCTAGTCTCTGCAGTATATGGCCCTCATATTCCAGTGGAAAAAGGAAACTTTCTCCATCAAATACAACAACTAGGAAAACTTCATGAGGAAAACTATGGCTGATAGCAGGGGACTTCCATTTGATAACATCAACAAAGGAGAAAAAAGGACGATTGTAAAGAGAAGAGCCGAAAATGGAGAGGTTCAGGGATCTTCAAGAAGAAATAAAATTGGTAGACCTCCCAACCATAAACGGAAAATATATGTGGAAGAACACATTCATAGATTCTTGGCAATAGAACACTTCATTGGCAAATACATATTCTATGAAGCATCAATTATTTCGTGTTTAGGGTCAAATCACTAGCCTATTAAATTAGAAATTGCAATGAATCAAAAGAATCAGAACAGACCGTTTAGGTTTGAGGCATTCTAGCTGATAGAACCCACCTTTATAGATAAAATGAATGAATGGTGGAAAGGGAATGAGGAAGATATAGGAGGAAGAAACCAAATGCACACCTTTCAACTTAGACTAAAAGACCTAAAATGGAAGATAAAGAAATGGAACAAGGAAGAATTTGGTAACATACAAAAGGAACATGAGATAATTCAGATAAAGATGAAGCACATACAGCAGCAAATAATTGAGGAGGGTAGAAGTGAAGAGCTCGTAGAAGAGGAGGCGTTGTTGATAAAGAAATTGGAGGAAAGGAGACAATAGGAGGAAATCCTATGGAAACAAAAATCAAGAATCCAATGGTTAAAAGAAGGAGAAAGAAATACAAAGTTCTTCCATAAAGCAATGGTACAGCACAAACAACAGAACAGAATCTTCTCCCTAATGGATTAGCAAGGAAATCGGCTCACACAAAAGGAAGAAATGGAGAATCTGTTGGTTCAACATTTCAAAGGGCTTCTGATAGAACCAAAAATTAGAAGGGAGGAAAACATTAGCAAAATCAGTCAACATATCCCTAAATTGGTGAGTATAAATCGAAACATGGCTCTACTAATAGAAATAACTAAAGCAAAGGTGGAGGAGGTAATTAAAAATATGGCGAAGAACAAAGCACTAGAGCTAGATGGATTTACTACAGAATTCTTCCAAGTGACCTAGGCCTTCTTAAGTGAAGACATAGTGAAACTAGTGGAGGAGTCCAGATGCACCAAAAGAATGCACTCACCCTTGAATTCAACGTTTCTAACCCTCATACCGAAGACAGAGTACTCGGAAGAACCACAAGGGTTCCGATCAATAGCACTTTGCAATGTCATATACAAAATCTTGGCTACAATAATGGTCAACCAGCTGAAAACCATACTACCTGGCTTGATATCTCAAGAGAAAACAGGGTTTGTCAAAGGCATACAATTAACAGATGGCATAGTGGTGGCACAAGAAGCAATCCACTCCTTAAAAAAATAAAAAACCAAAGGAATGTTGGTAAAACTAGATTTAGCCAAAGCCTATGATAGACTGAACTGGGAGTATCTACAGAAAACATTGAAGGCATTCAGCTTCGATGAAAGATGGATAAACTAGGTAATGTCAATGGTAACCACTCCAATTCTACTAATTTTGCTCAACGGATCCCCTATAGAGGCATTCAATGCCACCAGAGGGCTTAGGCAAGGTGACCTGTTATCGCCCTTTTTGTTTATCCTAGCAGCAGAAGGTCTAGGAATATATATAAAAGCAAAAGTCTACAGTGAAAAATATACAGGCCTAAGACTCTGGGGGAATGAACTTCCACTAACCCACCAGCAATTTGTAGATGACGTAATGCTATACGAACACACATCGCTCAAGGAAGCTAGGAAAATTATGGAAATCCTCACATAATTCATGAGTGCTTCAGGGAAAGAGATAAACAAAGAGAAGTTGGATCTCTTTTTCTTCAGCACCCCAGTACCCTCCCAAGATTTTGTAGCAACATCCATGGGTTTCAGAATAGGAACTTTCCCTACGAAGTATCTAGGAATTCAGCTAAATGACCAGCAAAACAGAGTGGCTAATTGGAAAATCTTGTTGGGAAAGATCCAAAGGAAAATGAAAAACTGGACATTCAGAACATTGAACATTCCAAGTTGTGTAATACTACTAAAATCAATATTGCAGTCCATTCTGATATACCAAATAACTAGTCAAGCGACCCCTAAAACAGTCTGCTAGTAAATGGTAGACATGTTCAAAAAATTCTTATGGCAAGGACCCAGCACGGTAAAAAAATGGGCGCTCCTATCCTGGAGCTGGCTCAGCAAACCCCTAAAAGAAGGAGGCCTTGGACTCCGTGACCCTTACATTCTGAATCAGGTAATGGGAGCAAAGTTGTGGTGGAGATGGATATAGGGAGGGGTAGATCTTTGGAAAAAACTATGGGAGAGAAAGTATGACATGCCCAGGTCCCTCGAAGGAAAGTTGAGAAGCCAAAACGATAAGAAAGGCTCTGCAATATGGAACCTAGCCAGTGCCAACATGAATCTGATCAGCAACCATAGCTTCTGGGAAATCAGAGGAGCGAAAAAATCCAACTTCTAGGAAGAATCATGGCAACAAAGGGGAAAACTCAACAGCCAGCCGCAGCTAGCAAAAATCCACCAATTCACTGATCTCCAAGGGGGAAACACAGTACAAAACTTCTAGTGCATAGAACCAGAGGAATACTGGAGAAAGTGGAAAAAGCAATAGGATTGGCTAGAAGCACCAAAAACACCCTAATGGAAGCTATATGAAAAGGAAATGGCAACCATGAAAATAGCGATAAAAGAAGGATCAAACATCCTAAGATGGGGCCACAGAATCAAAGGAATGTTTACAATTGGATAATGTTATCAATTAAAAGCAGACAACAACAGACATCCAGAAACAAATAATTAGGAAAGCATATGGAAAGTAAAAACATGGTGGAAGATCGCTTTCTTCATTTGGATCCTGAGCCATGGGCAAGCATTAACATGGGACCAACTGCAAAAAAAAGGAATGCAAGGCCCATTGATATGTGTCCTATGCCGAGAATAGGAAGAGACAATGGAGCACCTTACCAATGCTTGCAAATACAATGATAACCTGTGGAAACAACACCATCAACTTTTTGAAATTAGTGACAGGAATCCAAATAACATGCAAACAACAATAGAGAATTGGAGAAAAAAACCATACCAGAACACAATCCTGAACCATGCTTGGAGACTCTCGCTAGGATTTGTCCTGTGGAATATATGGAAAGAACGAAACAAACTGATCTTCAAGGAAGAAGGCAGAGAAAAAGCAGAAAAATGGAACCAGATAATCCAAAACATTAGAGAGACTATTCTGATAGAGAAATTGATCCGAATGGAAAATGGCATCAACCCATGGTACTCATCCACCCATATTATTCATCGACCCATGGAATTTACCCATGGTATTGTAAATGGCATTCTTCCGTGGTATTGTAAAATCCACCCATGGTACTCATCCACCCATATTATTCATCAACCCATGGAATTTACCCATGGTATTGTAAATGGCATTTGCCCGTGGTATTGTAAAATCCACCCATGGTATTCATTCACCCATGGAATTGACCCGCGGTATTGTAACTGAAAAATACTATAAGTAACAAGTCACCTTTTGTAAAAGGACAGATTGTCCACCACAATGTAGCATTTACAGTTCAGAGGCATGTGCTACAACCTCCACAGAGCACTTTCTTGGGTCAAGCAGGAAGAATGTTTCTTTTTTTCATTTTTTTGCAGGAATTTTTTTGGGCGGCGACTTTTCAGATCAGATCTGAAACATTTGGTACAAAATTTACAAAAACAAATACCAGATCTAGATTCCTCTCGAAAAATCACCCAATTTCAAAAAAAAATGGGTCGAATCGGAGTTCGAATGTGAGAGATATCACTGATTTAAAATCAGCTATTTTATCAGAATTTTTGTGACGGCGGAACTGTTGCAGCACGTATCTGAGATCTCAGAGTGTCCAGATAAGGATTTCCAACTCATGGGAAGATGCAAAATGATCCTTCTACTTCTAAAAACATGTTATAATAAATATTCTGAGTTATATTTGTTATAGACATTTTTGTGCCTTACAGCATGAAGCATGAAATGTCCATAATCTAAGGGATCCAAAGTCCCTAAACATGTTGTTCCTACCCCTAGAGGAACAAGGCCAAGAAACCACAGCAATTCAGACAAGTTCTCCACTGAAATTACTCAAAAAACAAGCCAATTCTGGATCATGTCAACTGCTCCACTGAGCATCTGCGGTGAACGTCAACTGCTCCACTGTCCACCTACGTTGAATGTCAACTCCAACAAAGGCTACCTGCGCTGAGCGAGTTTGGACAAGTGGAAGTGTTATAGACATTTTTGTGCCTTACAGCACGAAGCATGAAATGTCCATAATCTAAGGGATCCAAAGTCCCTAAACATGTTGTTCCTACCCCTAGAGGAACAAGGTCAGCAAACCACAGCAATTCAAATCAGTTCTCCACTGAAAAACACTCAAAAACAAGTCAATTCTGGATCATGTCAACTGCTCCACCGAGCATCTGCACTGAATGTCAACTGCTCCATGGTCTACCTGCGCTGAATGTCAACTTCAACAAAGGCTACCTGCGCTGAGCGAGTTTTGACATGTGGAGGTATCTTTCCTCAATGTGTCAGTGCCCAGGAAGCTTCCAAAATGACACTTGGATCAAAGGATTCGCCTAGTGATGAGTAAGAGGTTCTAAAACTCCAAGTGGACTCAAGAATTGAAGAAGAACTGGAGTTGAAGAGAACACTAGTCACACATCAAGCTGACTCATCTTCTCTCCAAAACTCTATATAAGGATCTCATCCCATGAGATCTGGGGGCCGGAATTTTGTGCAAAGAATTGCTGGTGGTTTACAGTTGGAATTATTGGGTGATTGCTTGAAGGAGGTGAAGAAGAGATTTCTTTCTGTTGGGAAGGTGATGCTGGATTGGGCCTCTTATGGTTGTATCACCACCTGAACCTTACTTTCTTCCATTAATAAAGCATTTGAGGTTCTTCTATTCGCATGTGTTTCAATGATGTATTGTTTTACTTGCGTATTTGATTTATTCTAATCCTTGAATCAATTATGAATGCATGCTTCTCGTAGTTTCTCTTTCTCGTCTTGTTTGCAGGATCTTGGTGTAGCTGGGCCCATGAGAAGACAAGGAGCTGGGAGTAAGCAGCAAGGAGAAAAGATTGGATCAACCATTAGCGAAAGACATCAGTGAGTCGATCTCTTTCTTCCCCCTTTTGCATCTCATAAAGAAGTAATCTTAGATAGCTTTGCTTTGATTGTTGCTAAGGATCTATCACCCTTAGAGTGGGATAGGGTCATTCCGTATTGGATACTTTTCCCAACAACAAACTGGCGACTCCACTGGGGAGCGTATCTTGTTGGATGCTTGTGTTTCTTGCTATTCATTTCCTAAACAAAGGGAGTACCGAATCGAACTGCATTTGAGTCCTTCGAATGCAAAGTAGAGGGCAGCTACTCTAGCTCAGTTCTGGGCATGTTTATGATTTGAAGAGCTGATCCACAAGGACTCTAAATAGCTCTTTGTGATAGTCTTCATCTTCCTTTAATCATCCTCTAGTGTGTACTTGATTGATAGCCTCTGATTTGGCCTAAAACAGTTGATTTTTGAGCAATCTGTGACCCGGAACCTGAGAGAAACGAAACTTTTCTCTTCAGCGCCACTGCAGTGAAGGCAGTCTGCGTTTCAACGCAGGTCCCGAAGGGGCTACCTGTGTTGAATGTCAAACTGACAGTACAGAGCCTGCGCTGAACCAGTTTTGCATTGTGCAAATGCGGTTCCCTGCCTTCTGTTGCCCAGTTTTCAGTATTGTTTTTGCAGCCTGTTGTCAACCATTGTACCTATCTGAAACTACCTTTCTTTGCCATTATTCTGCTTCGGTTGTATGAAGAAACTGTGATTGTTCTTTTTCTATTTCTTACTTCATTTACAGTTTCCCATAACGAAAGTGAACTAGTCTTGCTGTGGCCTCTTAGATCTAGACCTGTGATAAAGTGTCGTTTTGATCCTAAGAGTTAGTTTATTTGCTGTTCATAGCTGATTGAGCTTTTGCTTTCGTCATATGGTTCGAATTTAAGTATTTCTAGTGTTGAAACAAGTGAATCTTAAGGTGTTCTTTTGATTTTTGGACAAAAGCTTGTTTTCTTTCACTTGAAATTGAATTCGAAATTATACAACAGCTTTCTTTTTGTAGTACATCAACACTAAGAAAGAAGAAAAGAAATACCTGCATTGTGCATGTGCATTTTGATAGCTTGCATGTCGATTTAGGAAAAGTGCATCAGTGTGTGCTCTATGATCTGTGTGAAAAGTTGATGTCTTTCTTTTCCCTCAGTAGTTAAGATTTTCATAAGTTGAAAGAATTGAAAAAGCTTGCTTATCATTCTTAGACTGCATTTAGGAGTTGTACCATACATCACGTGGTGATTCATAAAGGGAAACTGCTAAGCAAGATCAACCCAAAATGAATTGAATTTACATAACAACGCTTTGAAACATAACGAAACACATAGAGGTCTAAGCTAGAGACGTGTTCCGGCGTCGTTAAACGTGATATCTTAGCGTCGAGTGGTTGGGTGATTCCTCCACGGTGAAGCGATAAGTATCAATACGGACTTGTGCTCCCACGTACCATCGCGTATATATTGGGAGACCCCTATAGGAATAAAGCCTTTATCCATAGGAAGCCGTGTTGGCCGCCCTACTGATCGCAATGCAGTGAACACAGCATTCACGAAGATCGACCACCCGTACCGTAAAACGTATTCTGTGGTTTTGCGAAAGGTTTGGCACACCCTCTGCCTAGAACTCCAGAGTAGTTTCTTTTGGCCTTTTTCAAACTCTATAACTGAAAAAGTCCATCCGAGCATTTGTCACTTTGGGCTCGTTAAAACATCGAAGGAGACTAGAGTCATCTTTAGCTTTTTCTCGACTCTTAAAAAGTGAAAACGCAAGTTGTGTCTAAAGTGTCGTTGTATAAAATTCATTTTAAATGGAACATAATCACCTCTTATTCCTGCGTTGATCTTTAGGTTGAGAACATGGAACACACCAACCAAGGAATTCCCCATGATGGAAATCCTAGCCCTTTCTCCTCTTGGGGAGAAGTTGGTGCGCCCCACATGGCCACATTGTCGCTTCCAGGACTGACAATTGGCCTGCCAGTTTGGCTATTCTCAACCAGTGTAGTTCAGAACACCACGGTTCCTGAACAGTCGAGTCAACAGTTAGATCAGTCTAGAGCTGCCCTCCAGCCTTCCACTTCTTATAAATCTCCCTCCGATCCTTCCTCTTCGCAAGGTAGAGCCGGCAAAAGCCAAGCTCCCATGGAGAAGAAGGAGAAGAAGAAGAAAGAAAAGAAGAAGAAGGAGCCTAAGGCGACTGGGGGCAAGCAAAAGACATCTGACAAAAATCCACACATAGCACGGACCGGGCCTAAATCGCCATGTGTCATATGTAGAGGAGACCACTTCCACCGAGATTGTCCCTTTATTCCCCGGATACTAAGGGACTGGTCCCCTCGTTTGCACAGTTTGGAAGCATCAACCTCTGATAGCCATGTTGAATGCTTACCGTCGACCAGCGAAAGTGAAGGTTCTAGATAAATAGAGGGAGCAAGATCCCCCTGCAGACTGTGTGAAGGCAATCACGCCATCCACCGTTGTCCCTTCTTAGACGAAGCAAAGAGAGTTTTGGAAGATCGTCCGGTTTCACCGTTACGACTTCCTCCTGGATACAAAAAACTCGCGCCAAGTCCTTCGTTGGTTGAAAATACAGCTGGCCCACCCAAGTGGTCAGCTGAAGCGTCAGTCACTGAAAATGAACCTACTGAATCTAGGCCGGACGAAAGTCCAAAGGTCGAAACGACAGTTGACCCGGTTCTCCCTTCAGAAGTTTCATCTTCAAATGACACTGTCACTGAAGATTCATCTTCAGCTGACACTCTCACTGAAGAGAATAAGGATGACACCATCCAGATTCTTTTCATCAACACCGACTCTGATGAGCATCAGGGCAATGCGCCCATTCCTTTATCGCAGGAAGGAACATCGTCAGGGTCATATCCGGCCGTGTATTCGGTCCCACCACCAAGCAACCTGGTTGTGTCCTTTGATTGGAACCAACTAGGCAGACCCCGGTTACCAGCCAGTATACCATTCAGAATTATAGTCCAAATATACAGAATGGTAATGGCTGGAACTATCATTGATGAAGGGGCATCTGTGAGTATCCTTTCCTCTATTGCTTGGAAAGCACTGGGTTCCCCGGCGCTTTTGCCTGAGATAAGAAATCTCTCGGGTTTTGATAAAGGAACCAGTCGACCATTAGGGATCCTCCCCAATGTGCCCATTACATTGAAAGGGAAGGCCGTTCAAATGAACGTGATGGTCATCCAAGGACCCTTGGATTATAACCTACTCCTTGGACGAGACTATATATATTGCATGGGAGCAATAGTCTCCTCACTCTTTAGAGTAATGTGTTTTCCACACGAAGGAAGAATGGTCAAGCTCGTAGACCAACTTTCATTTCCGGGATCACGCATCGCAAATAGTCACATACCAACCTTGAATGGTCTATTCAATCAAGAAAGGTCTCCACCCCCGGTTCTTCTTCCCGATGAGTGCGAGTGATTCGGGAAAATAGGGCTGGAACCCAGGGGGCATGCATCCTGGTCTGCTTTGGGCAGAGAAAACCCTGGGTATAAGGTAGAATTTCCGCGGGAGAATATGACTAGTCCGTACCCCGTCCCCTCCTTCCTCTTCGTAAGGAAGAGCCAGCAAAAAGCCAAGCTCTCATGAAGAAGAAGGTGTTGATGGAAGTGGGGTTGTTCTGGAATAAGATTCTTTTGTCAAAGTTATGTGTTTGGGGCAACGCCTATCTCACCTTTGTCTACTTCGGTAGACACCGCCAAGGAATGATCTGTTTAAACTACTAATGGAACAATCTTTGGATAACCTGAAAGAGGTATGTGTTACACAGTAATTTGTCACTGCCTTCCTGTCAATCACCCTGCTATGCCAATCACTAAGCTTCATGCCTTCTGAACTGGCCCAAAAACCCATTTTCCTAAAGTTTTATTCATCAGCGCGTCTGTTTGCAAAATACCCGCGATGACTGGCACTCCATAGTGTATTCCGTGCGCTGCCAGCGCGTAAGGACATCACTTTTCCGCGCTGGTCGCCAGCGTGCCTTTCCCGTGTGCTTCCACGCTGACATGATTGTCCCAGTTATGTAGACGCGGCGACATCGCGTCAGTTTCCTCATAATCCGCGCTGATCCAGTTTGGGCGAATTTGTTCAAACAACCAGCCTTCCAGATAACTCCAGGCTTGGTTGTTAGCTTTGTGAATGTCGACTCCCTTCTATGGCATGTCTGTTCGACCCTTTGCAACCACTTCCCTTGAAGATAAGCTCATCCTTCCACCCTTTTAGGAGGCTCCTTCTCCTACATATACTTCCACCATTACCATGAGCAGCTAGTTAGACATAGCTTGGATTGTATAGAGCTTATAGTGCTCAGATTGCTGCTACTATAGGTATTGGGTGTGCTAGGTGTGGAAGTGATTGATTGCTTAGGGAAGGTTGTTTTGTGTTGCTTGTATGTGAGAGAGAGTTGTTTGTCTTGGGAGAATCATCCTCAAAGGTGAATGCTTGAGATACATGCTGACTGGCCCCTCCTGAGAAGGTTACCGACGTCAGAACATTTGGTTGTACTCTTCTCTATTCTGATTAATAATAGATGACTGCTATTATTGTTCCATTCTCATTTGTACTTGCAATGTTTGAATGTGAATTACATCTTTTCTGACTGATGTATGGTTGCTTTTACTAGATTTCACGCTTGTGTTTGTTTCCTCTTCGTGTGTGCAGGTATCTATTCGCGGAGATCGCGGAAGATTGTGACCAGCCAAAGCGAGGGAGCGAAGGCAACATCTCTTCGTCAAACGACAGCGCGGAAATCCAAGTAGGTGCTCTTTACCTCTTGTTTAATTGTAATTAGGAACATGCATAGCAGCATTGTTTGATTGTTGCTAGACCCTTGCTGGGCTAGTAGGGATCGCCTCTATCCGTAGAGGGGATTTACCTCTCCAACAATTTGGCGACTCCGCTGGGGAATCAGCCTTTTTGTCTCTTGAGTCCACTTTTGTGTTTGACTTTGATTGGTCTCTTTTTCCGAGATTCTGGGATTGTCTCTCTGCTTATAAACTTTCTGGGTACATCTGGGAAGTGTCTTGATTGTTAGAAGGCTCTTGCCTTTGGTTTGGGAAGTTTTTGCTTTGGCTTTGCTTGTTTTTCATCCTCAGCGCGTTTTAATTCAGAACAGTCGCGCTGGCATCGCGCCCCTGTTCCTTTGGTATCCTTTTCATCGCGCCTTTACGTCTAACAGTCGCGCTGACCTCGTTTTTAGAGACAGCGCGCTTTATTCGTGTCCTTCCGCGCTGGCATCGCGCCCCCGCTTCTTTGTGATCTGTGTCATCGCGTCTGTGTGGTTTCTTTCCGCGCTGACCTCGTTTTTCTGAGACAACGCGCTTTATCCTTGTCCTTCCGCGCTGACGTCGCAAAGTTGCTACAGGCCTCCTCCTGTCAGCGCCGAGTTGCTGAAGGCTACCCGCGCTGGTCCTGTAAAGTTCATTTTTGACCAAAATAGCCTCCTGAACCTCTTGCTTTGACTATCCCTTCTTCTCTCCACCTGCTTTGTGACTTGCTTTTCACTGTCTGAACTCTGAACTCCTTGATTGCGAAGTCTGGATCCATAGGGTTCCGTTTTTGCTTAGTTTTTGGTTTTGCGGATACCTTCCCTTTTGCTTTCGCTGCTTGGTTTGTGTTTGCACCGTCACTTTTTCGATTGCTGAATGGTTTTGAGTCTCTAATTGACTGGTTGTAACTCTCATCCTTCGGGTGTTTGCCCTTTTCTGTTGATTTTGCACTCTAGCCCTAGGGTATCTAGTGGCCGTGTGTGTGTCAAGCCTTCCGTAAGGATTTTGTTTTCTCGTTTGACCAGCCAACTTCAGATTTGTTGAGTGCACTTGTTCAGCGATTGTTGGAGTGTTTTTGGTTGTGTTTCCGTGCAATTTCTCGCTTTCCCCCTTGTTTCAATCCTTGCTTGTCTTGCCGAGCTTAGATCACATAGCTCGTGCGGAACTTGATTTTCTCGTCGATTTGGAAATCTTTGTTGAGTGTTTTGGGAACTTTGTGTGCTTTCATTAGGCAATTGCATTTTGCTTGGTGTTCTAGTTCCTCCAAATTATTTTAGATGCTTTGTGTCACTGAAAGAAAATCAAACTAGTGGCTTTGCTTTTAAAAATTGAAAAGGAAAAGAATGTTTCATTGATTTGCATTTTCAAAAGAAAAAGTTTCCTTTCCTCGCTTTTAGTTGCATTAGGCTGTTTGATTGATTGTGTTCGTTTTGTTTGATTGAAATCTCTTTACCCTTCCATAGCTAGAATTCATCGAACAAAATGATTCTCTTTGGCATGTAGTTTGCATCTAGGTAATTGTGAGAGAACATACGATAGGACCTGAAATCGAAACTTAATCTCAAGATCAACTATAAAATGAACCGAATGAATCTAAAAACGCATTGGAACTAAACGCAAACATCTAGAGGTCTAGGTTAGAGACGTGTTCTGGCGTCTTTAAACATTGTCACTGTTGTTTCACATTACGGTTGGGGTGATTCCTCCTTCTGTGACTCGATAGTGGTCTAACACGGACTGTGCTCCCACGTACCGTCACGTATATAGGGAGACCCCACTAGGCTTTTTTCCTTGATCCATAGGAAGCTGAGCCTGCCGCCTTAGGATTCGCAATGCAGTGAACACAGCATTCACGAAGATTGATCACCCGTACCCTAAAAAGTATTCTGTGGTTTTGCGAAAAGTCTGGCACACCATTTACCTAGAATCTCCAGAGCAGACACTTTTGATCCTTTTCGGACTCCCTAAATGAAAAGGTGAAAGTGAGCGTCTTGTCACTTCGTGCTCATTAAACATTCGAAGGAGACTGGAGTCATCTTTTCGTCCTTTTCTCGACTCTTGAAACATGAAAAGGTCAAGTCTAATTCCAATGTCTTAAAAAATTAATTCGGCCATGATAACATCACCTGGTTAGATCTTGTGTGCGTTAGTTTGAGTAGGTTTCGTTTTCGTTTGCTATGGCAACTTTTCCAGGATTCACTCACCCAGGTTCCCCCTCTGATGGGAATCCAGGACAATTCCCTCCTCTTGGGAATGTTGGTGCTCCGTATATGGCGACGTTATCCCTACCAGGGTTGACTGTTGGGTTGCCTGTTTGGTTGTTTTCAACCTCTTTGGTTCCTACCGTATCGGCTGTTAGTCCATCAGTCCCTCCACCCGAACAGCATCATGTTGATCCTAAGGTGGATCTCTCCCCTTCAACGCCTACTTCTACGTCTTCCTCTTGTACTTCGCCTGGTGAAATTCTTGATGTGAGTAACCAGGTGGCTAAGAAGAAGAAGAGGAAGACCAAGAAGAAGAAGTCCTCTAAGGGAGAGCCTACACACACAGTTCCCCTCCTCAGTCCAGCTGTCCACTCCAGTACACCTGAAGACGGGTCGCCTTCTGCCCCTCCGCGGAGGGTTAAGTTTCCTTGTCGATTATGCAGGGAGGACCATCTGCTTCGTGATTGTCCTGGCATCCCCAGGGTATTAGAAGTTTGGTCTCACGATCCGGCCCGCCCTCCATCGTCCACTGATGATCATGGCAATGCTACCTCATCAATTGGGAATGGTAAGGAGAAAGGGAAGCTTCGAATCCCCTGTCGACTTTGTGAAGGCAAACATCCCCTTCACCTTTTTCCACTCATGGATAAAGCCTCTGCTGTGTTGGAAAGTCTTGCTGCTCCTCCGAATCCATTTCCCGCTGGTTATCAACGCCTTTCTACAGCTGTAGATCGCGCCCCTGTTCACAAAGAGATCGCTTCAGATTCCCCTTTTGTCCAAGCCCCTCTTCCCGAACCTGGCTGTTCCCAGTCTGTTCCAGACCCGCCGTTGGTCAGAAAGGGTGTTGATTCGAGTTCACCTCCTCTCAACCACTCTGTTTCGGAAGAGCAAAATTCTCATGTTCTTCTTGTCTCCTCGGATTCTCCTGAGCTTGATAAAGGTTCTCCTGAAACCTCTCCGGAGAATTTAGATTTGGTTCTTTCTGAGCAGGGGGGCAACCATATGGTTCCCCCACCAAGTAGTTCGGTTATCTCCTTTGATTGGAGTCGTTTGACTGCCCCTCCCCTTCCGTCCCATGTGCCTTTCTGGGTCACCGCCTATGCTTGGAATAAGGCGCTGCCTGGCACTGTGTTAGACGAAGGAGCATCGGTTAGTCTTATGCCCGTTACTACTTGGCGAGCTTTGGGTTCCCCATCGCTTGTACCTGTCGCACCGCATCTCACCGCGTTTGACGGAGGAACGAGTCAGCCATTAGGGATCCTTCCAAAGTTTCCTATTACTTTGGGGGGCAAGACTGTCTATATAGACATCTTGGTTACCCAAGGTTCTTTAGACTTCAGTCTTCTCCTTTGTCGTGATTATGTGTATGCCATGGGAGCCCTTGTTTCCTCACTTTTCCGTGTGGTTTGTTTTCCACACGATGGAAGAATCGTGACGTTCGATCAATTATCGTTCGTTCGTCCACAAGCCCCTCCGGCGCACTCGTCCTTCCCTCCTGGCTTTCATCCACAAGTTGCATCTGCCTCGCCGCAAATCAACTACGTGGCCACCTACCCCGTGCCCATACCCAGTGATGACACCATCGTGCATAGTGTCCTGGGGGCATTAGGTCCTGATTTCCAAGATGTCGGCCTTCCCTCCGGCGCCACTTTCTTGGGGTCCTCCACTTCCCGTTCATTATGATGAAGTCTGGATGGAGCATAGTTCTTTTCCGGTGTCAAGCTCCTTAACAAATGAAACTGGGTCTGGTCGGAGCATAGTTCGCTTCCCTGTGTCAAGCTCCTTAAAAAATACAACTAGGTGTTCGAGCATAGTTCCTAATCTTGTGTCAAGCTCGTTAAAACATGAAACAAGGGTTATGAGGATAGTTCTTTTACTGTGTCAACCTCATTAAAAAAATGAAACAACTCCCTTTTCAGATCGAGTCTTTGATTAAGATCTCGTAAAATCCCAGTCGAGTCTTTCCAAGCTCTCGAAAGTGAACCTTCATTCCATCCACTTTGTCGAATGCAATGAAGCTTGGGGGGCATGTACCTCGATTTGCATTATTATGCTGGGGGCATGCGAACTTATAACAAGCATAGTTTTTCGTTTGAAGCTTGTGTAAACATGAAACTGAATCCAAGCAAAGTTCTCCACGGTTCAAGCTTGTGTAAAAATGAACCCATACCCGATTTACATCTCGTGATTGCCTTTTTTATCTGTTGAATTCTGTTCGATGAGCCTTGGTTGTTTCATTCCATTGCTACCATCTCTTTGGCTGATCATATGGTCTCACTTGGCTGTTTATCCTCTCCTGAGGAACCGCAGCGATGAGTGGTTTTATTAGCCAGCCTCTTAACCATTACATGTTTTGAGCAGTTCCACCATTGCCGGAACCAGTTGCTACCTTTGATACCACTCATTCCTCTAGGACGAGTCACCTTTAAGCTCTTTTCTGACTTGTAAAATATGAAAAGATTGCCGAGTATTTTTCCCTTTTTGACTCGTCAAAGAGAATAAAAATGGAGGTCTGCTTTCAGCTCTTTTCTGATCGTTTAAAGATGGAAAGATTGCCGAGTTATCCCTCTTGACTCGTTAAAAGTAAAAAAGAGGCGGTCGTCTTTAAACCCTTTTCCGACCGTGTAAAAACGAAAAGATTGTCGGACCCTTGTCGTTTCCGGTTCGTTAATGGTTACGAAACGACGTGATACCGATTACTTTTTTACTTTTTCAGATCGATATCACTACTCATGAAAAGTACTCCTCGATCGTAATGATCGGGCGGTTCTTTCGAGCATGGTTTTATACTTTTTCGGGCTCGAGAGACACAACTTTACGAAAAAGGACCCCCCTGGAGTTTCCTTTTCCGCTGTCTTTTCAGACTCTCTAAACAAGAAAAGACGCCGAGTTTTTCCTTTGTCAGGCTCGTTAAACACTTGATGACATCGGGCGTTGTCGAAATGACACTTTTCAAGCATATGCTATCCCCGTCAAGCTTGTCATCCAAAAATAACCGGGGTACCTGCCAGAAATGGTGGGGAAAATGGAACTGCAATTGTTGCGTCGGCAGTATGTCGCTCTTGAACATGGAACTCTTCTGCTTCGTGTCTGGGTGGGACCATCTCATCTTGTTTTTCACTGGCCTCCATGGGTTTGGGTTATCCTATTCGACCTCTCATCTGCTCATTGCCATCATCACTATACCCTCTGCTCATTTGATGTCAAATACTGCCAAACCCGCTACAGTGCCGCCAATATGTTCAAGAGAAGTTGACCTCTGCAATAATACAACCTCATCTGCTATCTAACACAAATCATTTTTCCTCTGTCTCGCGTCGATGATGTGGGAATCATTATGGCCCACCTTCGATCAAGGTCACTTCCTGTCGACTTCAGCTCATTATCCGGGAAGGTGACTTAGAGACTCCCTTCAGGTGCCTTAGAGCCTGCATGCCCTAATGGCAGGTTCTTCGTGTTCGACGCGAGGTTTACATCATTGGCCTCTGATCGAATGATTCCGTGGGTGTTCGACACCAGCTCATTGATTCACATGCCGCGGATTGTACCTATAGTACCTTGAGGGCCATTGTCATTATTGGTGGTGCCTCTCGCGTCTGTTAACAGTTTTCATCATTGACTGGTAATCAGACGATGTTCATGCATGTTCGACTTCAACCCATATATTCACATGCTTGAACTTGTACTTTGTTCGGATCGGGACGGAGCGCAAGACCCTGGATCCCTGTCTGTTATGGTCCAGGTTGCGATTTTGTGGATGATCATTACATGACTCATTGATGGATGGCTGCGCCCATACCTGAGTCTTCATGGATGGCTGCGACCATACCTTATCATTATTATGGTCTCTTTAGTTGGGTGGCTGCGTCCATTCCACAGACCTTTTCGCAAGTCTTTTTGGATGGCTGTGCCCATGCCTAGACTGCATATACTTGATTATCAGAGATATTTCGGTCCTTCCTGGTGGTGTTCCAGTTCGGCGTGTGTTGTAAAGCATTTCACCCCTCCCACTCTCTCGGTCTTCATGCTTTAGGGGGCATCTGTTACACAGTAATTTGTCACTGCCTTCCTGTCAGTCACCCTGCTGTGCCAATCACTAAGCTTCATGCCTTCTGAACTGGCCCAAAAACCCATTTTCCTAAAGTTTTATTCATCAGCGCGTCTGTTTGCAAAATACCCGCGATGACTGGCGCTCCATAGTGTATTCCGTGCGCTGCCAGCGCGGAAGGACATCACTTTTCCGCGCTGGTCGCCAGCGCGCCTTTCCCGTGTGCTTCCGCGCTGATCCAATTTGGGCGAATTTGTTCAAACAACCAGCCTTCCAGATAACTCCAGGCTTGGTTGTTAGCTTTGTGAATGTCGACTCCCTTCTATGGCATGTCTGTTCGACCCTTTGCAACCACTTCCCTTGAAGATAAGCTCATCCTTCCACCCTTTTAGGAGGCTCCTTCTCCTACATATACTTCCACCATTACCATGAGCAGCTAGTTAGACATAGCTTGGATTGTATAGAGCTTATAGTGCTCAGATTGCTGCTACTATAGGTATTGGGTGTGCTAGGTGTGGAAGTGATTGATTGCTTAGGGAAGATTGTTTTGTGTTGCTTGTATGTGAGAGAGAGTTGTTTGTCTTGGGAGAATCATCCTCAAAGGTGAATGCTTGAGATACATGCTGACTGGCCCCTCCTGAGAAGGTTACTGACGTCAGAACATTTGGTTGTACTCTTCTCTATTCTGATTAATAATAGATGACTGCTATTATTGTTCCATTCTCATTTGTACTTGCAATGTTTGAATGTGAATTACATCTTTTCTGACTGATGTATGGTTGCTTTTACTAGATTTCACGCTTGTGTTTGTTTCCTCTTCGTGTGTGCAGGTATCTATTCGCGGAGATCGCGGAGGATTGTGACCAGCCAAAGCGAGGGAGCGAAGGCAACATCTCTTCGTCAAACGACAGCGCGGGAATCCAAGTAGGTGCTCTTTACCTCTTGTTTAATCGTAATTAGGAACATGCATAGCAGCATTGTTTGATTGTTGCTAGACCCTTGCTGGGCTAGTAGGGATCGCCTCTATCCGTAGAGGGGATTTACCTCTCCAACAGCATGCCTTTGGTAAAACAAATGTTTTGTCTTTGAGGAGTGTTCTTCTCTTGTCGCAAGTAGCTATTCTCTTGTCGCAAGTAGTTGTTCTCTTGCGATCTTGCAAAGATCCATCAAAGTTAGACTATCGAGAAAAACCAAGTAGCTGCTCTCTTGTGATCTCATATAGTTCCAGTAAAGCTAGACTAGCAAGGAGACAAGTAGCTGTGAACACCCAAAGAAAAGCAGATGTGGAAATTGGAGGGATAACCTTGAAATTGTACTTTATACCCGGGGGCATGCAAACCTTTTGGAGTGCAAGCGAGGAGCTATTATTTATCTTCTTTTT
Source organism: Pinus tabuliformis (assembly GCA_031772625.1). Classification (NCBI taxonomy): domain Eukaryota; kingdom Viridiplantae; phylum Streptophyta; class Pinopsida; order Pinales; family Pinaceae; genus Pinus; species Pinus tabuliformis. Next base: position 874,296,185 of record CM062815.1, read on the forward strand.
GGATTAGTCGTAACCCAAACTTGCATAAAGAAAGGAAATGGAGCAAAGCGTAGAGAGATGAAGATCCTTAAAAAATATCGATCTCCAGGAGACATTTCTTACCTTATGACTGGTATAAACGAGCAGTTTTGGCAAAGTTCATGCTCGTTAAAAAATAAACGCAAAACCGAGCAGTTTTAACGCAGAATTCATGCTCGTTAAAAAATAAACATAAGCATGTGAGCAAGCTTCCCCCAGAGTTCAAGCTCATCCAGAAAAAACGAACCAGTAAATAACCATTTGAGATCGTAAATTCATCAGCCATAAAAGCCTTGGTCGTGTTTGCACCGTCACCTCCACTTTTCATTTGGCCGATCATTCACCTCCACTTGATTGTTTACCTATTTTGAGGAACAGCTGCGAAGAGTGATTTCACCTAGCCATCCTTGTGGCATTGCCGTGATTGGAAAATTCCAACCTGTACCTGGAATCCGCTGCTATCCCTGTTTATCACTCGTTCCTCAAAATACGAGTCTTCTTTGAGCTCTTTTCATCTGACTCGTAAAATATGAAAAGTTAGCCGAGTTTTGGCCTTCCAGCTGGTTAAAAGGACCGGAAGAGCTATCCCTCCTCTAGATTTTAATCTTTTTGGACCTGATGGATTATTGCACAAAAAGATCGAGCACTTGTCTAGTTCGGCTCGATAAAACTATCGAACATTCATCCCTTCTGTATTGTTTTATACTTTTTTGGACTTAAGGGATTAGATGACGAAAAAGGACCTTTGGAGTTAACTTTACGTACCTTTTCAGACTCTCTAAAAATGAAAAGGACCGAGTTGTCTTTGTCGCTAGACGAGAACGAGTTTCCCTATCGCTAGGCTCGTTAAAACATAGCGATGGGCTTGCCTGAAGGGCAGGTTATAGAACAACCATATGTTATCCTCCTCAAGCTTGACAAAAATAAAGAGGTACTGGTCAGAAATGATTGGGGAAAAATTGGGAGAACCTCAAAGCTTAATGGTAGCAAGTCGCTCTTGAACATGACACTTTTGCCTCCGTACCACATCGGGTTGGGTTGTTCCATTCACCGGTCTCATCACCATGGTCTCGCCATACCATCCACATTTGGGGTAATGCTACCGATCCATCACATCAGTGTCATTATATGTTCAAGAGATGTCATTCAGGAAGAGTCAACCGTGTCCCATCCACTGCCATACATCATCTTTCATCCTTTCATGACCGCCACCCTGAATCATATTTCACAGATCATTTTCACCTTCATCACAATCATTAGCTCCGTTCCGTGTCACTGATGTGGGATTCATTAAGGCCCTCCTTTGACGGATCGCTTCTTGTCGACATCAGCTCATTATCCAAGAAGTTGATCTAGGAACACCCCCCCGGTACTTTGAAGCTTGCATGCCTCAATGGCAAGTTTCTCACTTCCGGCGACAGGTATACATCAATGACCTTCGACCAGGAGATTTTGCGTGGTGTTCGACGCCAAGTCCTATATTCACTCCACGTGAATTGTACTGCAGTACCTTGAGGGTCATCATCATTATCGGTGATTGCTCTTGCGCTTGTTAACAGTTTACATTATTGACTGGTAATCAAGCGATGTCTTTCCATGTTCGACTCCAAGAAATTCTCACATGGATCAACTTGTACTTAGAGTGAGGATCGGACGAGTTTGAAGACCCTGGATCTAGTTTCATCCATCCAGGCTGCGATATATATTCAGGAGATAAAGACATTGACATGTGCAGCAGATGATCATCCTACTCAAAGGATGATAATTTCAGCAGAGAATTATCAGTCTACCATCAGACGATCGTCTGTTCTATGTACAGAAAATGTATTTATAAAGCTGAGCATGGGAAATGCCCGCCTCAGCTAGATCATGGAAACAGTATGAAAAATAATGTATTGTATTGTATCTTATTACAGGTCACCTCCCGACGATTGAATGAACTTCGGATCCTCCTGATAAAGCATTTCACCCGATAAACGACCTCATACTTTAGGGGGCAACTGTTATAGAAATTTTTGTGCCTTACAGCACGAAGCATGAAATGTCCATAATCTAAGGGATCCAAACTCCCTAAACATGTTGTTCCTACCCCTAGAGGAACAAGGTCAACAAACCACAGCAATTCAAATCAGTTCTCCACTGAAAAACACTCAAAAACAAGTCAATTCTGGATCATGTCAACTGCTCCACTGAGCATCTGCGCTGAATGTCAACTGCTCCATGGTCTACCTGCACTGAATGTCAACTTCAACAAAGGCTACCTGCGCTGAGCGAGTTTTGACATGTGGAGGTATCTTTCCTCAATGTGTCAGTGCCCAGGAAGCTTCCAAAATGACACTTGGATCAAAGGATTCACCTAGTGATGAGTAAGAGGTTCTAAAACTCCAAGTGGAAGCTAGGATCTCCAAGTGGACTCAAGAACTGAAGAAGAACTGGAGTTGAAGAGGACACTAGTCACACATCAAGCTGACTCATCTTCTCTCCAAAACTCTATATAAGGATCTCATCCCGTCGGGAAGGTGATGCTGGATTGGGCCTCTTATGGTTGTATCACCACCTGAACCTTACTTTCTTCCATTAATAAAGCATTTGAGGTTCTTCTATTCGCATGTGTTTCAATGATGTATTGTTTTACTTGCGTATTTGATTTATTCTAATCCTTGAATCAATTATGAATGCATGCTTCTCGTAGTTTCTCTTTCTCGTCTTGTTTGCAGGATCTTGGTGTAGCTGGGCCCGTGAGAAGACAAGGAGCTGGGAGCAAGCAGCAAGGAGAAAATATTGGATCAACCATTGGCGAAAGACATCAGTGAGTCGATCTCTTTCTTCCCCCTTTTGCATCTCATAAAGAAGTAATCTTAGATAGCTTTGCTTTGATTGTTGCTAAGGATCTATCACCCTTAGAGTGGGATAGGGTCATTCCGTATTGGATACTTTTCCCAACAACAGGAAGGCTCATTCCTCAATGTTTCAATGCCCAGGAAGCTTCCAAAATGACACTTGGATCAAGGAATTCGACTGGTGATGAGTAAGAGGTTCCAAATCTCCAAGTGGAAGCAAGAACCTCCAAGTGGAATCAAGAACTGAAAGTGGGAGAGGACACTAGTCACATCTCAGGCTGACTCATCCTCTCTCCAAACATCTATATATGGATCTCTCTCCCATGAGATCTGGAGGCTGGAATTTTGTGAATGTAAAGAATTGATGTTGGTTTGAGTTTAGAACTATTGGGTGATTTGCTTTGAAGGAGGTGAAGAGGAGATTCCTTTATGCTGGGAAGGTGATGCTGGATTGGGCCTCTTATGGTTGTATCACTTCCTGAACTTTACTTCTTCTATTAATAAAGCCATTTGAGTTTCTTCTATATGCATGTATCTCAATGATGTTTTGTTATACTTGTGTATTTAGTTTATTCTAATCCTTGAACTAGTTATGAATGTATGCTTCTTGTAGTTTCCCTCTCTTGTCATTTTGTAGGATCTTGGTGTAGCTGGGCCAGTGAAAGAGCAAGGAGCTGGGAGCAAGCAGCAAGGAGAGAGATTGGATCAACCATTAGCGGAAGACATCGGTTAGTGGATCTCTTTCTCCTCTCTTTACATATCATAAAGTAGAAATCTTAGATAGTTTTGTCTTTGCTTGTTGCTGAGGTACTATCACCCTTAGAGTGGGATAGGGTCATTCCGTATTGGATACTTTTCCCAAAAACAAATTGGCGACTCCGCTGGGGATCGTATCTTGTTGGTTTGTTTGTGTTTTTTGCTATTCATTTCATAAACACAGGGAGTACCGAATCGAACTGCATTTGGATTTTTCAAATGCAAAGTAGAGGGCAACTACTCTAGCTCAGTTTTTTGGGCCTGTTTATGATCTGAAGAGCTGATCCACAAGTACTCTGAACAGCTCTTAGTGATAGCTTTTCATCCTCCTTTGAATCATCCTTTAGTGTGTACTTGATTGCTAGCTTTGATTTGGCCAAAAACTGTGATTTTAACTGCAAACCGTAGCTCAAAACCCCAGAACATTCTCGTTCTGGTTTCAGCGCAAACCCAGTGAAGAGGTTCTGCACTTCAACGCAGGTCCCGTGAAGGCTACCTGTGCTGAATGTCAAAACCTCTGTGTTAGACCTGCGCTGAAATAGTCTTTGCCTTGTGCAACTGTGGTTCCCTGTGTCTTTTGCTCAGTTTTCATCCCTGTTTTTGCACCCTGTTATCAGTCAATGTACCTATCTGAAACCACCTTTCTTTGCCTCTATTCCACCTCAGTTGTATAAAGAAACTGTATTTGTTCTTTGTGTATTTCTTACATCATTTGTAGTTTCCCATTACGAAACTGAACTAGTCTTGCTGTGGCCTCTTGGATCTAGACCTGTCATAAGTGTCGTTTTGATCTTAGGAGTAAGTTTGTTTGCTATTCACAGCTGATTGAGCTTTTACTTTCGTCATATGGTTTGAATTTATGTATTTATAGTGTCGAAACAAGTAAATCATAAGGTGTCTTTTGATTTTGGACTAAAAAGCTTGTTTGTTTTCACTTGAAATCGAATTCAAAGTTATACAACAGCTTTCTTTATGTAAAACATCAACATTAAGAAAGAGAAAAGAAATACCTGCATTGTGCATTTGCATTTTGACAGCTTGCATGTTGATTTAGGAAAAGTGCATTAGTGTGTGCTCTATGATCTGTGTGAAAAGATGATGTCTTTCTTTTCCCTCAGTAGTTAAGATTTTCATATGTTGAAAGGATTGAAAAATCTTGCTTCTCATCTTTAGACTGCATTTAGGAGTTGTACCATACATCTCGTGGTGATCCATAAAGGCAAACTGCTAAACAAGATCAACCTAAAATAAATTGAATGAACATAACAACGCTTTGAAACATAACGCAAACACATAGAGGTCTAAGCTAGAGACGTGTTTCGACGTCGTTAAACGTGATATCTTACCGTTGAGTGGTTGGGTGATTCCTCCACGGTGAAGCGATAAGTATCAATACGGACTTGTGCTCCCACGTACCGTCGCATATATATTGGGAGACACCTATAGGAATAAAGCCTTTATCCATAGGAAACCGTGTTGGCCGCCCTACTGATCGTAATGCAGTGAACACAGCATTCACGAAGATCGACCACCCGTACCGTAAAACGTATTCTGTGGTTTTGCAAAACGTTTGGCACACCCTCTGCCTAGAACTCCAGAGCAGTTTCTTTTGGCCTTTTTCAAACTCTATAACAGAAAAAGTCCATCCGAGCATTTGTCACTTCGGGCTCGTTAAAACATCGAAGGAGACTAGAGTCATCTTTAGCTTTTTCTCGACTCTTAAAAAGTGAAAAAGCAAGTTGCGTCTAAAGCATCGTTATAAAATTTATTTTAAACGGAACATAATCACCTCCTATTCCTGCGTTGATCTTTAGGTTGAGAACATGGAACACACCAACCAAGGAATTCCCCATGATGGAAATCCTAGTCCTTTCTCCTCTTGGGGAGATGTCGGTGCGCCCCACATGGCCACATTGTCGCTTCCAGGACTGACAATTGGCTTGCCAATCTGGTTCTTCTCAACCAATGTAGTTCAGAACACCACGGTTCCTGAACAGTCGAGTCAACAGTTAGATCAGTCTAGAGTTGCCCACCAGCCTTCTACTTCTTATAACTCTTCCTCCGATCCTTCCTCTTCGCAAGGTAGAGCCGGCAAAAGCCAAGCACCCAAAGAGAAGAAGGAGAAGAAGAAGAGAGAGAAGAAGAAGAAATAGCCAAAGGCGACTGGGGGCAAGCAAAAGACATCTGACAAAAATCCACACACAGCACAGACCGGGCCTAAATCGCCATGTGTCATATGTAGAGGAGACCACTTCCATAGAGATTGTCCCTGTATTCCCCGGATACTAAGGGACTGGTCCCCTCGTTTGCACAATTCGGGAGCATCAACCTCTGATAGCCATGTTGAATGCTTACCGTCAACCAGCGAAAGTGAAGGTTCAAGACAAAGAGGGGGAGCAAGATCCCCCTGCAGACTGTGTGAAGGCGATCACGCCATCCACCGTTGTCCCTTCTTAGACCAGGCGAAGAGAGTTTTGGGAGATCGTCCGGTGTCACCGTTACGACTTCCTCCTGGATACAAAAAACACGTGCCAAGTCCTTCGTTGGTTGAGAATACGGCTGGCCCGCTCAAGTGGTCAGCTGAAGCGTCAGTCATTGAAAATGAACCTACTGAATCCAGATTGGACGAAAGTCCAAAGGTCGAAACGGCAGTTGACCCGGTTCTGCCTTCAGAGGTTTCATCTTCAAATGACACCGTCACTGAAGATTCATCTTCAAATGACACCCTCACTGAAGAGAATAAGGATGACACCATCCAGATTCTTTTCATCAACACAGACTCTGACGAGCATCAGGGCAATGCGCCCATTCCTTTATCGCAGGAAGGAACATCGTCAGGGTCATATCCAGCCGTGTATTCGGTCCCACCACCAAGCAACCTGGTTGTGTCCTTTGATTGGAACCAACTAGGCAGACCTCGGTTGCCAGCCAGTATACCATTCAGAATTATAGTCCAAATATACAGAATGGTAATGGCTGGCACTATCACTGATGAAGGGGCATCTGTGAGTATCCTTTCCTCTATTGCTTGGAAAGTACTGGGTTCCCCGGCGCTTTTGCCTGAGATAAGAAATCTCTCGGGTTTTGATAAAGGAACCAGTCGACCATTAGGGATCCTCCCCAATGTGCCCATTACATTGAAAGGGAAGGCCGTTCAAATGAATGTGATGGTCGTTCAAGGACCCTTGGATTATAACCTACTCCTTGGACGAGACTATATATATTGCATGGGAGCAATAGTCTCCTCACTCTTTAGAGTAATGTGTTTTCCACACGAAGGAAGAATGGTCAAGCTCGTAGACCAACTTTCATTTCCGGGATCACGCATCGCAAATAGTCACATACCAACCCTGAATGGTCTATTCAATCAAGAAATGTCTCCACCTCCGGTCCTTCTTCCCGATGAGTGCGAGTGATTCGGAAAGATGGGACTGGAACCCAGGGGGCATGCATCTTGGCCTGCTTCGAGCAGAGAAAACCCTGGGTATAAGGTAGGTTTCCGCGGGAGAATATGACTAGTCCGTACCCCGTCCGAAGAAGGAAGAGGGGTTGTTCTGGAACAAGATTCTTTTGTCAAAGTTATGTGTTTGACAATGGTCATTCACCTTTGTCTATTTTGGTAGACACCGCCAAGGAATGTTTTGTTTAATCTGCTAATGGAACAATCTTTGGATAACCTGAAAGAGGTATGCCTTTCCTGGTAGAACAAAAGTTTTACTTGCAAATTGAGGGGTAACCTTGAAATCGTATTTTATACCTGGGGGCATGCAAACCTTTTGGAGTGCAAGCAAGGGCGGCTATTGATTTTTTTAAATTTTTAGGTCCTCCCTTTAAACCTGTAGGTCTAACCCTTTAAACTCGTAGGATTACTTGCAGCCGAACTTGCATAAAGAAAGGATGTGGGGCAAAAATCTAAAAGTTGCCATTGGAGCAAAGCTTGGCGAGATGAAGCTCCATAAAAAATAGAATCTCGAGGAGACATTCTTATCTTATGACTGGTATAATCGAGCAGTTTTAGCAAAGTTCATGCTCGTTAAAAAATAAACACAAAAATTGAGCAGTTTTAGCACAAGTTCATGCTCGTTAAAAAATAAACGCAACTGTGAGCAAGCTTCCCCCTAGAGTTCAAGCTCATCCAGAAAAAATGAACCGGTAAATAACCATTTGAGATCGTAAATTCATAAGCCATAAAAGCCTTGGTCGTGTTTGCACCGTCACCTCCACTTTTCATTTGGCCAATCATTCACCTCCATTTGATTGTTTACCTATTTTGAGGAACAGCTGCGAAGAGTGATTTCACCTAGCCATCCTTGTGACACTGCTGTGATTGGAAAATTCCAACCTGTACCTGGAATCTGCTGCTATCCCTGTTTATCACTCGTTCCTCAAAATACGAGTCTTCTTTGAGCTCTTTTCATCTGACTCGTAAAATATGAAAAGTTTGCCGAGTTTTGGCCTTCCAGCTCGTTAAAGCGACCGGAAGAGCTATCCCTCCTCTAGATTTTAATCTTTTTGGACCTGAGGGATTATTGAACAAAAAGATCGAGCGCTTGTTTAGTTCGGCTCGATAAAACTATCGAACATTCATCCCTTCTGTATTGTTTTATACTTTTTCGGACTTAAGAGATTAGATGACAAAGAAGGACCTTTGGAGTTAACTTTATGTGCCTTTTCAGACTCTCTAAAAATGAAAAGGACCGAGTGGTCTTTGTCGCTAGACTCGTTAAATACATTAAATAGCGACAAACTTGTCTTTAGACGAGAACGAGTTTCCCTATCGCTAGGCTCATTAAAATATAGCGATGGGCTTGCCCGAAGGGCAAGTTATAGAACAAGCATATGTTATCCTCCTCAAGCTTGACAAAAATAAAGAGGTACTGGTCAGAAATGACTAGGGAAAAATTGGGAGAAACTCAAAGCTTTGATGGTAGCAAGTCGCTCTTGAACATGACACTTTTCCTCCGTACCACATCGGCTTGGGTTGTTTCATTCACCGGTCACATCACCATGGTCTCGCCATACCATCCACATTTGGGGTAATGCTACCGATCCATCGCATCAGTGTCGTTATATGTTCAAGAAAGAGTCAACCGTGTCCCATCCACTGCCATACATCATCTTTCATCCTTTCATGACCGCCACCCTGAATCATATGTCACAGATCATTTTCACCTTCATCACAATCATTAGCTCCGTTCCGTGTCACTGATGTGGGATTCATTAAGGCCCTCCTTTGATGGATCGCTTCTTGTCGACATCAGCTCATTATCCAAGAAGTTGATCTAGGAACACTCCCCTCAGTACTTTGAAGCTTTCATGCCTCAATGGCAAGTTTCTCACTTCCGGCGACAGGTATACATCAATGACCTTCGACCGAAAGATTTTGCGTGGTGTTCGACGCCAAGTCCTCTATTCAGACCACGTGAATTGTACTGCAGTACCTTGAGGGTCATCATCATTATCGGTGATTCCTCTCGCGCTTGTTAATAGTTTACATCATTGACTGGTAATCAAGCGATGTCTTTCCATGTTCGACTCCAAAAAATTCTCACATGGATCGACTTGTACTTAGAGTGAAGATCGGACGAGATTGAAGACCCCGGATCTAGTTTCATCCATCCGAGCTGCGATATATATTCAGGAAATAAATACATTGACATGTGCAGCAGATGATCATCCTACTCAAAGGATGATAATTTCATCAGAAAATTATCAGTCTACCATCAGACGATTGTCTGTTCTATGTACAGAGAAATGTATTTATAAAGCTGAGCATGGGAATGCTCGCCTCAGCTAGATCATGAAAGCAATATGAAAAATAATGTATTGTATTGTATCTTATTACAGGTCACCTCCCAGCAATTGGATGAACTTCGGATCCTCCTGATAAAGCATTTCACCCGATAAACGGCCTCATACTTTAGGGGGCAACTGTTATAGACATTTTTGTGCCTTACAGCATGAAGCATGAAATTTCCATAATCTAAGGGATCCAAAGTCCCTAAACATGTTTTTCCTACCCCTAGAGGAACAAGGCCAAGAAACCACAGCAGTTCAGACAAGTTCTCCACTGAAATTACTCAAAAAACAAGCCAATTCTGGATCATGTCAACTGCTCCACTGAGCATCTACGCTGAATGTCAACTGCTCCACTATCCACCTGCGTTGAATGTCAACTCCAACAAAGGCTACCTACGTTGAGCGAGTTTGGACAAGTGGAAGGCTCATTCCTCAATGTGTCAATGCCCAGGAAGCTTCCAAAATGACACTTGGATCAAGGAATTCGACTGGTGATGAGTAAGAGGTTCCAAATCTCCAAGTGGAAGCAAGAACCTCCAAGTGGAATCAAGAACTGAAAGTGGGAGAGGACACTAGTCACATCTCAGGCTGACTCATCCTCTCTCCAAACATCTATATATGGATCTCTCTCCCATGAGATCTGGAGGCTGGAATTTTGTGAATGTAAAGAATTGTTGTTGGTTTGAGTTTAGAACTATTGGGTGATTTGCTTTGAAGGAGGTGAAGAGGAGATTCCTTTCTGCTGGGAAGGTGATGCTAGATTGGGCCTCTTATGGTTGTATCACTTCCTGAACTTTACTTCTTCTATTAATAAAGCCATTTGAGTTTCTTCTATATGCATGTATCTTAATGATGTTTTGTTATACTTGTGTATTTAGTTTATTCTAATCCTTGAACTAGTTATGAATGTATGCTTCTTGTAGTTTCCCTCTCTTGTCATTTTGCAGGATCTTGGTGTAGCTGGGCCAGTGAAAGAGCAAGGAGCTGGGAGCAAGCAGCAAGGAGATAGATTGGATCAACCATTAGCGGAAGACATCGGTTAGTGGATCTCTTTCTCCTCTCTTTACATATCATAAAGAAGAAATCTTAGATAGTTTTTTCTTTGCTTGTTGCTGAGGTATTATCACCCTTAGAGTGGGATAGGGTCATTCCGTATTGGATACTTTTCCCAACAACAATATTGGCCGAGTTATGTCCATTTTAATTCTGGAGCAGCATTCGGAGTGGGTTCCCGTTGGAGACGTGCCCTCCCACCCCAGGCTATGTAGGCACCTGCTACTTCATCAGCAACCAACATCATGGTTATGGGTCAACCGCATAAAATCCTTGTCATCGAAGTCCATTTGCTAGGCCGCACACTGTCAGAATAACAGTTGGTCACAAGCATTACAGGGTATCTCTATCCTCGGATCTTTGTTTATCAGAGTTTTTGGTTAACCACATAAAGCCCTTATCTTCAGTGGCTCTTCATATTAAAAAAAGGCTTTGCAGGAGGGAACTTTACGCAATGGGGACCATTGCTTCTTAAGGAGGGAGGAATGATCCGAATGGAAAATGGCATCAACCCATGGTACTCATCCACCCATATTATTCATCGACCAATGGAATTTACCCATGGTATTGTAAATGGCATTCGCCCGTGGTATTGTAAAATCCACCCATGGTACTCATCCGCCCATATTATTCATCAACCCATGGAATTTACCCATGGTATTGTAAATGGCATTTTCCCATGGTATTGTAAAATCCACCCATGGTATTCATTCACCCATGGAATTGACCCGTGGTATTGTAACTGAAAAATACTATAAGTAACAAGTCACCTTTTGTAAAAGGACAGATTGTCCACCACAATGTAGCCTTTACAGTTCAGAGGCATGTAGCCATCACATCTCTTCTCAGAGATAAGCTACCATCGCCCTAGCTGGTTTATTTCCATTTCTGGTTGTAAGAATATTTCAGTATTTTCCATTAATGAAATGAAGTATTATTTCCGCTGCATCTTTGTGTATATGGTTATCTCTGTAATTTGTTGCATTCCTGTTTAAATCCGGATCAGAAATGGTTCGAGGAGGACTGGAAAACTAACTTGAAGGAAGAAAATAAAATGAATTGCTTGAACATGAAACTATGAATGCTGCATACATCTTCTAGGAAACACCACACCACCAAAGAGGAGGAAGTAAACCAATTCAGAAGACCACAGAAGGAATTCATCAATCTAAACTTTGATGACACTACAAAATGGAATCATGGCGACGCGGGGATAGGAGGGGTATTCAGAGATGACAGGGGTAGCACACTCAGAATCTATGCGATGGAATATGGAAACGCGATAAATAATGAAGTATATCTTCATTCCCTAAAAAAAGGGTTGGAAATCACGATAAGAAAGCAATATAAAAAATTATATGTAGAAGGCGATTCGAAAATGGTGATTGAAATAGTAAAAAAACTACAGCAAGGAACACAGTGGGAGAAGATCAACCGAAGCTGGAGAACAGCTTGGCTGGTGTAGGAGATCAACAAACTAATGAGATAGATAGAATACATCCTTCCCACACACATACGAAGGAAAGGCAATGCGGCAACAGAAAACCTGGCAAATTGGGGAAGCGGCCAGGTAGGCAGCACTGTACACATAAACGCAGAAGAACTATATCAGATGGAGGAGATGGAAAACTTGGTGAAAATATTGGAAAAGGACAAGGGGAGGAGATCCCTCGATCAGGGTGTAGCACAATGGAGGAAGTGGGACTAGGAAGTGGGAGGCAATGTCCAAGTGAGCGAAAGGATAGGTGAGGGAAATGGAGTGAGAGGATAGGGACAAGGGAAAGTGGATGGACAGGGAAGGGAAGGAGTAGACCCCGGGAGAAGGTTTGTGGAGACGGATAAGGAGGATAGTGAGGATGGTAGGGGAGCCAGCAGGAGGGTGGGCAGAAGCACGCCAGCAAGTGGTAGGACAAGGGATGTGATCATACAACAAGAGCATCTGGGAGTAAGTGAGTGTTAATGAGAGAAATTGGAAGTCAGGATAGAGGGTCACCATTCGAAGGTGAAGGTGCAGGGATTAGTGAAAGGAATAATGATGACAGAGAGGTGGACAAAAAGGGAAAGGAAAAAAAGGGTAGGGGAATAAAACATAAGGGAAAACAGTCCATTGGTGGACGCATGCAGAGGGAGGAGATGAGAACCAAAGAGAGGAAAGGTGGCTAAAGAACGATGTTGTAGCTTGTGGATGGAAGCGGAACCAGTTCTACAAGTTGGTATGTTGCTCCTCTGGCCCTCAGATTCTTAAGGCATAGGATGTCTTTCTACATTAATCTAGGAAATTTGTTCAGGATAGGGAATGAGTCTGGTAGGGAGGAACCCAGGAATTCCTGGGACCCTGGATGGTCAAAAACTTTAGAATGTGTAATGAAAATCCTAGGGAGTAAGCTAGGAGAGGAGGGGATAGAATCCAGGAATGGAGAGGTCTCCACCATGGTAACCCCATGAAACGAAACGCGAGAGAGCGAGGCCATAATGACTCCTGTTGGGGACTCCGTGATAAAACCAGAAGGAAAAAATGAAGAACCTCGGAGAGCAATTAGAACCGAGAAAAGAGGGAAACAAGAAAACATAATTTCACTAGGGGCAGAAGAGAATAGGGCCAGGATTCTGATGCCTAGACCCCTGGAAAACATCCCCATGACCAAGACTCCCTGTGATGCAAGGAACAGTAAACCAGTCTACCCTGGAGGCGGTCCTAAGCGGATGCCTCTATCGTGTTGTTTGAGTGATAGATGTTGCCGAGAGGAAAAAATGACGATAAGAGAAGTAAGAATTAGAAGAACCCAAAACTATGAGAGGAGATGGGAAATTCTAAAAGAAACCTCGAAAAGCATTAGTTCTGGCACTGAAAGGGATAACAAATGTGACACAGGTAAATGGGAAATTGTTTGGATGTTTGTTCATTATCAAACTGATAATCGTAATGGTTATGTGATAGGTCTCACCTCACAATACGCCCAACACAGTGAGGAGGACAACAAACAGAAAGAAGCAACCAGCAGCAGGTACGCAGTCAACATGGCAACCAGGAAGGGCAAGAGAGACAAAAAGATGGCAGAGGGGGTGAGCAGCTCAAACAAAGAGAAAATAAACCTCATTAATGCCTACATGGCAGGGAACCCACGAGACATTAGAGCACAAATTTTTGGATGGGAGCGAGAACTAAACGACAACATAAGGAACCAAGACATCCCCATGGAGGAATGGGAGAGCACGGTTCTGTACCCAAGGAACTCTCGAGGACAAAACTCTCTCTTCAGACAGACAATACAACAGTATTGGGTCATGAAGAATGTGGTGTCTTAATCAGGAACAGGCAGTAAGCAAAATACTGGAGATAAAGGAGGATACCAAGGAAAAGGAACCCGTCAGGGCAGGAATCCTCAGGGAGATTGTAATAGTCCAGATACAAACTTACATAAACAACTTGGCACTGGGGAGAATTGAACAAACACTTCAAGACATGAAGAGGAGTGAGATGCTCAACTCTAGTGCCAAAGCACCAACCCCAGTCATATCCTCAGATGGGGATTGAAGTAGAGGTCCAGTACATTTTTGTTGAAGTTTTATGATGAACAACTTTTACTTGTTTAATTGGAATAGTAGTATAGATAGTAAATACAATGTTGCTATATGGATAGAGAAATACCTTTTCAAATTTTGGACAGGGTTTAATGCTGACAAGTGGCTACCTGGTTTCCTTTGGGAAAGGAAGCCACCTGGAACAAATGGAAGATCTGATTTTGAATAGTTAATATCAATAGAGGAAGCACCACCAAGTTTACAAAAAAAAACTTATCATCCATTTAATTATCGTCTTCAATATGAAAATTTGTTTGTCTACATCAGCCATTACTGGGTTTTAAGGATAAAAATAGGAGACTCTCGCAAATTAGCTTTTAGATGTACTCAGTTGTCATAGGTAGAGCCTCTGTTGCAAGCAAGCATCCATAGCCTCGACAAGGTTGTATTTTAACCAACAATGATTCAATATCCCATATAGGTAAGAGTGCAATTTTTAACGATAATTTCAGATTCACATACTTACTTGCTTTCTCATTTTTTTCTAAACATTTCATTTTTCTTAAAATTTTCATTTTTCTTCTTAAAGGTCGTTATCTTGGTTTGGTAGCGAAAATTGACAATGTCATTCACTGGTTGTAACTTTAACTGAACAAGTTGGCTCGTGATGAGACCCCTTGTCTTTTGATTAATCATAATCTCAAGCCATTACCCTGTTTTGGTATGTAGAATTGGTAATGACAACTTGTTACTTCCCTATGATCATGGTAAGTTGGCTCTTGATGAAACCTCTTATCCTTTAAGTTTAATAATATTTTAGAATTACATTCTAAAAATTGAAAGCTTACTAGATGGGGAGAATCATTGACTTCTTAAGATGTTCTGGATGACAATTATAGAGTTAAATATGCTTCTCTGTAGAGAGTCCTTTCTTTGTTATAGATACTTTTCTTAACTGATGATAGAACAAAGTTTCTTTTACAAAGTTGAGTTTCACCAAAGGATAACTAATTTTAGTAGAGGACAAGCAATTTCAGAGAGATATAACTTAGCTTATGTTTCAAGTGTAAAAATCATCTTCTTAACAATATCTACTTATACAAGAAAAAAGTCAAAATATAAAAGAGACTATTATTATAAAGGCCAAAAGTAAATGCTACTAAAATTTTATTTTCCTAAAAGGTAAAAACAATAATGTACAATGAATAGAAGAGATTATCTTCTATGAAAAATATTTCTTCAGGATCTGTCCATTAATAGGTAGAGAATCTCTCTTACCTCATAGATCTTGCAATAAAAAGGTTGATGGGCCTATTTGTTCCACTGAACGATCCAAGCCACATTCTTTGTAATTTGGTATGCTTACCTTTTTCCACATGTGCTTTATCCCATTTCAGTACCAAGTCTCTGAGCTAAAAGGATTTTGAACTTATAGAATTTGCATCAAAGGAAGATTTGACTAATTGTGGATGATGTGCATGTTTGATTTTGGCCTTTTCCCTTTCTTTTTTGAGCTTACGGATTTGTGATTGTGTCACTTGCATAGAAGAGGAAGGGGTTTCTTCAATAAATTGAAATAGGGCTAGAAAGAGAAATGCTACTACATTTGTAGGGAGGAAAACTTCTTTCCCATAGACCAAATTAAAAGGAGGAGTGCCTATTGAGGCCTTCTGTGTTATTCAATCTGCCCATAGGGAAAATATTAAATATTTGTGCCAATTTTTCTAACTTCGATCAACAGTTCGTTTGATAATTCTTATGAGATTTTTGTTTGTAGATTTGGCCAAGCCATTTCCCTGAGGATAATAGTTAGCAGAGTATTTAAGTTTAAAACCTCTTTTAAGAGAAAATTCTGTCATAGCATTGCCTGTAAAATAAGATGCATTATCAAACATGGAGGAAATGGAAGACCAAATCTAGTAATAATAAACTAATTGATAAATTCAATGTTGTTTTCATAATTGGCTACCTTAAGTAGAATTTCTTCCACCAACTTTGTGAAGTAATCAATTGTTGTAAGGATATATTTATGCTTCTTTGAAGAGTGAGGAACGATCTCACCTATAATGTCCAATCCCGATTATTCAAATGGTTGTTCAATAGTGACTGGTTGCAATGGTAATGTGGGTTTCCTCTATCTCCCAGTAGTTGTTTGACAAACTTTACATTTCCTTACATAATCGTGTACATATTTATATAAGGTTGGCCAATAATAGTCAGCATGCATGATTTTATGTGTGGTTGTGTCCCCTCCAAAATGTCCACCAGCTGGTCCATCATGGAGCTCCTACAAAACCTTTTTTTCCTCATATTTTTCAAGAAATCTAAGAAAAAAAGAATCATAATTTATTCTAAACAACACATTTTTGATGATTTGATATTGTCTAGATTTTAACCTCAAATCCATTTTTCTTTGTAACTTAGTTGTGTAGGGGCATATCCATTTTTCAAATAAAAAATGATATCAACATATTTGGATTCAATGTTATTGAGGCTTACCTCATATACTTGTATATCATCACTTGAATGTTGTAGTGCTAGTAAGTTTGATGCTCCTACTAACATTCTGCAAAAACCTTGACCTTTTACAATTTTGGTTGGTCTAATCTCAATGTCATATTCTTGCAGTGTTGTTACCTAATTTTCCCTTTTCTCACCTGCATCTCTTTGTATTAATAGATTTCTCACTGCTGAGAACGAGACTACTACCTTGTTGTGGGTTTTGGGGAGAAAGGGTCTGAAATGCTTTATTGATTTGAAAATAGCAAAAGATTGTTTTTCAACATCTGAGTAGTTTAATTCAGTGCCCTGCAAATTGGAGCTAAGGAAAGAAATCAGTGGTTTGGCTTTATCATCATTGACCTATGTTAATATAGCTGCATATGATTTCTCGGAAGAAAAGGTATATAAAATGAAATGATTAGAAAAAATTGGGGTTTCTAGTGAGGGAGAATTCAATATTTCTTGTTTAATCAGATCAAAGGCTTCATGCTCAGTATGTCCCCATTTAAAAAGAGAATTTTTCTTAACCATAGATTGGAGAGGTAAAACAATTCATGAAAAGTCAGGGACAAATCTTTTGACAAAATTTATCTGACCTAGGAAAGATTGCATGGCTTTATTGTTATGAGGTAAAGGGATTCCATAAATTTCTTTTATCCTGTTGTTGTTGGGAAAAGTATCTATTCAGAATGCCCCTATCCCACTCTAAGGTGTGACAGTGCCTTAGCAACAAACAAGGAAAACTACTTTCGTATTCTTCTTTATGAAATGTAAACAAAGAGGAAGGATGTAACTAACCTGTGTCTTGCGCTACTTTATTGATCCAACCGCTCTCCTCTTTGTTTGCTTCCCGCTGCCTGCTCCCTTACTTGCCCAGCTTCACCAAGTTCCTGCAAGATCATAGAAGAAGAAAACTACACAAAGACATAGATTTACATTCATAAATAGCTTAGGATCAGATTTAAACTAAACATGCATATATAACAAAACATCATTGATACACAAGCATGTAGGAGAAACTCAAATAGTTTTATTGATATGATAAGAAAGTCCAAGAGGAGATAAAACCAAGTGAGTCCCAATCCAGCATCTACCTCCCAGCAAAGGAATCCCTTCCTCACCTCCAACAAAGCATAAATCACCCAATGCACTAATCTCAATCTCAAAACCAATAGCAATTCTCTGCAAAGTACAAAATTCCAGCCTCTGGATCTCTGGGATGAGGGATTCATATATAGATGTAAGCAGAGAGGATGAGTCAGCTTATGTTTTGACTTGTGGCTTTTCTCTGTCAGTTCTTACTTCCACTTGGAGGCTGAAAGCCTCTTACTCATCCTTGGTCGAACTCAGTGAGGCAAGTGTCATTGAGGAAGATTCTGGAAGCTTCCATTGTCTGTCCACCTCGCGGAATGACACTGCCATTTGGCATTTCCCGCTCAGCGCACCCTAGTAGTTCATTTAGGTGCGTTGCAACACACCTAGCTAGTGTACTGGTGTGCTTTGCAACGCAGGCAGCTAGTGGAGCACTTGAATTGATCATGATTTGACTGATTCTGAGTAGTTTCTGGTGGAGAACTTTTGGGAGAAGCTGTCATTGGTTGACCCTGTTCCTTTAGGGGTAGGAACAACACTTTTAGGGACTTTGGATCCCTTGGATTATGGACATTTCATGCTTAAATCTGTAAGGCACAAAAATGTCTATAACAGTTTCCCCCTAAAGTATGAGGCCGTTTATCGGGTGAAATGCTTTATTAGGAGGATCCAAAGTTCTTTCAATGTTGGGAGGAGACCTGTAATAAGATACAATACAATACATCATTTTCATACTATTTTCATGATCTAGCTGAGGCGGGCATTCCCATGCTCAGCTTTATAAATTCATTTTTATGCGCATAGGACAGACAATCGTCTGATGGTAGACTGATGATTCTGATGAAGTCATCATCCTTTTGGTAGGATGATTATCTGTGCTGCAATGCTGTACATGTCAATGTTTTTATTTTTCCTGAATGTATATCGCAGCCTGGATGGATGAAACTAGATCCGTGGTCTTCAATCTCATCTGATCTTCACTCTAAGTACAAGTCGATCCATGTGAGAAATGTTTTGAGGTCGAACATGGAAAGACATCGCTTGATTACCAGTAAATGATGTAAACTGTTAACAAGGGCGAGAGGAATCACCGATAATGATAATGACCCTCAAGGTACTGCAGTACAATTCACGTGGTGTGAATAAAGGACTTGGCGTCGAACACCACGCAAAATCTTTCGGTCGAAGGTCATTGATGTATACCTGTCGCCGGAAGTGAGAAACTTGCCATTGAGGCATGCAAGCTTCAAAGTACTGAAGGGGTGTTCCTAGATCAACTTCTCGGATAATGAGCTGATGTCGAAAAGAAGCGATCCGTCAAAGGAGGGCCTTAATGTATCCCACATCAATGACACGGAATGGAGCAAATGATTTTGATGGAGGTGAAAACGATCTGATGATATATGGTTCAGGGTGGCGGTCATGAAAGAATGAAGTATAATTTATGGTAGTGGATGGGACATGGGTGACTTCTCTGGATGACTTCTCTTGAACATGTCGGCAACACTTATATGATGGATTGGTAGCATTTACCCCAAAGGTGGATGGTATGGCGAGACCATGGTGATGTGATTGGTGAATGAAACAACCCAACCTGACTCAGGCACGGAGTGGAAGTGTCATGTTCAAGAGCGACTTGCTACCAATAAAGGTTCTTTGAGTTTCTTCCCAATTTTTCCCCAGTCATTGCTGACCAGTACCTCTTTATTTTTGTCAAGCTTGAGGAGGATAACATATGCTTGTTCTATAATTTGCCCTTCGGGCAAACCCATCGCTATGTTTTAACGAGCCTAGCGATAGTGAAACTCGTTCTCGTCTAAAGACAAGTTTGTCGCTATTAATGTTTTTAACAAGCTTAACGACAAAGATAACTCGGTCCTTTTCCTTTTTAGGGGGTCTGAAAAGGTACGTAAAGATAACTCCGGAAGTCCTTTTTCATCATCTAATCCCTTAAGTCTAAAAAAGTATAAAACAATACAGAAGGGATGAATTTTTGATAGTTTTAACGAGACGAACAATACAAGCGCTCGATCTTTTTGTGCAATAATCCCTCAGGTCCAAAAAGATTAAAATCTAGAGGAGGGATAGCACTTTCGGTCGCTTTAACGAGCTGGAAGGCCAAAACTCGGTAATCTTTTCATATTTTACGAGTCAGATGAAAAGAGCTTAAAGAAGACTCGTCTTTTGAGGAACGGGTGATAAAATGGGTAGCAGCTGATTCCAGGTAAGGGTTGGAATTTTCCAAGCACGGCAGTGTCACAAGGATGGCTAGTGAAATCACTCTTCGCAGTTGTTCCTCAAAATGGGTAAACAATCAAATGGAGGTGAATGATTGGCCAATGGAAAAGTGGAGGTGACGGTGCAAACACGACCAAGGCTTTAATGGCAGATAATGTTACATTCACGGTGGTTATTTACCGGAGGATATTTCATTTTTTAACGAGCTTAAACACGGGTTGAAACATTTGCTCGATCTTATGTTTATTTTTTAACGAGCTTGAACTATGCGCTAAAACTACTCGATTAATCCAGTCATATGATAAGAATGTCTCATCGAAGATGCCATTTTTTATGTAGCTTGCACCTTACAAAGCTTTGCCCCACATCCTTTCTTTATGCAAGTTCGGAAACGACTAATCCTACGAGTTTAAAGGGTTAGAGGTCCTAAAAATTTAAAAAATAAATATCCACCCCTTGCTTGCACTCCAAAAGGTTTTCATGCCCCCAGGTATAAAATATGATTTCAAGGTTACCTCTCAATTTGCAGACAAAACATTTGTTTTATCGGGAAAGGCCTACCTCTTACAGGTTACCCAAAGATTTTTCTATTCGCACAGCAAACAAAACACTTCCTCGGCGATGCCTACCGAAGCAGACCAAGGTGAGTGACAACGAGCGCCAAACACATAAATTTAACAAGAGAATCTTTTTCTAGAATAACCCCTCTTCCACTGACGGACGGGGTACAGACTAGTCATATTCTCCCGCGGAAACCTACCCTATACCCGAAGTTTTCCTGCCGAAGCAGACCAGGACGCATGCCCCCTGGGTTTCAGTCATATCCTTCCGGATTACTCACGCTCATCGGGAGGACGGACTGGGACTTGAGACATTTCTTGCGTGAAGAGACCATTTAGGGACGGTATATGACTATTTGTGATGCGTGATCCGGGAAATGAAAGCTGGTCCACGAGCTTGACCACTCTTCCTTCGTGCGGAAAACACATTACTCTAAAGAGTGAGGAGACGATGGCTCCCATGCAATGAATATAGTCTTGTCCAAGGAGTAGGTTATAATCCAAGGGTCCTTGGACAACCATCACGTTCATGTGAACGGTCTTCCCTTTCAATGTTATGGGCACATTTGGGAGGATCCCTAAAGGTTGACTGGTTCCTTTATCGAAGCCTGTCAGATTTCTCATCTCAGGCAAAAGCGATGGCGAACCAAGCGCTTTCCAAGCAATAGAGGAAAGGATACTCACAGAAGCCCCCTCATCAATGATGGTACCAGCCATGACCATTCTATATATTTGGATGATAATTCTGAATGGTATGCTTTCTGGCAAACAGGTTCTGCGTAGTTGGTTCCAGTCGAAGGACACAACTAGGTTGCTTGGAGGTGGGACCGAGTAGACGGCCGGGTCTGGCTCTGACGAACTTCCTTCCTGCGATAAAGGAATGGGTGGATTGCCCCCGTGTTCGTCGGAGTCTGTGTTGATGAAGAGAATTTGGACGGTGTCATCCTTATCCTCTTCAGTGACTGTATCATTCGAAGATAAAGCCTCTGAAGGCAAAACCGGGTCAATTGCCGCCTCGACCTTTTGACTTTCGTCGGGTATGGATTCAGCTGGTTTATCTTCAATGACAGGCGCTTCAACCGACCACTTGAGCGGGCCAGCTGGATTCTCAACTAACGAAGGACTCGGCAAGAGTTTTTATATCCAGGAGGAAGTCGTAACGGTGAAACCGGACGATCATCCAAAACTCTTTTAGCTTCATCTAAAAAGGGACAACGGTGGAGGGCATGGTCGCCCTCGCACAGTCTACAGGGAAATCTAGCTTTCCCTTTTTGTCCTGGGACTTCACTTTCGCTAGTTGACGGTGTGCTTTCAACATGGCCATCAGAGGTTGACGACACTGGATTGTGCAAACGGGGAGACCAGTCCCTTAGTATCCGAGGGATGCAAGGACAATCTCTGTGAAAGTGGTCTCCCTTGCAAATGACACATGGCGATTTAGGCCTGGTCAGTGCTGTGTGTGGATTTTCATTAGATGACACTTGTTTTCCCTTATTTGCCTTTGGCTCCTTCTTCTTTTCCTTCTTCTCCTTAGGAACTTGGTTTTTAGCTTTACCAGTCCCGTCAAGCGAAGAGGAAGGAAGAGAGGAAGAATTAGAGGAAGTAGACGGTTGGTGGGAAACTCTGGACTCGTCTAACTGTTGATTCGACTGTTCAGGAATAGTGGTGTTCTGAACGACATTGGTTGAGAAAAGCCAGACTGGCAAGCCAATTGTCAGTCCTGGAAGTGACAATGTGGCCATATGGGGTGCACCAACATCTCCCCAAGAGGAAAAGGGACTAGGATTTCCACCAAGGGGAATTCCTTGGTTGGTAGGCTCCATTTTCTCAACCTAAAGATCAACGCAGGAAAAAGGTTATGAATATTCCGTTTAAAATAAATTTTAACGACGCTTAGACACAACTTGTTTTTTCAGTTTTTAAGAGTCGAGAAAAAACAAAAGATGACTCTAGTCTCCTTCAATTTTTAATGAGCCTGAAGTGACAAGTGCTCAGATGGACCTTTTCTGTTAAGGATTTTGAAAAGGAACGAAAGGGACTGCTTTGGAGATCTAGGTAGAGGGTGTGCCAAACCAATCGCAAAACCACATAATACTTTTTAGGGTACGGGTGGTCAATCTTCCCGAATACTGTGTTCAGTGCATTGCGATCAGTAGGGCGGCCGACATGGCTTCCTATGGATAAAGGTTTTATGCCTATAGCGGTCTCCCAATATATACTCGACGGTACGTGGGAGCACAATCCATACTGGCACTTATCGTCTCATAGTGGAGGAATCACCCAGCCAACAGTGAGGACAACAGTTACCAGGCTTTACGACGCTGGAACACGTCTCTAGCCTAGACCTCTATGTTGTGCGTTAAGTTACAAAGCGTTGTTAAGTTCATTCAATTTATTTTAGGTTGATCTTTCTTAGAAGTTTGCCTTTTTTGGATCACCACGAGATGTAGATATAATTCCTAAATGCAGTCTAAAGATGATAAGCAAGCTTTTATCTCTTTTCAACAATGAAAATCCTAGCTACAAGGGGAAAAGAAAGACACAATCTTTTCTCAAAGAGCATAGAGCACACTGTAAATGCACTTTTCCTAAATCAAGCCATACAAACTGTCAAAATGCAAATGCACATATGCATGTATTTGTTTTTCACTTTCTTAATATTGATGCCTAAAAAGAAAGCTGTTGTACAAATTTGAATTCGATTTCAAGTGAAAAACACAAACAAGCTTCTTTTCAAAATAAAAAAGACGATTACGACACTTTATGATTTTGAAGTAAACACTTGTTTCGACACTAGAAATTCACAAATTTGAACCAAAAGACAAAAGTAAAAGTGTAATCAACTGTCAACAGCAAACAAACTTACTCCTAAGATCAAAACGACACTTACGACAGGTCTAGATCTAAGGGCGACAGTATGACTAGTTTACTTTTGCAATGGGAAACTGTAAATGACGTAACAAATACAGTTTCTTTTATACAACTGAGGCAGAATTAAGGCAAAGAAAAGGGGTTTTAGATAGGTACACACACTGATAACAGGCTGCAAAAATCAGAGATAAAACTGAACAAAATGAAGCAAAGAACCTCAGCTGCACAGGGCAAAGGCTGATCAGCGCACCTGTTGCACAGTGAAACTGAATTGCAGCGCAGGTAGCCCTCTCGGGACCTGCGTTGAAATGCATAGTCTCTTCATAGAGCCTACGCTAAAGCAGAAACGAGAATTTTCTCTAGGTTCTGGGTCACGGTTTGTAGTTTAATCTATGGTTTTTGGCCAGATAAAAGCTATCAGTAAGGTACAATCAGAGGGATGATTTAAAGGAGGACTAAGAGCTATCACAAAGGGCAATTAGAGAATTTGTGGATCAGCTGTTCAGATCATAAACAGGCCCAGTGAATGGACTAGAGTAGCAGATCTCTACTTTGCATTTGTAAATGGCAAATGCAGTTCAATTCGCCACTCCTGAGTTTATGAGATGAACAACAATAGAAACACAAATAAACTAACTAGACACACTCCCCAGCGGAGTCGCCATTTTGTTGTTGGGAAAAGTATCTATTCAGAACGCCCCTATCCCACTCTAAGGTGTGACAGTGCCTTAGCAACAAACAAGGAAAACTACTTTCGTATTCTTCTTTATGAAATGTAAACGAAGAGGAAGGATGTAACTAACCTGTGTCTTGCGCTAGTTTTTTGATCCAACCGCTCTCCTCTTTGTTTGCTTCCCGCTGCCGACTCCCTTACTTGCCTAGCTTCACCAAGTTCCTGCAAGATCACAGAAGAAGAAAACTACACAAAGACATAGATTTACATTCATAAATAGCTTAGGATCAGATTTAAGCTAAACATGCATATATAACAAAACATCATTGATACACAAGCATGTAGGAGAAACTCAAATAGTTTTATTGATATGATAAGAAAGTCCAAGAGGAGATACAACCAAGTGAGTCCTGATCCAGCATCTACCTCCCAGCAAAGGAATCCCTTCCTCACCTCCAACAAAGCATAAATCACCCAATGCACTAATCTCAATCTCAAAACCAACAACAATTCTCTGCAAAGTACAAAATTCCAGCCTCTGGATCTCGGGGATGAGGGATCCATATATAGATGTAAGCAGAGAGGATGAGTCAGCTTATGTTTTGACTTGTGGCTTCTCTCTGTCAGTTCTTGCTTCCACTTGGAGGCTGAAAGCCTCTTACTCATCCTTGGTCGAACTCAGTGAGGCAAGTGTCATTGAGGAAGATTCTGGAAGCTTCCATTATCTGTCCACCTCGCGGAATGACACTGCCATTTGGCATTTCCTGCTCAGCGCACCCTGGTAGTGCATTTAGGTGCGTTGCAACGCACCTAGATAGTGTACTGGGGTGCTTTGCAACGTAGGCAGCTAGTGGAGCACTTGAATTGATCCTGATTTGACTGTTCTGAGTAGTTTCTGGTGGAGAACTTTTGGGAGAAGCTGTCATTGGTTGACCTTGTTCCTTTAGGGGTAGGAAAAACACTTTTAGGGACTTTGGATCCCTTGGATTATGGACATTTCATGCTTAAAGCTGTAAGGCACAAAAATGTCTATAACACCTATCAAGATCAATGTGAATTCCTTCTTTGGATACAATAAATCCAAGGATATTTCCTTCACTTAGAGCAAAGAAATATTTTTTGGGATTGAGAGAAATTTCATTCGTTTGGAAACGCTCAAAGATTTGTTTTAAATCCTTTAAATGACTACAACGCCTTTTTTAGTACACAACTATATCATCTAAATAGATTACCAATGATTTACTAACCAAGCCTTTGAAAGCTATGTCCATGGTTCTTTGAAATGTGGCACCAACATTGATTAACCCAAATGGCATCTTTTGATAGGCGTAGGTGCCCCATTTGGTTCTAAAGGTAGTCTTTAGCCAGTCATCTAGATGTATTAAAATATGATTATAACCTGAGAAGCCATCCAGAAAAGACATTAGTTCTGAGCCTGCAACTGATTACAGTATCTGTTCCATAGGAGGTAATGGGAAATTGTCCTTCTGACAAGATTTGTTAAGATTGCGAAAGTCTATACATATTCAAATAACACCACTCTTTTTTTTGACAGTAACAAGGTTAGAAACCCACCTTGAGTGTCTGACAGGAAAGATAATTTTGGCTTTGAGCAACTTGTTCAATTCAAATTTGATCTGATTTTCTAGATTTAGATGGATTTTCCTTAGAATTTTCTACACAGATTTTTCGTCAGATATCATGGGGATGGTATGTTGAATTATAGAAGTGTCATATGTCTTAAGGTATTCATAGTTCCAAGAAAATACATTCTTTTATTTCTTCAACAAATGAATGAAGGCTGAATTTTCATCAGGTGTACGACCAAGTCCTAGATTGATGTTCTGAGGTTTAAGGTCAGTTCCAATATTAACCAATTCAAACCTCAAATTTGAGCTTTGGAGTGTCAAATTAGTGGGATTTTTGAATCTACCCTTGAGATCATATAAGTCCTCTAGCTTAACCACAGACGTAGGTATGGAATTCATAGTTGTTTCTTACTTAGGATGGGAGTCATGTTGATCTTCATCTATTATCTAGTCATCATAAGATCCTTCAGAGGTTAGAAAACTTATGATATCCAGATCATTATTAAAGACTCGTCAATTGGTGATATTGTCAGGAATAGAATGTCTAAAATCAATTTAATAGAAAAGCGATCGAGGCCATAATCTTCTGGTGGAATGAGCTTGGATGCAACATTAGCTAGCCGATCAACACTTTTATTCTAGAGTCTTGGGATAGGGGAAATATTAAACACTGTAAAGTGAGAAGTGAGGTCCTCGACTAATGATTGATAATGTTTCAAATGTCCAAACAAACAATGTATAGTATTTCTTACCTGTTATATCACAATTTCTGAATATCCAAACACTTGAAGGTGTTTAATATTAAGGATGATAGCCTTATACATCCCTTGAACCAATACTTCATATTCGGCAGTGTTGTTTGTGCATTCGAATTCAAGCCTACATGTTATCATAGTTTTTTCTCTTTTTGGGCTAACTAATATGCATCCTTCTCCAGACCTGTCATTAGATTTGGATCCGTCAAAAACTAATTTCCAAAATAGTGAACTAACTACAAGTTTATTTACAAAATTTATACACTTAGAAGTATCTGTTTGAGAAAAAAATTCAACTTGTGATATAACCGAATTTTCCAAGAAGGGTGAAGTATTTGCATTAAAATTTCCTAGAAATGATTCAACTGAATAGTTGCTACTATATGTGAGTGACTCATTCTCTCCCTCTAGTTCTGTAACGATATACTTTTGATGTTTTTCGCAGTCAATCCTTATTTAATTTGGCTTGCCATTATAAGGAAGCAACATGTGGGACCAGTCAATTGCAAAATATCCATGAAGCTTTTCTAACCAGTCTCTGCTTAGGATTAAACCATAGAACTCAGGGATATATGCCACACGAATGTCAATGACTTGATAGAATTTAGGGTTTGATGAGAGTCTGATAGTGACTTGATTGAGCTCTCCTATAACTTCGACTTGAGATCAGTATAACTGCACAATGCGCATAGCATATTTTTGGGGCTCAACATTCAGTTTCACACAAACTATTTATGGTAGAATGTTAGATGAAGCTCCAGAATAAACTAAACAGTTGTGTAGATTCTTGTTGAAAACTTTAAAATTCAAAAGGACTAGAGGAGTATGGGATTTGGATATTCCTCCTATCAAAGCAATATCGGTAGGACTGATCCTGTCTAATGAGGTATTAGGAGGTCTTCCCATTTCTTGGGCAGCTTGCGAGATTACAACAGTAAGAAACAGAGAAGTAGGGACTACTTTTAGATCTTTGAGTAATAGCTTCTATTGATGTTTCAACTTGCTAAGCTCGTGAAAGGTAATGTTTTCCCTAGTCTTTTTCATATCTTCCACTATGTTGTATTCCATTTCATCAGAGACTAACAGGGTTTTAGCTGAAGGTGAAGAATTTGTTTGAGAACGAGTAGTTTGAGTGGATTTAGACGAAGATTTCTTACCTATTGTTTTGTCTTTGGAAGTTGGAGTTGATACCTTCTATTTGAATTTTTTTGTGGCAAATCAACAGGGCTTTTACTCCTGGTTGCAACAAGTAGTGCTTCTTCTACTTCTTCATGAGGAAGAATAAAATCCCACATTCCTTGTAACTCAACTACTTCTTCTTCATCTATTTTCTCTTCAGCCGTTGAGACATCATCTTCCTCCACATCTGATTCAACATTTGATATGGTACTTAGAGGCTTAGGATCTGTGGATGGATTTCTTCTCTATGGTCTAAAAGTTTTCTTTGAGGACATCTCTGCTACCGGTTTCTTGATATCACCATTTCATTGGACATGGTTTTAAGGACTTTTGTTAGACCTTCAAGATCAAGAGGATATTTAGGTGGTTTGTTCTTGGATTCGTCCCTAAAATTTACTTTCTTGAATTTGCATTCTTCTAATGCATTTTTATTTTTTAAGGCTAGAATACGTTTTTATACAGCTATGGATTCTTTCATGTTTTCTGCCAAAGTTGGTTTGGTGACCCTATCGACTAAAATAGTTGTGTTTGAAGGAAGGGTAGAGATGTACCATTCATTTTGGACTTCATCGTTGGGCTTAGATGTTGTTGAGACCTTATCCAATAACTTATTAAAACATGAATTGAAGTCCTTAATCGGTTCTCTAGGTTTGTATTTCAAGTTGGAGAGATCATTGATAAGAGTAGTCGTTGATCTGTCATCTCCAAACTTGATTAGGAATTTCTCTTGAAAGACATCCCAACTATTAATGGAACAAGATGGTAATGAAAAGTACCATGACCCTGTTGATCCTTGTAAGGTATAAGGGAATAATATTACAACTGCATCTTCTTCCACTACTTCATTTAGGTTTATGGACAACATAAAATTGTTTATGTGCTCTTCGACTGGTAAACAATCATCAGTATTGAACTTTGGTAACCACTTTTCTAGATGGGTTGGCAATGGATGTAAGGGTCTTGTCATCCGTACAGCTCCTGGATTTGTCCATGGACTCTATGGGTTTTAAGCCATCATATGTCTCTGCGTAGAGGAAGATGTTCTTGTATTTGAAGGTGATTGGGTAGAGGAGGCTTGTACTCCAGTACCAGTGTAAACCACGATCTGGAGTTGTGAGGCAGATGGTTGATTTTGTGATGAAATGGATGGAATGAATGAGGATGTTTGAGTTGATGATGAGAGAACGTCACTATGGGATTCATATTGTGTCTTCTTTGCTCTCTTATGGTTTGGTAGAGGTAATTCAAATGGGGGGATCCCAAGCTTTTCACTCTATGCTCTAGTTAACCTTTGAGATGAGGGGAACTGAGAAGACAACTAGCTTGAGATAACTCAAATTATTCTTGAGATATTGAAATCCCCTATAGCTTATGGATCAAATATTGTACTTTAGGGGTTTCTATAGAAGAAGATTGATCTGAATTTTTTGAAATTAGCATAGTGGATTCTAAAGGGTTATTTACAACTTCTCGCTTAGTATTTGGAGATTTGGAATGCAATCGAGAAGTTAGAGGAGATGGTTAGGGAGTTTTACTCTTAGAATGGCCGGTTGATTTGAATTTACTTGCCATTCATAGTTAGGCCCTCCTTCTAGTGCCAAAATGTTGAAGCCCGAAAAATTGTTGCTACAACATGGGGAAAACCACCTGGTCTGAACCTTGGTTAGCAACTCCTTTTCCATTTGGTGTAGTGGCTCTGACTAGGGATAATGGGACCAGTTTCCTAGAAATGATTTTGATAGTGTTAATGGGTTGATATATGATGTAATGGGGGAATGATTAAGCTAATGGAAATCTAATCTAAACTATTAAACACATGCATATATCCTAGTTTGAACACTATTTAAATATAAATATACCCGAGAATTCAATACAATCCGTGATCTACAATGATGTCCTATAATAATTGGTAATATAGATCATTCAATTGCAATAAGAAATGAAATCGTTTAACAGTAATCGTTTTGGATAAATAGTTAGACAAAACGACTGTGAAAGATATATCACATATAAATCGTTCATGTATTTAGAATAAATTAAAAGCCAACATCATACAAAAGTGTGATAATGCTAACTGTAATTTATACTTTCACACATAAAACAATTAAAAGAAGAATTATTTCCTGGTACATAAATAAAACAAGATCACAAGATAAAAGTACCAGATATGATGAGTCCTGCTCATGTGCTTCAGCAATATTGACCAACTTTGAATCAATACAACATATTCTAAGAGTACAAAAGTGAATTTCAATAGAGCATGCTAGATATTTAAGAGAAAATAGATCATGTTCCATTCATTCCATCAGAACCTCCTCAAAAGTGCAGAAATGCAATGTTTCGAAGAATTTTTCTGATAAAATTTCTGGAACCCTCTCTAAATGCATGAGACGGGTTTAAATACTAAACTATAGGTCCTAAAATAGATTATTACAAAAACAGTTGAGGAGGTTTAAATGACCTACCTCAGATTATGAAAAAATAAAACTAAAAATAAAAATAAACTAAGTGACTAACACCATTGCATTTGATCTTTGAGATTACATATATCTGGCATAGGCTTAAGATGTGTTGGTTGGTTGATCACAGATTTCAACTATCCAGCAAATATAGTGTCTGTTAGCGCTGGTACCATTTTTTGTGTAGAAGTTGTTAGGAATCTCAAGGTCATATACTTGCTATATGGTTTTACCAAGAACTACCAGTATGCTTCCCAGTTTAGCTTTCCCACCTGTTTGATCACCTCCTCCTTTTCCTTCGCTACCTACCTCCATTTTTGTTCTAATTGTTTGACATTTGGAAGAAATCCCGGTATGCTTTCTATAACCAAGTTGTCACCATTCATATTTTCATTGATGTCTTATGTTATGTTGCTTACTACTACTGCTACAATTGTTGTTTCCCTTTCCGCTTGCTTCAGCTGAAAATCCCAATTTGTGAACAAGATGTCTTTATGTGATTCCTCCAGTTTTGGTATATCAACCTTTATCCCTTCTTCTGAAACTTGCTAGGTGATAAAGTCAGAAATATTTTTATGGATTTCATCATACTCAAGTCTCATGTCGACAACTTGGCTTGTTAGCTTATCACTGATCTCCCAATAAGGACTTATTTGCGAGATTTTCTAGAAAATAACTTCCTTCTAATTCATTAGTTGGGAGTTAAGACTGAGTGCTTCCTTTATGAACTCATCAATTTGCATATTGTCTTTATACTTATTATTCATAGCTTGTATCCTTGCATCTCTTTCTGCTAGGCTGGCCTGATGTTACATTTGCATGTGTCCAAATTCTTGTTGGAGTTGGGCTACTTGTAGTTTTTTTTGTTGATTGGATTTATCCTAAGCCAATTGTTGTTTCAACCAGCATAATTCTTTGTTACTTTTCTTTAAGCAGCATTTGGACCTCTATCACTTTGTTAATAGTCGTCGTAGCATAGGCTGCTGTGAATTGTGACAATCTTGTGAGATTTTATGATGGGTCCATGTGCGAGTCCTTCCATACAATGTCCATTGGTTCATTTTTCTCTATTATTGTTTCTTGAGTTGACTTGTGTTGTGGCTGGTTAGGATTCTATATCTTAGATGTTTGTTCATTTGTGTGAAGCTTCTTGTTGAAATCTTCCCATTCCTTTTCCAAATCAATAACTGGGGTTTTTGCTAACTGAGCGGATGTGAAGTGAAATTCTTCTTGTTTCTTTCTTGTAGTTTTATCAATTGTTTCCTTTGTAGTTCTAGTTCTGTCCCTTTCAGTCTCTTTATTTTTATTGCCTCCCCCATTTTGAGACTAGTGCTCCGAGTGCTTTGACTCATGAGTAGATATTTCTTGGGTTTCTTCTTTAGAATTCTCTTTGGAGCTATCCTCCAAGCTTACACTGGGAGTTGGCTCCCTTATTGGTTCAATTTGTAGTAGGTCCAATGGGACCTTCAATAATCTCCTCTCTTTGTACACATGGAAAGCTTCAACGTCATTTGGGGAAAAAAGTAGTGATGCCACATGCGTCACTTCTGAAAATGTTTCTTTTTGTAGGAAGAGGTCATCGAAAGCATCCTCCTCGTGGGTGAATGGTCTCACTTTCACCATAGTAGTGAAGTCCTTAGAAGTGCCATTTGGGTCATACAACCTTCCCAAGATTGTAGCTAATTTCAGAGACTTCATGATCTCTTCTTCTTTGCATGCATTTCCAAAATCATGTAGCGCAAATGCACCACATTGCAATAGAAATGTAGGCCAAATGGCCTTCTTCTACTCTTTCAATCCTTTGCTCAACCCACCTTCCCTTATTGTTTGGTAGGCTATATCCATGGCCATTAACTCATCGAAGACATAGTATGGGAGAACATGCGGTGATGAAATGCTCTCAAATACTCTAATATAGGTAAATGTTTCCTCCCTAAACCATCTGGCTACAGACAAGATGTCTACTTCAACTTCTTTTGAAAACCTAGGGGCAGTTGTGATGTAGACTTGTTTATGGATAAGTAGCATAACTCCTTGACAAATATTATAAAAATGGGGGTGAAACTGAGACTCCCACAAAATATTATGGTACACATGGATAGGAAGTGGGTCATAAGTGGTCCACTTCCATCCCATAATGGGAAATTTGGAACTAAAATAGATTGCGTCCATTACAAAGGCGCTCATGAAAAATGGGGGATAAACCCTTAAAGAGGGACTTCTATTTCTCCTATATTCCATAATGGATTTTGCCAAATTATCAGACAAAATTTGAGCCCAATTCATTATCATTGCATTCATGACTGCATCTATTAATGGAAGCCATTCTGGGGAAAATTTGGTGCTATCAGGTTTACCGAACAATCTACATAGCATGGTTGCTGCAAAACTATAAGGGGGAGAGATATATGTCGTAGAATACATACTCGTCTTATCCTGTTTGAGCTTGCCTTTGCTTGTTGTCCAGGTTCGCATGACATCTATCGGGTCTTCATTCTCCTTAGCAAATTGCTTGAGTAATTGTCTATTGTAGAGCTTTTGTGGCTCTGGTAAATGGTACATTAGCCATAGGCTTTCTGCTGAAAAAGATCTCATAACATATTGCCTGTGATTCTTGAATTCTCTATCCGAGACATCCACCATATCAATTATCCACTTGACCATATCTGTGTATGGGATTATATTTGGTCTTGTGGCTATGCGGTGTAGGAATGAACATGTTGTCTCAAAGTAGGAGGCGTCAGAGGAAACATGAGCATCGACCATGGCCTTTGCGACTGGTGGCCTTGGTTTTTCCTCTTCTAACAAATCACACATGGCCTCCCAAGTTGAGGTTCCTCTGTCTCTGCTGCATGTAGTATCAGAGAAAAGAGGGATAAGATTGTAAAATTAAATCTAGATATAAACTTATTTTATTATGTGAGCAAAAGGAACTAAATCCTAATCCTATCTCAATTAAGCAGATATATATCTAACTCAACTAAGAGCGAGATATTTAAATGATTGAGATTTAAATATGTTTGGCTTATAATAAATATCAAGCTAACGAAGTAGTTAAATTAACTAACATTATGTATACCAAACATATTCTATTCAGAGGCCTCTTAACTGAAATAATAAACCAACAACATTTAGGAAGAAGTTCACAAAATGACATTGATTGTGTAATCAGTAATTCGAATAATTAAACAATAATATGAGGAATTAGTTCACACCATAACACTATTTGTTAAACCAATATTAAAAGATAGATTTTTGAGTAAATAGTTACTCATAAATCAAAATTCAACTCAAAAGAGAAGAGATAAATAATAACATATGATTGAGAAAAATTATGCATATCGACAATAGTGCACAAATATGAATAAAATGACATTCCTGCCATCATAAAATGAAACTAGTAATTAAAACAATAGAATTAAAAATAGAATTGGAAATACCAATTTCTTGAATCCATTTCTCTGGCTCTGGTCTCCAATAGTCCTTTACATTGCTTGAACTTTTGATGTTACAACAAGAGTTGCAAAACTCTATCCATCATACATAATTCAGAATGCAAAAGAAAAATCCTCAATAATCCCCAGATCTGAGATTTTCTCTCGTCCCACCTACATCTCTAAATTCATATTACATAAGTGCTTTTAGAATTTCAGAATTGCAGAGAAGTGAAGCCCTTTGTTTACATTCTACAATCTGGTATTTATAATATTTACAAAAGAATTTAGAATTGGAAAGTTTGTTGAAGAATAAATCTGTTTAATCAATTTTTATTAGCTTAAAATTCCATTCTTCTATTGCTAGAGCCTTCTCATTGATTGAAATTCTTTTATCTTCATCTCATCAACTGTTTTCCTGCAAAACAACTCAAAACAAAATTAAAATACAAAAATAAAATCAAATTGTTAAATATGGAATTAAAATAAATCAAATTAAATTTAATTAAATAAATAACTGAAAAGGAAATTTGAGCTTTCTATTGATGAATGTGATAATTTAATTGACCAAAGATATTATTGATGAATGAATTTGCATTCAGAAGAGGCTTGGCAAATGAAAATGCAGAAAATAAAACTCGGAAAAATTAGTTTTATTTAAAAATTCGGAACTTGATCTTTGACTGGGTTTTAGACCTAATAAATGATCAAATATGATAATAAAACCTCTTCAGAAATACTTTCCATGATTTTATATTTCCAATGAGCCATCCTGGCAAGTAAAACTCAAACTATGAGTCTCCAAAGTTGATGAGTCAAATCTGGTAGAATTCTAGAAACTGTTGTGTGGGCCAAAAAATCAGAATTTGTTAATTAAATTCTAATCCTAAATTAAATTTTATTTATTTAATAATTAATTCTAGATTAATTATTAATTAACTAATATATACAATTAATTTTAATTAATGCTAATTAATTGTGATCACAAATTAAATTAATTATTTACAGAAATTAATTAAGTTGGAAACTATTTAACAAAAATTAATTAAAATGTAATAATATTATAATTTAAATTATATTCAAATAATAATAAATATTATAATTATTATAATATAAATATAATATTAAATTAAAAATTTTATATACAAACCACTGAAATCAATCCAAAATTGATACAAAACAAAGCATTGGAATTAATCTTTTTTCATTTATTCCATCCACGTGGAGAGAAGTGATGGAAGAGGGATGTGAGTGGAGGGTGAAGTGAGTGGAGGATGAGGTGAGCGTGAGGTAGGATGAGGTGAGGTGGAGTGGAGATATAAGGTGCGAACAAAACACAAAAAAATTATATGAACTTTCCTTACCACATCGCATAATCACAAGAAATGACATCGTTTAAATAAATGGATTATATTTCTGAAATCACAAATTTTGATAGCATTTCTGAAATCACAAATTTTGATCGCATTTCCAAAATCACACTTTTTTGGATTGTATTTCTTTCTTAAATAGGAATTTTGGGAGGAAGACAGTGATATGAAATGGAGCCCACGTGGAATTAATAATCCTACAAATTGGACTATAGCCACTTTGCAATTTTGAGAATCAAACTTGCTTCAAAATAATAAATTGGAGTAAATTACCAAGATCCCAAAATGTGTTTTCCTTTATTGTACAAATTAGCTGGGTCATTTTGTAGGACCGTTAGTGAGAAATAAAAAATAGTAAAAATTCACTAAAAGTTAATATTTACGATTAATACTATTGAACTTAATTAGCTATGAAAAATCAAAATATTATACATCTATTTACATTTTTAGTCAAGGCGAGAAAAAAATCAAACTTCAAAGGAGTTTCTTTTACAAACTAGTTTACCAAATGAATCAAAATAAGTATTGATGGAAAGCTAGTGAAAAGTCGGATACAATGAAACAGTCAAGATATAGATCCGACAAAAATGAAAAAAATGATAAAATTGTAAGACAATTAACTTAAATGAAAATCATAAAATATGCTTAGCCAAAAATTAATTGAAATTCTCCCCATTACTTGAATTAATGGGGGGTGTTGGGTTTTTCCTACAACACAACTTAATTTACCACCATATATGTATATTTACTTAATTCTGAATGTAGATAATTGGAAACTTTATGAGCCTTCCATGTTAGATCAGGAAGAGGAACATTTCTTGGAACTGAATGCTTAGGCAAAATTGATAGAATATATAATTTTGTAGAACAGGCCGAGAACTACAAGACAGGGGCAACATGACCTTTAGCAGATTGGGTTGAAGGGACAACTTCCACACAAAGCTAAATGGTACACTAAAGAGAATGTGGAGGGAAAATTTCCTTATCTCATTCAGTAGAAGCTTTTGAGGACCAAAATCATCCCAAAATGGGGAGGTGTCATCTATATTTGATCATGCTATTTTTTTCATTCATCTTGATGCATCAGAGTGGAAAAATTGGAGGAATCATCTCACGAGAATGCTTTTTCCGGCATGGCCCAATTTGGAAAAATGAGATATGAAACCTTCCAAGATAATTTTTAGCCATCAAACAACGTTTTTTGAGGGTAAAACGTTTCCACTTTATCAACACACCTTTTCATGTTATTCCACACATAGAGACATTTCCAATGTTGTAAGAATTGTGTCAATCGGAGTTTTTATGCGAAAGTTATGTCACTTCGAAGTTGACCTTTATTTTTTCACCACCATGGTTCGAGAGGATGTCATGGCAGCCCTCATTATTTATCAAAATTGGGCTAACCATGTGATTTTGATGTAAAAGACTCTAGAATAGTCTATATTGTAACTCTAGTTAAGAGTTAAGGTAGTAAAACTTAACCACTTGTAGGCTATCGGGTTGTGTTATACCCAGACCACTCAAAGGAAGAGGATGCCATTCTTTTGAGTGAATTTGTCCCATATTTGAGAAAAAATGGCTAAGAGGGATAGGAGGTAGAGAAAACGGATAGGATTTGTGCATTGTAGTAGCTTAAGGGCCACATGCTATACTTCTATGTACCTTAGGCCATATTTCCGAAAAGAGAAAAAGAGAAAAGCAACATCACCTTCCAACTGGGGTTTCTCCCAAAAGGATTTACCAGAGCATATATTGTGTCTTATGTGTGTGATATTTTATGTTATTTTTCTCTATTTTATACATAATTTTCATTCACATGCTTACACTAATTACAGTAAAATCTATAGACCTTGACATTTAATAAAGCTATAATTCTGTAGAATTTCATATTTTTAATATAATATTATCATATTTGTTGTGACTAACTATCTAGTGGAATATCCATGGTAGTTTACAGATCATTGTTTCTACTCACCCTGAAGTATTTTGACACTAAGCCCCCATATGATTATGCTCTTCCAACTTACATGAATCATGAAACACCCTAAATTTGTGAAGGGGAACCTACTATTCCTTTTGTTCCTTGTCCTCCTCCTTTTCCATTACCAATTTGGGTGCCTCCTTGTGATGATGTTGAAGTTGGGAAATCTAGAAATCGAATTGTTGATCCATTTTCTCCACCTTCATCTACTTCTCATGATCTAGATTCGATGGAGGAAAGTTTGGAATGGTTCATGAATCCTAAGGTCAAGTCTAATCCCTTGACTTTTTAAGATGATATTAATGTTCATAATTTTAACCTTGAATATGACTTGGTTGAAAGTATGAGTTCCTCAAGGGATACCCTCACGCCTCTACCATCTATCTTTTCATATTCCTTGTTCCTTAGTTTGCTTGATCAACCTACTTTAACTCTTAATGATGTTCAACCTGTTGTTTCAAATAGTACTCAAGAACAGCTAGTTGTATTTCACATGTAGAGGAGAAAAGTGTTGGAGATATGTCTTATCTTTCTCCCCTCTTTCAAGATGATAATCTTACATCCTTGGTTGATCACCAATCTTGTAACCTTGATAACCTACCAAATTATTTTGAGCCCTACATTAGTTTATAATTTGGAAAACCATCATCTTGACATCCATGTTCACACTGATACATATGGTGATGAGTGCTTGAGTACATCAGTTGATATCATTCCTTCTTTTGAGGGCTTTGATTTACAAGGTATCAATTTAGAACCTGCCTCTCATAGTGGACAATCTCCATTTATGGGTTGGGATACTCTTTAAATTTAGAATAATTTTGAAATTCCTCTAATCCATACATCTTTAGGTACCAAGTCTGAAGAAGTAAGTTTTCAGGTTTTTAAATCTTTGGTATATCTTAGTCAATTTGAATGTCACATTGGTATGCCTTTCTTTGACCATTATAATAATGAAAATGGTATTGATTCGTTATTATTACGGGATCAATCTGATTTATACAACTAGTTCTCCGCCTTCTGAGTCTTTTTCACATTTCCTCATCTTTAGCACACTATTGATTGTAACAAGACACATATAATAAGTTTTTATACTAACATGTTGTCCAAATACTTCAAATCATTATTCTATTGATCATGATTTCAATCATGTACAAGATGGTGTCATCCTAAAACTAAAGGATGAACATTTTGAGTCCATTATTCATGATTTGCTCAATTGTAAATCTTTCGTAGGTCAGGAGGAAGATGTTCCAACTCTATACGATCAAGGGAGTTTTTTGCTAAATGCATTTAAATGCCCTATCCATTAAAAGTCTAATATGCCTAATATTAAATCTGATCAAACCAGTGGCACTAACAATGTTTTCATTGATACATCTAACGATAGTGGTGCATATCTACTTGTTGATTTTTCTAAGCCACCCAAATTTGATGATCCACCATCAGAAAGTTTAGAGACCCGTTAGCAAGTTGAGGCACTTTAGCCCTTACTACTAGTTTTGGTTCTCGCAATCCTGTTGAGAACTCCAAATTAAGTTGGATCTATATTTTCACACACAGTTCTTTCCTTAACATCTATCCACTAGTCGTGAGTTCATTCTTAAAGGAATTCCAGTGCCTTGATCCTCAAGGCATACTTTCTGATCAGATAAAGGATTATTGTTTGGTTAGCCCATTTTCATGTGAATCCCTTGTATTAGACCAAGGGTTGGAGAGCACATATTTCGTGGATCTTTACAACATTAAATCTTGTCATCCTGATTATCAAGATTAAGGTCATTTTGGGTTCGACGATTTGTCTATGTTGAATTCTTGCAAGAATGATTATATTCTTATCCATTTTTTTTTTATCATGAAGTTAATCATCTTCCTAGAACAACTTTTATCCTTGAATGATAACAAATTGTTGAATCATTCAATGGAACAAAACCCTCGTGTTGATACAAATACTTGGTTTGATTTGACACATGTTTATAATCTTTTGTCAACTCAGTATCCTAATTGGTTTCTTGGTTTTACGATATCAACAATTGTTTTTAATGCCCTAATCTTTCATATTGTTGATTTTTCATGTAATTGGATACAAAGGAAACAAATAGAGACTCAAGAATCTTATATGTTAATAGACCAATCTAATCATAATGTCGAAGATTCTCTTTGTGATTCAAATATGTTAATTGAAAAATTATATTTTCATGAGTCTCATGGTTTTCAAATTGGTTTTTTTGAATATCAAGATCTAATTGTTGAATGGTTAAAGAAATTTTACTTGACAAGATCCTATGTTAATAATACATTTCGATTTTTCTAAATGTTTGCAAAAACTAAAAGTATAGATGAATGCACATTTGCAAGCATCCTTCAGGGTTTGTATGATGGAAATTTCAATCAATAAGGTAAAATTTGAAACTAGATCAAACCAGTTAGTATGGAACATCCTTTTGTTAATAAGAAAAGCCATCGGTTCATTATACAAGTTTTTCAAGTTGTTAGCTTTTATTTTTCACAATGCTTTATATTTCTTTTAATTGTTTGAATATTTGTCTAAACGCCGGGAACGGTTATGGTGGTTACTGATGGGCCTCTAAATTAGACATAAATTAAGGCCCATGCCTCTAATTTAAAACATAAATTAAGGCCCATGACCATCCTTCAGCACATTAAACCTCTTTTTTTGCATTAGATAATTTATTTTTAACTTTAATACATTCAAGTATGGGGGATTTACGCAGTGCATTATATTAGATATCATTTTTGGGATTCAACTGCGTTAAGTAAGTCATTCAAACGTATGACCATTTCCATGAGAGGTAGTCGTAACTGACTAATTTCTCATGATTTTTGAATAGTTCACTTAGCACTCATTGCATCGGGTGATGCTCACAGGGGTGAAGAAGTGGGATTGAAACTAGTGATATGTGGAGAACGAATCACATAGCATCAATCATCACTTCCGGGGCTTGCACCCGGTAACCAGGACTTCCCAGAGGAGTTAAGCGCGCTTGAGCCAGAGGAGTTCTGGGATGGGTGACCTCCTGGGAAGTCCTGGTTACCGGGTGCAAGCCCCGGAAGTGATGATTGATGCTATGTGATTCGTTCTCCACATTTCACTAGTTTCAATCCCACTTCTTCACCCCTGTGAGCATCACTCGATGCAATGAGTGCTAAGTGAACTATTCAAAAATCATGAGAAATTAGTCAGTTACAACTACCTCTCATGGAAATGGTCATACGTTTGAATGACTTACTTAACGCAGTTGAATCCCAAAAATGATATCTAATATAATGCACTGCGTAAATCCCCCATACTTAAATTCAAAAAGAGTCAAGGGATCTCTAGTTGAATGGTTCATGAGGCACAATACTTGCTAAGGTTTTGCAAATGGGGTAGCAAGCTAAGTGGGCTTGATTGCGGGGAAAAACTCCACAGTTAAGCGCGCTTGAGCCAGAGGAGTTCTGGGATGGGTGACCTCCTGGGAAGTCCTGGTTACCGGGTGCAAGCCCCGGAAGTGATGATTGATGCTATGTGATTCGTTCTCCACATTTCACTAGTTTCAATCCCACTTCTTCACCCCTGTGAGCATCACCCGATGCAATGAGTCCTAAGTGAACTATTCAAAAATCATGAGAAATTAGTCAGTTACGACTACCTCTCATGGAAATGGTCATACATTTGAATGACTTACTTAACGCAGTTGAATCCCAAAAATGATATCGAATATAATGCACTGCGTAAATCCCCCATACTTAAATTCAAAAAGAGTCAAGGGATCTCTAGTTGAATGGTTCATGAGGCACAATACTTGCTAAGGTTTTGCAAATGGGGTAGCAAGCTAAGTGGGCTTGATTGCGGGGAAAAACTCCACAGTTAAGCGCGCTTGAGCCAGAGGAGTTCTGGGATGGGTGACCTCCTGGGAAGTCCTGGTTACCGGGTGCAAGCCCCGGAAGTGATGATTGATGCTATGTGATTCGTTCTCCACATTTCACTAGTTTCAATCCCACTTCTTCACCCCTGTGAGCATCACCCGATGCAATGAGTGCTAAGTGAACTATTCAAAAATCATGAGAAATTAGTCAGTTACGACTACCTCTCATGGAAATGGTCATACGTTTGAATGACTTACTTAACGCAGTTGAATCCCAAAAATGATATCTAATTTAATACATTCATTATGAAGGTTTATGAATAATTAAATATTTGTGCCTAATATTATTTATTTTTGTGGAATATTACGAGAATATTGGGCAGATTATGATTCCTCCATTCATGGGGAATGATTCCTAATCATTTTGTATAAGTACCAAGTCGAATTTGCCTCTAGGGATAGATTTTTCATTAGTGTTATTGTGGAGAGAGCTTGTATTTTTGCAGCTCCATTGTATATTCTTGCAAGGATGTAATTCAATTGATGAAAATAATGAATATTGGTGTCATGTTCAGCTTCTAAATTTTGTTCTCCTCCGTAGGTCTCTAATTTTCCTTGGGCTTGGCCATCTTAGGACCCTCAGATCCCTTTTGTATCATTTTCTTTTCTTCTTTTCATTACTTATTCACATGCATCTCTAGTTTTTATTTCTTTCTACTTCTGCATTTAGTATTAATGATTTCTTGTTTTAGGATTGAGTTAAATGGTTGATGTAAGTTCTTTTGCAGCATCACAAGCATTATTTCATCCTTGGAAAAGCTTTGGAATTTCATATTAATCATTGAGTAACTTGGATTAGTCTTCTTATTCCCAAATCTAGATTGATGGACCTCCTTTTTAGCGAAGAACGGTAAATTTCTGCTATTTTTTATAGCATGCTAATGAGCTTCATTCGAATTAACTCCACTTGAATAAAATCACAAAAACATTCTAGTTCACAAAAAAAACTACCCCATTTAATTTTCACTTGATTTGGTTAGGCATTTTCCAGATTTACTAACACACTAGTTCTCGAATTTCTAGATTTTCGACTAGTAATGTTTTTATATTTTTTGCAATGGTTAACATAGGTATTTTTGAGTGATTCCATTTGGAATAGGGACCTAAGACATCCTAGTTAATAACAAAATTTGTCCCATCCAGTTTTCATTTTATTTTCTTGGTCATTAAACCCTCACCAATTTCATCATTTCACAAGGAAACTTCTCCAAGCTTTTTGAACAAATCCATCCATCTCCCAACTTTGGTTTTGAGTTCTAAGTGATCATAGGCATTTTATCAATCCATTCCACCCATATACCACCTTCCCTAATCCTTCCATCACCTCCAACATCTAACATTTTTCTCTCGGCTGTATCCTATAGGTTCACTATAATTCCTATAGGATCATCCTGTAAGTTTCTAGTACATCCTGTAGGTTTTCCTGAAATGGTCTGTTTTGAGGCCGAATTGATGGAAAACCTCTAGGAAGTCACTAAAATCCTCCCAAGGGTCTCCCACACCATCCAACCATCTCCTAACCCTTCCATCCAACCTCCAACATCCTTAATTCACCTCCCACATCACGAAAAGAAATCTCCAACACCAACCCCCCCATTTTATCACGTGGTGCAGTAAGAGCCACATCACCATGCATTTTTGCAGGTAGAAAGAGAAGATATGACAGATAATGTATAAGAAATGGATGGATACGATGACAATGAAGAAGATCATCTTGGATTTATCATTCAAGATATTAATGTTAGTGTGCACATGAAGAACATCCCTCCATCTTTTCTTCCAAACTTTCATGGTCTAAGGTCAGAGGATCTAGAAACCTTTCTCTTTGAATTTGAAACTTTTTGTAGATCTTATGGTTACTTATTAAAAACTCAAAAGTTGAAACTTT
Source organism: Pinus tabuliformis (assembly GCA_031772625.1). Taxonomy (NCBI): domain Eukaryota; kingdom Viridiplantae; phylum Streptophyta; class Pinopsida; order Pinales; family Pinaceae; genus Pinus; species Pinus tabuliformis. The sequence goes on from CM062815.1 coordinate 874,338,693, forward strand.
TTTTGGCAACATTGAAGGATATAGCTCTTAAATGGTTCATGAGTTTATGGGCTAATTCAATAAGATCATGGAATTATATGAAAAAGATATTTCTTGAAAAATATAAAGATCATGAGCTTAAAGAAGAAATCTTTAGAATGAATCAAAAAGAATATTAGATCCTTGATAATATAATAGAGAGGTTCAGGTATAATGTTAAGGGGGGAAAACTACACCATTTAGGATCCGACACACTAAAAGCCCTCTTAATTAGAACAATTAGGGATGAATGGATTGATCTCCTTGATCTCATGAGTATAGGTGATGTATACCAATTATAATTTGAAGAAATTTGTGAAACATGCAAACACATATCAAGAGGAAGGGCAAGAGTAAGTCAATCAACATCAAGATCAATAAGTCAAGCTAAACTTGGAAATTTTCTTGATAACTTTAAAACATAAATTCTTAGCAATCTATGTGAACAAGTAGAAATGTTAAGAATAGAAAATGAGAGAAAAGAAGATGCTGATATTTTTGTTGTTCATGCAGAATCACATGATAAATATTGCCCCTCATTACCAAGGTTGCAGTAAGTTTACCAAGAGGACAATGGAGCAAGTCAATTGTTAATGTAGCTATGTTATGTAGCTGCAAGAGAGCCATAGAAGACTATTCAACCTATTATGATGCAAGAGCCTAATTCACAATTTCAAGGTTATGAGCATCCACCTCAAAGTAATTTGGACACACACTTTCCTTGGCAACCTTGGCCATCTCAACCCCAAAACCAATCTTGGTAACAAGGTTGGCAAGGAACTTATTGGAACCATCCACAATATCCTCAATATTTTCCTCAATATCCTCCATACCCAACTCCATGTTATCCCTACCATACACCTCCACCATAACCACAACCCCAACTACATCCATCTCAAATATCCATTCCCACTTAACTACTTGTACCACCATTTCCAAACCCACATGTCATGCGGAAAGAGTCAATTTTGCCGACAAAACCAACCTCCCTAGAAGCTTAAGGCTTTCTAGTGACAAACAAGACAATTAAGAACAATCCTTCTCTAAATATGCATTTACCATATAAGAAATCAAGTGTTTAGATCCTACCTGTAGTCCAACGCTGTTGTAGTAGTCCAGCTTCGTCGATCCGGATGAGCTCCTCCTTCTCTTCGAGACATGCATTCACTAACAATCAAGCGATTAAACAGCACCTGAATATCTCATAAAATAAAACATATTTAACATACAGACCAAGGAGTATATGAAACAACTCATAAATAACAAATTGTTGAGAAGAATGGACTTATTTGTATTAATAGGAAACAAAAGAAACCATTACAACCTGAGCCTTGGTGTTTTGCAAGTTCCTCCCAGGGTCCAGCAAGAGTTTTCCTTTACTTTGATCAGCTCACCCACTTCCAAATGAAACAAGAAGGATGACAATCTCTCCTCACAAGCTTCTACAAGGAAGTCCTAATCTCAGCAGCATCTACCCTTAGGAATGTTCAGCTTTCAACCTCCCCTCCCTCTGGCCCAATGCATGTATTTATAGTGCTGTAGAGGAATTTAATCAGGTCCACCATCAATGGGATAAGACCCTCTTTGGGTGGGTTAGCTCCCCTCTTGATGGGATAAGTTCCTCTTCCATAGGGATACATGAACCATCTGGAGGTGCTCCATACACGTCAAACAAGCTTCTAGAATACTCTAGAAATGACCACAAGTAACTTTTTTGGAGTGAAACTTGCGCCTTGTGACCTTTACAGGAGTACGCACCCATTGCTTTACAGACAGAGCGTACAAGTACGCAGGTATTGTGAACTTGGGTTGCGTACACGTAGGTAAGGCTGAGAGAAACTGCGTACCCAGAGATAATTGACTTTAAATGACTTTTCTATCTTTTTTGGAGTTTGACATGGAAAGCAGAGGCATGAGACTTGCCAAGGAGGATAGTATGACAGTTGATGGAGCCATACTAACTGCAAATAGTCATGGTGACATTTTTTAGTGTAACAGATTGCCCCCTAAAGTGCGAAGCCTGAAGTAGATTTAGGGTTTCAAATCATCTAGGAAGGGTGAAGTACTTTATCATTTCAAGGATTATCTTGTGGAGAGCTTGGTCAGAACCTGCAAATATTCAACGCAAAATACATATATAAGATGATATCATCGCTGAGGTAGGCATTCCCATACTCAGATTGAAAACTTTAACTAACAATCTAACTACTGCTCTGATACAGGAATGATTTTGCAGTACATCACAATCATAGACACATGTAGACACAGTATGGACACAGCCATCTGTTTATGATTAGTCTACTATATAATGAATACAAAACTCCTCGCAGCCTGGATGGTGGAAACTAGATCCAAGGTCTTGATTTCTACTTCCCGAATTGGTACGATTCTATCCATGCGAATAAATGAGTTGATGTCGAACATGGTAGAAACCACTTGATTACCAGCCAATGATGTAAACTGTTAACAAGTGTGAGAGAGACCACCAGTGATGTCAATGGTTCTCAAAGTATCTAGTACAATCCATGAGATGTGAATGAATGGGTTGATGTCGAACATGTCACAGAACCCTTTGATCGAAAGTCAATGATGTAAACTGTCGTCAAAGGCGAGAAATCTGCCATTGATGCATGCAGACTTCAAGGTACTGACGATTTCTAAGTCATCTCTCTAGATAATGTGCTGATGTCGATAGAAAGCGACCCGTTGTAGGCAAGCCCACAACACGAAATCATAGTTCAAGTTGAAGAAATATTGCTGTAAGGACTGACTCAGGGATGGTCAAAATGGATGACAAGTATTTTGCATATGAATGGTTTATTTGCAGAGACCTCTTGAACACATAACAACACGACAGATGGCTTGGTGACGATTGACCCAAAGTTAATACCCAGAAATGATTGAAGACTTTCAAAGTGGTTTAATCAACTTTAAGACAAAGGATTTCCCAACCAAGGTGAATGAAAAGTGTCGTGTTCAAGAGTGGTAATAAGGTTTTTTCTGTGACAAAGGATAAAAAATAGGCTCATTCTTCTCTCTTTTCCCCCACCATTTCTGGCAAGTACCTCTTTATTTTTTACAAGCTTGAGGAGGATAACATATGCTTGATTATAAGCTCATCCTTCGGATGAGTCCAACTTAGTTTAGATTTGAACCCTAAGAAGGAGTGGTCCGTTCCTGTTTGTAATCGAACAGGTCCTTTACTGTGAAATTTTAACGAGTCTAGTATAGGAGAAAATCGGCGTTTTTCAATTTTAGAGAGTCTGAAAAAACTAAAGAAAACTCCAGGGTTGAACTTTTTCGTAAATTTGTGTCTCCCAAGCCCAAAAAAGTATAAAATACTACTTGAGAGAACCGCTTGATCTTGCGACCAAGGAGTACTTTCATGATTAGTGCCTCTGAGCTGAAAAGTAAAAAGCGATCAAGGACACGTCGTTTTTATTTCCAGTATCGAGTTTGAAACGACAAAAACCTGGCAATCTTTTCCTGTTTTTACGGTCAGAAAAGGGCTATAAGGAGACCGTCTTTTAATTTCGTTTTAACGAGTGTAAAAGAAACGCTCGGCAATCTTTTCATGTTTTAGGAGTCAGAAAAGGGCTTAAAAGATGACTCTGATGTTTTGGTTCGTGAAAAATGATAATTTTTCCTTGAAAGTCCTTTTGTCCTGCACAAAAACAACACATTACTCATACCTGTTTAAGATAGGCAAAAATACATTGAAAATATCCTTCCATGGTGAAAAATAAACAAACCTAGCATTCATTTATCCAAAAAACCTATAAAAAGACCTTTTACCATGTTATTTTTACCATTTTACTGTTGAGGGAGAGAAAAGGGCTTTTGGCAAGAAACTTCCCGTGGACTTTGCGAAGAATCCGACTGTCGGAATCGAGCGCCGTCTCTTTCAGGTATTCCACAACATCCTCCTCTTTGTTTTCATCCGTTTAGAATTTCATTTTAAGCCCTAGTTTGATTTTTTGGGGGCTTTGGGGTTTCAAGATCCGCTTCTCGGGGTACGCAGGTGCCCCATGGGCGACCTGCGTACCCTGACATTTTCGTTAATGGGGAAATGGCAGGAGTATGCAGCCTACCTTCAGAACAGCTGCGTACCGACACTCTGTTTCTGAACACGGGGTGCGTACTCCGCGCAAAGCAAATTGAAAACCCCAAATCTCAAAACTAAACCATTAATTTTTTATTTAATGAATTCTAATGGGTGTTTTCTGGTGTGTAGATTGTCCACCATGCTTGATTGGCGCGAAAGAGAACACGAAGATGTCGATTTGGCCGCAACAGATCATCAACCTTCCATTGATGCTTTGAAGGCATGCGGTCTCTACAAATACTGGGCCATACCTGGCATGAGGGCCCAGGTGCCATTCTTGGAGTGGCTGGTTGAAAGGTGGAACGTCTAGGAAAAATGCTTTTACATCGGAGGGAACCAACTCGAGATAGAGCCCTCAGACATATATTTTCTCACTGGTTTTCCTAATAGGGGCGAGAAACTGTCTCTGTTCGGGACTAGGCCGGGTGGCCAATCCCTTGCTAGTCTCTGGCTAGAGTGGTGCGATAATCAAAACCAGGAGAAGGGGATAGAAATCAAATACATATCCCGACCTGAACTTATGGTAATTTCCTTTACAGTTACGAGACTCTGCGGCGCGGCTGCTTTGCACATTGCCACCGGGTCCCAAATGCGGATGGCGATTGATTGCTTCCGAGGCACCATTTTCAACTGGTGCGACACTGTGTTGGCCAATATGAAGGGCCAACTGACTAGGGCAAAGAACGGGAAATTAAAGACCTTTGGGTATGGGCCTTTAGTTGTGAGATTTGCCCTAGAGAGAGTTCCGATGTTGATCCCTCAACATCTCACTGTTGCGGTTGGGCCTCCTCGGGAGCCAAAGTTGATGCGATGGGTTGCGGTGATGGCCCGGCATCCTGATTAGGGAGCGGGAGTTGTCCGATTTCCTGTGGGTTACTTTCACTGGTTGGAGGACCATGTCTTTGCGATCCAGGATTTTCCTTATGCCGGAGTGGATTTTCGCGGTGATCCAGACATGGTTCTTCCACAGGGAGAACAATGGGATGACAGAGGTACTTCATTTTTCACAAGTTTTTAAATTATCTATTTTTTTTGTTTTTATATATCGTCTCAAAACTAACAGTAAAAATTTTCAAAATGCAGATGTAGGTCCACGGCGTCCAGCCAATCTTCGGCCTTTTGAGAGGAGACAACCAGTTGCACCAGCACCAGTCCCACAGGATGCGGCTGCAGAGACCTTAGCCGAGTTGGAGCAAGATCTAGAGCGTCTGACGGCGGATACACCAGAGACTACTATAGATGATGTTCCTATCAGACTTCAGCGCTATGTAGTCGCAGTCCCAGGACCTTTTAGGAGGTTCTTGTGTAGGGTAGCCCGTGCAGTGGTGTCGTATAGGGAGCACCACCAGTGATTGGATGGTCACTTTTGTAGACACATGTGACATTTTGGTTTTTTGTACTTATCATTTTTGTCGATCATAAGGTGTTTTGCAACCTATGATCGAAGACAATGTATTTTTTGACACACTCCTATTTATATATATCATTATTACCGACTTATCTTGTTAAACATGTGTGATTAAATGTTAATGTTTTTAAATTTACATGTATGATTATCGCAAATGTCTATCTAACATTCGAGAAGCAATTGCATCTGCTAATGTATTAAAAGACCTTGGAATATGTTGATATTCAATGTAATCAAACTCACGTTCCAAGAGACGCACTCTCAAAAATAACCTTAATAACACTGGATTTCTAATGGCATAAACTCTATTAAGCTGTAATAAAACGAGTTCAGAATCTAACCTCACTATCAAACTCCGAATCCCAAATGAAATGGATTCAGATAATAACTCAATCACTGCACTGTATTCTGCAATGTTGTTTGTTGTTTGACCGAGGCTCACCCCATGCATAGAAACTAACTCGTCAGAGGGTGAATAGATAACCCAGGCTGTGGAAGAGATATTCCATGTACTACGACAAGCACCATCAGCAAATCCAATGTACGTTTGGAGAGGCATCGACATCTGTAATCATCAAGGGTAAAACCAAGATAAGCAGAATAACGACGAAAAACACACTTTCTAAGCTAAGCACACTGTCTATTCTAACAAACACACTAGCTAGAAAGAAAAATTAACCTAACTAACCTAACGAAAAAACTTCACACCCATCATTTAAGCATAGTACCTCTTTAGGTAAAGTCCATTTCTGGGTTTACCCAAAGAGTCCCCGTCAAAGTCAACCAGCTCATAGGCCCCTTTTGCTAGCTTTCGCTTAACAATGTAGGGCCCATGCCACATAGGAACGAATTTTCCAGCACCTAATTTATCGTTAGCTTGATCATACAATAGCACTAGGTCTCCTTCCGAAAAATTTCGAGGGGTCACATTTCGATCATACTGAGCTTTCATTCGCTTTGCATGAGTCTCGATTGCCAGTGCAACATCGCGTCGAGTCTCATCTAATTGAGCTAAGTATAATAAACGCTTCTCCTCTTCGGAAGTAGCTGGAAGTAATTCGACAGCCATTTGAAGTGATGGGATTTCGCATTCAATGGGGAGCACGGCTTCCAAACCATAAACTAGTTGGAAAGGAGTGAACCCTGTTGATGTTTTCACTGATGTTCGAAATGCCCAAAGCGCGGAAAATAACATGTTGTGCCAATTCGACCGATGAATCCCAATGATTCTTCGGATCATGATGACCAAAACTTTGTTGATGGACTCAACCAGATCATTGGCTTGTGGATAATAAGGAGTTGAGCTATCGTGACGCAAACCAAGCTGGTCTGTACGTTCTGTCATCATAATGTTTCGAAAATGGCGCCCATGATCAGTGATTATCGCTTGTGGGACACCAAACCTAGCAATAATGTGATTGAATACGAAAATTGCAGCTGTTTTGCCGTCTGCCTCAAATGTAGGCATTGCCTCGGCCCACTTAGTAAAATAATCAACTGCAAGGATGATATACGCATGCCCCCTAGCCGAGTGAGGGTTACATGAAATAAAGTCGATACCCCATTTGGCAAAAGGACCGACGGCATTTATAGGGTGGAGAGGAGCTGGTGGTGCGCGCATCTTGCGATCAAACACTTGACAGTTGTGGCATTTTCGGACCGCAATGATACAATCTTTAAATATGGACAGCCAGAAATAGCCAGCACGCAACACCTTCTGAGCTGTGGCATACCCAGACATATGACCGCCACATGCCCCAGAGTGACAGTCATTCATAACCCTTTCTGCCTCTTCATGAGTTAAACAACGTCGGAAAACCAAGTCTGCCCCACGGTGATAAAGAGTATCTCCAATTATTTTGTACTGTTGAGACTGGAATCGAATTTTCCGACGCTCCGACTTTGAAGCTTCGGGCCGAAAGGATTGGGTTTGGAGATAGATGATTATATCCCCATACCACGGATCTAAAGTGCTGATGAGAAACAAAGATTCGTCCGCAATGGGCTCCTCTGCCACAGTTTCTGTGTCAGCACGCGGGAAGTCACACAACAACTCTGCAAAGACTACAGATTTCTTAGACTTAGATTTTTCAAACTCTAAGTCGAACTCTTGCAGGATAACGATCCATTTAGAGTACTTGCCCCCTAGCAATTGTTTAGTCAAAATGTAGATCATAGGGTTGCAATATGAAATGACTGTAGTTTTACGGAGAAGAATGTAATGACGAAAACGTTGGACAGCCTGAACGGCTACCAGGGCCAATTTCTCCACATGCGAATATTTTAGCTCAGTGGGATTTAACGTCCTACTAAGATAATATATCACATGTTCCATTGCGAATTGGTCTTCCTGAACTAACACCATTCCAATAGTGGAACGAGAGGCAGCGAGGTACAAAAAGTAGTCTTGGTTGTAGTTGGAAGCATGCAACAACGGTGCGTGGGTCAACGCGTGTTTAAGTGCATCAAAAGATTGCTGAGCGATCTCATCCCAAGAGAATTGAGCGTTCTGTTTCAACAATCGTGTAAAACCTTTTGTAACCTCGGCGTAGTTAGGAATGAATCGGCGTAGAAAGTTTGCTTTCCCCTGCAAACTTTGGAGTTGGCGAAGACTCGAAGGGGGAGGCAATTTGATGATAGCTTCTACCTTCGAGGGATCGACGCGAATGCCGGATTTTGAAACAACAAATCCCAGCAATCGTCCCACTTCTATACAGAAGACACATTTGTGTGGGTTCAAACGTATACGATAATGCCTACACCTCATGAAAATTGCTCGTAGATGGACAAGGTGATCAGCTCGATGTAATGAATGAGCAGGCAAATCATCGAGGTATGGTTGCACAATGTGTTTGATGTCATGAAACACGTAAGACATCGCCCTTTGAAAAGTGGCTCCGACATTCTTAAGCCCAAAGGGTAATTTGCAATAAGCAAATGTCCCCCATGGACAAATGAAAGCCGTTTCTGGTTGATCGGCAGGTAGAATATTGATTTGATTGTAACCAGAAAAACCATCCATAAAGGAAAATATTTCACTGCCGGCACAATCATCAATTATTTGATCGATATAGGGTGTTGGATAGTTGTCTTTGGGACAAGCACGACTAATATCCCTATAGTTGATACATATTCTTATTGTTCCTTGTTTTTTGTTAACCGGAACAATATTCGATACCCAATCCGTTAAGGGGATCGGATAAATGAAACCTGCTTTCAACAGCTTCTCGACTTCTGCTTTAATTGCAGCCGCTTTTTGAGGGTGAATCTGATGCAAACGTTGCCGAACGGGTTTAGCGTCCGGGTAAGTCTTGATCTCATGGAAAACAATTGTGGGATCAATTCCTGGCATTTCCTCATAGGACCAGGGAAACACGTCGCGGAATTCTTGAAATAGGGCCTTGTATGTTTGAATCTCGTCATCTGAACAGGAGGCACCTATATGAATGTTTTCAATGATTCCGGGCTTGACTGAAATGTCAATGGGAACAGTGCGAGAGATGTTTCCCAAATTCAGCTCTGAGTCAGGATGTTTCATTGGACTCTGAGCTTCTTTGACATATTCATCTATAAAAACTGATGAGAAATCATTTTCAAAGTGATCATCCTCAGGTAAAAACGAAGATCTATGATGGAGATCTTCCCATGGTAAATCGTCTACACACAGGACTTCACAAAGTTGTTCGTCAGATGACACAACTTCGGGAAACGCTATTAACTCTGAGGTTGAAGTTAAAAGTGATTCCTCACGGACCACATTCATTTGGTCGATTTTGGTTGAACGCAAGTCGGTAAAAGACTGCACGGCTTCGTAAGCAATTTCATACGGACTCAAAGGCATAGCATCACCAAATGAGTCTATTTCAGATTCAGAAGGAACGATCCAAGGATCGTCGTAAACAATGGTATCTGATGTAATCATATGAATAGATGCGAACGAAGACACGGCGTTGATTGGAGGAAAGAGAAAAGTTCCCAGTAAACCGGCATCTTTAACTAATCCCACACCAACATCCTTATAAGGGATAGTCGTTCTACCGACATGCTAGATACTCTCTGAAGAGGCTGGGTCGGATGAAAAGTAAGCCAGCTGGTCTATGGTCATGATCTTGCCATTATGTGGAAATTTTATTACTCTGAAGACCGATGAGACGACCGCTGTCATAGCGTAAGACCAACTTCGACCCAAGAGAAGGTTGTAGTCTAGAGGGGCATCAACCACCTCCACATCCAGACTAACGGTTTTTCCTTCAACCCCTATAGGCAAATCCTGTAGAATGCCAAACGGATGGAACCCACGGCCATCAAAGGCCTTAAGAATTGTTAGGGATTGATTAAGTGAAGGAGAACCAAGCGATCTCCAACACTGTATCGACATAATACACGTGGAAGCTCCCTCATCAATTACAGTCCGATGAATAGGCCTGTTTTTTACTATCACTAGAATCTGGAAAGCCATCTGATGAGGTAAACGCGGTGTACTATTTTCTAGATCAAATATTATCAAGTTCGGGTCCTGAACATCAACAACTCCTATAGCTGACAAAAGCAATTTTTGTTGTGCTGGGCATGATTGTAGCACTTCTAAAGCCGACATTGCTGAGGGTGAAACAGCTAAATCCTCAACAATGTTGTAATTCTGGGTCGCTCTCGCATGTGGATTGAAAGCAGACCTTCGAAGTACACCCTTGGCGGGCGGTTTAATTACTAAGTCAGGGTTAGGTTTCTCGATCTGTAGTGGATCGGAACCGGGAGCTGAGGTTGATGGATTTGACTGAGAAGATTATGCTTCTTTCGATCCATCAACAGGGCCTTTACTACCATAATTGTGTATTCGAGTCGCAATCCTTACATGAGACATCATCAATATGGGTTCTTCAATGACACTCGAGGAAGAACCTATCATTTTGCTATCTTTCGGAAATGGATCCTTCAAGACAGCAGGAATTTGGGAACCTTTGACTAGTTTCGCAACCTCGGCCCGATGAGGGCAATCTCTTGTAAAATGATCTTCTTCAGAAATAAGACAAGGATAACGGGGCTTGCGCTTTTCGTCATTGGTTTCCGTCTTTTCTATTTTCTCCTTTGGAGCTTTGTCTGCTTTATTCTTCTTCTTGCCTTTCTTCTTCCCACCGTTTTTTGATTTAGCCGTAGATGACTCTACAGCGTGTATATCAGCGGAAACTTCAGCAGAAGACTCTCCTGTCGGGGAGTCTGGTAAGGTGATAATGGGCGAAGAATTCTTTGAAGACTTCTTATTGCTTTTAGTATTCACCGTACCAATCATGCCATCAGCAGCATGAGATCCCGAAGGAGCAGCAGTGATTTGATTCGACTTTGGAAGATCTGGGATCTTTTCGTGTAACGTACCCGACTGAGTATAAACTAATTCAAGGTACTGCGCTTGAGCAATGACTTGCTCTTCAGTAACTACTCCAGCCTTAGCTACATCTTCAGTAATCTTTGGTAATAATGTTTTAACAAACCATTCAGCTAAGATTTGGTCCGGGATAAAAAATTTCACTAAACGCCTTCGATGTCTCCATTCATGAATATGGTCGGAAATATAAGTGGACGTCGACTGTTTTAATGAAGTTAATAACTCGGTGCCATTATCATATCTGACCAGCAACTGAAAATGTGTTAAGAACGAGGTAGCTAACTGACTAAAATTATAAAAAGAGGCTCGTGGTAACTTAATGTACCACTTGGCCGCGAGACCAATGAGCATACGCTGAAAAAGACGTAAATGGATCGAATCATCCGAGATAGAATTTGAAGCACACCAGAGGTGGTAAGTCATCACGTGATTTGATGGATCCTCTCCAGACTTACCTTCGAACTTGGGTATATCACTGGGCAACTTATTTGGCATTGGCGGCCAGAACGGAAGATAATTTATTGGATCGTTCGTTAGGTGCATCAAGTCTGGTAAATCCAAAGTTGCGATAAACGGAAATTGCCGATTAGGATCCCTAAAACTCTGAGTCACAGGACCAGTCCCAGGAGGAGGATATCCAGGATAACTTGGAACAGGAATCGCATTCGGGATATTGTATCCTCCCGCAAAACCAGGATTAACCGGACCATACTGGGGTTGCTATGGTTGTTGATAAGTGTACCCAGGATACGGTTGATACTGGTAAACTGGTTGTTGGACAGCAGGACCGTATTGGTACTGTCCCTGATACGGTTGATAAACAAATTGTGGTTGAGTAGTAACAACCGTACTTAAACATGGCTGGCCCACAGGCATCTGAACCGTAGTTTGAATCGTGGATCCAGACAACGGTAAATATGTCTGTGGAGTAGTGGCAGAGACAGTAGAAACCGGAGCTGTCGATACTCCAGAAGTAGGTGTGGTGGAAGGAACAGATGTTGCGGTAGTTGCAGCAGTCGTTTGAGATGGAGTAATAGGTGCAATTGGCGACTGAGTAACTACCGAAGGTACAGAAGTTTGAACATTAGACTGGACTGGTTGTTTGGGTTGACCAGAAACCACAGGTTGTCCAGTTTGGGATGACAAGTGTACGCTTGGCTGCAACACTTGTTGAACTTGCGATGGATCCCACACTACGTTCATTCCGGGGTATTGACCCATGACAGGTTGAGGATATTGAGATCCATAACCGGATTGAGGGTAGGATTGATAATTGAAAGGTACATTTCCCGTACCTTGAACATAAGATTGACCTTGAGGTGGTTGATAACCTTGACTCGAGTACTGACCTTGGGGTAGATACCCTTGAGGTAAGTACTGATACTGGGGTTGACCTTGAGGCATATATTGATACTGAGGTTGACCTTGGGGTACATATTGAGGCTGGGGTTGACCTTGGGGAATGTACTGTACGATGGGTACATACTGTCCTTGAGGTTGCCCCCCAGACACAATTTGTGTACCTTGAGGTTGCCCCCCAGGCGTTAATTGAGGCTGCCCCCCAGGCGGTAATTGACCACCTTGAGGTTGAGAACCGGGAATTGAACCTGACATCATATAAATGTCTCCTACACCCAACGGTTTATTACCATTGTTTCCAGCTAATGACCCATGTCCAATGGGTTGAGGAGATGCTCCTACAAAAGTACCAGAAAGTGACTAATACCCAGCAGGAACAGAAGGACCGCCATACAAGAAATATTCAGGAGGTTGAGTAAACACGGACGACTGACTAGACATATTCACAGGAGTATAAATACCTCCGGGTGGATAAGGAGTACGAGGTGGAGAAAAACTTCTCCCTGAGTTGTCTAAGTAATTAGTTAACAAAAGATACCAAGTAGTACTTCTAGGTGGACTGTAAAAGATAGATTCACGCTCCCTTAGATCAATGGTAGGTTGATCTTCAAGAATAGGGCCGCCTACTTCTTCTGGAGCAAGTTCTTCAATAGCTATCAAACCAGAAGGAAGATTTTCGGTGATGACTCTTTCTACCCTAGGTGAATCAGGAACACTAGAAGTTGGAGTAACAGGTTTAGATATTTCAGGTTCTTCGCCTATATCACTAGTAGATGAAAAACTACCAGCAAGCTCGGAAACTGCAACAGCTTCAGGATTATAACCTGTTTCTAGACTTTGGTAATCTGGATGGACTACCAACGAAGACTCTCCTTCTTCAGGTGAACCTACTCTACTGCCACCAGGAGGAGTTACAAGGACTTTCAAACCTTCGTAATGACTCGAGACGTCTTGAGGAGGCTCACCCCAAAGTCTACGGGATTTCCTCAACAAATCGGCCATGGTAACAATCTCAGGAGACTGGCCCCGAAGTCTACGGGACTATCTCGGTAATTCCGCCACAGCTAAAAACTTTTAACTACTGCACACGCAAACAAAGTAAAATCTCAAAGAAAACCACCTAAAGTCTCTAAAGAACCAAACAAATTTGAATCACACGCCTAAAGAATCTAGGGCGTCAAACCATGCACAAACAGTAGCCTTCCGGACCGAAAACACTAGTTGGTGATGAAGCCCAACATCGTCGAATTTAGTACAGAAGTGGTAGGTGGAACAGTTACCCCGGCAACCTGCTTAATGAATAGACCGGCACAAGTTCCTCCACTTTAACCATCTCGAGTGAAGTGAACCCCCCGGAAAATCCAAGTGAGTCTAGCCGACGTCTGCTCCAGGTACAGTGGGATCTTCCCTCCACCGTCACCTCGGGTAGAATCCTAAAGATAATGGTCACTAAGGTTACCAACAACAACAAATATACCTGGGGGAACAGTCTACGACCCGATAGCACGCAAGGGCAGAGTAACAAGCTCAATCCCCTTGCCGGATCCTTGACAATAATCCAAGGTTTACCGACAAGTGACCCCAGGCTCCTCGAAATAATCTGAGGTTTACCGTTTGTAATACGTGCGTATCTGGCATCTTTCCCAATGAAGGAGGATTGATCCCCTCACTGGTTTGGACACGGTCTCGTGCTTCTCCTTTAAGAGGAGCTTTCCCAGAGTACAAATGAAACAGTTGGATTTATCCTACCACAAGATAAGCTACTTGTTTGGTTTTGCTGTCTTGGAGATTTAATTACTCTCCTACTCCAAGACACTAGCCTGATCTATATTGGTGTTTCAGAGCCCTAGTAAATAAAAAGTTACTAAGTTGATTTTACTTTAAGCTTTAATTTTTATGGCTTTTCTTTAAGACAAAAGGTAGCGGAGATGAAACTGATGGTGTGTAGACTCGACTCAAACCACTAAAAAGATGCACTTAGGATGATTTATACTAATTCTCTTTTTCAATGAATTCCTTAGCTAAGAGAGTTGGAGAATGCAAAATTTATATAAAGACAACTTTCTTGGCAATGAAAATCAAAGAAACAATCTCTTTATCTTTTCCAAAACATGCAACACATGACCACTAATTATTTTGTGAAAATTCCCTTTCCTTTCAAAGACTCAAATGCCACTAAGCAAACTTTTCTTTCAAAAGAGAGTTTTGGGATTTTTTCCTACTTAACAAAGCATTTAAAAATCAAAAAGCAAACCTTTACAAATCTATCAAATCAAAGCTACTTAAAAGCAAATCAAAAGAAATTCACCTAATAAGCAAATCTAATGAGGCCAAAACCTACAAAGTATGATCCCAGGATGTTTTACTCAGTCGTGATTTAACTAAGGACTAGTCAATGCAGAATCAAAAACTAGTCAAAAACAAACATAAAATCTTTTGTTCTTTTTTGTAAAATGAAATTCACAGTTCAATCAACAAACTTTTCCGAGATTCGGAAAAGAGATAAAACAAAGGTAGATGTCTCACAAGGGTAGATTCTATGAAAGGTCCGACTCCTAAAAGACTGCAAAAACCAGGGAGATCCAAGGTTTTACGACTTCTAAAGCCAAAATCACTACAGGACCAGTGCAAAAATCAAGCCCTAAGGCAAAATATCTATGAATTCCACTAAAACACTTGACACTGATGACACAAGTTCAGATGAAGATCTCTGGTAGGTAACCAGTGGATCTGGGTGGAAAAAACAAATTAAAAGCAAAATCTAAGAGGCAAAAAGGAGAAAATTGAAATTTTCTCAATTTTGACAAGGTACGCAAGCAACCTGTTTACACAGGTGCGGGTACGCTCCGTGCACAAAGCCGCAGTGCGTACAGGTACGCACTGTGCTGAACTCAGAGGCTTCGTACTTCTAGCAAAACTAAGAATAGGTAAAATCTAATTTAACCCTAAGCTAAGCCACCCAAACACACAGTCAGACAACCAAAAACCAGAAAGGAAAAGACTTTTCTCAGATCAAAGTTTCAGACAAAGGAAAAATCATTCACATCAATGGATTCCCCAGTGGAGTCGCCATTTTGTCATGCGGAAAGAGTCAATTTTGCGGACAAAACCAACCTCCCTAGAAGCTTAAGGCTTTCTAGTGACAAACAAGACAATTAAGAATAATCCTTCTCTAAATATGCATTTACCATATAAGAAATCAAGTGTTTAGATCCTACCTGTAGACAAACGCTATTGTAGTAGTCCAGCTTCGTCGATTCGAATGAGCTCCTCCTTCTCTTCGAGACCTGCATTCACTAACAATCAAACGATTAAATAGCACATGAATATCTCATAAAATAAAACATATTTAACATACAGACCAAGGAGTATATGAAACAACTCATAAATAACAAATTGTTGAGAAGAATGGACTTATTTGTATTAATAGGAAACAAAAGAAACCATTACAATCTGAGCCTTGGTGTTGTCCAAGTTCCTCCCAGGGTCCGGCAAGAGTTTTCCTTTACTTTGATCAGCTCACCCACTTCCAAATGAAACAAGAAGGATGACAATCTCTCCTCACAAGCTTCTACAAGGAAGTCCTAATCTCAGCAGCATCTACCCTTAGGAATGTTCAGCTTTCAACATCCCCTCCCTCTGGCCCAATGCATGTATTTATAGTGATGTAGAGGAAGTTAATTAGGTCCACCATCAATGGGATAAGCCCCTCTTTGGGTGGGTTAGCTCCCCTCTTGATGGGATAAGTTCCTCTTCCATAGGGATACATGAACCATCTGGAGGCACTCCATACACGTCAAACAAGCTTCTAGAATACTCTAGAAATGACCACAAGTAACTTTTTTGGAGTGAAACTTGCGCCTTTTGACCTTTACAGGAGTACGCACCCATTGCTTTACAGACAGAGCGTACAAGTATGCAGGGATTGTGAACTTGGGTTGCGTACACGCAGGTAAGGCTGAGAGAAACTGCGTACCCAGAGATAATTGACTTTAAATGACTTTTCTCTCTTTTTTGGAGTTTGACATGGAAAGCAGAGGCATGAGACTTGCCAAGGAGGATAGTATGACAGTTGATGGAGGCATACTAACTGCAAATAGTCATGGTGACATTTTTTAGTGTAACAGATTTTGTCATGCGGAAAGAGTCAATTTTGCGGACAAAACCAACCTCCCTAGAAGCTTAAGGCTTTCTAGTGACAAACAAGACAATTAAGAACAATCCTTCTCTAAATATGCATTTACCATATAAGAAATCAAGTGTTTAGATCCTACCTGTAGTCCAACGCTGTTGTAGTAGTCCAACTTCGTCGATCCGGATGAGCTCCTCCTTCTCTTCAAGACCTGCATTCACTAACAATCAAACGATTAAATAGCATCTGAATATCTCATAAAATAAAACATATTTAACATACAGACCAAGGAGTATATGAAACAACTCATAAATAACAAATTGTTGAGAAGAATGGACTTATTTGTATTAATAGGAAACAAAAGAAACCATTACAACCTGAGCCTTGGTGTTGTGCAAGTTCCTCCCAGGGTCCGGCAAGAGTTTTCCTTTACTTTGATCAGCTCACCCACTTCCAAATGAAACAAGAAGGATGACAATCTCTCCTCACAAGCTTCTACAAGGAAGTCCTAATCTCAGCATCATCTACCCTTAGGAATGTTCATCTTTCAACCTCCCCTCCCTCTGGCCCAATGCATGTATTTATAGTGCTGTGGAGGAAGTTAATCAGGTCCACCATCAATGGGATAAGCCCCTCTTTGGGTGGGTTAGCTCCCCTCTTGATGGGATAAGTTCCTCTTCCATAGGGATACATGAACCATCTGGAGGCGCTCCATACACATCAAACAAGCTTCTAGAATACTCTAGAAATGACCACAAGTAACTTTTTTGGAGTGAAACTTGCGCCTTTTGACCTTTACAGGAGTACGCACCCATTTCTTTATAGACAGAGCGTACAAGTATGCAGGTATTGTGAACTTGGGTTGCGTACATGCAGGTAAGGCTGAGAGAAACTGCGTACCCAGAGATAATTGACTTTAAATGACTTTTCTCTCTTTTTTGGAGTTTGACATGGAAAGCAGAGGCATGAGACTTGCCAAGGAGGATAGTATGACAGTTGATGGAGCCATTCTAACTGAAAATAATCATGGTGACATTTTTTAGTGTAACACCACACAAGGAAGTAGCTCAACCCACTTACAATGTTGAGGCACAAGACTTCCAAAGATCTCCTCTTGATATCAATGGTATTTCTCTTAGCTCAAGAAGAGCATTGCAAAAAAGAGATTCTCTTGATGCCATTGAAGGGAAACATTCAGAAAAACAAGATTCAAATGAGAAGACCAAAGAATCATGGGTTTCACTTGATGAAGAGCAAACATCATAATCAAAGATTGAGAACTTTCCCTTATGTTTACCATCAGATCCTCCATGTTCTTAAGATAATAATATGCAAAAAGAATATTTGAATTTCATGGAAGAAGAAGACATCCAAGATGATCCAAATCAACAAGTGGACCATGGGCATCACAACTATATTGAATATATGGTTCGAGAAAATTTTTAAGTTGTGGAAACACACTCTTCTTCAACAATTCTTGATCTCATCTCAATCAAAGCATTTGGTCTCTGAAATTCAGGTACATGTGAAGGCGTATATTTCAAGCCTACACATCATTTTATCTATCATCTTAATGTGCACTTGGCTTCATTGGAAGTATTCCTACACTTGAAAATTATTTTGTATTTTCAAGTAGAGTAGGATAGCAAAAGAAATAACAAATGAAAAATAAAATAAAAAATAAAATCTTAGGTGAAAACCTCCTTTGAGGAACCTAATATTGGCTCATTGATTGAAAACCTCCATGAGGTGGTCAATGGGTTGGAAAAAAGAAAAAAACAGAAAAAGAAAAGGTCCTAGGTGAAATCTCCTTTGAGGTGCGGCAAACCTACTAGTTAAAAACCTCATTGAGGTGGCTAGTAGGCCTAGAAGAATAAAAGAAAAAAAATAAAAATATTTGCTCCATGTATCTCTCTCTCATGAATGTAGGTGCTCTCCAACCTCTGCAATAAACAAAAAAAAGTTAGCCATGAAAAGAAAAGCTAACCAAAATACTAGTCAAAGGAAGTCAAACTTGGACTTTCTCCACCTTTTCTCAGATGCTCCAGAAGGGCCAAGTCCATGCCAATCCATCACCCTCATCTATTTCCACCATCCACCCATCATTCCCAATATTTTCTAGTTCATTTTCCTTGTTGTTCTAAAATGCTACAAGAAGGCTCTTTCTTCTTATAGGAAGTAAAAATACATAGAGTAGAAATTATATTTGTCATCTCTTGAAAACCGTGCATTCATTTTCCATGTTGTTTTAGGGGGGGATGCATATCAATGATAGTAACATGCCCAAGAAATTTCAAAAAATTCTGGTGCACACTTTTCAATAAATTGAACTCCATCAACTACATCCATTTTTAAATGTTCTCGATAGTCATGCATCCATTTTCCAAGTTGTTTCATGGGGAGATTCATATGGATGATGGTAACATACCCAAGCATTTTCAACAAATTCCAATGCACAGTTTTTGATAAATTGACCTCCATCACCTACAACCATTTTTAATTTTCCTCGATATTCATTCATCCACTGGCCAAGATTTTTTTTATGGGGAGGTGAATAAGGATGATGGCAACATGCTCAAAAAATTTTAGGTCAATCCAATATACCATTTGAGAGATATGGGAAAAACAAGTTTGCTATAGGAAACTGCTACAGGATGTCCTGAACTGCCACAAGATGTCATGTACTACTACAGGAAGTTGGTTGAGGGGTTTTGAACAACAAGAATGATCATATGA
This sequence comes from Pinus tabuliformis, assembly GCA_031772625.1. Taxonomy (NCBI): domain Eukaryota; kingdom Viridiplantae; phylum Streptophyta; class Pinopsida; order Pinales; family Pinaceae; genus Pinus; species Pinus tabuliformis. The sequence continues at coordinate 874,357,831 of CM062815.1, forward strand.
AGTGTTGGAAGGGTGTATGATAGTTGTGAAAATTCTAGGGAAGGTGAACATCCCCCATGGCCAATCCCAGAACTCCAAGAAGGTTGGATTTGACTAAGACAACTTGCTCACGGTAACTAGAAGACAAGGCTTTAGAATATGGGTTGGAATCCATGTTGGGAAGGTGTCCCTCAGGTCATTTTGGTAAACGTTTTGATAAATTTTGTAATATCTTTTTGTATAAAATGTAAAGTCTCTGTGAAATGTGGAAGCGGAGTGCAAAGCTAGTAGAAGTCAAAGGGGCTTTAGTCCCTTAGGTGGGTAGGTGATAGAGAGTTTTGGAGACCCAACCATGGTCTGAAGACTATGGTATTATAAAGAAAATTATATATATATAAATGAGTCATAGAGAGTATTAAGAAGGATCTAACATAAAATACTTATTGTAAGGGCAAGGTACTAAGCCGGGAAAGGTTTGTTTCCTGTACTTAGGCGAAAGGGGAAGGCTCCTGCAGCTGAGTGCACAGAGACCTTGGTAAGTCCACAGGTTGAGTGTGCAAGCCCTTGCACCTGAGTGTGCATGGAAAGGAAGCTTGTAATTAAATGCTTATACTTAATAAAGACTATTTTGAGTGGAATCTGGTGCACCTGTGTCTTATTATTTACTTCTGCAAAGTTTATGTATCTTTGCTCTATGTTATGATTTACATGAATTAATGCTTGTTTAATGTGCGAAAGTAGTAGATTGGTAATCTTTAAGCATGATAATGATAATTAGGAACCTTCACGAAGATCTGGAAGCGATTTAGATAGATTTACAATAGTTATCTGTTCGTAAGGGTTAAAGGTGCGTGAAGGTAGATCTAAGCCATAAGGACTGGAATAACACATCACACGGGCCTATGGATGTAGAAACATGGTTCTAGCATCCCCCAATACTTCTTTGGGTGATACTATAGCCTGCGCTATGCAGGTTGTTTCTGAAAGGGCCAACAGTAAGGGTTTTGTTGGTTGGTGCATATAAAGCTTAACCTGGGTCAAGCCCCATCAAACCAACAAATGGTTCTATTGTCGGGATCAAGATCAGTCTAAGTAATTTGTGATGTCGAATAAGTGGTTCGCTACTAAGAAAGAAATCAAGAAGTGGATCGATTGGAATATGCACAAGTTTGCAGCTCAGGAGAACAAAAACCCATGATTATCCAAGGAACAATGGTTGAATAGATACCTGTACATAGACGAAACCAAATACTTTTTATATTTCTTCCCTTGCGAATTCCACGAGTGGTTGTCTAGATTAGCGGACAATACGTGAAGGCTTGACGACCCTATTTTGTGGACTCCAGAACTAGTGAAACACCTAGAAGCTTCAGGAAACAACATCATGCAAGTTGTTGATCACTGGATTGATCATATATTAGGAGGATTCTCCATTGATCTCGTGATTGATACGACCATCAACTATAGCAAAGCAGAGTGCAGGTTCTTCAAGGTACCATGAGGTAAGTATTTAAAATCTCTGGAAACTAGGATTAAGATGTTGTTCTGTGAAAGAAGGGTTATGCCATTACCTTGATGTTTGGGACTACGTGAAGGAGAAAACACTTTAGAAGGTGTTATCACAAAATCAGGTACTAAGGGCTGCTACTTAGCAAGATCTCATGTAACTATTTCAAACCAGGCTTTAGACTAAGGCTTAGCCTCCTTAGTCAGAGAGGGCTCTCTCACAGATTTTTGATATGCTTTAATAACAAGAAAAGATGGCTAACTCTTCAAACAGTATATGAAAATAAGCTGGTTGGAACAACAAAATAACACTTCTCCCATTGGGCTCATGGAGTCAAACACCTCTGCAGTAAACTATTGACTACTCAATCATGGAAGCCAAGGCATATAATGTTTAAACCCTCAGAACATTTCTCAAAAGGAACCTCAACTCATAAATATACACAGGAAGTCTGAGCACTAGGTGAATTCAGAGTGATTGCATATTTAGTGAGCTGTAAAACATAAAAGGATAAAAACAAAGCCACATATATTCTGAGCACTTGAACACATAATGAATCTTGGGAAGAAAAAGTAATCTTTATATTACTGTCAAAAGTCTTTTACATAAGCTGATATAAAAACTCTGTTTTTTCATAAATCTCCAACCCTACTTACATCAGAGTTTTCACTATATATAGGAAAACCCAAACTAAAACTACCTTGAGTCTCCTCAACAAGCATGAGGGGAGAGCTCGATGGTCTATCATTAACTAACCTTATCTATTTTTAAACAAACTTATTAAATACATAAGGTATTGTGCTGTAAATGCATAGAGTCCTAATTACATTGAAAGTCCAATTCTATCTCCTCGTATGCATGATTCTTCTTGGATCCTTGACAGCTATACATTTTCTGTTGTGGCTGAGATAATGTTGGAGGAACATTCACTGAACGAGCTGGTCTCGGGTGCTAGCTGTGCAGATGGTTTATTAATTAGTAAAGATGAGTATCCTATCTTCACGGTCCCTGTCTTCCATTCTTCTTCACTTATTTAAAGACCACGCTCCAAGCTCTTTAATCCTTCAATAACAATGCATAACACCATATGCCTCATGATCTGGATGCCTTGTGGATTGAACAGGTGTACAAACCAAAAATCCCGGTAACCCTACCAGAACCCTAGTAATTCGGTCATAAAGTGCCTTTAAGAAAACTTTAGCAAAAAGCAAAATATTTCACTTTTTCTTCAAAACTTACACCTGTCACTGTTTGAATTGCTATGATAGCCTTGTATGGTTTCCCTCCTGTCCTTGAGGCATTCCTTTCAAAATTTGCTGACTTCATCACCAAATTCATTGTTTTCTTATAAAACTGCATCTACAGCAGTTTCGTAGCGCGCTACGAAACTGCTGTTTTTGCCAAAACAGAACATCTTTGCCTTGAAACGCTTTCTGCTTAAACTCATGATTTCTTCAGGCATTTTGTACAGGTGTTAGGGACCTAAATAATTTCAAAATGATGGAGCTTAAACCAAAATTTATCAAAACTTGAAAAGCACCTTTCCTTTCAAATCAGTGAGCTAGTTTACCTAGCTTCTTCTTCAGACTGCTAACCTCTTTCTTCAAAGCCTTATTTTCTGATCTCAGGCTTATGTTCAGCTTTCTTATGAGTTTTGCTTGCTTCAGTGCTGGTACCATCCATGAAAATACATCAGACCTTGAGTCAGCTTGCCCCAGTAGACTTGTGTTGCCTTTTAATACAGCCCTTCTATAACTGGCATATCTCACTGCACGTTCTCTAGAAAAACTCTTTATCTGAGCCACTTTTTCCTGAGTTGTTCCTGCCTGGTTCTTGATAGCTATGACATTTCCCCCTTGGCTAATAATAACCTTTTTACTCTTATCTTTACTCTTGGCTGCATGCACTGTTTTAGTCAAAACTTCAAGAAACTCTGTACTAGGCATTGTTACAGCTGCCTCCTCTTTATGCACTTTCTCGGCCTCTTTCATTTGTCTTCTTGTAATTAGCCTCCGTGGCTTGAACACATATTCTTCACTAGGCTCCCCAAACCTTAACCTTTTCGAAGCCTTTGATTTCTTCATGCTCTCTGGTGAAGATTGGGTTAAGTCAATATGCATGGGCTGCACTGGCTGGTCCTGCTCAAACTCTATTGGCTCAATCTGCACTGGCTGATCTTGTTCAAGTTCAATTGCTTCAAGTAAATCAGTTAAACTAGCTTTTGACATAGGACTTTCTTCAATAGCACTTGACTTGCCTTTCTCCTTGCTTGACTGACCTCTGGTTTTTACTCTTGATACCCTTTCAACTTCACTTGGTACAGATGCATCCTTCTTCTGTTTGACCTTCTCCTTTGATGATGATTGAGGTGTCTCCTTGATTACCAAAGGCTTCACTGGTTTCTTCAACTTGGTTTTGGACTTCTTCTGATCTTTCACCTTCTTTCTAAGCTCAGCAAGAGTAGGTTCTTCAATTGTTTCTTTTCTTTCCCTAACAGGCAATGGAGTGAGGCCTGTCTTGCTCTGAAAGCCAGCCATAAAAATAAAGGAATCCCAATCCTTACCAATCTTCTGTAAACCATCTAACACTAACAGCTTTACCAAGCCATGGTGAAACAGTGATGTTTCACAGTCACCTTTTTTCAGTTGAATTTAATCACACATTTTACTGAGGCTTCTGAACAAGTAGAAGGGGATATCTATTGATATTTTTCCTGTGAAATGTAACAAAAGTTTAAAATGATAGGAATAAACTTTGTTATACCTCCCTTCGCATGTTAAATATTTTTGAATGCATGTAAGGAGCAGTGCAAAATGTTCCTTCACGTAACTCCTTGGCACAGCCTTTGTGAGATCCTCATTTACATAAGGCTCCTTCAAGAATTCCCTACAGGGGCTCATATCGAATCTGAAATTTTTGAACCATTCATGACCTCCTCTAGGAATCTCAGTCACACTAGAAATGGCTTCTGGAGATACAGGGAATTCTAGCATTGACACCTTAGAGTTTAAACCGGTAAAATTCAATGCAAAAGCTTTTGTTACCTCTACGTGCCCTCCCTGCAATTTCTCACAAAACCTCCAGCAGCCAGCATCTCTAAAAGCTTTGGCTACTCCTTCATCCTTTAACGCAATATCCAGCCCCTCCGGTTCTGTTCTATGGCACCTTCCTGATCTATGCTCCCTTTTCTCCATTTTTCTTTGAAAACCTTCGGACAGAGGACTAACAGCAGCTTCAACTCAAAAGGCAACTTCGAACTTTGGAATGCAGGCTCGCTTGAAATCTGGTCCTTTTAAAATGAAAACTCGGGCTCCTTCGCGCTTCAATTGTCTTGTCATACAAGCAAGTCAGTTTACGCACTAATAACAAATAACATGACACTACCATACATCATAAAATCACTTTGAATGATGTTTATGTGCGTGGTTCTGAACCTCATGGCGGAATGATGACCCATAATGACCTGGAGAGGACACCAACTGACAATATATGGACGGACCTAATGACTCATCCCCCCAGACTTGACATTTCAAAAAAAACGCGCTGCAAAAACCCCGAATTCCCGATTTCGTAGCGCGAACAGTTATAAATTAACAACATGCGCTACGAAATGGCTGGTAGATGACACGCTACGAAAAGGCGGAAACATCATTGCGCTACCAGATTGGCCAATCAGACTGCGCTACGAAACTGCGCAAAGGACCAATGACGCAAACAAGACAAGACATGCCTTAAACAATTATGATGAAGGGTGATTAACGGTTTTTTGCAATGATTCACATCAATACCTTTTTAAAACATAATCCCTAAGTGACACACATAGGAACATAACCACTAGACACACATTTTTTGACAATGAAAAATTTCTTTTTGTTTGGAAAAACATGATGTACATGGACTGTAGTTCTAGGTGATAACAAAAGGAATGGAGAACTAGGCTTTGAATACAGTCCGTTGTTAGGATCCTCCTCCAGCAATGACAAAGGAACTATTCTAAGTACACCGCGAAGCACGCTGTAAATACTAAGTCAGGGTATCCCATGGATAAAGATGAGTGCCAGTATTGCAATAAAGATGTTGCAACTCTTGGGCTACTAGCTTTACTTATCAACCCAGGGTTCGTACAAACTTGGAGCTGACAATTCTATATGCACAAGTAGAAGTGAAGGTCCTGCCTATTGTCACTTGTTCATCTGGTGAGAAACCCGAGGGGTTCCAAGCCAGACTTCTATAGAGTAAGAAGAAGCTTGATTCTTTGATGGAGGAAGAGAAAATCTATTCTGAGAGAGCTACTCTACTGTAGTAATGAAGAAAACAATATGTAATGCTAAATCACATCATATCCTAATTAACTATTTAAACAGCTATGCGAAGCAGAATTGTGAAATCAACACTTACTTAATGTGGCTATCTAAGTTACAGAAGTAAAGAGCATCAAACCAAACTAATGAGATAGCAAGGAAACTAAACTAAATCTATTTTCACTTTCTTGGTTCTTTTGATGATCAGATAGTGTTAGAGTTTGATTTAATAACCAAATTGAAGCTCAGAAGTGGCAGCGTTTAAATTATATGTAGAACAATGTTCAGGAAGGAGTCAAGCAGAAAAGCAATCAAAGATCGAAATCAGTGAAGGGAGGACGTAATGAGGCAGTAGTGCATAGGAACCATTGGATCGATCAGTGAATAGTACAAACAAAAGATGATCGGTGAAGATATTAACATAGGATATTACATGAATAGATGGACGAACAGGATTAACGGAATATGAGTGGCGGAGATTGTTAGTGTCAATCTTTTCATACTTCCATCAGGGATCAAAATCCGCTCTTTTGCATTTTCATAGTAGGAGTCCCATACTGTAAATTTTTCATCACTCCATTAGGTCATGATATATGTATCCACTGATGGTTTTTTTCTCTTCAGCTCCTCCCTCATAGACTGTACTTGCTGATCCTCCTTCATATTGTTTTCAATCATGGTTCATAAACAATCTGCAGTCCATTTCATTAGGTCCTAGGGTTTTATTTCATTAGGTGTAGGATTTCATTACCAAGGTCAAGAACTGATTTTCAAATTCCAATAAAGGTCAACAAGGGTATGAGGATGATCAATAAATCGAGCATGATGGCTTGAAAGTGACAGCGACTAAAATTTTTTTTTTTGGAACCTAATGTAATTTTCACCTCAAAAACATGTTTTTGAGGTGAAAACAGAGTATTTTGAATTTATTGTATTTCTTATGTAATTTTAAGTTTCTATATGTAATAATGGATCTCAGCTACATCAGAAGAATTCTTGCTGCAAGACACACCAACACTACAAAAATCAAGTTAGTTTGAGCATTTATCCACCTGCAAACACAGAATGAGAAAAGGCATTAAAAAACAGAGTTTTGAAAAAGACAAGAAACATTTGAAAGTGGGTTTTTCAAAAGTGAAAAATCAAAATGGACTCCTATTTAAGCTCTTACATTTCATTTTCTAAAATAATTATTTTCATTTAGCAATCAAGGAGTCCAAAGGTGAGAAGAAAAGGCGAAATTCGAGTGAGTTTGGGAAAACGAAAATTGGCACTGTGCATTGGCTGAGCAGCGTTGTGCTTCTGACCAAAACAAGTTGGCGTTGTGCGTTGGGGACAAGGCACTATGCATGGAGCCAGGTGTTGCGCGTCTGGAAAAGTTTTGTAGTTCAAATTAACATGTGCACTGCATGTAGAGCTAGGTGTTGCGCATTTGAGCAAAGGCGTTGTGCGTTGAGGAGCAAGCCTCCAAACCCTCCATAACTTCAAAAAAACATCAAATTGTCTGATCTTTTCCTCTTTCCATGTAAGTGACCATCCTCTCCTTCATTTTTTTGCTTGCACATGAAATTCATAAGCACCATTCTTCATGATTAAAATTAAACCCTAGTTTTCTCTATTCATTCTACAAAACCCTAAACCCCTTTGTTTCTTCCCATCACCTATCATTAGAGCTAGAAACCCCTCTTTACATCACTACCTGTCCCCTCATCTATATTCCTTCATTATATCCCTCATCCTAAAACCCCCTTCCCTCACTCTCATAATTCATATCTTACCCTTGATTGTCCAAGTCTACCCTAATACATCCCTACACTTCTAAAGGACTCCCACTCATTCCCTTTATCCCTTTCTAGAAGTGTACCAAAAACCTTGCAAACATGGATAGAGAAGACCTTGAATATGAAGAGGAAAACACAGCTAGTGACAGCTCAGTAGATAGAGCTAGGCAGCACAAAAAACCTCATAAGGGAGGTAGGATTACTAGAGAAGAGCCATCAAACCTTAGGGAATTGCAGACTTCTCAGTTGGCTGTTTCATGTTTTAGATATCTTGGATGCTATGAGTTCTGTGAACAAGTGGAGAGAATCCAATACCACTCAGAGCTCACCAGACTCTTTGTATCTCATCTTCAAAACAAAAAAGTGACTCTTGCTGGGGTAACTTTCACAGTTTCACCATCCATCATTTCAGATGCCACCGGGATTCCTAATGTTGGTGAGAAGTGGTATAAGGCCCAAGATCTTGATGAACATTATTATGAGCCTTACATTAAACCTCAGTACAGAAATTAGGTGAAGAGGCTCTTTCTTTTCAAATTTTTTGAGAACAAGTATGTCCTCTGGATGAGAATCATCATCAAATATTTCACTTGTGAGGGCAAATTTTCTAGGTTGTACACTTATCACATCAGGCTCCTCATGCATTTTACCAGGGTGAAAATGTTAAACCTCCCATAATTTTTGTTCAAGAACATTGAGAAGATGGCTTATTTTGTGCAGAAGAATCCATACCCTCAGCAGATGAGCAGCCTCTACCACTACTCCTTGATCAAAATTCTTGTTCTTCATCATCTCAGTCTCCTCAACATCCCTTGGGAGACATTTATTGCTCATGACATATTTAGGGGTCCTCAAGTTCCTTCACCAGTGTCTCAAGAAGCAGGGGGACCTTCCAGTCAAGTGGAAACAGAAGAAGAGATCAAGGAGACAAGAACTGCTGAGGTGCCAATTTACTTGACCTATCAGAGGGGCACAAGGAGATTATTTGTAGCTGCTAGGCAAGTGTTTGCTCCATGGGATGTGGAAGGGACCTTGCCTTCTTCATCAGTCCATAGGAAAATGCTAACTCCACAAGATGTGGAAGGGGCTTTTCCTTCTTCATCGACACAATAGGTACAGGTACAGCAGTTGCACAAGGGAAAAGAAAAGATGCCAGATGATGATGAGGAGGAAAGGGACTTTGACTTGGTAGAACATGATGAACCTGAGTAGCCTGACATTGAGACCATTGATTTAGAGGCTCAGAAGATGGAAACAATAAATGACATCATCATACAAGAAAAGGAAGCTCAAATACAAGCTTTTATGGACAATCTAGAGAGGGCTAAGTATGTCATCACATACTTAGAGCATGAAAACAAACCGTTGAGTGACAAACAAGTCCTCATGGAGCTGGAAGTGCTCAAGGAAAAACGACAAAGTGACAAAGAGGCTCATGTCACTTTAACTCCTATTGAGTAGGAGATTGAAAAGGATAGGGAGATTTGGCTTGAGAGAGTCAATCTACACCTTGAGAAGCTGCTACAGAAGGCCAATAGAGACAATCAGATGATAAGGCACATGGCCTATCACTACAGGACCCAGAATAGGATTTGCAACATGAGGATCAAGAGAATGAAAACTAAGCTAAAGCAGGCCTTGGAAGGAAAAAAGGAGGGGGGTAGGCTTAGGATGTTGGCTGAAGCCTCCTTGGCTCATCAAAGCACATGATGGTGGTGCTTCACACAAATTTTGGGCAAGTTTTGGGCAAATTTTGTCATTTGCAAATTTTGAATTTTAATACACAGGAAAACTTCCCAGAAGCGCAGCGCCACCAGCACTGCGCTTTTCCTAGGGGCATCCAATGGAGGAATGGCTTACATTTTTGGATTCAAGGTAGTGAGGACATGCACCCTAGCAAGTTTCAAATTTTTTGGAGCAGAAATGGTCCACCAAAAGGTCCAAAAACACTCTAAAAATGACATTTCTGCCATTTTTTGGACACATAGAAGCAGCCTTTGGAAAATCAAGTTTTGAGGGGTGAAATGAGCTCCAAATGTAGAAATTCTAGGTGTTCTAGAAAATATGCTTGAAGACCTTTCCAATGATGGGCTCAATTTGGATTCCAGGAAGGCCTTCAAAAGGGACCTGAAACTAGCGCTGCGCGTTGAGCAAATTTTGCTTAGGATGCCTATTTTTCCAGTTTTTGACTATGATCATGGATTCTCTCTCATGGTGGATGATTTACTATTGTAAATTATGTCATGGTTTGTAAATATGATGGTTAAAAATTTGTATAGGGTAGATTCATTTCTTTAGGAGTTAGTTTGAAGTCAAATGAATCAGTTTTTCACTTTTAGAGGCAAGTTGTTGATGATGCCTATATTCCTGTTCCTTGTTTAGTATCAATTAGATCAGCTCCTCATCTTAGGGATTCGACCCCTGAAGATGGGAGGAGGTTGAATGCTTGTCTATATCTTCTTCTTCTTTCTCTTTGTGAGAGGTTGGACTCAGTTGGGTTCTCATGGCTTGATTGTACATCATTGTAAGAAGTTTGGCAAGGAGATTAATAAGATTTGCATCTATTTTTATGGGAACCCTGTGGTATGGAGTTTTAGAACAGTTTATTCTTTTGTAACCATTTTTTTACATGTTTTATGTATGCCATCATCCATTTCATTGCTTCTTATTGAATGTTATCAAGTTTGATAGGTAGAATCCATTGTAACAGTGCTCTGCCTTGGGAAATCATTCAATATTTCATGTTTTCTACTGTTTGAGAAGGATCCATGATTGTCACATGCCCTCCTCAGCTCCTCATCAGTCTTAAACACCTCACACCATTAAGCCTAAAGTGCTAAATCCTATGCCTACCTTGCCCCATAGAACACGCTACATTTCTAACCTAATTTCCGAGACTAAACTGCCCAACTCCATTTGATCCAGCAAAACACCAACAAATTCAACCAAAACCTTTTGAGCTACTATACCTAGCCTAAAACATCTTACTTGATCCAGTCATCTTGACTGAGATCCTTAAGGAGAGAGCCCTTTCTTGGCCTTGTAGAGCTAGCTACAAGGCTAAGCTTGGTTTGTTGTTACCCTGGAATTGCCTCCCTTTAGCCTGAGGTAGATCTAGGTGATAACAGAGATCTTATCACAGGGGATTAAGTGAATAGAGGGATAGACAACATTAATGGAAGATGAGCGGCGAAGTTCTTATCGCAAGGATTAAGTGAATAGATGGATGGATCGATCAACGAACAAGATTAACGAAATATTGAGTGGTGGAGATCTTATCGTGGGAGGTTAAGTCAATAGGTGGACGAACAGGAATAACTGGAGATGAATGGCAAAGATCTTATCACGGTGATGAAGTGAATATATGGATGGATCAAATCAAGTCACGTGGTGACAGAAGGGTAAAAAAATGTGAGGAATGATGGAGTGGGTTTCGTAGGTGGTAAGCAATTTCTCACGTGCCCTCAAAGCTATAAGTGGAATTCATAAATTTTGCGTGATTAGCATAAGTGAGTGACATGTAGCATGAGAAAACCACTTTTCTTGCTTGCTCTCGTGTGGATATCGGTTGTGCAATAATTCGCACAAGATTGCGCGATAGCCATTGGATCATGCGAGAAAGGTCAACGGTGGAGATCGGCGAACTTAGTTGGCGATCGGGTGACGTGATAGCTATTGGATCAAGCAAGACAAATCGACGGTGGCGATGTGGAGCACCTAAAGTCAAATGTTGAAATGAATAAAGGTGATAAGTAGTATCTTGTGCACCCTAAGAGCTGTACGCTGTATTTCTAAATTTCACACGATTAGCCTAAGTGAGTGACACATAGCACAGGAAAACCATTTTTCTCGTGTGCTCTCGGTCAGGTATCAGTCACACAACAATTCACGCAATATTATATGATAGCCATTGGATCATGTGGGATTGATCAATAGTGGAGATCGGCCACGCTAGTTGGCGATTGGGTGACGCAATAGCCATTGGATTGAGGGCACGACAAATCAACGGTGGAAATTTGGAGCACATAAAGTAGGTGGAAGGATTCACGATAGCTATTGGATCAAGCTAGATGGATTGACAGTGGAGATCTGGAGCACATAAAGTCAAGTGTTGAAATGAATCGAACGGTGATTGGTAAGGTTTTTTTTGGATCGGATAATAAGGAAATCTACGGGTACAATCTGATCAAGATGCGTTTTATTAGCTTCCGCTTAAGCATTTCATGCTGAAGGAAATGAGCATATGAGAAAAAAGTTATGGAAAAAGATGCAATGAAATGAACCTTGTACTGAATCAAGACAACAAACTTCATGCAAGAACTCCTGGCTAACCGGCTAATTGAAAGAAGGCACAAATGGAAGAAAACTAAAACACAATTAATCTACGCTACACTACCGTAATGGAAATGTAGCTACTTAAGCAAATGAATGATTAAACCATGAATCTACACTAGCATACATGTACAGTAAAGAGGAGCCTTAGCTGCTAGGGTTGGGCCCTAACCCAAGAGCTTCAGCCCTCTGAGTTAACTCAGTGCTGGCTCAAAACAAAACTCATTCTTATTATCAAAACAATATATTACATCAATTTTTTCACAAGTCTTGCAGCTTGAAAATAAAGTAGAGTTTTACAATCAATAATCCCCCCAATCCTACTGAGGTCCTAGACCTCTCTACTTATACAACTGAATTCTGAAACAACTTCCTTAAAATTAGGGAGGCTCAGCTCCCAAACTTGAGATAAATTGGTACTTTGACTTTCACTTGATCAGCTGCCTTCTAGTCCTCATGATTTGGCTGTTTGCACTTTGAGCTGATGGAGGAATATTTGGAGGAGGGGTAGTAAATGAGGAGGTTTTCCCTCCTATAATTCCTCTCCCTTGTCCCATTCAAGTTTTGACCAAGGTCTTTGCAAAAATTCCTTGCTATTATCTTTTAATCCTACGTTAAATGCACATTAGACCACAAAGCAAAATATCTAACTCTAACTCATCTCATAAACAAAATATAAACAAAAGTATGCAATAAGTTGTGAGAATAGTTGGTTTGACCAAGGTAGGAGGTGAATTAAGGCCCATATAAGTACCTAATGATGAGGCTCATCATCACCCCCTACTGAAATTTTTGCTCATCCTCTAAGCAACTTAGTCAATATCCATGTCCTTCATGGCTCTGGTAACCTCTCTGACATCCCATGCCTCTTTTGTGGTCCCTTCTTCTTGTTCATAGAAGCATGCCTTTCCTTTGTACTTCTTCTCACTACCTTTTTTCCTCTTCTTCTTTTCTCCCTTCTAGCATCCCTAGGAGTAGTGGTGGACTGAGTTTTAGGCCTATCCAATTGACTTTCAACCTTTGCATTGATTTCTTATACATAGGTGTCCTATTGAGTGCCTCTCTCTACCTTTGAGGGGAGTGATATTCTCTGATATTCAGGATGTGTGGTAGTGTGTTCCATCTCCTTGTAGATATTCCCACTGCAGATCAACAGATTATGCAATATACTAAAACACAATACAAGATCTACTTTTACAACACTTTGCGGAAGCTTAATCAAATTGAGAAAGATTAATAAGAACACATATAACTGATATGGAGAAATCAATCAAACATAACACAAAAGAAATAACCTGGGGAAAGCCTCAGCCTAAAACCCCAACTCTGTATTATCATACAAGTGGAAATATAGTCTCGATTACAAAAAGAATCAGCTCATAAGCTATCGTGCTCTCTCTGCAATCCCTCTGCTGCTCATAGACAGTCAAAGGCATCTTTCAAACCTTCTCATCTGCCCTCCAAGCCTCCTATTTCTTTGTGCAATTTTCCTTGGGGTCCAGTGCAGCCACTTGTGTGAAATGGCCTCTTCACACAATCACTAACCTATGATCCAACTACGCAGTCCTGAAGGAGATAAATCCTTCTCCATGGATGAGCTTCTTTTATAGGAAAAAATTCAGCCAACTGATAGTACATTCTCCCTTCTTTGATCTCAACTGGGTCTCTGTCTGAACTGACATGCATGAGTTATTCATGAGAGAATATTCAATTATCTGAAGTGCAGCAGTTATATGCAACCATGCATTAACTAACTGAACTCACATTAATTTAAACAAACTGTTTAAATCAATCTAACTAGACTTGACTCTGTTAATTGAGCCAACTAATTACTACTCAAGCTAGAACTCATCCTTATCTCTTTAACTGATGGATAAATTCCTCAATTAATAGAGAAATTGTTGCATGTCCTCACATAGACTTCATGTTTAATTTTTCACAACTAATTAACTCATGGATAATTAATTAATTTATTTTCAAATAGCTGTCAAGTTCAAATTCGAATTTTACTTCCTATTTTTAGTCCAGGGATTGACTAAAATAGGAATCCATCCCGAACTGTTAAAAATAGAATGTTATTTTTAGCACTTTCATTTTTCATTCCCTGTTGCCCAATCCAGCACTGGTACCCAAACTGCTATTTTTAGCAGTGCTATTTTTGCACTTCTATTTTTTGCATTTCTTGTTGCCATTTTTCAACACTCCCTCTCAACAAGAAAGGATTCAACTCGAATCTAATCCTGTACCTCTAGAATGTTCTGCATGCAACAAATCTACCAAGTGTGGTTGCTCCAGCAACTCTCGGAACAAAAAAACTTCCAATTGACCTCTCTATTGGGCTAGAAACATACTCTGATGTTGAAGCTCTACCTATTGCTGACATGTGCTCCCTCTCTAACCTCTGAGCTGTTGCAACACTCCATGCATGTCGCACCATTGCAGCCTACTATCTCTACACAGTCCTAGGACTCCTGCACTGTAGCTCTCTTTGTCGCTCCCTCCACATCTGTCTCTACCCAATCAGTCTCTCCTGCTACTCCTCGTCGGGGCTCTTGTAGGAAATTCGAATCAAAGAGGTTGGGTACCTCAAGGATATTGCCCCCATATCAGCCTCTGTGGGAGAATCACTCCACATCGCCCCACCTCCTACCTAGAGGTATGGCTGCATGTGATCCATCTGCCCACCTGGCTCAAAGTTTCCCCCTACTGGAGGTCTCTACATGAGTGGATGCCTCCACTCTATCTCCTCTCATCTTCCACAGTTGTGGCTACTCCACAACCTCCTGAAGCTGCTTCACCAATCGTGGCTCCTCCTCAATCATCTAAGACTTCTTCTAGCACTGCATGTTGAGAGGTAATGTACTCTCCCTCTCAACCACCAAGTCTCCATCAGTTGCCTTGCTCCTCAAGGCTTTGCATGCATCTCGAATCTCAAGAGCATATAGGTTCTTAACCCATGAACCAATCTGATTCACCTGTCTAGTGATGATGTGTCTAAGGAAAAACTTTCCCGTACTGAAGACTACATCATAGCCTCTATCTTCCAGCATCGCGATCAACACCAAGTTTCTCTTCAGTCCTGGTAAATACTTGACATCGGTCAAGGTAAGGCAAGCTCCATGCTCCCTCTGAAAAATAACAGTGCCTACACCTGAGACACTATACTTTTCATCATTACCCATTGCTATGAGTATCCGGAGATCTTTCTCCTCCAAAGTACTGAACAAACTCTTGTCACCGATCATGTGGAAAGAAGCTCCACTATCGAGAAACCAACCACTTCCCACCATGGATGAAACCATGCATGCGAACAGTGTGAAATTCAACTCGAACAGTGAGGCCAGTGCCTCACCTTCTGATCCTTCCACAGATCACTTCTTGGATTTCCTCAATGGATAATTTGTAGCAAAATGGCCCACCTCATGACAATGAAAGCATCACACTTTCAATTTGTCAAACTTCTTCCCACCATGGGAAGAACCATCTCTGATTTTCTTATCTCCTCCTACATCAAATCCAACCAAAGTCATTCACAATCTCGCAGTTTCTCTCTTCCATTAACCGAGTCCTAGTAGATATGCCAGCTCTTAGGAAGACTGAGGAGTACAAAACTCACCATGTCATCATCAGCTATCACGATCCCTACACTTCCAAGATCATCCCTGCATGTGGTGAGCATGTTCGGATACGAAGAGATCGTGCCACCCTTTTCACACTTGATCTTTCGAAGCTTGTCTTTCAGTGCCAGCTTCCTCTGATCACTGCTATTCTAATATAGATCTTTCAATGTTTTCCACATTGAAAATGGTGTCTCCTTCCCATGGAGACTCGAGACTATGTGATCTTGAACTCCCTCCAGAAGGATTCTCCTTGCTCTAGCCACACATTTCTTCCATTCAACCAATTTAGCAGCACCAGTCAACTTGGGGACTTCATGATCAATGAAGTCCTTTAGACCGTTATCCTCTAGTACTACTTCCATGCAATCCTTCTAGGCTATATAATTCGAACTGCCATCAAGGGCATATTCGAGTCTCAAACCATTGAATGCCATAGGTGAAATAGAGATGTGATAAGAACTCGATTTCTATATTCAGGAATCACAAACTTCAACTTCTCCCTTCTTGTATATTGTTCTTCCTTGATCACATGTGATCCGATACCATGTAGAAATTCCCACTGTAGATCAACAGATTATGCAATATACTAAAACACAATACAAGATCTACTTCTACAACACTTTGCGGAAGCTCAATCGAATTGAGAAAGATCAATAAGAACACATATAACTGATATGGAGAAATAAATCACACATAACATAGAGGAAATAACCCGGGGAAAGCCTAAGCCTAAAACCCCAACTCTGTATTATCATACAAGTGGAAATATAGTCTACATTACGAAAAGAATCAGCTCACAAGCTATCTTGTTCTCTCTGCAATCCCTCTGCTGCTCATAGACAGTCAAAGGCCTCTCTCAAACCTTCTCCTCTGCCCTCCAAACCTCCTATTTCTTTGTGCAATTTTCCTTGGGGTCTAGTGCAGCCACTTGTGTGAAATGGCCTCTTCACACAATCACTAACCTATGATCCAACTACGCAGTCCTGAAGGAGATAAATCCTTCTCCATGGATGAGCTTCTTTTATAGGAAAAAATTCAGCCAAATGATAGTACATTGTCCCTTCTTTGATCTCAACTGGGTCTCTGTCTAAACTGACATGCATGAGTTATTCATGAGATAATCTTCAGTTATCTGAAGTGCAACAGTTATATGCAAGCATGCATTAACTAACTGAACTCACATTAATTTAAACAAATTGTTTAAATCAATCTAATTGGACTTGACTCTGTTAATTAAGCCAACTAATTACTACTCAAGCTAGAACTCATCCTTATCTCTTTAACTGATGGATAAATTCCTCAATTAATAGAGAAATTGTTGCATGTCCTCACATAGACTTCATGTCTGATTTTTCACAACTAATTAACTCATGGATAATTAATTTATTTATTTTCAAACAGTTGTTAAGTTCAAATTCAAATTAAATACTTCCTATTTTTAGTCCAGGGACTGACTAAAATAGGAATCCATCCTGAACTGCTAAAAATAGAATGTTATTTTTAGCACTTCCATTTTTCATTCCCTGTTGCCCAATCCAGCACTCGTACCCAAACTGCTATTTTTTGTAGTGCTATTTTTATCACTTCTATTTTTAGCATTTGTTGTTGCCATTTTTCAACACTCGAACTGAAATCACCCGTAAATGACCTCAGTGAATTAATGAAGGTATTATAGACCCATGTGTTGGGGTGTGCCTATGTTATTTTAAGCAATGGATCAATAAGATTCTGAAATACACAGACACTGAAACAGTAAGAGGAACACAGTAAGCAAACACATAAAAACACAACAAGCTTAATAAGGAATTCACCCAATCATCCTGGGCTACGTCTCTTGGTCTAGCCTTCAGTGGTGGCCTTTCTATTGTGTCTTAAAAGAAGAGCTTTTACAATGATGAGCTCAAATTGAGTCTCACGGAACAGATGATGATCAGTAGGATTGTACTTGGATCCCCCAAGTCTTTAGAGTACATAAACTCACCTTACTGAATCTTGACCTCAATTGGTCTCAGTGGTTTGAGTCCAATCTGGTACTCAATACCTGACAGGTATACACAGAAGAGTTGCTTGAACCTCTCAAGCCTTCTCTATAGTTCACAGACTCTCAGACCCTCTTTGTCTCTGTTTGCTCGATGCTACCTTTGTCTGCAGGTCAGCTCAGCTTCTCTGTTCTCTGCAATTTGCTTCTCTCCCTTTCTGCCTTTCTGCCTTTCTTCTTACTCTCTGTGTGTTCGTAACTTAAAGCCAATCTATTCTCTGACTGTTTGTTTCTGCATCCCAGCTCCCTGGATCTCCTCCCTTTGTCCACTTGAATTCCCCTACTCTACGTCATCATCGCTGTGTAATGCTTCACAGAGAGGTGGCCACTTGTTTCCTCATGAACTGAGTGTCAGCTCTCTTTGAACGGTCATTATTTCCGTTGCTCCAAGATTGCCCACGAAACGGATTCCTTTGCCAACTCATCGGTCATACTGAACCTCAAATCTCATGTGACTCGGCCTATTTCCCCGTCGAATCTAGTCATCCATCAGATCATTTCTTCGCCTTTGATTTGGAGCCTCCAGATCCTATGGTCCCCGTCCATATCAGGCGGGTAAGTAGCATGACCTTTACTCGTCCAATGTGAGTGGTTTTCTCTCTCATCCACCGGACATGTGTCACCCAGTGTATGGCATCGGGCGGGACTCGGTCGAACCCTCTTACTGCTTGTAGCCCTTCCGATATCCTGCTGGTTTTATGGTGGGACCTGCCTTTTGACGAAATCGGTGATTTCCGTATAGTTTTATGCTTTCCTCATGACCTAGCGCTTGGGGGCTTTCCTTCACTGAGGGGGCTGCCCTGCGATATGCAATTAGCGCTAATCGCGTATCAGAAACTACCTCTATTTCTGGATTTGACCTCCCGTTTGTCAATTTGTGCCAGAACGCGGTTACCATGGGCCAACGGTCTATGCGCTTGACCGAGGGTCCTCATTGCTCCGTGCTGACCATAAATTTCCATTTTTCAGAGGTTATTTCTGATAAGCTTAACATCCATAAGACTTTGAAACTTCGGCATGAGTTTTTACAGAGTTCGGGAAACTTTAAGAGAGTTTAAGGATCCAATTTGGATCACGGCCTTCCCACTGAAAAAGCTTTTGGACCACCAAAAGTTGGTTTTCAAGCATCGACTAAGTGAGGGTATAGTTGTCTCACTTGTCCAATCTCTATCCACTTTGCACTGCTTGGCTTTGAACCCTTGAGTCCAATCTTGAGGTACTCAACATCTCCTCTACGTGTCGTCTTCACCTTCCTATCCAGAACTGTGTCTTCCTACAATTCATTGAAATATTCAGGTAACAGATCATCAATAGAAGGCAATTGACTCTACTCTTCGAGATCTTCAATTAATGAAGGTTTAAATAGTCTCAAGCTGTCTGCATTAACGACTGAGTAGATGTGCATGTAAGCTGGTAAATCAAGGTGAAAAGCATTCTCACCAATTTTCTCAAGTATCTTGAAAGGTCCATACCTTATTGGCTTTAGATTTTTACCTTCGCCTTGCATTCTGTCTTTTTTGATATACAGCCAGACTTGATCACTGTCTTGGAAACTATTCTCCATTTGATGCTTGTCATGCCTTGCCTTATATTTGGCCTGGCTATTTTCTAACTATTCTTGTACTGCCTGGTGAATCTCTTAGATTTTTTCAATGAACTTGGTTTCCTTGTCCAAATCACTGTGTCCATCAACTTCTATGTCTTTACCAAAGACAAAATCCAAGGGAGACCTTAGTGTGAAACCAAAACAGGTCTCAAAAGGAGATCTCTATGTAGAAGAATGTTTAGCTCGGTTGTAAGCATGCTGCACATAACATAAATGTTCATCCCAAAGTTTGGGATGCTTGTTGTAATAGCCTCTGAGAAACTGGATCACTGTCCTATTGACCACTTCTATTTGGTCATCTATCTATCGATGAAAGGCTACACTCTTCTTCAGTTTGGTGTCCATCAGTTCCCACAGAATCGACCAAAACTTCCCAACAAATCAGGTGTCTCGATCAGATATAATGGAAGTGGGTAATCCAAAATGAACCCATACATGTTAGAAGAACAACTTTGCAATTTGTTTAGCTGTAATCTATCTGTTACAAGGGATCAAAATACACATTTTGTTGAACCTATCCACAACAACATATAAATAGTCATGACCTTTTCTAGATTTAGGCAATCCTCCAACAAAGTCCATGGAAACACTCTCCCAAGGATGCGAAGGAACTGGTAGTGGAGTTTACAAGCCTAGTTTTCTATTGCTAGGCTTGCTTTTAGCACACATGGTACATCCTCTTACATATCTAGAAACTGTCTCATTCATTTTTGGCCAATAACAAAATCTTTGCAGCTTTGCAACATTTTACTTACACCAAGGTGACCTTATATTATAGAAGTGTGTGCTTCTCGAATTATCTTTACTCTTTCAGTTTGTGGAATGCATAGCTTTCCAAACTGATACAAGAGTTGGTCCTTAACATGATAATTCAATTCTTCTACTCGTTTACCTTGACTTAAAGTTGCATATACATCTTTAAATTCTATATCTTGAGCATATTGTTCAATGTAGCTCTCATGCGATACTGAATTATGCTTAAGTATAGTAGATGCATTTATAATTGGTCTAGAAAACATATCTACAACTTTATTGTGTATGCCATTTTTATATCTAATTACTAAATGAAACTGTTGTAGAAAACCCATCCATCTATAATGTCTTAATTGCTGCAACTTAGTTTGGGAGTGTAGATATTGAAGTGGTTGATGATCAGTATGTATAACTGTCTCTTTGCCCATTAAATAATGTTTCCACTTTTTCAGACTCTGTACTAATGCATACAATTCTTTATCATATATGGGATAGTTAACTACTGCAGAATTAAATGTCTCAGAATGATAACATATGGGTTTACCATGGTGTATCAACACTGCTCCCATGGCATAGTCACTGGCATCTGTTTGAATCTCAAATGGTCTTTGAAGATCGGGCAGTGCTAGTACTGGTGCTATACTAATATTTTCTTTCAAGGTGTCGAAGGCTTTTTGCTGTTTGCCTCCACATTGAAACACCTTGTTCAATCATGTTAAAGCATGTAAGGGAGCTGCAATTAAGGAAAACTTAGAAATGAATTTTCTCCAATATTGTGTTTCTCCTAAGAAGCTTCTAACTTCTGTAGAAGATTTGGGTTTAGGCCAGTTTTGACTGCAACCTTAGAGGGATCTATCTTCAATTCACCACCCCCTACTATATGTCCCAAATAATTCAAAGATATTTTTCCAAATTCACATTTTGAGTGTTTAATGTAAAGATTTTCTCTTTTCAAAACATCTAGGGTCTACTTAACATGATTTAAATGTTCTTCCCACGTTTTTCTAAATATAAAAATGTCATCCAAATATACAATAACAAAATAATCAAGAAAAGGTCTGAGTACATCAGTCATTACTCTCATGAAAGTAGCAGGAGCATTAGTTAGGCCAAAAGGCATAACCAGCCACTCATACAATCCCTGCTTTGTTTTGAAAGCAGTCTTCCATGAATCTTGCTCTGCAACTCTGACCTGATGATATCCACTTTTTAAGTCTAACTTGGAAAAATAAACAACTTCTTTCAATTGATCTAATAGATCATCTATACGAGGAAGGGGATAACGATTTTTATCGTTATATTATTCAGTGCTCGGTAATCAATGCACATTCTCCACGAGCCATCTTTCTTTCTCACCAAGACAATTGGAGACCCACATGGTGATGTGTTAGGTCTGATGAACCCTTTCTCGAGCCACTCCTGCACTTGTTTCTTGATTTCAGCATTCTCTAAAGCGGACAACATGTACATTCTGATGTTAGGCAATGGAGCATTTTGCTACAAAATAATATCATGCACTATTTCCTTTTTGGGTGGAAAACCTTTAGGTTCTTGAAACAAGATATCATATTCTGAAACAACTTTTTATAAACCAGCTTGCTGTTTAGCATCACAGCCCTCAAATACATTGGTTTTATCAGGTTTCTTTCACTTTACAATCATCAGTAAAAATTGTTTGCATGAATTTACAATTCATTTCATCTGCCCTAAGTTTATGAGAGTATAATTATGCTTGAGCTTATGATCCCTTACAACATATTCGATTCCATATTTAACAAGTAGATACTTGTTCTCAGCTCTATAGAAAATAGCTTTTCTATCATACAAGTAAGGACTTTCTAAAACAATTCCAAATATATCCAAAGGAACTATATCTAACTCAACCTCATCTACAAATTATGAACCAAAAGAAAACATAAGTTTACATTGTCTAGTCACTTGTAGTTGTGCTTTATCACATAACCAACCTAATAGGTATGGCTTCTTGTGAGGTGTATTCAGCAATCCCAACTTCTTTACAATTGCTTCAGAAATTAAATTTACTTGTGAGCCACTATTAAACAAAGTATCAATCTTTTGATGCTTGGAAATAACTCGAATATGAAAAAGCTCACATCTTTTTCTCTCATTTTCTTCATTATCAGTAGATTGTGCATAATTACTAGTAGATGCTTCAGAATTTTTACATTTTATAATTGTGGCTGCGATTGTTTCTTCATCTCCTGAGTCTGACCCCAAATCCTTTTGAATAGCTACAGCAGTCTTCTTCTTCTTTCCCTCGAACTTCTTAGGTCTCAGCTCCGGATGCAGAATCCAGCAGTGCTCATCATCATGCCCATCCTTCTTACAGTGAGTGCATGAAGACTTGCTTTTCTGTGCAATGTTTTTCTTCCTCCCTTTCCATTTCTGTCTTATTCTCCTTGTTTTGCTTGTAGTGGGTTGGGATGATCCCCCAAATTCTGGGTTCCCATTCTTACCTCTAACTTCTAGATGTGTAGCCTGAACGGATACCTCATCTATACTAGTGGAATTAAACATGAGGATAGTGTGCCTCATGTAGTTGTGTAGACCACCTATGTACTTCAACGGAGTCTTGGGTGAGTCTAATGAAATTCCTAGAATCAAAGCTCATTTCCTAAATTCTTGTGTGTAACCTTGTACACTTTTCCCTTTCAATTGGCGAAGAGTTTGCCAGCTCATCATGACCTGCTGCATGTAAGCTAGTGGATAGAACTGCTTTTTGATTGCAGAAACAAATTCACTCCAGACAGAAATAATCTTACCATGTTTCTTCATGTCAACTTGTGTCCTACCTTCCCACTATACCAAGGTAGTGCCTCCAAGGCATAGGCTAGCCAGCTGAATCTTACTTTTGTCTGAGTCAATGGTTTGCACTCTGCAATAAACATCAATCTGTCTTATCCAATTATCCAATTTCTTTGCATTCAACTCTCCATCATATATTGGTAAATCAAATTTAACATCTAATTTGATCAAAGATGTCTTCTTTTTACTTTCAAGGCTCTTAGGAGGTGTGAGAAATTTTTCTTCTTTCCCTTTGCCTTTAGAGTTGTCATCGAGGAGATATTCTTCTACTCCTTTGTCTTGTTTGGAGCTTGATGAATCTTCATCTTTGTGTTTCCTAAAGTCCTTATACATTTCCTCCACCATTGACTTCAGGGTCATAAAACTATCCATGAACTGGGAATCTAATTCCAAGGGATTTTCTTTTGACATTTTCTTCTTGGAATAGAATCTTCCAATTTCCGGGTTAGTTTCAACCAACTCTCCTTCTCCTAATTTAAGCTTTGATCTAGTTAGCATTCAACAACAAAATCCAACACAAGCTTGTCTAACCTTACTAACCTAGGAGCTCTGATACCACTTGATCTGAAATCACCCGTAAATGACCTCAGTGAATTAATGAACGTATTACAGACTCATGTGCTTGGGTGTGCCTATGTTATTTTATGCAACGGATCGATAATATTGCGAAATACACAGACACTGAAACAGTAAGAGAAACACAATAAGAAAACACATAAAAACACAACAAGCTTAATAAGGAGTTCACCCAATCCTCCTAGGCTACGTCTCCTGGTCTAGCCTTCAGTGGTGGCCTTTCTATTTTGTCTTAAAAGCAGAGTTTTTACAATGATGAGCTCAAATTGAGTCTCACAGAACAGATCATGATCAATAGAATTGTAATTAGATCCCCCAAGTCTCTAGAGTACACAGACTCCCCTTACTGAATCTCGACCTCAGCTGGTCTCATTGGCATGAGTCCAATCTGGTACTCAATACCTGACAGGTATACACAGAAGAGTTGCTTGAACCTCTCAAGCCTTCTCTGGAGTTCACAGACTCTCAGACTCTCTCTATCTTTGTCTACTCGATGTTGCCTTTGTTTGCAGGTCATCTTGGCTTCTCTGTCCTCTGCAATTTGCTTCTCTCACTTTCTACCTCTCTTCTTACTCTCTGTCTATTCGTGACTTAAAGCCAATCCGTTCCTTGACTGTTCGTTTCTGCTTCCCGGCTCCCTGCATCTCTTCCCTCTATCTGCCTGAATTCCCCTGCTCTGCATGATCATCGTTGTGTAACACTTCACAGAGAGGTGGCCACCTGTTTCCTCATGACTGAGTGTCAGTTCTCTTTGAACGATCATTATTTCTGTTGTTCCAATATTGCCTATGAAACTGATTCCTCTACCAACTCATCGGTCATACCAGACCTCAAATCTCATGTGGCTCGGCCTATTTCCCCGTCGAATCTGGTCATCCATCGGATCATTTCTCCACCGTTGATCTAGAGCCTCCAGATCCTACAGTCTCAGTCAATATCGGGCGGGTAAGTAGCATGACCTTTACCCATCCGATGTGAGCGATTTTCTCTCTCATCCATCGGATACGTGTCACCCAGTGTATGGCATCGGGTGGGACTCGGTCGAACCTGCTTATTGCTTGTAGCCCTTCCAATATCCTGTCGGTTTTAGCATGGGACCCGCCTTCTGATGAAATTGGCGATTTCCGTACGGTTTTATGCTTTCCTTATGACCAAGCGCTTTGGGGATTTCCTTCATTGAGGGGGACGCCCTGCGATATGAGATTAGCACTAATAGCACTAATTGCATATCAGAAACCACCTCTATTTCTGGATTTGACCTCCTGTTTTTCAATTTGTGCAAGTGCGCGGTTACCATGGGCCAACAGTCTGCACGCTTGACTGAGGGTCCTCGTTGCTCCGTGCTGACCACAAATTGCCATTTTTCAGAGGTTATTTCTGATAAGCTTGACATCCATAAGACTTTGAAACTTCGGCATGAGTTTTTACAAAGTTCGGGAAACTTTAAGAGAGTTTAAGGATCCAATTTGGATCACTCCTTAAGTAGGCATGTATACTATCTTCTCCTGGCAGCCTAAACGTATCCTGAAAATGTGAAATTACTTGCTCTTGGGCAGTAACATATCTAGGTGCTAGCTGAGGATCATTTTCAATTAGATTATGGGTGCTGATTAGGGCCATGGGACTTTATTATTCAGCTCTGATGAAAATAGGTTCATTTTGCTCTCTGGCCAATATTCTTTTCATCTCTACAGCCCTTGACTCCTCATGGTTCATCCATGATGCCAAAGCCATTAATTGTAGATCTCCTATCTCATCATTATGATCCCAAACATTCATGTCTATGAGGGCCATGTTGTGCAAGTAAAACTCAGCCATTTTGGCCCTATCGTCTAGTGTACTTTGGTCACAAAGATCAATAAACTGCTTGTAGTCCTAAAATGGCATGGTGCCACTTTGTGCTAGTGTTTTAATCTTAAATTTCAGCCATTGTTCTCTCAAGTAAAGAGCATAGTATTTAGCTGGCATCCTACACTAGATGGCCCAAAAGGAGAGGCTGGCCATACATGCTAGTTGGTTTTCCCTTTCCTGCAGTTGTCCTCTTAGCCATGCATTTTCCCTCTCAAGTCGATCTCTCATTATTTCTTCTATGTCCCTTGGTGTAGGGGAATCTTCAATCTCAATAGGGTTTTTTGTTGATATTTTTGGCTTCCCTTGTTTGATTCTTGTGTTCTTTCTTGTTCTAAAATATAGAGGGGTTTGCCTCCTTCTTTTCCCTTTTTTCTTGACTGGGGTGCTGAGAGTAGTGAAGGCAGTTGTTGCCTCCCTCTCAGGGGCCTCTGGAGACACCCTAGGTGACTCCTCCTAATGTTCTTCCCCTCATGTTTCAATGCCTTCTTCCTCTCTATTTTTCTTATCTTCTTCTTCTTACAATTCTTTCTTATCTCCATCAGTTTCTTCCTTCGTTTCCTCCTTTGTTTCAGCATCATCCTCCTTCTTTTATGCTTCATCATGTTCCTCTGTATTAGTTTCTTCTTCATCCATCTCATCCCCATCTAGCTCTGTATCTTCTTCTTCTTGCTTTGCCTCCACCTCACTGACAGAAGGACTAACATTATAGGTGAGGGTTTTGATGTCATCCTCTGCTGGTAAGTCTCTGAAGACTGACCATGTTATAGGGATCCTGAGGTTTTGGAGGGAATCCTCAATGAGGATCCTTGTTGGAGAGGTAAATTGCTCGAAGAACACAATAAAAAGTTTTGACAACCACTAGACAAGTGCAAAAAGTAGCCAAGAAGTCGACTTGACAATCAAAGAACCAAAAACTCCTACGGAAGGCTCGATGCACAAAGCCACTAGATGCCCTAGGGCTGGAATGTGAAATTGATGGAAAGAGGCAAACACCTTAAGGATGAAGGTTAAAACCAGTCAAGCAAAGCTCTGACACACTCCAGTAGTTGAAAAAGATGTGACAAGACAAAAATCCAAGCTCAGAATGCTTCCAAACAAGCAAACTGGAAAAGTTCACAGGCCTGGCGCGACTCTCAGGCTGTAACTCGCACTTTTAAGGGATTATCGCGAGTTGTTTTTGTGCAACATGTGCCCACTGGTGCGACTGTCAGGGAAAAAATCGCGCTAATCAAGTTTTCTAGCTTAAAAATAAAAACAAGTAGTCCACGGCTTGATCAACAGTATCCAGACAAACCAGGCAGCAAGAGACAACTTAGAAATTCAACCCAGAAAGCTTATCTAAGCAAGCAAAACAATAGAGAACCAAAGAGCAAGACAAACTCCAAGTTGTTCGGTTCGTAAACCGAACTGGAGATTGACTGAAGTGGCATTGATCTACTTCGCTAATGCAGAGCAATAGCGTTTTGAAGGCTACCTGGACGTACTTCAAGCTCCGTCCAAAGTTTAAAAATCAAACAACAAGCTAACTCCCCAGTGGAGTCGCCAAATTGTTGGCGAGGTAAATCCCCTCTACGGATAGAGGCAATCCCCACTAACCCAAAAATGGGTCTAGCAACAATCAAACAATGCTATCACGCAAGTTCCTAATTGCAAATTAAAGGTGGATTATGAGAGCCTACTTGGATTCCAACGCTAGTGTTGTAGAAGAGTCGACACTCCCGTTCCTTTGCTCCGGCCGGTCACGATCCCCATGATCTCCATGAATGGACACCTGCACATGCAAAGAACAACACAAATACAAGCATAAAATCCAATAGATGCAATTATATATCGGTCAGAAAAGATATAACTCAAACATCATTACAATGAACAACAAGAGTGGAACCATAATGATAGTCATCTATTATTGATAAACAAAAAAGAAGAATACAACCATAGTTCTAACGTCAAATCCTCCTTTGGTTGGGTGATCAGCTACATATGCCTTGTAAAGCTTGTTGGGATTGGGAACAAGCCTCTCTCTCTTTGATTATGAATGCAAAGAAGACTCTTACAGCAATCTCTTAGACTTCTGAAAGTATAATTCTCCCTATGCTCGAACTAGCTTGTCAAAGGCAACAGAACAAGCTTTTATAGATGGAGGAGAAGGAGATAAGATCAATCACACCATCTATGGGATTGGTTTATCCTCAAAAAGCTATTATGGATAGAGGAAAGGGAGATACGATGAATCTCGACATCCATGATATTAGCATTATCCTTAAAAGGCTTCATGAGTCGAAAGGAAAAAACTTTCGCGCGTGCATTTGTTAAAAAGCTTTCCCAAACTCGGTTGGCGCGGGTATAGATATGAGACAGAGCGCCAACTGGCGCGACCTCTTTGTAGGATTTCCCCCATTGGCATGAGTAATACACTGTGGATCCGCGCTAATGGAAAAAGGGAACTTTTTAAGGATATTCTGCAGGAGATGTCTTCAGGGCATATGAAGTCCATACTTAGGGGAACATAATGCAAGTGTTTTCAAGTTATGTCACTTCTCACAAGTCCCAGAATGAGTCCTCCAAAGTGCGGGAGAGGGGTAACAGGGACGGTGACAAATGGTGACAAATTACTATGTAACAATCCTGATCAACCCATGGTGAGCCAATTGTTGGGAATTCCCTTCCTTTAATTTGCTGCTAGAGTCTATGAGTGATTGCATCAAGAAATAGGGTATGTTGAGTCCTTGGTGAACCGGTGTTTCTACCCCAAATCTTAATTCTTCAAGCATCCTAAAATGGTAGCCATAAACAACACTATATATACCCTCACATGAGATATATTTTATGAGTTGGTAACCTACCTCACTCCATGGGTAGGGTAGACTGTCTCTCCTTACTCCATTTTTATTCTCTGTGGGTTCTTCACCTTCTAAAAAGAATTTCTTTTTTTGCCACCTAACTATCTGCTTTGTCTTCTTTTCTCCATGGAATTCCTAGGGTAAGTGTGGTGACCCTACTAATGAGCTCTATGGTTAGATCTATAGTGAGCCCTCTAACTATAACAGTGACATGGATTTTGTTGTGTGGAGGGAATGAGAAAATTCTTGAGCCACCTCATCATCATACCCTATGAATTTTTTGAAAAACCCCATCCATTGGTGTCTTATAAAGATTTCAAGCACTTAGGGGTGTTGTTTTATCCTCACAGTGTTTGTGGGTTCCCTCCTATTAAACCCTCCTATCATCTTTCTTGTGAGGCTTGAGGAGGAAATGAGAGGTTTGACACAAGAAGTTTAAATTCAGGAGAAAACATAGTTTCATGTGTATGTAATTCACCTCCCATAGTTGTTATATCCACTAGATTTTAGAGCATTTCTAGTTCATTTTCTTGTAAATGGGGATGGATTTTTAGATCCTACCTCTTTAGAGTGGTGGCAGTGGACAATTATTGTGATATTCCCTCTTGAACCCCTCTCTACCTATCTTGTGGGCTGCCTCTATGTATCCTATAGACTACTCCTGTAGATTGTTCCTGTAGGAATTCCTGTGCATGCTCCTGTAGAAATTCTCTTGCAGAATGATGGATCCTTACTTTCAGTGGGTGGCCAGAGTTATAAGCGCGACTTGAGTGAGGGAGTTTTGAGGAGGTGGAATGCATGAATGCATGCAAATGATGTTTTTTTTCCCACTCCTCGTAATCAACTCCCACCTCGTAGATCTGTAGTTAACCACTTCTTGTCCTACTCCTCCTCTATCTTTGAGTTGACTGCGGCCACGTGTGAGAGGACACCTGGTTTTGTATGTGATGACTGAATGAAGGTGGCCAAGTTAACTGGCCACCTTTTCACTTATAAACCAACTACCTCATAACCTTTACAACTTTTGATCAAATTATGCATATGAGTGAGTGAGCGGGATACTTACCTGTGGTCTCGATTCCATGCTATAGTTGTCGAAGATTAGAGGTGATGCATTGTTTATTTGTTGGATGGTCATTATTCTTCCTCCTCTGCTAGTTGTTATCTACTGTTTGCGATATGTTTTTTGCCATCTGGAGATCGTGGATCATCCTAGTGAAGACCTGTAGCTGATGATTGATATTCTGTGGGATAGGCTGCTACAGGACTTGACCAACCTACCATTCACCCTCGGATTGCTCCTTGTAGGTTTTTGGGGGATCCTATAGGAATACACAGTCTTTTCCTAAATAGAAGCAAAGAAGTGAAAAAACAATGGAATTGATGGAGAGATGCATGGTAAGGAGTGGAGGAGATGAGTATATGTGAGGCAGGGTTCCCTTTGGGTCCTCTCTTTTCTCCTTGATTGTCTTTCTCACCCACCTGCAAATAACAATTATGTCTTTTTCTCTTTTTCTTTTTTTTTTTCTTTTTCTGAAAAACACCTAGGCTGCCTCAGATAGGTTTTCACCATAGATTTTTTCCCTGGGAGCCTCAAGGAAGGCTTTCACCCAGGGATCTTCTTATTCTTTTTTCATTTTTTTTCATCATTGGGCTGCCTCACGAGGTTTAAAACCCAAAGATGGGACTCAGGTGCCTCATGGAGATTTTCACCTAAATCCTTATTCTTTTTTCTCCTTTTCTTTCTTTTTTCAGTGACTTGATGAGGGAGGATCAGGAACTTGCTCCACCATCATCACTGTCTTATTGATATTGTCAATGAAATCTTGTTTTGATAAAGGCATCTTGTACATTTTCAATCGGTGTCCATTAACAAGCAATGGAATGGATTCTTCATCTATAGTTCTGATTTGCACCGAACCATTATCATGGCATCTTTCCACCACATAAGGGCCAAGCCATATTGTCCTTAGCTTTCCCTTGAAATCTTTTGTTATCGAGAAAACTAGTGTCCACTTAGAGCTGCTAGTCCCACTAAGATGGGTAGCTATATTAGAAACAAACAAACTAAAGTTACTTGTGTTTTCCTTTATGAGAGATAGATGAGAGAGAAGCAGAGAGTACCAATCTCAGTCTTTCGCTTGGCTCCTTGCTTGTTTCCTCTCTCCTTTGATAGAGTTTCGCCACTCCTTCTTTACTTGTCCCGCTTCAAAGAACACCTATAGAGTCAAAGCAACATAATACCATCAAAGCATAGAGATCTATAACCATAAACAATATAGGATCAGATGTATATTAGCCATACAAATGCATACACAAATACAAGATTTAGAGATACACAAGCATATAGAGGAAAACTCAAATAGATTTATTGATAGAAGTGGTAGAAGAGAGGATTACAATCCATTGGTCTAATCTACTACCATCCTCCCAGCATGAAAGCCCTCTTCACCTCATGAAAAGCTAGATAACCCAACAATACAATGTTGTACAGAGAAAACAACAGCACTTCCTTACAAAATACAAAATTCCAGCCTTTAGATCTCTAGGATGAGGGATCCATATATAGATGTTTGCAGGTGGGTGAGTCAGCTTTTGGGATTTTGATTAGTGTCATATTTCTAATAATTCTTGGTTCCACTTGGAGATTTCATGATCTCTTACTCATCCCTGGGCAAATTCAGGGAGGCAAGTGTCAAATAGGAAGTTCTAGAAGATTCTCTGGGTTTCCACCTAGCCAATTGCCTCTACCATTTGTTTGCTCTCACTCATCACACCCTACAAAAGGCCTTTTCAGTATGCATCGCACTTTTTTCATGTGACATGTGAGATGCATCGCACCCTTAGCACTGAGAAATCTGTATGGTCCCGTTTTGACCAGTTCTGAGTAGTTTTTCAAGGAGAACTTCTGGGAGATGATGTAATCAGCTGACCTTGCTCCTTTAGGGTATGAAACAACACTTTTAGGGACTTATAAGCCCTTGGTTTATGGACATATGCGATTGGGTTTGCAGTGCCCAAATATGTCTATAACATCTTTATACCTAGAATCATATAACAATGCCCAATCGCCCTCTTGAAATTTCTTCTCCTTAATATGTTTATCATGCTAGATCTTCCTCTGAAGTTGAACTATCTCTGTATGTAGGAGGGCCTGCATTATGAATTCATCCAAGCCATTCAAATGGAACAATATTTCTTTCTATTTAGGACTCAGATCCAAATCTAGTTGGGCTACCATCCTCAATGTGTCATATTCAAACTCAATGGACAATAAAGCCTTTTTTCCATAGAATAGCTCATAGGGTGTAAAACCAGTGGTGGTATTCCATGTTGTATTATAGGCCTAGGTGACCTAAACTAGTCTCTCTGCCCAATCCTTCCTACCGTTGCTCACTACCTTGGTTAAGATGCTCTCCAGTGCCCTATTGGTCACCTCCACTTGCCCATTAGCATGTGGATGATAAGGAGTGGAGGTCCTATGCTTGATTTTGTGATGGTTGAGCAATTCTTCAATCATGTTGGAGGTAAACTGGTTGCCTTGGTCTGTGACTAGCTCTCTAGGGTACCCAAATTTGTATAATACATTCTCCCTTAGGAACTCAACCACCTTCTCTTCTGTTGCTGCCTTAATTGCCTTGGTTTCAGCCCACTTAGTCAAATAATCAGTGCACATAATAATGTACTATTTTTTCTTTGAAGGAGGGTTGATAGGCCCAATGAAGTCCATGCCCCACTTGTAAAATGGCTCAAAAGTCACTTGAGGTTATAGGGGCATTTCATCTCTTGGAGTAGGCTTTCCCATCCTCTGGCACCGATCACATTGACTAATGTACTTCTTTACATCCCGATGAAGAGTGGGCCAATAATAGCCCGCTTGTAACACTTTAAATGTTGTCCTTTTTGCTACAAAGTGACCTCCACAAAGCCCATCATGACAGGTCAGAAGGATGTCAAAAACTTCCTCTTCCCTTACACACCTTCTCAAGATTTGATCTGGACCAAGTTTTAAAATATTGCCCCCAATCCAGGTGAAGGGGGCGCTTTTCATGACTATATTGCTCTTTTCTTTGGAGGGAAAGTTTGGTGGGAACTATTTTGATACCAAATAGTTTGCTATGTCAGCAAACCATGGGGAGTGAACTGAAATAGCAAACAAATTCTTGTCTGGTAACTAGTCATCCACCATTCCTTCTTCACCTGTAGGAAGATTCATCCTAGATAGAAAGTCTGCAACAACATTTTCCTTGCCAGGCTTATCAACAATAGTTAGATCAAACTGTTGTAATAAAAGCAACCATCTTATAATTCTAGCATTCACATTTGGTTTGCTAATTAAATATTCGATTGCAGCGTATTCAGTATGCAAAAATGTTTGGTAGCATGTAATGTAATGCCTAAATTTTTTTAATTAATGCACAACAGCCAAGAGTTCCTTTTCGGTCACAGTATAATTTAGCTCAGCCTTTGACAGGTTCTTCCTGATAAAATAGATGGAATAGGGAAATTTCTCCTCTACCTGACCTAAGGTTGCTTGTATGGCTTTGTGTGAGGCATCATCATGAATATGAAAAGGGAAGGCCCAGTTTGGGCCTTGAAGAATTGGTGCAGTGGTTAACTTACCCTTTAAAATGTCTAAGGCCTCTTGACAACTTTTTGACCATATAAACTCTGAATCTTTGGCCAACAACCCAAATAAAGGAGAGGCCAACCTGCTAAAGTCCTTTATGAGCCTTCAATAGTATCCAGCTAACCCCAAGAAACTCCTACATCCCTCTACTTTTGAGGAGGTGGGACCCTTTGGATGATTGTTATTTTGTTTGGGTCCACTTGTAGTCCTTGTTGAGATATTGAATGACCCAGCACGGTCCCTTAAGTCATTAAGAATTCACATTTTTCTAGACTAAGAGACAAAGACAGGTTCATTTCAATTCATTTGTGCAATAATTTACCTAGGTTAGTCAGGGCTTCTTGAAAATCACAGCCATAAGGTGTAAAATCATCCATATAAATTTCCACCACATCATGTACTAATTCAGCAAAAATACTCAAGACTACTCTCTAGAAAGTGGCAGGAGAATTGCATAGGCCAAAAGGAAGGACCCTATAGGAAAAAATACCCCAAGGACAGGTGAATGTGGTCTTATCTTGGTCTTTTGGATAGATATGGATTTGGTTGTACCCACTGAATCCATCTAGGAAAAAAGAAAACTTCTTCCCTTCCAGGCCATCTAGCACTTGGTCAATGAAGGGTAGGGGAAAATGATCCTTCATTGTGGCTTTTTTCAACTCCCTGTAATCGACACAAATCCTCCACTTACCATTTTTCTTGGGAACTAACACTAAAGGAGAGACCCACTCACTGTCAGAGATATGGTAAATGAATCATGCATCTAGTAGTTTTTGCAGTTCTTCTTTGACTATATCTTTAAGAGCTGGATTCATTCTCCTTTGTGGTTTCCAGACTAGCTTGAAGCATTCTTTGATGTATATTTGGTGAGTACACATTGAGGGGTGTACTCCCTTCATTTCCTTGTAACTCCAAGCGAAGGCTTCTAAGTTTTCTCTCAACATGTTGCATATATTTTCCTCTTTGAGAGCAGAAAGAGATGGATTAATTTTCAAAGTTTTCTCTAGGCCAAATTCTATGGTTTTGACATGGAGTCAGTTGGAATTTCCCAAGCATAAATCAATTGGATGATTGTTTTGGGTTTCCCTTACTTCTTCTTCTAATGGTAACAAACTAGGAGTTGGACTTTGGAGTAGGTGTTCAATTAAGTCATCCTCATCTTGTTGTCCTCCTCTTATGGTTTCTTCCAAAGCATAAAGTTGGGCTGAATAAACCTCATATTCTTCCTCCTCCTTCAACCATAAAGGTAAATCATGCTCTAGAGAAAGTTGAGCAAGAAGGTATAGGACTAACCGCTTGGACATATGCCCATTCTTGATGGTCATATTCCCAGCTTTGCAGCTAATGTAAGCATCGGCTATGGCCAACCATGGCTTCCCAAGGATTAGAGGGTAACCAGTAGCCTTAGCCTTAGGCTGGAGAACTAGAAAATCCACAGGGTACTCCCTGGAGTCAATGGAGACCATCACATCCTCCACAATTCCCTCAGGGGTGACTGTGGAATGGTCTGCAAGTTGCAGAACTATTTTGGTCTTCCTCAATGACCCTTGGAGGTTGAGATTGAGCATGGTGTCCTTGGTCATCACATTAATGGAAGCCCCCAGATCAATCAGAGTGTGTGGGACAATGGGGCCATTGATGTGCACATCTACTATAGGGGAATCCCTTTTTCTTCTTCCTATATGCTTGAAACATTTCTCCTTAATCAACTAATTGTAAATGGGAACATCTTTTATTGCCTGGAGAAGGGGAATGTTTACATATAGATTTCTCAATTCTCCCAGAAGTCCAGTGTTTTCTGGGTTAGGCTAGAGTGGTTGGGCTAATCTCTCAAGAAAGGGTGGATTTAATTTAAGGTTGCTTTCCTCTCTTTCTTCCTCAACCTCCCTATGTGGAGAGGTAGGTTGGTAATCTTGGAGAATTCTCCTAGATATTAGATTGATCTCCTAGATTTCTATAGCATAAGCTGGGTATGAGGTCTCTCCAATGTATACTTATTGAGCCTACCTATTGTTTGGGTTTGGATTTGGTTGGGCAGGCATCTTGGGTTGCTTGGGTGGAGAAGAGTGTAGGAGTTGTGGTTGGGTAGGTGGTGGAGGCAATAGAGCTGGAGCATTGGTGTATTGGGGTGCCTCCACCCCTGGAGTGGGGTATTCCACTAAGGTTGCGGCAGAACATAAGGTTGAAATGACTGGCTGGCTGGTTGGAAATGACACTGAGATGCATAGGACCAAGGAGGGGGTGTATACCAAGAAGGATGAGCAGGGGGTCCCCAAGGTATAGTTGTGGTTTGGTTGGGGTTGTAATATGCATGGGATGACCCTTGCATACCCTGATGATATGGTCTAGGCCTAGGAAGTCTCCTTTGGTTGATGTAACAAAGTTGCTCAATGACCCCTTCAGCTCCTTGATATATAGCTTTGAGTCCAGGTAAAGAAGGGCACTTCTTTGTGGAGTGATTTTCTTCACAGACCGAGCAAATATCAATGCAGTTGAATGGACATTCATTCCTAGGATGCATCTAAGACAAAAGATGGCCAAGGCTCTCTCTACTTCCAATTGCTTCCTTTTGATATTCATGGTATCCAATTGCAAAGCAAGGGTTTGCAACATCTTGCTTTTGAAATCTTCCAACATATTTCCAATTTCACCCTTGATGGATGAGTTGGAAGATGATGTACTGGCCATAGGTTGACTACTCCTACCCTTTTTCCTAGCTGCCCTAGAATGGTTTCTAAAGACAGTCTTGATATCCTCATAGGGTAATTGGTAGATATCTCCTCCTGCTAACAAATGTAAGGTATCCAGAAGATCTTCCCTTACTCCTCTAAGTACGACTAGATTTAGTGACTCAGGGTCAAGTGTACACCTGGCCCTTTTGTAGCTGAGCTAGAATCTTTCTTTGTAGTCTTCTAAGGATTCATCTTGGCCCACGGTAATCTTGAAAATCTCTTCTTTAGTATCCTTTGACCTATATTAGTCCTTATATTTTTTTTTAAAGTCCTATTGCATCTGAGCCCAAGTTGTGATGCTATCTCTAGGTAAACCCATGAACCAGCACAATGTTGCATCCTTGAGGATAGATGGAAATAGTTTTAACTTTTGCTCATCATCCGTATAGTCATAGGTCCGGAATATAACAGAAAACTCAAATAGGAAAGTGTCAAGGTCCTCTGTGGCCAGGCCATGGAAATGAGGTAGAGCAAAGGGGCTTATATTCTTCATCCTAGTGTCCCCATTGGTTTTCCTGATGGGGAAGGCACCCTAAAATCTCTCTCTATTTCCTCTGTCATTTTGGTTTTTATCCATTGATTCAGTAGGAATTGGTTCTTCTTCTTCTTCTTCTTCTTCCCCTGTAGTTTCTTCAAATATGTCAGGTTGCTCACCTAAGGGTTCCTCCGGTTCACAGCCACAGAAGAAGAGAGAAGGCTGGCTGTTGGATGCAGTGGGGGTATTTCGCAAGAATTTTCCTAAATTGTCCCTATTCCTACGAGGCATGAAAGGAAACATTTTTGGGTTGGTTTTAATAAGATTTTTTTAAGTTGGAAAGCACTTTGCAGAAATGAAATTCTTGATTGAATGAAAACTACTTGACAGGAAAAAAAAAAACAAAAACAAAAACAAAAAACAAAAAAAAAACAAAAACAAAAACAAAAACAGAAACAAAAACAAAAACAAAAACAAAAACAAAAACAAAACAAAAACAAAAACAAAACAAAAACAAAAAAACAAAATAAACAAAAAAACAAAAAAAATAAATAAATAAATATAAATAAAAATAAAAAATAAGTTACTTGCTAAATTGAAATTCTACTTCGAGAATGGAAAGGAAAGCACATAATGACAACTGAAATAAAGCAAGCTACTAGATTACTTTTGCGTAAATAAACTAATGGCAGAAAATTGAAGACTAAAAATAGAAGAAAAGAAAGCAGATTAGAAATAGAAGAAAAGAAAGAAGTACTCACATTCTACTCAGACACCTCCCCGGAAATGGTACCAAAAAGTGATGAGTGCCAGTATTGCAGCAAGGATGTTGCAACTCCCAGGCTACCAACTTTACTTATCAACCCGGGGTTTGTACAAACTTGGACGTGACAGTGGTATATGCCCAAGTAGAAGTGAAGGTCCTGCTTGTTGTCACTTGTTCATCTGGCGAGAGACCCCATGGGTTCCAAGCCAAACTTCTATAAAGTCAGAAGAAGATTGATTCTTTGATGGAAAAAGAGAAAATCTATTCTAAGAGAGCTACTCTACTATAGTAATGAAGAAAAAAACATGTAATTCTAAATCACACTGTATCCTAATTAACCATTTAAATAGCTATGCTAAGCAGAATTGCTAAATCAACACTAACCTAATGCGGCTATCTAAGTTACAGAAGTAAAGAGCATCAAACCAAACTAATGACTAAGCAAGGAAACTAAACTAAATCTGTTTTCACTTTCTTGGTTTTTTGATGATCGGATAGTGTTAGAGTCTGATTGAATAAAAAAACTGAAGCTCAGAAGTGGCAAAGTTTAAATGATATGCAGAACAAAGTTTGGGAAGAAGTCGAGCAGAAAAGAAATCGAAGATTGAAATTAGTGAAGGGAGGACGTAATGAGGTAGCAATGCATAGGAACTGTTGGATCGATCAGCGAACAGTAAAAAAGGAAGATGAGCGGCGAAGATCTTATCACAAGAGATTACGTGAATAGATGGACGAACATGAATAATGGAAGATGAGTGACGGAGATCTTATCACAGGGGATTAAGTGAATAGAAGGATGAACAACATTAACGGAAGATGAGCGGTGGAGATCTTATCGTGGGGATTAAGTGAATAAATGGATGGATCGATCAACGAATAAGATTAATGAAAGATTCAATGGTAGAGATTTTATCACTGGAGGTTAAGTCAACAGGTGGATGAACAGGATTAACGGGAGATGAATGGTGGAGATCTTATCACAGTGATGAAGTGAATAGATGGATGGATCACATCAAGTCACGTGGCGATAGAAGGGTAAAAAAATGTGTGAAATGATGGAGTGGGTTTCGTAGGTGGTAAGTAGTTTCTCACACTCCCTCAAAGCGATAAGTGGAATTCCTAAATTTTGAGCGATTAGCCTATGTGAGTGACACGTAGCATGAGAAAACCACTTTTCTCGTGAGCTATCAGGCAGATATCGGTCATGCAATAATTCACGCGAGATTGCACGATAGCCGTTGGATCATGTAGGATTGATCAACTATGGAGATTGGCTAAGTTAGTTGGCGATCGAGTGACACAATAGTCATTGGATCAAGCAAGATAGATCGACAGTGGAGATGTGGAGCGCCTAAAGTCAAACGTTGAAATGAATAAAGGTGGTAAGTAGTATCTCATGCGCCCTAAGAGCTGTAAGTTGTATTTCTAAATTTCACGCGATTAGCATAAGTGAGTGACACATAGCACGGGAAAACCACTTTTCTTGCATGCTCTTGGTCGGGTATCGGTCGTGTAATAATTCACGTGAGATTGTGCGATAGCCATTGGATCATGTGGGATTGATCAACGATGGAGATCGTACAAGCTAGTTGGAATTTGGGTGACACGATAGCCGTTGGATCGAGGGTGCGACAGATCAACGGTGGAGATTTGGAGCGTATAAAGTAGGTGGAAGGATTCACGATAGTCATTGGATCAAGCTAGATGGATTGATGGCAGAGATCTGGAGTGCATAAAGTCAAGCATTGAAATTAATTAGGTGGTGATTGGTCAGGTTTGTTGTGGATATGATGGTAAGGAAATCTAGGGGTATAATCTGTTCAAGACATGTTTTATTAGCTTCCACTTAAGCATTTCGTGCTGAAGGAAATGAGCATATGAGAAAAAAGTGATGGAAAAATATCAAAATGAAATTAACCTCGTACTTAATCAAGACAAAAAACTTCATGCAAGAATTCCTAGCTAACCAGCTAATTGAAAGAAGGTACAAATGGAAGCAAACTAAAACACAACTAATCTACGATACACTATTGTAATGGAAATGCAACTACTTAAGAAAATTAACGATTAAACCATGAATCTACGCTAGCATACATGTATAATAAAGAGGAGCCTTAGCTGCTAGGGTTGGTCCCTAACCCAAGAGCTTCAGCCCTCTGAGTTAACTTAGTGCTAGCTCAAAACAAAACTCATTCTTATTATCAAAACAATGGATTACATCAAAACTGTCACAAGTCTTGCAACTCAAAAATATAGTAGAGTTTTACAATAAAAAATCCCCCCAATCCTACTGAGGTCCTAGGCCTCTCTACTTACAAGACTGAAGTCTCCAAAAAATTTCTTAAAATTAGGGAGGCTCGGCTCCCAAACTCAAGATAAATTGGTGCTTTGACTTTCACTTGCTCGGCTGCCTTCTAGTCCTCATGATTTGGCTGTTTGCACTCTGAGCTGATGGAGAAATATTCGAATGGGCGGGCAGTAAATGAGGAGGATTTCCCTTCTATGATTCCTATCCGTTGTCCAATTCGAGTTTTGACCAAGGTCTTTGCCAAAATTCCTTGATTTTATCCTTTAATCTTTTGTTAAATGCACATTAGACCACAAAGAAAAATATCCAACTCTAACTCATCTCATAAACCAAATATAATCAAAAGTATGAAATAAGTTGTGAGAATAGTTTGTTTGACGAAGATAGGAGGTGAATTAAGGCCCATATAATTACCCAATGATGAGGCTCATCGCATACCTCAACCATCCACTCCACCTTCACCTCCACCTTTGCCACATACACCTGCACCATCACGTCCACCTCCCCATCAACCATTCAACATGTCGAACACAATGAATATGTTGATCTTCAAAGGGGTGGGAAGCAAAGACCCTGAACAGTTCTGGTTTGTCACAAATGTTGTATGGATGACACAACATATTACAGATGATAATATAAATAAAGTGCAATTGGTCACAGTGCTGCAGGATAGCGCATTGACTTGGTACATTAATTTTTGTATGGATAGATTTGGAGTGACGATGGTAGAGACTCAAGAGGCGTTGAACAATGAGTTTATGAAGCCTAAGTCTCAAGCACAGTCTGTAACCAAGTTTAAGGAAATACAATAGCAGGTAAATAAATCCTCCTGGGACTTAGATCAGAGGCTAAAATGCTTGATTCGGGAGGCTAACATGAAGATCATGGGTGATCAACACAAAGACTGGTACATTGCTTTGTTGTTGCCTCATCTAAGATTGCCGTTATTGTAGCAGAAAATAGGAATGCAAGTAGAGGCTATGGAGATCTCGATGAGGTTGGAAGCCTCATCAGTAGAGGATATGAACATTGGAGTACAATAGATTCAGTCACAAATGGGAAGCCTGCACATGGAGTTGTAGAGCTTGAAGATAGGAAAGGAAGCTTAGAAAGAGGTGTGTGTTGAAGTCTAGTGTACAAAATGCAAAGGCAAGAGACATGATAAGGATCACTGCCTTGTTTATCATAATTACTTGATTGGAGAAGGTCTTATTCCTTTGGAGCCTGAGAATATTGTGGGACCAAACATAGGAGTACCCTTATGGTGCACTATCTGCCATATTGTTGGGAAGCACGCAATTGACCATTTTCACCTCTTTGCAAAAGTTTGTGCAAACTCTGCAACAACTATTTTGTACCTTCTATAATTCATTTAGACATGATGATTGAAATTGTCGAAGCTATGAATTAATGATGGAACGAACCCCTACATATCGAATGCAGGTAGAAAATCGGCCTCAATATCGGGGTGCAGGTGCGGTGCACGAAGGATTCCAGGGTCATGGAAGAGGAAGAGGAGGAGGGGCTAGAAGAGGTCGTGGACAAATAATTTTTTATAATTATGGCGAATTAGGAAATTTCACTCACGATTGTTTGAATCCAACACATCCATCCTGTCAGTATTGCAAATAGTTTGATCATGTGATTGAAGATTGCCCAGTGTTGATAGAAAAGATCCAAGAGAAAAAGATGCAGACTCCCACACAAAATATACAAATGATGAGGGCGGAGCCTTGCAAAGAGGACCATATCGTTAATATCATGACACGAAGTGGTATTGCCACAGGAGAAGATAAATAAAAGCAACCGAAGATCGAAGGTTGGGTGTGCAAGGCTGCCGAAAAAGAAGTTGTATTTGATCTCGACAAGGCTAAAGAAACTTTCATGGAAGCCAAGAAGAACTTTGTTGAGGCTTCTACATCAGTGAGTTAGGAAAAACTAGTTGGAAACAATGAAGCGCAGGACGTGGATCCCTCGCTATTAGCTACTTTTCTGAAAACCTGTATGAATCTGTTGCAAGATAAGAAGGTAGTAGAAGGGCTCCAAGAGCTAATTGATAATTGTAAGGGTAAAATCAAGACTCCTCCCGAACAGCGTGTTGTAAGGAAACTGGGTAAACATAAGAAGTGGATAGGGCATGAAATGAGGCTAACCGCATAGATTGGAGAATATGAAATGGATCAAGTCATCTTAGATCAGGGATCTGATGCAAACTTACTACCTAAGAAAATGTGGGAGAGAATGGGGAGACATGCTGATCCAGTTGGATATTGGTGGCCACCCACATATCCCACTTGGACCCCCACAACTGTCTCTTTCAATTTTTCAGTTTCCATAATTGTAGCACAATTTACTACTTTTAGCAGTTTTTCAGGTCCTGAACTTTTGGAGCCGTTTTGAGGCCCTAAACAACGTTTTTTTGGGAAATATGGGAGCAACATGGGCCCATGGGCTGATTTTTCTCTTTTGAAAGTTGTAGTGCTCTGATATATCTTTCTAACGAGCTATTGTATGCGTCAAACGGAGATCGTATGCTAAATTTACGACCTCAGTTTTTTCCTCCGGATTCTGTCACCGGAATCTCCAAAAAGTCACATTATAGACAACTCCAAAAATAAATAGGCCTTCGAGCCTCATTGTAACAAAGTTCAGAGGCATGTAGCTACCACATCTCTTCTTAGAGATAAGCTACCATCACCCTAGCTGGTTTATTTATATTTCTGTTTATAAGAATATTTCAATATTTTACATTAATGAAATGAAGTATTATTCCCACTACATCTCTGTGTTTATGGTTATCTCTGTAATTTATTGTGTTCCTATTTAAATGTGGATCAGTGGTATCAGAGCGGTCTGATTTTTCTATTTTTTTCTTTGCATGTCCCCGACGAGGTCAGGATATAAGGAGTTAGGGCTTGAACTGGTCAAACCTTTGCAAGACTAGCCCCACAAATCCCGACAGCCTCCCATGGCGAATGAGAAGAATGACGAGGGGGCAAGAGATCTTATCAAAATCTTGCTCGAAGAAGCCCTCGAGCAACAAAGGAACGCGATGATGGACAACTTTGCATAGATCCTTCAGCGGCTACCCAGAGGCGACGCATCGACTTCCAACAGCTACTCTAGAAACGCCATACCCTTTAAGGTACAAGTTAATTTTTAAATCCCCATCTTCGAGGGTCAAATAGACGTAGATGTCATAGATAAATGGTTAAATCTGCTAGATGGGTATTTTTCTATTCATGAATTTTCGAGTTGGGAAAATATTGTTTTCGCTCTTCTCAAAACAGCCCCCCACATCAAGGACTGGTGGGAAACCTACTGCGAGCAGAAGGATGAAAGTACGGGCTCACCATTTTCAGCCGCACCCACTTGGAATGCATTCCGGGATGCCATCAAGGAGCAGTACTACCCTGTCAAAAGCTATGAGGATAAATACATAAAGTGGACCACGATGCGGCAGGGAAGGGACCAAGATGTGCCAGAGTTCACAAAATGTTTTCATACCCTTCGTATACATTTGGGTATCAAGGACTCTAAGCTGCATTTGGTACCCAAATATCGCGACTGCCTACACAGATACATCCAGGAAGAGATGGAGTTCCTAAACATCTCCTCGCTCGGCATGACATACCGATACGTTGTCAAAATCGAGCAGAAGTTCAAACAAAAGAAGCGAGACTTTGGATCTATGAATCTGAAGCAAGGGAAAGGCTTCCCCAAATCACTGAACCAAGGACAAAGCCAAGGCGGAGCATCCCAAGACAACTCGTCCAAGCTGTAAGAAACGAACAACACCACAAATTCAAAGAAGGACACAAGAAAGTGGTGTGATTTCCATAAGAGCCCCACTCACAACACAAGTGAGTGTCGGACCAAGCATTTGCTAGTGGCCAAGTTGAAGGCTTCAGAATCAGATGCATGTTTTGACCCTGAGTCAGATCCCAACAAGGGGAATGGCAAAGAGAAGCATATCATTGACATGGCGCCTAGCACCACTATTTCCACCACCAAGGTACAGAAGAATGAGCTTGAAGATCAAGAGGAGGGGGTGTATTTTCCACTCACTGATGTGGGTGAATGGTTCGCCACTGCAATTCATTATTGATAGTGGGAGCCAAAAGAACCTCATTTAAGCATAGGTCGTGAAGCGGTTGGGCCTACCGCCTACACCACACCCACAATCGTACAGTATCAGGTGGCTTCACCAAGGATGAGATCTCTGAGTTTGCCAGTAGTGTCGCCTTCCCTACAACATTAAACCCTTCACATATGAGGTATTGTGTG
Source organism: Pinus tabuliformis (assembly GCA_031772625.1). Taxonomy (NCBI): domain Eukaryota; kingdom Viridiplantae; phylum Streptophyta; class Pinopsida; order Pinales; family Pinaceae; genus Pinus; species Pinus tabuliformis. Next base: position 874,401,039 of record CM062815.1, read on the forward strand.
ATGTTTCACCTCTGGATGTTTGTGATGTATTGTTAGGCGAACCATACTTATGGAAGCGACATGCTATGTATGAGTCAAGGCCTCGCGATGTTATTATTACTTTGGGTAATTCATTATATGGGATATCAGAGGTAGCCCCACCTACCACCACCTCTTTGATCACTGCTAAGAAAGGCAGGAAGCTCATCTCCCAAACTAGGAAATTCATTTTCTGTTTGGTTCTCTCCCAAAGTAAGGGGAAGATCACCGCCACATCCATGACCTCTGCGAAGGGTTCCTCCACGCAACAGCAACATCAGAGGGATACGGTCATGAAAAAACACAGGAACAACTTCTCCTCAACCACAGGGGTACCACACAAGTTTCAGGTGGGCAACAAAGTATGATTGCGTCTACAGAAAGAATGCCTTACAAGAGCCCATCAGAAACTCCGACCACTATAACATGGTCCTTACACCAGTACCAAGGCTCTGGGGAATAATTCTTTTTAGCATATCATTCCTTGATTCCTTTGCCTACACCAAGTGTTCAATGTGTATCGCCCTCGACCATGTTTCCCACCATTACTGGACACATCCGAGATTGCAGAACAACTCACTAGGGACCAAGTTCTACAGATGGAGGAACTCAACGCAGTGGGGACCATTTCTTCCTAAGGGGGGAGGAATGATCTAGGTAGATGTTGGTGGCCACCCACCTATCCCACTTGGACGCCCACAACTGTCTCTTTCAGTTTTTCAGTCTCCGTAATTATAGCATGATTTACTATTTTTAGTAGTTTTTCGGGTCCTAAACTTCCAGAGTTGTTTTAAGGCCCTAAACGATGGTTTTTGGGAAATATGGGAGAAACATGGGTCCATGGACTGATTTTTCTCGTCCCAAAATTGTAGTGCTCGAATAGATCTTTCTAACGAGCTATTGTACGCGTCAAACGGAGATCGTATGCCAAAGTTACGACCCTGGGAAGTTGATGTACCAATTTACCCAAACGGGGCCCACAGTTTGGTGTTTCTTCTTCTAGGGTTAGGTTTTTGGATGTTAAGGATTTTCCATTTTTCTCAACAATAAATAGGCCTTTGAGCCTCATTGTAACATAGTTCAGAGGCATGTATCCACCACATCTCTTCTCATAGATAAGCTACCATCACCCTAGCTGGTTTATTTCTATTTCTGTTTGTAAGCATATTTCAGTATTTTACATTAATGAAATGAAGTATTATAACCATTGCATCTCTGTGTTTATGTTTATCTCTATAATTTGTTTTGTTCCTGTTTAAATCTGGATCACATATGCTACAATGGTCTCCTATACAACTACGCATGGCCAACCAGTAGAAAATCATTCCAATGGGGCGCCTATATGGGGTAACAGTCGATATTGAGGGAAAGAGCGTTGTGGCTGATTTTAAAGTAATTGAAAGAGTGGATGACAATATCCATACCTCCACTACTAGGAATTGATTGGGCCTTTGACATGGATGGAGTAATTAATCTAAATAAGTGCTAGATGAAATTTGAGAAGAATGTGCTTAGGGTTGTTGTGCCCCTGGACCCTACTAAAAAAGCATGCTACACTGAACCAATACACGACAATGTGGAGGACGATGACTTGGATCAGATATACAAGATAACTACACACGATGAAGATTGGATAAATCCCACTGCAGATGGGCGAATCACGTGGGATAGAGATAGCTCTTGTACCTCAGATTCAGATGAAGAGCTCAAACACTGGCAGAATGGGTTGCACGAAGTTTCTACTTGATGTTGCAATATGACGACAAAATCATGTGATGCATATCTACGGAGGTAAGGAATGTCCCGCATTATGATGGCCTAAAAGTTAATTTATTTTTGGATGATTGTGAAAGAGAGGTGCCAAAAGAACATCGATTCCACACACTTGATCTTGTGTTGTGTGCTATGCCTACCCGTTGGTGGGGTACACATAAGGATAGCTTCGCTTATTGGAAGGAACACAGGTGAATGATGAAGTTGAGGTTTGGATACGCTAATACCTGTATGACGAAAAAATATAGCGGAAAGGATGATTCGTGAGAGAATTTGGCGTGATGGACTAAAGTTTGGGGAGAAGAGCCACAACTAGAATGGGTGCATATATTTTGTCACACCTTAGATACTTTTCCAATGAAATAGTACTTGGAAATAGAGCTACACCATGGGAAGGCCGAATGGGATATCTTGAGGGAAAGTTTCTTGTTAACTTTCATCGTTGAGGATGGATTTGAGTGCATTGATGAAGTGCTCCAGGAAATTAAGGCTGCTAACTTTAGAACACCTGAAGAGTCGGTAAAATGGATTCAACCATACTAGAATACCCAGTTGTGCCATGTGCTAGAATGATACAATGTGACTGCATAAGAAAAAGAGGAGGATGTGCAAAAAATCAACATTCCAAAGATTGAGGGATAGCATGACGTTGAAGGACCCAAAGCAGAGAACCCTGATCTAATAGAGTTGTTGAAGACTAGGCAAGTAAACATTGGGTCTGACAGGCACCCTAAGTTTGCAAAGATAGGTGATTATTTGGATGAATATATAGTTGATAAAGTGGAGGAACTGTTGCGTGAATACCAGGACTTGTTTCCTACCAAGTTCTTGGACCTTAAAGGAATAGAAGGGGATCTGGGAGTCATGAAGATCACCTTAAAGCTTGATGTGAAGTGCGTGAAACAGAGACCTTACCGTCTAAATCCTACATATAAGGAGAAGGTGTGCAACGAGCTGGACAAAATTCTAGAAGCTGGAATCATTAAGCCAGTAGAAGTCTGATTAGGTAATCCCTATGTTTGTCCAGGAAAAGAAGCAGCAAGGTGAAATTTGTAACACCCTCCGGGGTAAATGTGCATATAAAAAAACATAATAGGAACATAAATACAATAAAAATATCAGCCATCAAAATCCATATATACATCATTACATTTTCACATGAAAATCAAGGGAATGAATTTTTTTCATTAATAATGCAATGAACCAACTGGTAATGGGACTACCACGTTCCACCCGACCATAGATTGGATGAGCCAAGTCTCTCTTTAGCTAATCAACCCTGTGCCATATTCCAAGCATGAATGTGAGACTCATAGAACACATCAAAAAACACCAATCAATGTGGATGACACCGAAGTTCTCCACCTACACCGTGAGGAATTTGAGTGCCTCCTAGTCTCTCAGGATTTACCGTGCATCCGTAGTCTGATCCAGGGATCACTAGGCCCTAAACCAAGACATACTCTCTAGGTTTTACTGTGCATTCCATCCCAGACTCACTAGGCCCAACGGAGAGAAAATCCACCTCTTGGATTTACTATATATCCCACCATTCACTAGCAAGGATTCCTAGGCCCACCGAGGCACAAAATATGGATTTACCGCAACCCACAGTCTGGTTCAGGGGTTACTAGGCCAATGGATTCATGCATCCTCAGTCTAGTTCAGGGACCACTACCACCATGTGTTTGTCAATTTGGAGATCCACCCCACTCAGCTTCGAATCCAATCCGGCCATCCCCCACAAAACACATGAGAGAACCCATCTCATCAAAGCTATCAGGAAATGGCAAGGCTAGGCTGAAAATATTGTCACACCTAGCAAAACCCATGCCATGGTAGAAAAGAAACACATGCAATCCCATGCATGTCAAATCTAGCAAGGAAAATACACATGCAATCCCATGCATTCCAAATCTAGCAAGGAAAATACACATGCAAATTAATACCTGCAATGAAGCCTATTGTAGCCACTTGATCCTACCTTTGCTTGCTTGATCTTTGCTTCCTCTTGCCTTCTTTGTCTTTCTTGCTCCAATGCCAAAGTGCTCCAAGAAAACTCTATCTAACCAAGAGTATGAGAGATAGAGAAAGAATAATGAGAGAGCTCCAAAACTGAACTGACCAAGCCTTGTCCATTGATCCTGAGAAGCCTTTTTATTAATCAGGCCCCTATTTTCTTCATTTTCCATTAATTTCCTTCAATTTCCTCCTCACATGCAACATGAGACCTTTCACCTTCCTTTTCTCCTAATTTCCATTATTTTCATAAATAAATGTGCCAAAATACCTTTTTTCCTCTTTAATTCCTTAGCCATTTCCTTTTCCAATTTCCTTAGCCATAAACAACCAAATGAACACCCCCTAGGATGTCTTGCCCACCATTCAGCTTCGAATACATGTCCCATCATCTGTGGTATTTATATATTTTTACATGGAATTTTCACAAGGGTTGTTACAAAACCCTCCCCTTGGGGAACACCATCGTCAATGTTCAATGACACCTATAACTGCATGACTACTGAAAACAAAACATAATACCCATGGAGCTTTATAACATAGCTTTTTGCAATATTTACAATGAAAGATCTGCTCAAAATCAAAACATAGTGACAACATGACAACATACCGCATAATGGAGATTTATAACACAGTGCATTACGATATTTACAATAACCACATATACACATATGCTTAACCAAAAAATAAAGGATACAATGCTCGTATCAATCAACAAGGGAGTCCAAAGGCTCACACCTCCACCCTCAAAGTAATACCAAGATTCACCTCCCTCCCTGAAAGTCCAAAATCCACTGCAAAGTCAAATCTGCATCCAATGTCCAGCACTATAATCTTGCACCACTTATCCTCTCAGCAAACAGTTACCAACTCATTGTCCCAGGGCACACTCCTAATGTGCATCTAATTCCATCTGGAAATACTAATGACCAAAACAAATCCATTCGTGACCTTCCCTTCTCTGCTACGCAGTCCTTCGAGAATCCAGTCACCCCTTCTGTGCAGTCACTCACCTTCCAAGTTCCGATGGCACCGCATCCTGGGCAGTGCATCCCTTGGCAAGGATTCCTCACATCGGAAGATACAAAAACCAAGGCATATACTTGCCTCAACACATCATACCGGTCATAGCATGCTCATGGAAATCAATGGACACTATTGGGTACCAATTTCCCACAATGGCCCTGCTCCTAAAGTGCTTTACCGAAATGTTGTTGCATGTTCCAATTTCTTTTGTTGTTGTTGCCAATTCTTGTAGTCGATTTCAACCACCCAACTGGGCATTTCATTTATTCCTATACCAAGCACATAACTTCCATTAGATTTAAAATAAATTGAAATAAATTCACATCATACCTCATTGGTATCTCTCCAATAAGGTACATTTGCAATCATGTTCGCTTCCTGTCACAACAAGTCAAACTAACATATTTGACCAAATCAACATATATAAACATATCACATCAGGTTAGATCAAACACAACCATCATAGATCATATATCACATGTAACCATCATAAACCAAAATCATAAATCCCATATAATCATCATATACCATAGTCATAAATCACATGGATAATAAAACTAAAACAAAATTATGATACTTATCCTTTCCTCAATCCTTAGTTCTACCTTTGTTCTTTTGTATAGAGAGTGGATTGGTTGCCACACCCAGCAAACACCCAGTGCCTTCTCCTCTACCAAGTGCACATACGCATAGTGTGCATCACACACATACAACCACACCTGACACACAACACCATGAAATACATGCACCTACACCTGACGTACAACACATACACCTACAACCAATGTACAACACAATGCATCCATCTATACCTGATGTGCAATACCACCCAATACATGTACCTACACAAATTACAACACAACAAATACACACAATGCAATGCCACGACTACATGATGCACATACATAATACCACATGCCCATAACACAGCATGGATGACATGCACACAATACCACACGTACACCAGTACCATATGTACAACATGTACACAATACCATCTGTACACTGCACCACCTACACAACATGTGCACAACATCACATGTACACGGCACCACCTGTACAACGTTGTACACAACGCCACATGTACACTACACCACTATACAACGTGTACACAATACCACATGTACACAGTACCACACACATGATTTGTACAAGACACCATATGTACATAGCATCACATGCACGACATGTACACAACACCACATGCTCATAGCACCTTATGTACAACATGTACATGGCACCACATGCTCACAGCACCACTTGTACAATCATGCACACAACACCATATGTACATAGCACCATATGTACAACATGCATGCAACACCACATGTACATAACACTGCATATCCAACACGTACATAGCATCATCTATACACAACACTGCATATCCAACATGCACAGAGCACCATATGCACACACACTGCATATACATAATGAAGATAGTACAATATGTATACAACACCCCATATGAAATATTCACACAACCCTATTTGTACCATCCTGTATATAACATTGCATGAATAAAATGTACACATGCTATGTATACACAACAACACAAGTGCACACATCATAGATGCAACATGTACAACATATACAACGTATGTGCAACAATAATACAACACATCCAAAACCACACTATTCTTACCAAGAAACCTTGCTTCTAGTGTCTTATCCATGCTCACCCTAGCATGCTGCAGACCACACTGCTTTCACTTTGCTGATGTATCCTTAAACATTACCTGTCATAACATAAACATAGGCATTAATACAAGTATACAATACCAAATCATATCTACATGATACTGACCTCGTATATTTTTCGTGACTACTATTCCCAATTGATTCCTCGTAAGACCAGGAACCTCTTCATGTTGTTCTCCTACATAAGCAATCATTCCTCCACAAGAATGATCCCTCACAACCCTGTCAGACAGTAACATAGATACATGGATACATACATACATATATAAACATTATCATAAAACAATCATGATCCTGTCAGACAACGACATACATTCATACATGTATACATATATAAACTTTAACATAATCATGATAAAAAAAAATTACCAGATAGCAGAAGGTCTAGGTTAAGAGAACTTCCTTATTTATGCACAGGCATTGAGAGAAACTGTTACCAACATAGCCAAAGCATACGACACCTCTAATCCATTTACTTTACCTTTTCTAGTTACCTTTCTTGTGTCTACATTGATACTGTCTAGTTACCACAGTGAACCCAGCCAGTCCAAATGATTTTCATAGTCTTGCCTTCTGTTGTGCTTACTCATGCACAGAGCTTCATCTGGGTCTTATATCATCGGTTGGGTAACAAACCTATCGCCCTATTTCCATCAAATTTCCTCTTTCCCAACCAGTTCCCGAGACTCAAAACATAAAAGGAAATATAAGAAAAGAAAAACAAGAAGAAGACCATAAAAACCAATAACAACATGACTCCACAAACAAAGTGGTATGGCCATACTCTAGACACAAAAAAATCTGCAAATCAAGCACAAGAAAAACACAAAAGACCAAAAGCACAAGACTAACAACAAACACCATGACTCAATGCCCATGGTTCCTAGTGCATCCAAAGGAAAGCTCAACCTGAGCCTTCTTCATGATTCATGGCAATCTCTCTTACCATGCAACTCCCTGCATCATGCTCACACATGTCAACCGCATGTTCCAAATATCAAGACAATCATATTTATCAATTTGAAATCAAATTTTACAAACAATCATGTCATAATCCATAGTCATTAGACATAATCATACAACTATCAACTACATTCAAGTACATATCAATTGTCTCAACACATACATGTTAGTACAATCATCTTAAAACAAAATAATTTGAACATATACTCATATTAAGCAATTCATCAATCATTCAATCAATTGCAAGGATACCATGTTAAATAAATCAACTAGGCAACAAACACTCAAACACCAAATAGACATCATAATCAAACATCCAAGCACCAATATATGACATAAGACAACTCATACCTTAATGTATATCAGGGGAGGCTATCTCATCTACACAATAAAGATAGGTTAACATGATACAACTTCACAACAGATCAACCCAAACATAAATCAGGATATCTGTAATAGTAACTAACTAACATGTTCACGTCATAATATCATAAGCATTTTTCATTCATGCATAACAAGCACATATGTATGATCAATTTAAATTAGTATGACACCATATCACAAATATGTCAGTTCATACCTAAATATCGTAACCATAACCATCTGCATAGGTCAAACCAGGTTAACACAATACATATAACATCAAGATCTTCAAGGAAATGAACATAACCATCACACATATGACCAATCCAAATTATAACATCAATATCTCAATGAAATGGCCATAATCATCAAGTTAACATCATATAACAATAATAATCTATATATCATGCTCATCAACAACATAAAACCAAATCATCAAACTAATTGTCATATAACAATCAATAACTTAACCTATAACATACTCATCAGTAACATATAACATAATCATCATGTTATCTAATATAAAACAACAATACCAATGCATACAACTACAAGTTACTATCATTCTTGACTATCTGACACGTGCATATAGCCACATTAATCATCTAACATCTGTCATGAATGTAACCATAACATAAAATAAATGTTCATAAACCTAATGTATATAAACCTAATGCTTATAAAATCCTTAACTTACATACCTGCATGTCGAACATACAATACCTGTATGATGATCTTCTCTTACCCCAAAGTCTAATGTTACAACCTCATTATAATGATTTGCATCTCCTGCTCTATCTCATCCAACACATTAGCATCATAACATCCAATAGCACCATGATGACCTAAATTGCATACAATGACTTCACAAGGCATGTTTTACCTACTATACATGCATAATCGTAACCAAGACCATACATGCATAACAACTACATATACACACATAAAATATGAGTACCAAACCATATACGCATCATTCTAGCTAGAGTCCAGTGGTCAATGAATGACCATATCAAGTACACAAACCATGACCTCATGCATGACAACAACCATTACTCCGTTGTACACATTACCACATGCAACCAACAATATGCGTAAGCAATGCCAAATCAACTAAACCTACACATAAACGCATGTAGTCAAACATAAACGATCAATCCTTGTAATCAACCTACAAGACTGATATATGTAATCAAAATATTAAAAAATGTAACCTAGCATACAAGGATGTAAGTAGGCATCATGAAATCAACATGTAAGCGACATATAATTCATACACAGTCAGTCACATGTTATAAAAATCAATACATCGTGTCTATTAATTTGAAATCAACATTCACAAATACTAAAAACCTATAAGCATACCCCCTTACTATCGATGGTCCACACTAAGGTAGAAGGAGGAAGCTACTATAATGACCTGGTCTCCAATGTCCAATTATGGAAATGGAATCTCCAAAGCTCTACTAAATTTAACCACATTTGAAAAGAAATTGATTTTTATTTCTCATACATTTGTATGAGAGTAAGTCAAAAACATTGCACTTATTCCACTTGTAGCATCATAACTAAAAACATGCCACTTTTCCATTTCCTTACATCCAACTTTTCAAATTCCTTGCATGCAACCTTTCAAATTCCCTACATGCAACTGTTCAAATTCTTTGCATGAAAATAGGCATAGATAAGCTACATACATATTATCATACTACAATGCCATCCCATCCAAAAAAAATAACATTTTCTTCAAACAATTATCATACTTTTACATTTTCTTCAAACAACTACTATACTATTACATTTGCATGTAAGCATTTCTTCAAACACTTTACATGCAAACTAATATAGCAAACTATTTTCATACAAGTAAGCATATATCAACTACATAAATACTATCACACATCAATACCATCCCCAACCACAAACAACATACTCATTGGGGAATTTTATCAAATAGTTTTTATGCAATTAATCATTGAACCATTTAAGCATTTCATCAAACATTTTGCATGCAAACTAATATAGCGAATGATTCAATGCATATATCCTAAACTGTAGTAGTGCAAGTTATGGAACCTGAACCATATGATCAGTGGTACTTTCCCTCACTATGGTTCAAGTTTCAACTTCTAAGATTTCATAGATGAAAAGTTATAACAAAATACCAACACAATCATATTTGGTGCACAATTCTAGGAGTATCCGGAAATCTCGACTTCCACTGGTCATATCTCCTAAAATATAGTGAATAAATGTATGAAATTTTTATCACAATATCGGTGGGATGTCCTCTCATTGTGGAAAAAATTTCATCTCCTGAGAGTGCCCAGAATAAACGTTATAACAAAAATGTTAGCGTGACCTATTTGAGACCCGATTTTAGGAGCATTCAGAAGGCTCGACTCCCTCTGCTCATGTCACCTAAAATATTGTGACCCAATATCTAAAATTTCTACCACATAATCATTGGTATTTCCACTCAATATGGACAATTTTTTAGCTTCTGAAAACCTATAGAAGAAAATTTATTGTAGAAATTCCAATTTGACCTGTTTAAAGGTGCATTCAGGAAGGTCATCTCCCTTAGATCATAATTCCTAAAGTATTGTGAACCAATATCTGAAATTTTTACCACATTATTAGTGGAATTTACCTTCAGTATAGACAAGTTTTCGATTTCTAATATTCCACAAAAGAAAATTTATAACAGATATGCCAAAAAGGTCTAAAATTTAGCCTTTGTTCTTCATTTTACCTATGATAGAGCCCATCCAGTCCAAGTGTTTGAACCATGCTCTGATACGACTTGTAACACCCTCCGGGGTAAATGTGCATATAAAAAAAAACATAATAGGAACAGAAATACAATAAAAATATCAGCCATCAAAATCCATATATACTTCATTACATTTTCACATGGAAATCAAGGGAATGAATTCTTTTCATTAATAATGCAATGTGCCAACCGGTAATGGGACTACCATGTTCCACCTAACCATATATTGGCTGAGCCAAGTCTCTCTTCATCCAATCACCCCCGTGCCATATTTCAAGCATGAATGTGGGACTCATAGAACACATCAAAAAACACCAATCAATGTGGATGCCAACGGAGTTCTCCGCTTACACCGCGAGGAATTTGAGTGCCTCCTAGTCTCTTAGGCTTTACCATGCATCTGCAGTCTAATCCAGGGATCACTAGGCCCTACACCGAGACATACTCTACAGGCTTTACCATGCATTCCATCCCAGAATCACTAGGCCCAACGGAGAGAAAATCAACCTCTTGACTTTACCGTATATCCCACCATTCACCAGCAAGGATTCCTAGGGCCATCGAGGCACACAATCTGGCTTTACCACAGCCCACAATCCACTTCAGGGGTTACTAGGCCAATGGCTTCATGCATCCTCAGTCCGCTTCAGGGACCACTACCACCATGTGTTTGTCAATTCGGAGATCCACCCCACTCAGATTCGAATCCAATTCGGCAATCCCCCACAAAACACATGAGAGAACCCATCTCATCAAAGCTATCAGGAAATGGCAAGGCTAGGCTGAAAATATTGTCACACCTAGCAAAACCCATGCCATGGTAGAAAAGAAACACATGCAATCCCATGCATGCAAAATCTAGCAAGGAAAACACACATGCAATCCCATGCATTCCAAATCTAGCAAGGAAAATACACATGCAAGTTGATACCTGCAATGAAGCCTGTTGTAGCTGCTTGATCCTGCCTTTCCCTACTTGATCTTTGCTTCCTCTTGCCTTCTTTGCCTTTCTTGCTCCAATTCCAAAGTACTCCAAGAAAACTCTAAGTAACCAAGAGTATGAGAGAGAGAGAGAGAGAATAATGAGAGAGCTCCAAAACTAAATTGACCAAGCCTTGCCCATTGATCCTCAGAAGCATTTTTATTAATGAGGCCTCTATTTTCTTCATTTTCCATTATTTTCCTTCAATTTCCTCCTCACATGCAACATGTGATCTTTCAACTTCCTTTTCTCCTAATTTCCATTATTTTCATAAATAAATGTGCCAAAATACCTTTTTGCTTCTTTAATGCCTTAGCCATAAACAACCAAATGAACACCCCCTAGGATGTCTTGCCCACCATTCATGTCCCATAATCCATGGTATTTCTATATTTTTACATGGAATTTTTACAAGGGCTATTACAAAATCAAGATATGCGTAGATCTGAGAAAGCTTAATGATGCATGCGTTCATGACCCATTTCCAACACCATTTACAAACGAAGTTTTGGAGAATGACGGAGGTCAGGAAGCCCATTCATTCACCAATGGGTTCTCTAGGTACCATCAGATTAAGATAGCACCGAAGGATCGCAGCAAGACGACCTCCGCGACAGAGTGGGGATGCTTCCAGTACACAATAATGCCACTTGGGCTGACGAATGCGCCCACGATCTTCTCAAGGGTTATAATTGCAACATTTAAAGAGTTGATCCATAAATTCTTAGAAGTATATTTTGATGACCAAACTGTATTTGGATTGGTAAAGTGCCATGTTGCAAGTTTGCACCTTATGTTGGATACTTGTCGCACATACCAAATTTCCCTGAATCTGAAGAAATGTATCTTTTGTGTTTCTTATGGGATATTGTTAGGCCATATGGTATGTAAACAAGGATTAATGGTAGAATCGGCAAAGATAATTGTTATTGTCAATTTAGAAGCTCCGAAGAATGTAAATAACTTGCATGCAACACTGGGCCACGCTAGCTACTATAGGAAGTTTATCAAAGCTTATGCATAGATAACTATGCCGATGGAGAAATCACTGAAGAAGGACGCGACTTTCTATTGGGATAAGGAGTGTCAGCATAGTCTAGATGTGTTAAAGGAAAACATGGTGACTGCTCCCATTTTTGTGTTTCCAGATTGGAGGAAAGAGTTTAATGTTCATGTGGATGCCCCCTGTATTGCGTTAGGAGCAGTATTAACCTAGCGAGGAGAAGGAGAAATTGATCATTTTATAGCCTTCATAAGCAGGAAATTGTCAAAGGCCGAGAAGAACTATTCAACTACAGAGCGCGAAGGACTGGAGATGGTATACGTGCTACAGAAATTGAGACATTACCTGTTAGGTGTGCATTTCAAAATGTACACAGATCACTCTGCTCTCAAGTACCTGGTCAACAAGCTTGTGTTGGAGGGGAAGATTTGTAGTTGGATTTTGATTTTTCAAGAATATGATTTTGATGTAATTGTGAAGCCTGGATGATTAAACATGGGACTAGATCATCTATCTAGGATTGAGACAAGAGAAGAACCTACTAGTCTAGAAGAAGGGTTGTCGGATACGCAATGCCGTATGATGCATGTCGTAGATGATCATTTCACTGATATAATCTAGTTTTTTACTACTGGCATGGCCCCGGAGGGATATTCTACTCAGTAGAAAAGGGAATTGGTGGTTCATGCTGCTGATTTTTTGGTGATCGTAGGACACATGTATAAGATGGGCACTGATGAAATAATATGTCGATATGTTCTGTAGTTTGAACGAGCTAGCATCCTCAACGAAGCACATGGAGGAGTGGCAGGAGGACACTATGCAGGCAGAGCGACTGCGTAGAAGATTTTATGCACAGTGTTATGGTGGCCAACTGTACATAAGGATTCTAAGGTGTATTGTAGGACATACGATGCATGTCAACAGATGGGAAAGCCATCATGGAGGGATGAACTTCCCTTAAATCCTCATATTTCATTACAAGTTTTTGATAAATGGGCGATCAATTTTGTGGGTCCGATACAACCACCTGGGAAAAAGACAAGCACATGATATATTATTATTGTGACTGAATACTTGAAAAGATGGGTAGAAGCACATCCGATGAAATAATGTAGCATTGTTATAGCTTCAAAGCTCCTATTTGAATATTTATTGATAAGGTTTGAATGTCCTAAGATATTGATGAGTGATAGGAGTACGCATTTTCTAAACGAAACAATTGTCACAGTGCTCGAAGAGTTCCAAGTTTATCATTAGAAGAGTACACCCTATCATCCTCAAGCTAATAGTATGGTGGAAGCATTCAATAAAATCTTGGAAATGCATTGACAAAGGTCTACAACGCATAGAGGAGTTTGGAGCTACGACCAAGGAAAAGTAACTCGCGGACATAATGAAGAGTGAGTTTGGCTTAGTAAAGAAGTCACGCGAACATTCCATCTTCTTTATCACAAAAAAGATGGTACAGTTTTCCGCACAGATTTTGGCTTGCAAGGTCATGAAAGAGTGTCATGCAGACGAGGTTCCAGTGCTAGTTATTTCGCTTGTTTCCCAATGCGTGAAGGGGGTACAATATAACTAGGCACAATACCTTTGTAAATAATTTTTTATCAATTGCTGCAAAGAATAGGATGACGGCAAGGCATTCCACCATGCTTGGTTGTTGTTGTTGATGGCCCTAGTTGTGTGGAGACTTCCAGAAGATAGTCAATTCCCTCCACAAGATGACGACTTCCCAGACACTGCAAAGTTTGCTTCACTATGAGTGACAAAGGATCCTGAGAGGGTCATGGAGACAAAGATGTTACGGGTGTTGGTAGAGATGGATATCCGTACCGTGATCAGCCAGAGGCTGTGATTGTCACCAACCCTCTTTGAGCAGTTGGAAGCTTATGCAGAATTCAAGATGAATTTTCACAATGTATCTATCCGCGCAAGGAAGGATCCAAAGAAAAGATGGTACAAGTTATTGTACCTAGTGAATGCGGTGAATGCATAGGACATTATGGGGAAATGGCCAAGAGAGTGGCTACAACCATCAAATCTCAGCGCAGGTGTAAACAAGGCTAAAGAAAGTTCCTCCGCAGGCCATATCAGCACAGAAGCAAAAGGAGGTCGAGAAAACCACAGCTCGAGAGAAAGTTTCACAACAAAAGAAGGAAGTTGCTTCCAAAGAATTTGTTTCTAAGGCAGTTGCTGCACAACAGCTAAGAAACAAAGAGTGGCTAAGGAAACCGCTACTGATGTTGAAGAGTCTACCTCCAAGCGTACTGAGGAAAAAGGGGATTCTAATGTTGAAGGAGGTGGGGGTGAGGAGAAGAACACTCCCCTTAAACTACAAAAGTGGACCAAGGAGATGACTTCTGGACCTCAAAAGAAGCATAAATCCGACAAGCGCTCACGCGTTGATTCAATGGTCCTCAGAGACGGGGACTTGGATGAAATTGAAGATAAGGTCCACGACACCACGACAGAACTGTGTAAACAGTTTGAATAGAAGTACCTATAGATGCTAGGGAATGTGAGAAGGATCTTTGTGAGTTACAAATTCAAACAAGATGGCTACAAGTGAGCGTGGGACAGGCGAGAAAGATTCAAGTAAGCAAGCACAACTGTGCTAGAGATAGATAGGACTTTGGACCTCAGATTTATACCATTACCAGAGGGCTCACTAAGCACATAGGTAGAAGAGGCGAACACTTACCTCACACAAGTCAAGGATGGTGGTGTCAACCTAGTCACGCTTCCTATCCAAACCCTCCACGAATTACATCAGGGGGCATCATACGAGCTCAAGATCAAGGAGCAGTGCGTGTTGTTAGTCATCAACGAAGTAACGATGAACATTGAGAAAATATTTGTAGAAAAGACACAGACATTAAAAGAAAAGGAAGAACTGGCCACATGCAGCCAGAGCTTGGAGGCAACTATTACACAAGCATGTATTGCATTGCTAGAACTCAACATTCTCGAAGATGTAGCATCAACAATGAAGATTTAGAAGTTGGCTTTCGTAGTTAGAGAATCAAAAGAGGAGGTTGGACAAGTCTGATTTGATTTACATATGCAGATCTATGAATTATAGCTAAAACTATAGCCTACCACTCTACCAGAAGTCTGGGAGCAGTGTGGAACAACCATCAAAGAGGGAATGACCACGTTAGATGCAGTGGCCAAGGGCTGCATAGAGCTCTTCGAGAAAGAAATGGAATTATGGAAAACTCTATAGGAGGACCCCACTCTGCAGAAAATTGGAACAGATATCTGAGAGAAGCAACAACAATTTGATGAGCTCAGGGTGACTACACACACATTGGCGCTAGTCCAGTGTTTCGCTCGCTTGACAAAACGGAAACAACTGCAAACCTAGATTGAGGAGCTGTAGAGAAAAGAGGCCATCTTGAATGCCAAGACATATTAATGGGCAGAGGAAGCAAGCCATCTTACTCTGTCAGTACAAGAGAAGTTGAAGATAAACCAGCAAACACAATGGATAATGGGCCTCGCAGTGGAAGGCCCTACAACATAGAAGTTGGTCGAGGAAGTGCAGCAAGCCACAGTGCAAGGTACTGTCGACTTGCAAGTGTTGAAGGTGGAGTTCCATAACTCTAGGTGAATATTGCTGTGCCAGCTGAGTGAATCAAGGACGAGTCACCCAATTTGTGTTGGGGCCCTGTTGGGAAGGGGTCCCTGGGGTCATTTTGGTCAAATTTTTCATAAATTTTGGAATATATTTTTGTAGAAAATGTAACGTATCGGTGAAATGTGGAATCAAAGCACGAAGCTAGTATAATTAAAAGGGGATTTAGTCCGTTAGGTGGGTAGGTGATAGAGAGTTTTGGAGACCTGCCCATGGTCCATAGACCATGGTATTGTAAAGAAAATGCTATATATAGATGAGTCATAGAGAGTCTTAAGCGGGATCTAACAGAAAAGAATTAGTGTAAGGGCAATTTACTAAGGCAGGAAAGGTATGTTTCATGTACTTAGGCGAAAGGGGAAGGCTCCTGTAACTGAGTGCGTGAAGACCTTGGTAAGTCCGTAGGCTGAGTATGTGGGCCTCTGTAGCTGAGTGCGCAGGGAAACAAAGTCTATAATTAAATGATTATACTTAATAAAGATTGTTTTCAGCTAAATTTGGTGCATCAGTGTCTTATTATTTACTTTTGCAAAGTTTATGTATGTTCCCTTTGTGTTATGATTTACATGAATTGATACTTGTTTACTACACAAAAGTAGTAGATCGGTAATCTTTATACATGATAAGTATAATTAGGAGCCTTCGTGAAGATATGCAAGCGGTTTAGATAGATTTATAGTAGTTATTTGTTTGGAAGGGTTAAATGTGTGCAAAGGTACATATAATCCATAAGGATTGGAAGAACACATCACACAGGCCTCTGGATGCATAAACCTAGTTCTAACATCCCCCAATATTGCTTCGGGTGTAGGCGGGTTGTTGCCAAAAGGGACAGTAGTTAGGGTTTTGTTGGTTGGCGCATATAATGTTGAACCTAGGTCAGGCCTCATCAAGCGAACAACCCATCAACTCCAACAACAATAGATTGAATGCCAAGAAAGAGGTCTACAAAAAAAAAAAAAATTTACATCATTCAGAAAAATCATCATGCTATGAAGACCTATGCATAAACAAACAAAGGAAGTCAACACCTCTGAAATCATCATGTGATGAAGCTCAGAAGTATCATTTTAGCCAAGGATGTGAAACAGAAACAACAACAACAACAAAAAACTTAGGAGACCTCTAGATTCAAGGCTATCAGCAATAGGACCTCTAGGATATTATCACATGCAACTTCAAGATCATTAGAAGCAGCTTCAAGACCACCAAATGAAACTTCAACATTCATATCAGAAGCCTCAATATCACCTGCAAAAAAACATCAAGGTTAAGGCTCAAGTTTGAAATCCTTTAATCCTTTCTTACAAACTTATTTTAGCTTGAAAAACATTGCAAGTTTATGAAGGAAAAGGGTTTTATAGCCAAGATTAGTAGCAGAGCAACCACGACCTTATCTAGCATTTAACTTCACTTTTCCACCAAAACACTCACACATGGGGGAGAGAGCAAGACAAAAGTGAAAAGGACCTGAGAAAGTGGGATGTAATCATTTAGTGGTGATGGAAGACAAGAAGTGTGAAGGTGTAGGTGAGGACCAACCCAGTTAAGTCAAAACACTTTGAGTTTATTTTGCATTCAATAAAAAAATAGACAAAGTTGAAAAAAGAGAAAAAATAATGGAAAAAATGAAAATAAATAAATGAAAGGTGGACCCACCACCTCTTCGAATGCAAAATTTAGTTTCTATAGGATTTAGGTTGTGTGCAGCTCATTACAGTTGAAGAACCACCTGAGGGAAAGAAGAAGCTTCGACCTACAGTAGGGCTTCCTTGGGAAACTAAGATAGAAAAATGAAGTAGCAAGAAGAGACGTAGAAAGAGATCAAATAGACCAAAAAATAAATCATGAAACATGTCAGCATACATGAAGAACAACAAGACGAGCAGGATGAATAGTTTTCTGGGAGAATGAGCAACAATTTTAGCATGGGGTATGATGGGACTCCAAATTAGACATAAATTAAAGCCCATCTAACCTTTCTTAGGCACATGAAGGCTATATCAAGCCTCTCCTTCCACACTTAATAATTTTTTTTAGCTTTAATATGTTCATTAGGAAGGTTTATGGATAATTGCATATTTGTGCCTAATATTTTTTTTTGTAGAATATTATGGTAATATTGGGCAGATTATGGAGATTTGGAGGAGGAGATAATTTAGGGACTTTCTCCCTACTACAGGAGGATAAATATTGGATAATAAATCAACAAGATATTCTAAAATTATTGTATAGAGTCTGGAGATCCATTGATTAATAAAATCTAGGAATGTGTTCCATTCATTTAATGCAGATTCCAAATGCTGGTAACCATATCCACTATTTGAGGGATTTTGGAGGGGAAAACTTCATCCTTTCATGGGGAATTCTTCCTAATCATTTTTTATAAGTACCAAGTCGAATTTTCCTCTAGGGGTGGATTTTTATTAGTCTTCTTGTGGAGAGAACTCGTATTTTTGCAGCTCCACTTTCATTTCTTGCATGGATGTAATTGTATTCATGCAAATAATGAATATTGGTGCCATGTTAAACTTCTAAATCTTGGTCACCTTCATAGGACACTAATTTTCCTTGGGATTTTCCATCCCAAGAGCCTCAAAGCCATTTTGTATCATTTACTTTTCCTCCTTTCACTTCTTATTCACTGCATCTCTTGTTCTTGTCTTTTTCTATTTTTGCATTTAGTATTGACGATTTGTTGTGTAGGATTAGGTTAAATGGTTGAAGTAAGTTATTTTTCAGGATCAAAAGAATGATTTCATAATTTGAACAACTTTTTAAGGTCATAGTCATCATTAATCTACTCAGATTAGTTTGTTTATTCCAAAATCTAAATTTCTGGAAGTCCCTTGTGGAAAAATAGTAGTAAATTTATGTTATTTTTTAGAACATGCTAACGAGCTTCAATCGATTTGATTCCACTTGAGTTAGATCAAAAATATATTCCAATTAATAAAAAAAAATACCCCACTGCATTCGCACTTGATTAGGTTAGGAATTTGATAGATTAACTAGCTCACTAGTTCTCGAATTTCTATATTTTGGACTAGTAATTTTCTCTCATTTTTTAGCACATGTTAACATCAGTATTTTTGAATGATTACACATGGAATGGAGACATAATATATCCTAGTCAATAAAAAAATGTGTTTGATCCAGTTTGGATTTTATTTTCTTGGTCATTCGGTGAATTATATCTTCCTGTCGCAAACCTTTTTCCTATAACAAATTCCTGCAACACTCTTCCAGCATGTAAATACTTGCCCATATTTGCTCAAAAAGGTTGGTTTTTCTCCCTTAAGGTTGAATCATGATGCCTAGGATATAAATAAATGGTTTAGGAGGAATATACACCACTTAGGACTTGCCCTTTTACCCATGCAAAACATCTCAACGAATTGGGTAAATGGACAAATTTATGAATTGGATAATACAATAACAATTTTCTTGACTACCACATCCAATGAAATCTGTCAATGGATCTAAACTCTTTGAAATGTAATCATTTAAATTTAGTTATTGATATTTAATTTATGCAATTACAATAGTTTTTCCTTCCTTGTATTTTCTTTCTTGCAAAGGTTAAGGTTTCCATTTCTGCAACTAAACAGGATTTGATATCATTAGATGCACTCCATTACATGATGAAAGCAAAGGAAGGACACATTATGTGTTGTGCATATAGTTCCGATACCTCTTAATTTTTTATGAACCCCGTGTTGATACTCAAAATTGGTATCCTTGGGAGTTACAACATTCTTGTTGCAATATTGAGGCTCATCACAAGATATCTTGCAAATTAAATAATATGAGATCCTTCTTCCATGCATATTACAAATGTTCAATAATTTATTCGAGCATATCTTTAAGAAAAATAAATAAAGGGTGAAGAAGAGAGGCTTCTTACGCACAGAGGTGAAGCAAGCAACTTTGTTGGGGTACTTAAAAGGCTTGTTGGTATCAAAGAGATGGTTGTGTTTCCTTGAGGTCACTCCATTGGGGTACTAAACAGGCTTTTTGGCAATAGAGAAACACTAAGGAATGCACTTAACTCCGATTACCAAAAATCCCAATACACTTATTATCCTTCTCCCCTATTGAAAAAGTTGAGGTATGACTAGTCTTGTAAATGTGTATGAAGTTGAGAAAGGAAAAGAAGAGATTATATATTTAATTGGTATAAGTGGTGAAGCCAAGGAAATCTACATATAAAATAAATACTTCATGAAATACTGAGACCTTGCACTTAAATTTGGAACTTGAAAAGAGAAATTGGAGTTCTGTTAGTGTGTCGCCAAGTGTTGACGTTGCAATCAACACCCTCCAAAATGTTGCCTACACTTGAATTTTGGAGCCTACTGAGGAAGTTACATTTGTCACTCTATGATCTCTTCATGGTCAACTGATATTTTTTCTAAATGTTCAGATATCCTTCTCAAACTTTAAGTCTCAATTCACTTTCTCACACATGCTCATTAATCCACAAACACACATATTTCTATGCAAGCTTAGATAGGCATTGGGCGACTTTTGAAAGCAAAGCCTGCACAATCACTATTGACTATGAATGTGCAATACATAAGAACAATCGTTGCACAATGTTCAACCCATGCTGATAGTGAGTATGCCATAACACTTGACAGTTCCTCTCACTTTGGTTGTAATTGTACATTTATTTTGGTGAGTTTTCTCAACTGTTGGTTTTACGCACTTTTTCTTTTGTAAGTGTCACTTTCCCCTTTGTAGTTATCACTTTTTATTGTCTTCACTTCAATAAGTGGAATTTTCATGTTACATTTTCTCTATCATGTGGCGCTTTCACTTTATTTACCATTTTCAAGTGGCATTTTCACATTTTCTTATTGTCGCAAGTGTCGCTTCTAATAATTTCCACTCTTGTATGCGTCACACCTTTGTATATCACTAGAGGAATATATATTGTAATCTTTTACATTAGATGGTCCTATATATCATGAGAATATGTGCTAGACACATTCCTACAACTTGACGCACATTCTAGCCACAATCAACCCTTGTGTCGCAACTTGTGTTCTAAGTGTCGTAATGTGTCATTTCAACTGTTGCACTTAGAAATAAGTGTCACTTTGCTATCATTTCAAGGTGTTATTGTTATTCATTATTCTTGTGGATTCCCCTAGCTTGTATTGATGGAATTCATGTGTGTGATCCATGTTTGAGTCTTGTTCAGATTGTTTTCCCCATATTACATTATTGATCTCACACTAAGCCATTTTGGATCTCTTCTTGGTCCTACTACCGAGTGAAAGCTAAGAAAGTTTCAATGCTTCACTAGGTAATCAACACAGTATGTTCATGAGCTCCATTAATGATACATATTCCTCCCAGAGTTGTGTATTTATCCTCTCTGAAGGTTAGATTCTTTGATTGCAAGTTGAGAACCTTCAAAGCATAGTCACTAACCCTTCTTTCTTGTACTAACTCACTACACTGAATTTTAAAAAATTCTTCCTTGTACAACACATGGATCATTTGCAGTGGCCCTATGAAAAATAAAACTATTCCATACAAGGTCTCCTCCCTCTCATAGTGCAATAAACATATCTTGGGAAAAGTGACTTACCTTATGTTGCATACCTCAGTGAACTATGCAATCTTCTCTTATAGACAATCCTTATAGAAGAAAATTTCCTAGCATAGGGTGAAAAGTGCATTTATTGGGCCACTATAGAAGAAAATTATGCTACCCTTAAAGCCTCCCTTTCCCTCCTATAATAGGTGTTGTTGGGAAAAGTATCCAATACGGAATGACCCTATCCCACTCTAAGGGTGATAGTACCTCAGCAACAAGCAAAGCAAAGCTATCTAAGATTTCTTCTTTATGAAATGTAAAGAGAGGAGAAAGAGATCCACTAACCGATGTCTTCCGCTAATGGTTGATTCAATCTCACTCCTTGCTGCTTGCTCCCAGCTCCTTGCTCTTTCACTGGCCCAGCTACACCAAGATCCTGCAAAATGACAAGAGAGGGAAACTACAAGAAGCATACATTCATAACTAGTTCAAGGATTAGAATAAACTAAATACACAAGTAAAACAATACATCATTGAAATACATGCATATAGAAGAAACTCAAATGGCTTTATTAATGGAAGAAGTAAAGTTCAGGAAGTGATACAACCATAAGAGGCCCAATCCAGCATCACCTTCCCAGCAGAAAGAAATCTCCTCTTCACCTCCTTCAAAGCAAATCACCCAATAGTTCTAAACTCAAACCAACAGCAATTCTTTGCTTTCACAAAATTCCAGCCTCCAGATCTCATGGGAGAGAGATCCATATATAGATGTTTGGAGAGAGGATGAGTCAGCCTGAGATGTGACTAGTGTCCTCTCCCACTTTTAGTTCTTGATTCCACTTGGAGGTTCTTGCTTCCACTTGGAGATTTGGAACCTCTTACTCATCACCAGTCGAATTCCCTGATCCAAGTGTCATTTTGGAAGCTTCCTGGGCATTGACACATTGAGGAATGAGCCTTCCACTTGTCCAAACTCGCTCAGCGCAGGTAGCCTTTGTTGGAGTTGACATTCAACGCAGGTGGACAGTGGAGCAGTTGACATTCAGCGCAGATGCTGTTGTAGCTCTGATACCAATTGTTGTAGATCTAACCCAGAATATTATAGATCTGATATAAAAGTATAAGATAATGCAAATAAACCCAGAAATAAGATGAGAAGATTCTTTATTATCAAACCCTTAAGGTAGGGCAACACCATACATTCACTCCTTAAGGAATGAGAACACTCCACAAGCCATATGCCTGTTCATACAAGAATACTTCTCTTCATCTTCATATCCTCCATGTGGAGTCTCTAGCCTTTATATAGGCCTCATACATACAATACCATGTACCATTACCATGGTTTCCTCATACCATCAACTAATACCATGGGCCCCTTACATTATTATTAATTACTTGTGGTCCCTTACATGACATGGGTTAACCACCTTATTTATTACTATGGCCCATCCCATTATTACATTATTACCTTGGGTACCTCCCTTGGTACCCCATATTATCCCCCCTAGGTACATAACATTCCACCCCCCTAAGCATGTTTCGTCCCCAAAACATGGGAAGAACACAAATAATAAGATCTACTCAAAAGAGTAGTCCATTGATACCATGCACGTGCATCTAGCCATCCATGAGAAAGGTGAACCCTCGATCGCGCTGGTGCCTCGCTCGCTTGAGATGGAAGTTGACCGTGGCAGCTCTTCTGTGTTGATGTGTAGTAGGTGGATCGTCTCTCCTTTCTATCCATCATGTGACTACTTGGTTTCCATGATGGTTGTCTTGCGGGGTGATGTGGGTGATGATATGTTGAAGTTTTAACCCACAATGGCTTTTGCTTGACTTCACCTTGTTGTGGTGCCTGTTGTGGTGTCTTCTTTTTTAATATGACTTCAACCACTGAGCCCTCCTCTGATGTATCATCACCTGTAACCTTTTCTTCTGCAGCCTCTGTTTGTGTTTGATTGTCGATCATCAAAGGCTCATCATCTGATATGTCATTCCCTTGAACATCTTCTGCTTCAGCCTCCATGTGCTCTACCTGTTTATGGATGGAAATATCCTGTAATGTAATTTTCTTCTTTTTATACCATAGCTTCAGGAATTTCTTCTGCACATTAATATTGATAGTACCCACGGATTCCATCCAAGGATATTCCAACACAACATCCATATTATCCATCTCTGAAGCATAAAAATCACCATGCAACACATATTTATCCATAGAAATCTTCAAATCCTTATACACTTGAACATCCGCATTATCAACTTGTGCCGTTTCAATGTGTTTTGCTGGAACTTGCAATCTTTTTGCCAAATTAACACTTATAAGATTTTGCTTGCAACTAGGATTTATAGTCACAACGATTTTCTCCTTCTGAATCAATCCATGAACCTGCAATAAGGAGACACCCATAGAAATTAACCCCTTATGTGTCTCATTCTCCTTTTTTCTAGCACGAGACCATTTGTCTAAAAGGACTTTTTCAAATTCTGCATCTGAGAGTTTGGTCAACTGTTTGTCATCAAGTGAGAGACACCATTTATAAGCCTCATCTTTGAAACCCAACCGCCAATAATCCCTCCCAAATTTTTTCCATACCCACTTCTGTTGTTCTATGTATTCTTCAATAGTAGGACCATCATCTTTTCCAGTAAAGTATAGAACCTTGCTAGAAGCCATGAATGGTTTGGAAAAAAAAATTCACTTCCTTGGTGAAAATGTGTAATTGTCACAGTTTCGTCAATATTGCTCAGAATCCTTCTTATGACCTATTTTTAGAAATGGAGCAATCATTCTGCATCTGCCCATGTGATAGAAATCCTGATCTAGGCACTAGAATTCCAGATCTGCGCTGCTACTCTCCCGCCGTCACCCAAAATTTCTGCAAAAAGAGCTGATTTTAAATCAGCGATATCTCCCTCATCTGGACTCCGATTCGACTGATTTTTTTTTTGAAGTTGAGTATTTTTTCCCAAAGAATCCAGATCTGCAATTAGATTTTGCAGATCTTGTACCAGGACGTCTAGATCTGCGCTGCAAAATCGCTGCCCTGAAAAGTGTCTGCAACCCCACTGATTTTAAATCAGCGATATCTTCTTCATCCGGACTCCAATTCAACTGATTTTTTTTTTGAAATCGGGTGTTTTTTCCCAAAGAATACAGATCTATAATTAGATTCTGTATATCTAGCACCAAAACATACATATCTGATCTGCAAACTCGCCGGCCCAGAAACCCTGCAAAAAAAAGAAAAAAAAAATTCTCCACGGCTTGCCCAAGAAAGAGCTCTGATACCACTTGTTGTAGCTCTGATACCACTTGTTGTAGATCTGATCCCAATTGTTGTAGATCTGATCCAAAATATATATGATAACAGAAATAAACCCAAGAAAGAACAAGATCAAATATGATAGAAATTCTTCCCCTTAAGGTAGGGCAACACCATACATTCACTCCTTAAGGAAGGAGAACACTCCACAAGCCATATGCCTGTTCATACAAGAATACTTCTCTTCATCTTCATATCCTCCATGTGGAGTCTCTAGCCTTTATATAGGCCTCATACATACAATACCATGTACCATTACCATGGTTTCCTCATACCATCAACTAATACCATGGGCCCCTTACATTATTATTAATTACTTGTGGTCCCTTACATGACATGGGTTAACCACCTTATTTATTACTATGGCCCATCCCATTATTACATTATTACCTTGGGTACCTCCCTTGGTACCCCATATTATCCCCCCTAGGTACATAACAGATGCTCAGTGGAGCAGTTGACATGATCCAGAATTGGCTTGTTTTTGAGTAATTTCAGTGGAGAACTTGTCTGAATTGCTGTGGTTTCTTGGCCTTGTTCCTCTAGGGGTAGGAACAACATGTTTAGGGACTTTGGATCCCTTAGATTATGGACATTTCATGCTTCATGCTATAAGGCACAAAAATGTCTATAACAGTTGCCCCCTAAAGTATGAGGCCGTTTATCGGGTGAAATGCTTTATTAGGAGGATCCGAAGTTCATCCAATTGCTGGGAGGTGACCTGTAATAAGATACAACACAATACATTATTTTTCATACTGCTTTCATGATCTAGCTGAGGCGGGCATTCCCATGCTCAGTTTTATAAATACATTTCTCTGTACATAGAATAGACAATCGTCTGATGGTAGACTGATAATTTTCTGATGAAATTATCATCCTTTGAGTAGGATGATCATCTGCTGCACATGTCAATGTATTTATTTCCTGAATATATATCGCAGCCCGGATGGATGAAACTAGATCCGGGGTCTTCAATCTCGTCCGATCTTCACTCTAAGTACAATTCTATCCATGTGAGAATTTTTTGGAGTCGAACATGGAAAGACATCGCTTGATTACCAGTCAATGATGTAAACTGTTAAAAAGCGCGAGAGGAATCACCGATAATGATGATGACCCTCAAGGTACCGCAGTACAATTCACATGGTGTGAATAGAGGACTTGGCGTCGAACAGCACACAAAATCTTTCGGTCGAAGGTCATTGATGTATACCTGTCGCCGGAAGTGAGAAACTTGCCATTGAGGCATGCAAGCTTCAAAGTACTAAAGGGGGTGTTCCTAGATCAACTTCTTGGATAATGAGCTGATGTTGACAAGAAGCGATCCGTCACAGGAGGGCCTTAATGAATCCCACATCAGTGACACGGAACGGAGCTAATGATTGTGATGAAGGTGAAAACGATCTGTGACATATGATTCAGGGTGGCGGTCATGAAAGGATGAAAGATGATGTATGGCAGTGGATGGGACACGGTTGACTCTTTCTTGAACATATAACGACACTGATGCGATGGATCGGTAGCATTACCCCAAATGTGGATGGTATGGCGAGACCATGGTGATGTGACCGGTGAATGAAACAACCCAACCCGATGTGGTACGGAGGAAAAGTGTCATGTTCAAGAGTGACTTGCTACCATCAAAGCTTTGAGTTTCTCCCAATTTTTCCCCAGTCATTTCTGACCAGTACCTCTTTATTTTTGTCAAGCTTGAGGAGGATAACATATGCTTGTTCTATAACCTGCCCTTCGGGCAAGCCCATCACTATATTTTAACGAGCCTAGCGATAGGGAAACTCGTTCTCGTCTAAAGACAAGTTTGTCGCTATTTAATGTATTTAACGAGTCTAGCGACAAAGACAACTCAGTCCTTTTCATTTTTAGAGAGTCTGAAAAGGTACGTAAAGTTAACTCCAAGGGTCCTTTTTCGTCATCTAATCCCTTAAGTCCGAAAAAGTATAAAACAATACAGAAGGGATGAATGTTCGATAGTTTTATCGAGCCGAACTAAACAAGCGCTCGATCTTTTTGTGTAATAATCCCTCAGGTCCAAAAAGATTAAAATCTAGAGGAGGGATAACTCTTCCGGTCGGTTTAACGAGCTGGAAGGCCAATACTCGGCAAACTTTTCATATTTTACGAGTTAGATGAAAAGAGCTCAAAGAAGACTCGTATTTTGAGGAACAAGTGATAAACAGGGATAGCAGCAGATTCCAGGTACAGGTTGGAATTTTCCAATCACGGCAGTGTCACAAGGATGGCTAGGTGAAATCACTCTTTGCAGCTGTTCCTCAAAATAGGTAAACAATCAAGTGGAGGTGAACGATCGGCCAAATGAAAAGTGGAGGTGACGGTGAAAACACGACCAAGGCTATTATGGCTGATGAATTT
Organism: Pinus tabuliformis; assembly: GCA_031772625.1. NCBI lineage: Eukaryota > Viridiplantae > Streptophyta > Pinopsida > Pinales > Pinaceae > Pinus > Pinus tabuliformis. The sequence goes on from CM062815.1 coordinate 874,428,583, forward strand.
ACGATCTCAAATGGTTATTACCGGTTCATTTTTTCTGGATGAGCTTGAACTCTGGGGGGAAGCTTGCTCACAGCTTATGTTTATTTTTTAACGAGCATGAAGTTCGCGTTAAAACTGCTCGGTTTTGCGTTTATTTTTTAACGAGCATGAACTTTGCTAAAACTGCTCGTTGATATGGTCAACTTTTATATTTTACCATGACTAGCTTTGCCCTTTTCAGGGATAGTACTGTATCATCAATTGCTGCAACAAACTAGTTAGAAATGAACAACATGAGGTTAAAACTCTAATATTTCACTTTGAACTACGTAAAAAGCCATTAAAAAGTATTTTTACCTCTCATTTTACCATTTCATTTGCATTTGGTTGGTTGGAGCTTTGGAGGTGCCTCTTCCTTTTGATTTTTCACCAGCTGATTTCGGGAGATCCTGTGGACGATTCTCAGTGCCGTCTGGACCAGGTAGGAGCTAAACCCTAGCTCTTTATTTTCATGGTTTCCTTCTTCCATTCTGTGCCTATTTTCCTGTTCCCATGAGCCCCTGGGGTTTCTTTAGGGCGTTCTGCCATCAGCGCAGGTGGTTCACTCGAAACCTGCGTTGAATGTCAAGCTGCCTAAGGGCAGTTTGACCTTCAACGCAGGTGGAACACTGGCCAACTGCGTTGGGCGTAGAAAAAGACTTTTGTTGCACAGTTTTTGATGAAAATTTCGCCAGTTTCTCATCAAATCCAGGATCTTACTCCTCCTCTTGTTTGTTTTGCAGAGTTTATTGGAGCAAAATGACCCTTACATGGCGAGAACGAGAACATGAAGAAGAGGACATGATTGCCCTCCATGATCCTGTCACGGTGAACGCGCTGCGGAACTGTGGCCTGCTGAAATTCTTCCGTATCTCTAGCATGAGAGCACAGATATCCTTACTGCAGTATATGCTTGATGCTTGGGATCCTATCAACCAAGTATTCCAGATCAGGGGCAAGTCCATCCCCTTGACCATAGTGGACATTTACTTCTTGACTGGGTTGTCAAGGCGGGGTGCCCCCATTTCTTTGTCCGATTCGGCCCGAGGGAATGATTCTGTGAGAGATTATGTCCGCCAGTATTGCAGGGAAGGATCCCAGCCGAGCAGAGACGGCAAGGTTGTTATCCGTGAGATTACTGACAGGTCTCTCAGGTCCATACTGTATACGATTGGTAGGATGGCCGGTAGTGCATCCCTTCATGTTGCCAATAGATCCTATGTGCAGCATGCCTTGGAGTGTCTCCAACCGAAAGTATTCAACTGGTGTGATGCAGTACTTGTTCAGATGAAAAGTCAGTTGACCAAGGTAAAGGACGGAAAGCTGAAGAACTTTGGTTTTGGTTCAGTTTTGACCGCCTTTGCTTTGGAGAAGATACCACTGATGCAGCCTCAATATATTGCACTCGACTTGCCTTCTCCTACCGAGCCATGCATGCAAAGATGGGTTGATCACATGTCTAGACATGCTGGTCAATCTCAGATTTCTTTTACTGATACCTTCTTCAGGTGGTTCGAGCGTCAGGAGATGGTCTTTTCCGAGTATCCATATGTGGGTATGGATTTCCGAGGTGATCCGGATTTGGCATTAGCGGAAGACACCGGTTAGTGGATCTCTTTCTCCTCTCTTTACATTTCATAAAGAAGAAATCTTAGATAGCTTTGCTTTGCTTGTTGCTGAGGTACTATCACCCTTAGAGTGGGATAGGGTCATTCTGTATTGGATACTTTTCCCAGCGGAGTCGACAATTTGTTATAGACATTTTTGTGCCTTACAGCATGAAGCATGAAATGTCCATAATCTAAGGGATCCAAAGTCCCTAAACATGTTGTTCCTACCCCTAGAGGAACAAGGCCAAGAAACCACAGCAATTCAGACAAGTTCTCCACTGAAATTACTAAAAAACAAGCCAATTCTTGATCATGTCAACTGCTCAACTGAGCATCTGCGCTGAATGTCAACTGCTCCACTGTCCACCTGCATTGAATGTCAACTCCAACAACGGCTACCTGCGCTGAGCGAGTTTGGACAAGTGGAAGGCTCATTCCTCAATGTGTCAATGCCCAGGAAGCTTCCAAAATGACACTTGGATCAGGGAATTCGACAGGTGATGAGTAAGAGGTTCCAAATCTCCAAGTGGAAGCAAGAACCTCCAAGTGGAATCAAGAACTGAAAGTGGGAGAGGACACTAGTCACATCTCAGGCTGACTCAGACTCTCTCTCCAAACATCTATATATGGATCTCTCTCCCATGAGATCTGAAGGCTAGAATTTTGTGAAAGCAAAGAATTGCTGTTGGTTTGAGTTTAGAACTATTGGGTGATTTGCTTTGAAGGAGGTGAAGAGGAGATTTCTTTTTGCTGGGAAGGTGATGCTGGATTGGGCCTCTTATGGTTGTATCACTTCCTGAACTTTACTTCTTCCATTAATAAAGCCATTTGAGTTTCTTCTATATGCATGTATTTCAATGATGTATTGTTTTACTTGTGTATTTAGTTTATTATAATCCTTGAACTAGTTATGAGTGTATGCTTCTTGTAGTTTCCCTCTCTTGTCATTTTGCAGGATCTTGGTGTAGCTGGGCCAGTGAAAGAGCAAGGAGCTGGGAGCAAGCAGCAAGGAGTGAGATTGAATCAAACATTAGCGGAAGACATCGGTTAGTGGATCTCTTTCTCCTCTCTTTACATTTCATAAAGAAGAAATATTAGATAGCTTTGCTTTGCTTGCTGCTGAGGTACTATCACCCTTAGAGTGGGATAGGGTCATTCCGTATTGGATACTTTTCCCAACAACTAATTGGCGACTCCGCTGGGGATCGTATCTTGTTGGTTTGTTTGTGTTTTTGCTATTCATTTCATAAACATAGGGAGTACCGAATCGAACTGCATTTGGATCTTTCAAATGCAAAGTAGAGGGCAGCTACTCTAGTCCAGTTATTGGACCTGTTTATGATTTGAAGAGCTGATCCACAAGTACTCTAAATAGCTCTTAGTGATAGCTTTTCATCCTCCTTTGAATCATCCTTTAGTGTGTACTTGATTGCTAGCTTTGATTTGGCCAAAAACTGTGATTTTAACTGCAAACCGTAGCTCAAAACCCCGGGACATTCTCGTTCTGGTTTCAGCGCAGACCCAGTGAAGAGGTTCTGCATTTCAACGCAGGTCCCGTGAAGGCTACCTGCACTGAATGTCAAAACCTCTGTGTTACACCTATGCTGAAACAGTCTTTGCCTTGTGCAACTGTGGTTCCCTGTGTCTTTTGCTCAGTTTTCATCCCTGTTTTTGCAGCCTGTTATCAGTCAATGTACCTATCTGAAACCACCTTTCTTTGCCTTTATTCTGCCTCGGTTGTATAAAGAAACTGTATTTGTTCTTTGTGTATTTCTTACATCATTTGCAGTTTCCCATTACGAAAGTGAACTAGTCTTGCTGTGACCTCTTAGATCTAGACCTGTCATAAGTGTCGTTTTGATCTTAGGAGTTATTTTGTTTGTTGTTCACAGCTGATTGAGCTTTTACTTTCGTCATATGGTTTGAATTTATGTATTTCTAGTGTCGAAACAAGTAAATCATAAGGTGTCTTTTGATTTTGGACTAAAAGCTTGTTTATATGTTCACTTGAAATCAAATTCAAAGTTATACAACAGCTTTCTTTATGTAAAACATCAACATTAAGAAAGAGAAAAGAAATACCTGCATTGTGCATTTGCATTTTGACAGCTTGCATGTTGATTTAGGAAAAAGTGCATTATTGTGTGCTCTATGATCTGTGTGAAAAGATGATGTCTTTCTTTTCCCTCAGTAGTTAAGATTTTCATATGTTGAAAAGATTGAAAAAGCTTGCTTCTCATCTTTAGACTGCATTTAGGAGTTGTACCATACATCTCGTGGTGATCCATAAAGGCAAACTGCTAAACAAGATCAACCTAAAATAAATTGAATGAACATAACAACGCTTTGAAACATAACGCAAACACATAGAGGTCTAAGCTAGAGACGTGTTCCAGCGTCGTTAAACGTGATATCTTACCGTTGAGTGGTTGGGTGATTCCTCCACGGTGAAGCGATAAGTATCAATACGAACTTGTGCTCCCACGTACCGTCGCGTATATATTGGGAGACCCCTAAAGGAATAAAGCCTTTATCCATAGGAAGCCGTGTCGGCTGCCCTACTGATCGCAATGAAGTGAACACAGCATTCACGAAGATCGACCACCCGTACCGTAAAACGTATTCTGTGGTTTTGCGAAAAGTTTGGCACACCCTCTGCCTAGAACTCCAGAGCAGTTTCTTTTCGCCTTTTTCAGACTCTATAACAGAAAAAGTCCATCCGATCATTTGTCACTTCGGGCTCGTTAAAACATCGAAGGAGACTAGAGTCATCTTTAGCTTTTTCTCGACTCTTAAAAAGTGAAAAAGCAAGTTGTGTCTAAAGCATCGTTATAAAATTTATTTTAAACGGAACATAATCACCTCCTATTCCTGCGTTGATCTTTAGGTTGAGAACATGGAACACACCAACCAAGGAATTCCCCATGATGGAAATCCTAGTCCTTTCTCCTCTTGGGGAGTTGTTGGTGCGCCCCACATGGCCACATTGTCGCTTCCAGGACTGACAATTGGCCTGCCAATCTAGCTCTTCTCAACCAATGTAGTTCAGAACACCACGGTTCCTGAACAGTCGAGTCAACAGTTAGATCAGTCTAGAGCTTCCCACCAGCCTTCTACTTCCTATAACTCTTCCTCCGATCCTTCCTCTTCGCAAGGTAGAGCCGGCAAAAGCCAAGCTCCTAAAGAGAATAAGGAGAAGAAGAAGAGAGAGAAGAAGAAGAAGGAGCCAAAGGCGACTGGGGGCAAGCAAAAGACATCTGACAAAAATCCACACACAGCACAAACCGGGCCTAAATCGCCATGTTTCATATGTAGAGGAGACCACTTCCATAGAGATTGTCCCTGTATTCCCCGGATACTAAGGGACTGGTCCCCTCGTTTGCACAGTTCGGGAGCATCAACCTCTGATAGCCATGTTGAATGCTTACCGTCAACCAGTGAAAGTGAAGGTTCAAGACAAAGAGGAGGAGCAAGATCCCCCTATAGACTGTGTGAAGGCGATCACGCCATCCACCATTGTCCCTTCTTAGACGAGGCGAAGAGAGTTTTGGAAGATCGTCCAGTTTCACCGTTACGACTTCCTCCTGGATACAAAAAACTCGTGCCAAGTCCTTCGTTGGTTGAGAATATGGCTGGCCCGCTCAAGTGGTCAGCTGAAGCGTCAGTCATTGAAAATGAACCTACTGAATCCAGACCGGACGAAAGTCCAAAGGTCGAAACGGCAGTTGACCCGGTTCTGCCTTCAGAGGTTTCATCTTCAAATGACACCGTCACTGAAGATTCATCTTCAAATGACACCCTCACTGAAGAGAATAAGGATGACACCATCCAGATTCTTTTCATCAACACAAACTCTGACGAGCATCAGGGCAATGTGCCCATTCCTTTATCGCAGGAAGGAACATCGTCAGGGTCATATCCGGCCGTGTATTCGGTCCCACCACCAAGCAACCTGGTTGTGTCCTTTGATTGGAACCAACTAGGCAGACCCCGGCTGCCAGCCAGTATACCATTCAGAATTATAGTCCAAATATACAGAATGGTAATGGCTGGCACTATCATTGATGAAGGGGCATCTGTGAGTATCCTTTCCTCTGTTGCTTGGAAAGCACTGGGTTCCCCAGCGCTTCTGCCTGAGATAAGAAATCTCTCGGGTTTTGATAAAGGAACCAGTCGACCATTAGGGATCCTCCCCAATGTGCCCATTACATTGAAAGGGAAGGCCGTTCAAATGAACGTGATGGTCGTTCAAGGACCCTTGGATTATAACCTACTCCTTGGACGAGACTATATATATTGCATGGGAGCAGTAGTCTCCTCACTCTTTAGAGTAATGTGTTTTCCACACGAAGGAAGAATGGTCAAGCTCGTAGACCAACTTTCATTTCTGGGATCACACATCGCAAATAGTCACATACCAACCCTGAATGATCTATTCAATCAAGAAATGTCTCCGCCCCTGGTCCTTCTTTCCGATGAGTGCGAGTGATTCGGAAAGATGGGACTGGAACCCAGGGGGCATGCATCCTGGCCTGCTTCGGGCAGAGAAAACCCTGGGTATAAGGTAGGTTTCCACGGGAGAATATGACTAGTCCGTACCCCGTCCGAAGAATGAAGAGGGGCTGTTCTGGGACAAGATTCTTTTGTCAAAGTTATGTGTTTGACAATGGTCATTCACCTTTGTCTATTTCGGTAGACACCGCCAAGGAATGTTCTGTTTAATCTGCTAATGGAACAATCTTTGGATAACCTGAAAGAGGTATGCCTTTCCTGGTAGAACAAATGTTTTACTTGCAAATTGAGGGGTAACCTTGAAATCGTACTTTATACCTGGGGGCATGCAAACCTTTTGGAGTGCAAGCAAGGGCAGCTATTGATTTTTTAAATTTTTAGGTCCTCCCTTTAAACCTATAGGTCTAACCCTTTAAACTCGTTGGATTAGTCGCAGCCGAACTTGCATAAAGAAAGGATGTGGGGCAAAAATATAAAAGTTTCCGTTTTTATTGGAGCAAAGCTTGGCGAGATGAAGCTCCATAAAAAATAGAATCTCAAGGAGACATTCTTATCTTATGACTGGTATAATTGAGCAGTTTTAGCAAAGTTCATGCTCGTTAAAAAATAAACGCAAAATCGAGCAGTTTTAGCACAAGTTCATGCTCATTAAAAAATAAATGCAACTGTGAGCAAGCTTCCCCCCAGAGTTCAAGCTCATCCAGAAAAAATGAACCGGTAAATAACCATTTGAGATCGTAAATTCATCAGCCATGAAAGCCTTGGTCGTGTTTTCACCGTCACCTCCACTTTTCATTTGGCCGATCATTCACCTCCACTTGATTGTTTACCTATTTTGAGGAACAGCTGCGAAGAGTGATTTCACCTAGCCATCATTGTGACACTGCCGTGATTGGAAAATTCCAACCTGTACCTGGAATCTGCTGCTATCCCTGTTTATCACTCGTTCCTCAAAATACGAGTCTTCTTTGAGCTCTTTTCACTGACTCGTAAAATATGAAAAGTTTGCCGAGTTTTGGCCTTCCAGCTCGTTAAAGCGACCAGAAGAGCTATCCCTCCTCTAGATTTTAATCTTTTTTGGACCTGAGGGATTATTGCACAAAAAGATCGAGCGCTTGTCTAGTTCGGCTCGATAAAACTATCGAATATTCATCCCTTCTGTATTGTTTTATACTCTTTCGGACTTAAGGGATTAGGTGACGAAAAAGGACCTTTGGAGTTAACTTTACGTACCTTTTCAGACTCTCTAAATATGAAAAGGACCGAGTTGTCTTTGTCGCTAGACTCATTAAATACATTAAATAGCGACAAACTTGTCTTTAGACGAGAACGAGTTTCCCTATCGCTAGGCTCGTTAAAACATAGCCATGGGCTTGCCCGAAGGGCAGGTTATAGAACAAGCATATGTTATCCTCCTCAAGCTTGACAAAAATAAAGAGGTACTGGTCAGAAATGACTGGGGAAAAATTGGGAGAAACTCAAAGCTTTGATGGTAGCAAGTCGCTCTTGAACATGACACTATTCCTCCGTACCACATCGGGTTGGGTTGTTTCATTCACCGGTCACATCACCATGGTCTCGCAATACCATCCATATTTGGGGTAATGCTACCGATCCATCGCATCAGTGTCGTTATATGTTCAAGAGATGTTGTTCAGAAAGAGTCAACCGTGTCCCATCCACTGCCATACATCATCTTTCATCCTTTCATGACCGCCACCCTGAATCATATGTCACAGATCGTTTTCACCTTCATCACAATCATTAGCTCCGTTCCGTGTCACTGATGTGGGATTCATTAAGGCCCTCCTTTGACGGATCGCTTCTTGTCGACATCAGCTCATTATCCAAGAAGTTGATCTAGGAACACCCCCCTCAGTACTTTGAAGCTTGCATGCCTCAATGGCAAGTTTCTCACTTCCGGCGACAGGTATACATCAATGACCTTCGACCGAAAGATTTTGCGTGGTGTTCGACGCCAAGTCCTCTATTCACACCACGTGAATTGTACTGCAGTAC